>VZRV01002505.1:799505-1420964 GCA_013398115.1 Falcunculus frontatus | reverse complement strand
CCGCTCATGCCTCGGAGCGACCGCTGAGGGGGGAAGGCGGTGGAAGATGGGGGTGTAGAAAAAAGTAAAGACAAGAAAACGGGAGGGGACCGCAGCGCCGCCACCGCCGCCAGCCACTCCGCAAACTTTCCGCCGCCTCAGCCCGCCTCCGCGCGGCCGGGGGAGCCCCGAGCGCGGCCCGCCCCGCCGCAGCCCCCTCCCCCTGCCATGTGACAGCCGCGGCCGGGCCCCGCGGGGGTGCGGGTGAGTGGGCGTTGTGCCTCGCTCCTGCCAGGCCTCGGCTGTGGCACCCCCGCGCCCCCGTCCCGCCACGGGCCGGAGCACATGGCCGGCCTCGTAGCACGGCGGGCGTTACTGTGGGATCTCGCTGCCGTCCTCAGCCTCTTCATGGGCGGTCGGGAGCGGGCAGTGAGTCCTGTGTGCCCTGAGCGTCCCACGCCCGGGCCGAGGTGGGCAGGCCCGGCACCATGGCCCTGACGCGCGGAGTTTCCCTTTGCCACCACACCAGGTAGCGCGTGTCATGGTAATCCAGAAGCTGCTCCGGAGGCCCCAAGGGGTTCCCAGCCAAGCCTAGGGTCACTGGCATGTAAAAGGTGAGGTGAGGTTAACTCCTGCCTTCCGGGTCCTACATGGCTAGTCCAGACACCGTAATTAAGCCCATTATGTTCCCCACAGGATCCCAGCTCCAAAGGTTCAGGGAAGTGGGCAGGGCGTACAGATTCCACATCTCTGAGGTAATCTGTGTAATTTAAGTAAATACCTATTGTTCAAGTTCCATATGTAAGCCCGGACGCTGCAACGGATTCAATTACTGAAGGCTTAACACCCACCTACTCTGCAGCAGCAGCCATAAAACTGCTCACGAACACCGCTTTCCCTCCCATCTTTATATGTTCACCTGAAAGATTGTAGACATCTTAAGACACTGTGAACCTGGAGCTTCTAAAAGTTTGACAGCTCCAGTATTAAGATTTGTAAGGCTGAAAGTTTGTCCTGGTTTTTACATGTGTATTTTTTTTTTCATGTGTATCTCATGGAAATTTTGGGGATTTTTGTTAAAGAAACAAAACTACATTTTAGTCAGGAATCATGAATTTGCAAGCCAGACTGACAAGTCCTAAGTAACTACAAACATTCATGTGCCACTGTCAACATGACTGTTTCAGGTGCATAGGGTGTGCAGAGTTGTGCAATGTTTTGCCAGCTTGTGCTCCATTGACCACTGGTGTTCCTTAAGGAAATTACCATGGGAAAACAAACAAACACTGCAGGAACACGCTTTTTTTCTACATATAAAGGCTAACAAGCAAGCAAAGAAACAAAATACAGAATAGAAATTACTTAGTATGTCTTTACAAGTTATTATTTTTTATTTGAAGTGAATGAAAACTGTCCCAGTACCATTGGCGTGTCAGTGTTGTAGTTTCTTTTCCAGTCTTCCTTTGGAAAACGTTAGGGTGACATTAGATCAACAAAGCCTCTGAAACACTGAGCTGTTCTAAATAGCCAGCACGACAGTGCCAAATTTGGATTTTTGAAGCTATCCATCAGTCTGTACCTGTTCCCATTGAAGTCAGTGGGAAAGCTTCCTTTTTCAAGTTCCAGCATTTTTTCTATCTGTCCAGTTGTCTCACACCATAATTCCAAGATACAGAGACACTTGAACATGTTGTATTCATATATAGGTAAGATATGCTATGCTTGCTAATTTTGCAAAGTAATCAAAAATTCATGAGAAATATCTTTATGTTGCTCCAGGTAATTATTGAACAATCTACTAAAATTAAAATAGATTTAAGTAACTAAGCCTTGTATTATGGTTCCCAGACTGCACAGCAAAGGGCCTCACTTTTCTGGGAAAAGTGAGTTTCTCTTATCTTGTGTGTTGGTAAGAGTGGTGATTCACTAATAGGTGGCAAGAGAGTCGTTAAGCTGTCAGTTTTAACATCCAAGGAAAAGAAAAATTAGAAACAAAGACTTTTGAATGTATTTTATCATAGCAGTCAATAGTATATATGGTGCATATATGAACTATGGAACAAGAGAGAATCTGAGAAACAAAAGCAAAAAAAAAGATGAAAAGGGCAGGAACTTCTGGTTTTGTAATTTTGAAAACCACTCATGCAGTCAGGGAATACTGTGTCCTTAGAAAAACCTAATGCATATTTAGTGCTAGTAATATATGAAGCTGTTTTAAATTAAGCAAGGTAAATCAATTCAGAAAATTAGTTAATTTGTCTTTGCAGCTTCTTTTCTCAAAATAATCGTTATTATGAATCCTACAGTGCTTATATGCTGTACTTCAGAGTCCATGACAAAAAGTCTTTCTTCCCACAGGGAGATTTGCTCTCTTCAGAAGACTCAGGGACCAATTCTGCACCTCATACGAGCACTGCAAGCTCTGGCAACCCTCAGTTCCAGGCGTCTCTTCATCATTTGTTTTAGGTTGAGAGTGCACTGTGGCTGTACATAAGCAAATACAAGTCCCTCCTTCACAGATATGGCCGGACTATATCTTATAAGCTTAAAAGGAAGCTTATATCAAAAAAGACGTCTCCTATTCCTCTAACCTGTTCTCTCCACATGTAGCAAGGAACTTCTGGTGACCATTGTTTGGCAATGGCATTAGCATAACTGTGGATTCACCAGGATTAGGGGACTGATTTGACTGAAACCCCTTAAAAATAATAACACTACATACACATACAGAGACACACTTTAATTCTGAGTTGGAATAATTTCCTTATCCAGTTTTCTGTGTAGCTGCACAAGGAAGAGACCTTACTCATGGTGGTTATGCAAAGGCAGACCCTTTCCATGACAGCCTGAATACAGGTCAGCCTGAGGGGATGATGTTGAGGAGGGGGAAGCATGGCTGCAGAGAAAAATTATTGTAAAACTAGACTCTCAAACTCTGTCTTTGCCTAACAAGATTAGTTTCCTTCCCATCACTACCAAGCATAGTCCTGTGGATGAGTTGGGAGTGGAGGACAGGGGGGTGTGTAGTGAGCTGTAGCCCATTGTTTGGGATGTTATGGCTTGATTCTAATAGTGTCATTTTCAATCTCTGATTATTTTAAATCAGATAAAAACAGGTTTACAGATTCAAGTCCAAACATATGTTGTTTAAAATATGTATTCACTTCAGGCAAAAGACACACCCAGAAGCTGTCTAAGTATGGTTTTTTTGCATATCATTAATGCACTGATATCAGGCGCTGCTTTCAAATAACCTACTTCCAGAAAACATCAACCCTAAATCAGTGGGTTTAGCAGATTATTAAAAATAATTTACCTATTGTTAAATTAAGCACAACCAACTTAAGATACTATACATTTTCTCTTCTGAGTTCAAATTAGAACATCTTTTATAACATTTGTAAGAATTCAGTTAATCTAATTACAGGTTTTTTATTCATTTTGCAAAGGAATCTCAAATCATTACATCAGACAGTTACATATAGTTGTATATAGCTACCTGTAGTTAAATCTGCAGCATTAATATCAGAAGCTTAAAAGGACTGAACATCTACTAAATACTAAATGATTTTGTCCACTAATGCCACCTCAGGAATTAAAAGTCTTCCATGTATTCCTGGATCACCTTGTAATCCAAATCTGTCTGGTATTCATTTCAGATTTTCTGCTTTTCATGGGTAAATGAGATGATCTGGGTAGTGTTCAGCAGCAAAAAGCAGAAGTGAAACAGGACAGCATTGCTTACACTCTGACACATCTCAGTCCTGATTGAGATAGAAACCAATGGCCCATCTATTTACTTTCCTGTCAGTAAATGACCCTGTAGGAGCATTGGCAGAATTAATGTCCTGTCAATTTATTCCTAAACTTTCACAGTTCAGTTTTATTTATTGTCAAAGATGTTTAGGGCTGTCTGGGAGAAGGAAATGAAGAGTTCATGCTCTCAAGATCATCACTCCCTGTTGGAGATTCACCAGTTTAGTCCATTAAAAAGAATAATCTAAAGGCTAACAAAACTTTTTTTTCTAAAACCACAGCTGGAGGGAGAGATGATCCAGTAAGACCCATCCTGCTTATAAAACAAAAGTGGAGCAGGACATGCTTTTTTGTGGAGGCTGCTTGCCTACGTGAAATACCGTGCAGTAGGCAAGAGAAAGTTTTGCCTCAGGCACCTGTCTGGAAGTTACTAAAGAGTCCCACTAAAACTCCGTATTGTGTGCAGAAGAGCCTTTTCACTTCTTTGTGTGTAAACAATAATCACATCCAATATCATGGGATATTTTTCATGGAAATTACTCTAAATGCAGCGCTTTGCCACCCTCCTTTGCTTCTGCCCATTTGGTATAGCAATTGATACTACTTTTAGGTTATAGTAACACTAAGACTTTATGACCATTTATTTCAGAATCTGTGATTAACCATTGCAATTTCATTTGCGTTTGAGGAAAATAATAAAATATTCTTAAATAATTTCCTGGTAATTGTGAATCTCCTTCTAGTGTGTCATAACTCCACGGTGAATATTCCAAGGTGCATACAGAAATTTATTTTTGGTAGTAATTATAATTGACTTTATGTGATCCAACAGTGAAACCATGAAAACCAAATTATGCATAATTTAAATGCACTGATTACAACCAGAAAAACCATATGAAGTCTTTCTGAAAACTTTGCCTAGGGCAGAAAATGTTCAGCTTTTATAGAATTCATCCAGACAGTGAGTGTTTGCCTCCATTACAAATAAACTTAAAACATCCTAAGGCAATCCACATTAGTGACGATTGTTAATGTCTTCAAGTCATGTCCTGCGTGGGGCTAAGTAGGAAGTTAAGTGCTTGATTGGAAGGACAATTAAACAATCAACATCTACAATGATGTAACTTCAAAGTGGAAAAAAGAAGACTTCGTTTTATGTCATTAAGGAGCACTCAAGCTGAAATGTTGTCAATTTGAATAAAAATAAGTAGATGTAATTTCAGGATGGTGCTACTGTAATAAAACACCTGCCAGGTGTGTTCTACCTGCTGTTTTAGTTTGTTGAAGGTTTTAAAATAATCTTTTAAAATAAGTAAACATTTTGTGGTAAGAAAGATCAAGAAGTGGTCCAAAAGGGAATATGAAAGAGTGCTCTGTTGAACCTAGCAGTGGCTCTTCCAGACAGTAATGTCTTTGGCTCTCCCCTCCTCCCCTTTCTTGGGGTGAGGGATTATGGTACCTGAAGCTCAAACATATGTTCCTGTCTGCAGTGGGGGTGGAAATTTTTGCCACAGGAAAAAGGGCTTGAAGGCTGTATCTGCTTAAATAGTCACAGGCCGATTTGTTAAGATTTTTATCAGTGTTTTGCAGTCCCGATGTTCACTACCTTTAGGTGTGAAACTCTCGCTGAAGTCTACTGCTTAAAGAATCTCACAGTGAGAAATGAATGGGAGTTAGGTCCTAAATCTTTGAAGAGTTTATGTCTGATTGTCTGTTCTAGGGGGAGAATGAGCTGCAGCTGGGACTCATCTTGTGTAATTTTAGCAATTTGGAAGTTTGGTATCTCTTCTAAAGCATTTGCTTTGGCTTCTTCTGTAGTCAGTGGAAAAAGACACATCCGGGAAGTGATTACTACCTTTCTAAAATAGACAAGGCATTTAGAGTGAATCAGTCTCTGGAGATTTTCTACTTCTGCCTAAAAAGAGCCTTATGACTAGTTTAATCTAGACCCTTTTTTTTTCAGATGATTCTCAATGTGTGCCTTCAAACATACACATTAAGTAGCTAAATAGAATAATATGGAAGCATATTTCTCAGACTTCTTTCTGTGATGGAGACCTGTGGCCTGGTTTTGGTAGTGGGGAGGCTACAGGACTGGCTTCTGTGAGAAGCTGCTAGAAGCTTCTTCCATGTCTAGCAGAACCAGTCCCTGGTGACTCCAAAAATGGACATGCCACTGGCCAAGGCTGGGCCGATCAGAAATGGTGGTAATGCCTCTGTGCTAACAAATTTAAGAAGAAAGATAAAAAAAGGTTGTGGCATAGTTTTATTTCAGCCAGAGAAGAATGGAGTGAAAATATGTGAGAAGAACAACTCTGCAGACTCCAAGGTCGGTGAAGGAGAGGGAGGAGGTGCTCCAGGTGTGGGAGCCAAGATTCCCCTGCAGGCCATGGTTGACCATGGTGAGGCAGCTGTGCCCCTGCAGCCCATGGAGTTCTATGGGTATACAGAGATCCAACTGTAGCCTATAGAGGACTCCCACACTAGAGCGGGTGGGTGCCTGAGAGGAGGCTGTGATCCTGTGGGAGACCCATGGAGAGAGGGGCCCTGCTCCCATGCTGGAACAGCCTGTCCTTGGAGGACTGCACCCTGTGGAAGAGTGACCCACGCCACAGCGGTCTGGGGAGGACTGTTGCCTGTGGGATGGACTCACGTTGCAGCAGTTTGCAGGGAGCTGTTGCTTGTGAGATGGACTCACATTGGAGAAGTTCATGGAGAACTGTCCCCTGTGGGAGGGACCCCACGGTGCAGCCAGGGAATGACTCCTCTCCCTGAGCAGTGGGAGAAGCCTCAGGTGGTGAACCAACCATAACCCCCATTCCCTGTCTCCTTGCACCACTGGAGTAGAAGGTAGAGCTCAAAGGGGGAGGGGTGAGGGAAAGGTGTTTTTCAGGGTTTATTTTACTTCTCATTATCCTGCTCTGATTTTGTTAGTAATAAATTCACTTCATATATCTAAGTTTTGCCCATGATGGTATTTGTTGAGTGGTCTCTCCTGGTCCTTATCTCAACCCACGAACCCTTTGTTATATTTTTTCTCCTCTGTCCAGCTACAGATGGGAGTGAGTGAGTGGCTTTGGTGGGTGCCTGGCATCTGGTCAGCATCAAACCATGACATTACCTTAAATATCATTGCAACAGTAGTAAGCAAAATTTATCACAAATATAAATTGTAGTTTTAAATTTTATTATACGCCTGTAATAGTTTACTTTGTTTCCTGTTGATGTAACAAGTTCTACTAAGGATTTATTAACAGGTTAAATCTTAAAAGACTTAGTAAACCAAAGGGGAAGAGCTATGCATAAGTGAAGTATCATGTGCAAATACAAAATGAGGACGCATGAAAAAGGTCTAGTAGTGCATCACAAACTAAATGTGTCAACAATAACAATATAGGAAGCATTTTGGGGTATAACAGTTGGAGTTTTCTATGTGAGAGAAAGAAATAATGTTCTGTTGAGGACTGAGATGAAGTACAATATCCCATTTGGAAGTCACATATTAAAGGAGAGGAACGGGGGAGGCTACAAAAAGGCGGTAGCAATGTCAGGAGGACAGAGTTTCCAGCTCTCACGAAATGAACACCCAGTGTCACAGTGCAGCAAGTAGCACTTGAGATTTTGCACAAAGCTATCCCATTGCCATCATTGGGAAACCAGTGAGTCATAGCAGACTGTAGTGTCATCTGGACTTGTTCCCCCTCTTCTGCTGTCTGCTGCCTCTTGCTTTCCCAATTATTATATGAAACAAAATAAGCAAGCGCTATCCCGGTAAGAAGTTGGCCAAACACACATTGCACCACTTCCACAGCTGTTCAAGTGGTTACTTGCAATAGCTATGTTTGCCAGTAAAGTCTGACTTTCCAAGCCGGAGCATCAAAGAGCAGGCGAGATCCAACAGCAGCAAACAGCCTGCAGATCTGAATGGGCTGGGTGCCAGCTACATCCCAGCAGGGGTTGCAACCAACACCAGTCCTGTGCACCAGCTGGCCAGATTGTTGAACAGTGGTCTGCAAAACACTCTTTCTTTGATCTTGTTAATATGGAATCTGGAGAAACTGCAAGGGATCTTGGTATGATTCCTTTTGGGGAATCTTATACAAGCAAAAGTTTCTGTGGCTTCTTGTACATCTCCGACATTCAGGCAGCACGGTCTGGGAAGTCTCTGAAATAGAGATGTCACCTTCCAAATACCCCGTTAGCTGCCAGTGAACACTGTGAAACTGAGGTTTTTCCATTTCCTGATGATCATGGCACTTCTTTTGACTCTAAGCAACTTTGTCAAGTGAGTTTTCTGCTGGGGTAAGCTAAGCTAACCCTCAGGATACATTTCTATAATGTTGTCAGATGTGAAGTTTTTCCTTTGTTGTTTTCCCTCACAGGTTTGAAGCCTAGTCATCTCCTCTCAGCCATTTCTCCCTTTCACTAAGGGAGAAATCATCTAAGCTCTCTAAGCTCTCCAGTCTGTCAAAGAAAATATGTAGCAGGGCAGAGAGTTGCTTATGTCGATTCTTCAAATGCTTTCCTGGTAGTATGCTGTAATCTCCAAAGAAGGAGCTTCTGGTTCAGGAGCTGTCCTTGCAGTTGTGTTCTCTATTGCTGTTCAGCTTATGGAGAGAAAATAAATAGGATAAAAGGGTGCAATGCTTTAGCACTGCTACAAGACAAATAGTTTAGTGTACAGTTCTCCTCGGACTGTACTGACCTCAGCATTAGAAAAAGCAATCTTCTAGAAGGATATCAACAACACTGTCAGCATCCTACCACATCCGAGGTATGAGGATCTGAGGATGAGAAGGCACCGTGCCACAGTGTGGGATTATTATGTACCTTGGCCCACATGTGCAGTGTCAAGATTAAAGCAGTATTACCACACACATGGTCAGGCTGGGCACAAGTCTGGAGTGGTGATTAAGAAACCATGGCTTTCACTGAGTTGCAGACACTCAATAATTTAGTTATCCTTTGAGTGACTTAGAATCACCAAAGTCTCCATAAGGCTGGCTAAACTACTGCTACATTATGAATGTCTCAATTTTGTGGAGTGTTTAAAAGAAAGAATCTACAAACTAAAATAAACAGGAAGAGGTTTGCTGATCATTTTAAACTTTGTGAAAATAACATCTTATTTTAATCATAATGAAAGAAAAATTCCAGCACAAATACGCCATGTTACCACAGTAATATTTTTTGTTCTGATTTTTTGTTAGAAAAAACTGCTAATAATAAACACAAAATTACTTTCCCAGAATTTTGATAAAATCATAGATGCCCTTACCGAGTACCACATGTGAGTAATATTTCAGTTATCGCACTGATGTCACTGAGATGGAATTAAAAGTGCTGATATTTTCAGTGGTGGATATTTCACTGCAGCTATGAGCAATGTGTTCCTCAGAAACTAAATCTCCTGGGGCAATGTTAAACCCTTGGACTTGCATCTTATTTGTAAAATAATACTATTTAAAAATATGATCAAAAGAGGTCTACCCAAGAAACTTAGCCTTGTGTATATTTCAGTATATAAATTAATATCATAAATTATAAATAAATGTTCTTTTTACACATATATATGACTGCATGTCATACAAAATAAAACATAAAGTATGTTAAAATAAAATCAACGAGAAGAGAGCATTCAAAGTTAAAACTAAATGTGATTGTCTAAAAAATGGCAACAGCTAAGTATAAAGTGGTAGAATTTTGTGAAAAATTTTTAGATATAGCTGCCTGACTTCTTGCATTTTAAATCTCTTGAAGTTATTCTACTGCTTTTGAAATACTTCATTCTCTAATTTTCTTAAACAGATAAAATTAAGTGTATAATTAATTTAAAAATATGTAAAAGCAGTTCACACAAATGAATAATTCTACCAGGAAAGCTACTTTGTGAAAGCAAACAATCCTTTTTTGCCATCTTTATTTAGGCTCATACACTGATCTCCAGAGCTAGAATGGACTATTGCAAAATGACCGTGATTCAAAGAGCTCTCGAGCATGTATTTAAGGAGATTTGGACACAGAACTGTAAGCCCAGTAGAATAGATGGTGTGAACCCTTTCTGACCCTTCATGAACTAGATTTGAGTGGTAGACCTGTAACAAAGCAGACCTGAATACAGTCGATGGGGAAAATCATTATAGCTGCAAGCACTCTGAGCATGTTTCCCTAAGCTGTCTCTGGCACTACTCCCTCAGCAGAGCAGGTGTGTCTGCATAGTCTTTTGCCTGTGGCCTGAGGACCTTTCCATACCCATGGACAACTTTTCAAGTTGTCAGGGTGAGGTAGTGGAGAGCAAACAGAGTAAGTATCCCTGCAAACAGTTCTCCACATTTTCTCAAGCAGCCATGGCTTCAGATTTTCCCACCCAGCACACTGCCTGCTCAGACCTGCCCCAGCCACCCTTTCCATGGTGTGAACACAGATGCTTGTGGTGCCTTAGATGAAGCCAGATTATGACTTTTTTGTTAGAGCTATTTTTAACCTGGCTCTGTGCATTTTTTTGGTTGGTCATTTGTCCCCACATATGATGCCAGCTGCCATAATATGAGCCAGTGGCAAGGCATCAGGGGTCCTGGATGCACCTTAAATGGTTGTTACCACTGAAAAGAGCATGTCAGATACATTGTGGCCTACAGAGTATCATTTAATGTGGTGGTAAATCCAGAGTTCGTGCACCGAGTCTGAGTCTAGAAACGTAACAGTCCTTTGAACTTAAAAAACCTCAGTCTGCCTCTTCAAATGAATTAAATATTTTTTTCCATAGGCATCTTTGAAGCTTTGCTGTCTCAAATGTTGTTTCCCCTGGTTTTGCTTTATACAAGATCAGAATGGATCAAAATGTAGCTCAAACAAAGCTAGTATAAGATCCTAAAGACAGCATTAAAAATCCTGCTGTCCAGTTTGGCAGAATGCAGTTGTGTATTCAAACCTGATCTGTCTCCAATGTGCACTTCCATTTACTCCAGTAATGCACAGGTGTGGTATTAATGATCATGGAACCCGCAATACATGAAAAACAAGCTCATTTTCATAAGCCTGGCAGACATTCATGATGCCAGTAAGTAATGTATAGGGGCTCCTCAAAATTTGAAAAATAGTTGAAAACAAACCTGACAGCATGCATCAGTGCTTGTACTTTAAATTATTCTTCCATTTCTAGTGGTGTCTAAAACTTGTTTAAAGCCACAAAGTTTGCATGCATGCTAGTTTAATGCATGATTTTGTCCTGGTTTCTTGATTTGAATGCTCAGACATCTATTTGTATATTGCACCTGTAAATTCATATATATACATAAATATATTTTATATTTAACTTTCTGTGCACATGATATTTAACTTCATGTACTGCATGTGTTTTTGTCACAAGTACAGTAGGTTCCAAGCACAGCTAGTGCAGATTTTAACTGAGACAATCTCTGTCAGCCTCAGGCTCAACAGCCTGGCAGGAAAACCTGCAAATCCTGCTGCACCCCATGGATTTCTGTGATTTGCAGTGTTGATAGAAACATCCTCCTTGCTGAAGCGTTAGAAGTTCCCAGATGAGAAACCTTTGCTTCACTCTTCCAAACTCACCAAATTGTTACACAACTGCAACTTTGAGTCTCTTTGATGCTGAACTTGGAATATGTGTTGTTGCCGCACATACAGTAAAAAAGAAAAACAAAACCAAACCATCAAGTAAGTAGGATAGCACTGCAGCTAATGGGTGTTTTATTGCATGGTTTAAAAGAGGCTGGCATTTCTCCACATGAAAGAAAAGTCTAGGTGTTTCTCATCATCAGAAAGATGCCGTTCTGTCCCACGATTAATAGTGTTGTCTCATATTGTCTACCAGTGACCTTAGCACAGTCCTACAGCTGCTGTGGATTTGTTAAATTATTTTGGGAACATATTTGGTCCATTCTGGTGAATTAAGTAGAGTGCTCAATAGACTGTATCACTAAATCTGATGTGGTTTGGTTTTTTTGGTTTTTTTGTAGCTGATCTGTCATAGATTAAATTTTCAGCTGAAAACTTCGGTAAAGACCAACAAAGGGTCTGGTGAAAAATGTCCTGTAGGATCATAGAATCAGAATATCCTGAGCTGGAAGGGACCCACAAGGATCATCAAAGTCCTGCTTCTGATGCCAAGGCTTGTGTTCCTTGTTTTAATTTGTGGCCTTAAAGAATGGGTAAAATAGGTGTTTTATATATATTTATAATTAGTAAAGACTGTAAACATAACAGAGGACACCAAATAATAAACACAACTTGTAGATATTAGAAATAGAAACAAGATGTAATTTAGGCCCCCATTCTGCAATTATATATGTTTAATTTTAAGAGAGTGAGTGGTCTTTTAATTTCAGCAGTCTACTCCTGTATCTAAAGTCACAAAAGACATCAGCACGGTGTTTTCTGGAGATTATTTATACAACACGTTAAATCCATATATATAGTGAAGTGTACTTTGAAAATTAGATTGCCATAAAGGAGACTATTTAGAATGCAAGAAAATTCAGACAAAAGTAGGTGTACAAGTGACAGACCAGGGAAGTGCCCGGGGCATTCGGATCGAGCGGGGTTGCGCGGTGCCAGCCCACTCACCGAGTGGATGTCTCGATCCCTGTGGTGTCCTCCGGGGGCAGAGGAGTCCGGCCGCGCCCTCACTAAAGTCCGCGGGATGTTTGTTGCCTGTCACCGACAGAATAGGAGAACACTTATATGAAATGTTCGGCCAGACAGAATAGGTAGGCAATAAAGGTGTTACCAATCACTTTTTCCTTTCTAAAAATAATTCTGTTTGTACAATTAAACACACATCGGGTTTTAACTACTTTTGATTTTACAAATCCAATACTTAAAAGCTGATTAATCAGCATATTAAATGGCACTAATCCTTCCAGAAAGCCCCTTGGTAATTACTTTTTAATAACATCACTGGTAGATTCAAGTCTGTTTATTCCTCTGAGCTCAGCACAGCAAAAAACTTTTAGTATAGTGAAATGCTTGCACCTTTTCGTGTTAGCTACAAGAAGTAATAAAGATGTGTTCTAACAAAACAAATGAGTGACCTGTTGTGAAGTCTCAAGATGTTTATTTCCTAAGAAAGGGGGAAATAAAACCCCTTTAGACACTTTTTAGGTGTTATTTCATTTTAAAATTAATTTAGTATGACTACAAAATATTGAAAGGAAAGGGAATTAGACCCATAAAAATTTTGAAGTCAATGGGATGATTGTCACTGTTAGGATTTTTAAAAGCTGTCAACTTCTATTTCTTTTTTTTTTCCTTAAGGAGTATAGCAAAATATAGTTAAAACAGCTATATTTATGTACCTAAAGAAGCATGGTAAAACCAACTGCACTTGAGGACTGCCAGGCTGTGGCAGGTTTAAAGGGAACCTCTACTAAGAGTTATTGAGGGAAAAGATTATTATGAAAAACAATAGTATCTCTGGTTGTGTTGGTGGGAAATTGCCAAGGAATATATTAATCAAGTGTTTCACTTTCTTACACTCTACCGTTAAAAAGAAAGGACTTTATTTAGGGGAACGAGGTTTTGCATTTAAGTAATGAAAAAAAGCACAAAACTTTTAAGAGAATCGTTTATACAAAAAAACCACAAACCCACAACCACCCACCTCAAAAATAAAGCAAAGCAAAGCAAAAAACCCCACCCCAACCAACCAACCAAACATAAAACCAAAACCCACAATACAAATGCAACAATGGGTACCAGGAAGGAACTTGCAGTGCTTGAGTTCTAACTAGATTATTTCCTTGGTTTGTGACCAAATATCCTATCCATCAGATAGTGGACAATGGCTGTGAAACAAACAGAAAACGGATCACAAACCAACCCCTGCACTTGGACTATGAACGGGCAGATGCCCGTTTTCTTCACTCAGGCTTTGTGGCTGCACAGACTTCTGAAAGGATGGAATTCATGGAAGGACTAAGGCTTTAGAGTCTGATTTCACAGGAACTTGTCAAGGCTGGACAAAATACATCTTTTGCCTTTTTAATGAAATAAGTGAGAAAAGTAACTTCCTTTGCTCTTTCTGAGTTGGAATTTGGTACCTGAGACACTAGGACATTTTTTTCGAACTAAACAAGACCCATTCCCATTGCCTGCAGAAAAAATGTGGTAATTTTCAAGACAAGTTAAAGATATAAAACAGCTTTAAAAAGCGCTTTGCAGATAGTCTATTGCCTCTCAAAAGTAAACATGTAATAAAATAATAAGTAATAAATACGTATTAATTACCTCATAACTGTGTATAGTAAATCAGGTATTTCAGTGCAGTGACATGAAGCTCTCTGGGAACCACATCACCTGTGGAGGTGTGAGTTCTTTTTTGGAATAATGTTGTCAAATGTCAATAAAAATAGAAGGTTTTGCTGTGTTTGTGTCTAGACATAGGTAGGTATTTTGTGGTTCTTTGATTCGTAGGAATGAGGAAAGCTAGGGTCCAATTTAGACCCAATTCTTATTGGCTGCCACATAATAAGAAGGTCAGCACCTCTGGTTTGTGGCCAGGTAGAGTGAAAGTGAAGTTACTGTGCATCAGGCTTTGAAGCAGGCATTAACTCTTCTTTGGATTTCCAGTTGCAAATATTAGGGGTCATCAGGGGAAGTTCTTGTTACTAGCAGATGGACTCCCCCTCCTTCTGCTTTCCTTCTCCAAAACTTTGTGTTATCCAAAGGCAGGAGCTTCTTCAGAGGGAAGAGACATAAGGTCATGGAAAGACTATAGATGTCTGTAGACAAATCCAATAATTCTCAGTTTTCTCCCTTACATAAGCAGCAAGGACTGTCTTAGCATCAGGCAAAATGGATGTTACAAGTTGATCAAAACTTTATATAGGGAAAAATAAAATCTGTATTTGGAAAATGATTTGAAAGGGAACTACTGATGTCCTCCCCTCCCTTCCCTCCCTCTCTCTCCCAAAAAACCTAAAAAACTCTAAAAAAAACCCCAAAAAACCACTCCCCCGCCCCCATCTAAAGTTGATGTATAGAATGAAGTCACTCTCAGAAGAAAAGACAAAGAGAGTTTAATTCTGCATTAAGATAATCGTGGACAGCGTTAACCTCGTAAATTCAGCTTCCATTCAGTCATGGAAGAATAGCCTGAGCATAGAATTCTAGCTTATAAGTCAAAATTAATTTTCCACTGTCTTCAAATATACTGTTGAGTAAGTGACTTAGGCCCATAGAAGCAGTCAGGTACCTTAAATTGTTCCTGATCCCAAGACTACTGTTACCAAAGTCCTGCCTGAGTTTAGGTTGCTGGAGATCCTTAGTGCACATTTCACGCTACCTGGAGCAACATGCTAAGAATAGTTACTTATTTTGCAAGCAGTTAATTCACCAAGCGAGGATTCAGAGATTCTTAAAGAATATAGTTACTTGTAGAAAAACATCTGCAGCCAGCATTTGGGAAACTTGTAGTGGCTTTCTTAGCCATCTCCCTATATCTGTCAGTACTCCCTTCACTGATTTCCTCATTCGATTACTGTAAATCTGCTTCAATGTAACGTAAACTCTAATACATATATAATAACTTACTCTGTCTTAATAAGGAATGCTTTCACACTACTTGTTTTCACTTCTGGATGAAGAAGGAAAATTACTAGCTGCTTCCAACCATCAGAACAGTCCTGTGGATTTTTGACAGACCCAGGGAAAATCCTCTCTTAGCACTTACAGAGAGCAAGAAGTCTGGATTGGAGGTGTTTCCAGGATGATGGTTTTGGAGAATGCACAACTTAATACTTTTTTTTCAGAAAATATAAACAGTCTTCATTGCATATTTTTTATAACTTCTCTCCACTGAGACAGTATGAGCTCAGCATGTACTTCATGAATAGCTTTGTTGTAAGGGAACTTCTGTTCACACCTTAGGAAGCAACTAATGAACAGTTCCAGGCCATATCCCTTTATTTGAGTTGTATGAACATGTTCCTTTAGTAACTATTTTGTGGTTTTTTGTGAAAGCCTTCTTGACCTTCTGGTGACAGACTTTAACAGTGCACAGATGTTCCAGGAATCCATCCTCTCCCTTCATGTCATCATGGTTGTACTAGTCTTCTCTATGATATTGTTTGGTTTTTATTTAATGTAATCTCTGGATTCCTGTTGATGTTGTTTGCTATTATGTGATGTTTGCAAATCTTGCAGAAAAATCAGAAGCACTGGGTGTCACTGACCAATGAGATTCTTGTTAAGTTCAGATCCTGGCACATCCATGACATAACTGCATATGACAAGGTCACTGATAACTCTTCATTGCTTGCCTTGCCTACTGCAGGGCAGTCTGCCATGTGTCACCCATGCACTTTGTTCCAATGCAGTTTGGGTTTTGCATTCTCACACTTCTTGAGGGCTGTACTCAGATCTGCTGATCCGAGTACATGGGCTTCAGATCATTGTCATCCCTTATATTTTACTGCTTTGTTCTGTCAGTCAGTCTTCTGCTAGTGTGAAACAAAAACATTGTTCTTTGATGCATTCTTTTCTGTGGTCTTTCGCTGTATGCTTGGCAACTACTGTGACACTCTAGGATGTCTTGTGACTCTGTCTTCATTTGCTTACAAAGCACCTATTAGATGATAAGTTGTGCTGAAGTTCCCAATTGACACTGACTGATTTGTGTTCTACCGTGGGGCATGGAGGCCTGTTGTCTCAGCAAGTCGGGTTTGTTACACACCTTTCGAAGATCAAAAGAGTCTCTGCCTGAATTTGTAAGCGAGACTCAGTGCACACAAGTAGAAATGATGATAGGGAAGTGCAAAAAGAAATAAGAAACTCTGGGTCAGAGTGGTGTTAGATCACAACACGATCAGAGCAACCAGTTGATTGGCTTTATAAGCAACACAGACATCTTTGCCTGTGACCTTAGTTTTGCCCTCCATTCAGTACACTTCATAGAAAATGGAGGATTAATCTGCTGCTATCTTGTAATTCCTGTAACTTTTAATAATTAAAAGATATATTACAGATCTCCTAGTTCTGTTGATTGCTCGACTAGGAATAATTTTTCATAAATCTGTGTATGCTACTGATTTAGCATTTCTTCTTGTGATGGGCCTCAGCTTATCTCAAACATGTGATGCAAGCTTTTGTGCTAACTTCCAAATCCTATGGAGCTACTGCTTTATCCTGCCTTTTTAAACAAATCTTCATCTTATGGCTGTATCCATAATAGGGACTAACTTCCTGAGGTATTTTCTTCTGAGATATGGCTACCTCTGGAGTATGAACTTTTCTACACTGCCATTCTCAGCACTCTCAATAGATAAACAAAGTATTTTATTTTGCAGATATTTTCTGCTTTATAGAGCTGTAAGAATGCTTGTCTCCAGAAGGCATGCTTTGATGTGTATCTCTGTCATTAGTAATGCTTTTAGTGAGTTGTACCTTATCCCTGCAGTAGCATCTTAGTAACGTGAATTGCAGCTTGTGGTGATTTCTTTGTGATGGTTAATGATGATGAACCGTGTATCCCAGTAACCCAACCCTTTCCAGAGAACATGAACTTGGGTTTTCATGAAGTGCTAATACTGCACCAGAAAGTGCAGTTCTAGGTGCCCTGTACATTTCTCTGAGAGGGAACATTTTCCCTCTCATCAAAGATCTGAAATTGTATGATATTTTCTGAAAATTATCTAAAAATCATAACAATATAAAAATCCTGGATTAGATCTATCAGTGATCTCATCACTGCATGCATTGCTGCTTTCTAAGTTCTTAATATGACATTAAGATATAATGGAGTTCTGGTTTTCATACTTTTAATATAGGTAATTTTCTTCCTGTGTTTGTTTTGCATTCCATGATACGGAGTCGTACCATCCTAGCCAAGACATTTGCAGTCAGTCTGTCTCTGTCTTGAGTTTCTTTATCCTTGCTTATTCTCTAGGAATAACTTCAAATTGGAATTCGAGGAAGGAAAGTTGGGTCTTTGATTGAAAAAACTTGTGTTATTTTCTTAGCTAGATTAAGAAATCATCTCATTCCAAACCAGTAATATTTATTAATGTCATCACTTCCAGACTGGTCCATACTACTTTATTCTTACATAAATGATGTATTTACAACAAATACTTTATAATCTTCTAGAATATGAACTGCTTCTGACAGAAAGTCAGGAATACCAAATACAGTGAAACTTTTGAATCATGGAGTAAAATATTTTCCAGTTCCAGAGGAAAGCAACAGAAGTGCCGTTACAGAGGTATATGAAACTGTCACATACAGCAGTAACAATTCCATTTTACATGTCGGATATGCTTCCAAGACTTTACTCTCTCTGATGCTGGCTGTGGTTTCCAGATGGAACTTTTAAAAAATATTATTATTATTGTTGTTGTTACTGTTATTGTTATTTGATATATTTCTTTGCTTTTGTTGTTTCAATTAATGTAAAATTACTTTTAGAAAAGAAAATATGTCTCTTTTGTTCTGTGGAAAACATAACAGTTTGCATTTTCTTTAAGTTTGGAAACAGTGAGCTGTTACTTGAACTTGTTTAATAAAGGTGAATTTCTGATATTGGCAGAGAATAACTCTGAGGAAATGTCTTTCTCTCTGCAGTAAGGATTTAAATTGCCCAAGATACTCAACACTTTGAAAGTACCATTAGTGTTTCACTTTTCAGATTTCTATTTGTGCGAATATGAGAAAATGAAGGAATGCCTTTTTCTGGTTGGCTCCTTTGCAGAATTTCAGTGCCTCTTTGCTTCAGCTTGTTCTTTTAGCTCTGTTTGCCCTTGTAACTTAAAACCAGAAGGGAAGTGAATAGTTTGAAAGAAAGATATTTACTGAACAGCTAGTGGCTCCAGCTAAAAAATCTGCAGCGTCCCATTGCTCTCACACGCTGAGTGAGGCAGCCTGAGGTTTGATTGCAAAGCTTGTAAAGGACCGTGTATTTCTTACTTTAAGTAGATACTTTTTTTGAGACTTCTGCAGTGATTTTGGTAATGTTTGGGTGCTTTATTCCACATTTTTCTAAGAAAATGAAGTTTAGAGGATTGAGCAATTACTCCATATTTTTGTCTGTCAGGTCATCAAGGATTACGGTTGTCCTGTGCAGGGCCAGGAGTTTGACTCAATGGTCTTTGCAGGTCACTTCCAAGTCAGATACTCTATGATCCTCTCCTATCATTTTGAACCTACTATCAGTTTTAACCAAGACATGGGTATTCAGTCCACAGGATTAGAGCAGAAATAGTCCAAAGTGAAAACCGCTGAAGTATGTACAGCATCAGTTGTCTTCTACTCATCCACAGCACTTGCTCATGTAGTGTGAATGTAAACCACACGTTTTTCTTTAATAAATGACTGCAAAAATATCCTTTTGAGGCTCACTTTGCAGCTAAATCAAGTCAATTTATGAGCAATGTTTAATAGGGTTCTCCTGTGTTCATTCTACCTAGCATCAGGCAATACAGTTGTAGTTAAACTTTCAGGTTTGGGGTATTTTCCCATTTTCTATAACTCCACTGCAGTTGCTATAGGAACAGAAAGTATGTTAATGTAGTCCAATTAAAAATATTTTAACCAGTTTCTTTTTTCTAAATTATTTTTATGGTAATAAATTTCAGGTCCATTTGTTATAAGTCTTCTATTATTGCTACCATAACAAAATAAATCTGAATTATTCTAGTGTCAACAGTCTTCAGGTATGTTGTGGAAGAGACTTTTCTGCCATAAAAGCCTGGGATTTGTAGTTTTTTCATCCAAAAGAGACCCCCGGGGGGATTTTAGAGCAGATTTTTGACTGAAGTATCTAGTTTGGGTGTGATTCAAAGCTACACTCTGAAAGCAGAAGCCTAACTTTTTTACAGTTAATGTAACATCTTTAAAAGGCTGTTCAAATCACCTACAGTAGCCTCCATTCTCATACAAGGAACATACGCATACAGTGTAAAATTCCCCACCCCAGGGGAGGTACCTGGTCTTTCGCACCTACACCTGAACATATATTAACCCATTGAACTTTGTGTGTTGTGGGCTTCCCCCACCCCCAACGGACCATGGCTTTGACCAGCAAACATTGGAATTGCAACAACCAGCTCTTGCTGCTGGACCCGTGGGTGGTGACTATATACCTTTCTACTCTTACCCTTCCTTTCTCGTTCTTCCTTTTCCCTCAAGCATTTTCTTAACTGTTATTTTTTTGCTTTTATATTGCTGCAGTTCTAACCAAAAGGGCTACATATTAAAATTTGCCAAATACCTTATTCTACCTTAATGCTCTAAAGTTTGCAAGTAAAAGTTTCTTATTGAACCTCCTAAGAATTTTGTTGTTTCTCCTGTGCATCACCCAGAGTGAACCAAATAACCTTCCCCCAAACTCACTGAGCAGACTGGGCCATAACAGTGTGCTAACTTCAGCGTGTGTGATCACATCCATATAATAGCATTGTTTTGTGCTGTACAGTGGGAAAAACCCTACTTCCAGGTTTTCAGGTACAAGTCTGTGTTTATTCTGCACATTTCAAAAGAGGAAAAGAGTTGCCTGTACGCTCTAGAGAAAAATCTGGTTCTTTGCTCCTGGAGTGATAACAGAATGGCTTGTGTTTATAAACTATTGTTTGGAAAAGTGTTGCTATTAAGATTAAGCCACATGCGGTGTGAATAATGTTCTGCACATACTAAACCACCCTATAGGCTAGTTAAGGAAAACTGGTCAGCAATTCAAGGAACACATTTTTTTGATGTAGAAGATTCACTGGTAGGAGTGAAAAAGAGGTAAATAGTTACCCAATTGATTTATTTAATCATAGATTTTTTTACAGTTCTCCTGATTAAAATGGGAATAGTTAATAATTGGCCTTGAAAAGTAATTAGAATACCGAATCATAAAGAATTTAAGGAAAAAATGATGGAAAGGAATTATTTCTATTATCTCTTCTGAAACCTTCATCTATTTCTCTGTTATATTCCAGTTTTCACTACTTATTTTTCTCTGGAATAAGTTCACTTGACTGTATATCTCTATATTCTTCTCACTGATATAATAAAACTCAGAAATATTGGAGACCAAATTCATCACTCACTTGCCCAGTCCATTTATGTAGCAATCTCACCACATTGTGTAGTTACAGGTAAACAAACAACCTCCTCTCTAGGTAAAAACATATGTTCAATAAAGCTTGTATTTCAAAATAAATGATGTGTAAATCTTTTTATATCTTCTTAATTTAATGTGGGTTTAGTTAGCTAATAGCCTCAATAGGAAAAAGGGCTAAATGTATGTAGCAAAACTGGTTAATGTGAATTCATATATACTTTTGGAAAGCAGCTTTGGAAATACGGAATGTATCATAACTAAAATCATGTCACATCATTTTCTCTGAAAATGAAAATCTTAAAAAACCTCAAAGCATAGTAGTTCCATCTCCCTGAATAAAATAGGCTTAATCTTTATCTCTGAGCATCCTTTATCTGGTATAACCCTAAGGAATGGTCTGTGGAGCTTTTCCTGTATTCTTCATCTCAGGAGCAGTACAGTTGTGATGAGATACAGTCAGCTCTGTCATTCAAACTGTCTGGACCCTGCATTGTGAACTGGAGTAAAGGACTTAAACCACTGAAAAAAATGTTGAAATGGTAAAATAAGGAAACCTCTCTTTATATTCTGTACTGGTTTTCCATCTTAATTTCAATCTATAATCTACCCTATTTCTCCTGCATTTGTCTTTCTCAACATCCATCTTCTGATGTCAGCATGACCCTATCTTCCTGCATGTTATTACTAAGCTTCTTTACTTATCTGCTATCAAGAAAATAACGTTGTGGTTAGCTTCTGAATGGTAGGACCTCTTAAGATGTCCTCTGTCCATTCATTCTGGATGATGTTTGTGGGCTCCCCCGCCTTCTTTTTGGTTTCAGCTACTGTACGTTTTTCTTTCAGAATATTGAAAGATAATGTCTGACTGCAGCGCTCTTCACTTGGGGAAGATTTCAGTTCATGGAGTTTCCTAGTTTTTCCAGATCCAATGTCAGAGAAACACTGAAGTCACAAACTCTTCAAGACCCAATTTGCAGACAGATAATGGAAAAATAAGTGAGAGTAAACCAAGCTGGATTTATCCTTCTGATTAGTGTGCACTGAGACTGTCAACTAGACTGAAAGACCATTCACTTTATCAAGTGGATTTTCACAACATCTAGCAATTGTCATTACAACAGGTACAAAAGTACTTGGACTTCTAAAGTTTTCCTACCTGCCAAAGACCTTACTGGCAATGATGAGAGTGGGTATCTCAACTATCCTGATAACGTCTTCTCTTTCTTTCAGGCCCTTAAGATTTTGAAAAATCTGAATTCAGATATTCCAGTACACATGTTTATCTACTTGCTTATTAGCTTATATTCTTGTAAACTGGCAAAAATATCTTAAATATTTTTTGCAGCACTTTGAAGGAAATAGGATGTGCAAAGAGTTGTTTCAACTTGCAATGTTTTCAGTGTTTGGAATTCTTTTCAGGACCAAAAAGGTATACGTAGAGGTGCTACCCCAGGTATATATCCGTGCCTAAACTCCATGTCAAATATTCTGAATACCCGGAGAATATTGAAAAGACTCTCTTGTTCTTTGTAGTACTATAAATTTCCATTTCCTTCCCGTGTAATGAAACAATGGTGTTTTAGAGGAAGAACAATCAGAGATTCACTGATACTGAAAATGAACATGAAATATGAACAGACAAAGTCTGTTAAACAGATGATAGAGCAACCATATATTTTACTTAAATACTGTCACTGTATGTACTAGACTTCTGTGTTTAATTCATGGAAACATTAATTACAGTGCTAAACCTCTCCTGACAGGCAAAGTATAACAAGTCTTCAAATAATAAAACACACCTAATTTTATCTCAACCCCTTTTCTATAAGCAAATGCATGAGTGTGTCTCCAGAAGCACACAATCCCATCTACATGAAAACCTAAATATTTAAAATTAGTATCACTATGGATGGAGGGGCAGAGGGTTTACTATGGAGGGACTTGATCTACAGCTGCTATTTAATGCAAGCCAAATTAAATCTCTTGCCAAAAATGTCTGGTGTTTGTTTTCTTTTGTGAAGAAGCAGATGATTGTCCAGATGATATCCAGATGATTAAAAGGAAGCTGAATCTGTATCCTATCAAAGCTCCTCTGAAGTTCATCCATAATTTCTCCTTTCTCCCACTGTACATACTTTCATGTGCAAAAAGCTTCAGACAAACCAGAGGCTATTGATTAAACAAAAGAAATACAGTTGTGTACCAAACTGAATTTCTACAGTAAATTGCTATGTGATCAATATCCAATACATTAAATATCTTCCTTGCAATGACAATTATCCTGTCTCCTATCCTGCTTCATAAATTACCCCAGAAAGAGTGGCTGATATAAAAACCTTTTGTGGTCTAGGCAAACTTTTGTAGTATTTCCCCGTGAACCAAATAATAATATATTTGTAGTAAATTTGTTTGACAGGGACTGTTTTTAAAGATTGAAACCTCCAAATCTTGTTATGTCAAAGACATGAGATTTCTGCTGTTGAGAAAAGATTTTTTTAAAATAATTTGAGTGTTATTTTTAGGGACCGTGTTATTAATTTAGCACCTTAGAATACCGCCTGCATATCTTCTGTGCAGAATAAGCATGTCAGTTATATTTTTAGTTTATGTTGGAACAAATTCTACTTTAGAGGTCTATGTAACTTACAAGATACAGTTTTGTCCAAGTTTATTCTCCTTCAGTGTGAATAACTGCACTATTGCCTTCTTTACGGAAGTAGGGAATTTTAGAGCACAGTTCACCTCACCTGTTTTAGACAGTTACTTTAAGATGGGATGAATCACTCTTTAAATTCTATTGATCATATACACAAGATTTAAAGTTATTATAAAGAGAGACAGTTCAATATAATCAAACAGTAGATTCTAATGCACATTGCATCCTGTCTTCTATCACCTGACCTTACAGGAGAAAGAATATATACATTTTTCTTCAAAGAATTTTACAAGCATCTCTCATATGGATAAAGGCCAAGACAGCTGGGACTGTTCAGCCTGGAGAGGAGGGAGCTGGGTGTCTCATTAATGTGTACAAATATCTGAAGGGAAGATACAAAGAAGAAGGAGTCTGTCTCTTTTCAGTGGTGCTGAGGGACAGGACCAGAGGCAACAGACATGAACTGAAACCTCAGGAGGATCCCTCTGAACTTCAGCACTTTTTACTGTGAGGGTGACAGAGCACTGGCAGAAGTTGCCCAGGGAGGTTGTGTACAACCAATTCTAGGCAGCCCTGCCTGAGCAGAAGGGTTGGACCAGATGACCTTCATAGGTCACTTCCAACCTCAACCATTCTGTGAGATTACATCTAGATTCTATTAATGATATTTACATAAGGATGTCACTGATTGAAGACGATTTAAATAATATGTAGGATCTTTGAGGGTGGAATTTTGCTTTACAGAAGGACCTATTACCTCTCAATTTACGTTCCTTCTGCTCTTGTTATGAAAGAGGAGCAGCACACTTCCTCTTTCATAATCATTGATGATTTGGTTGACTTGGGTGAGTTGCCTGACTCTTAAATGAACTGGGTTCAGCTTTTTGTATAATCAGCGTGCTAAACCCATAGAGGGAAAAAAGAAGTTTTTCTTCTTGTTTAGCTTCTTAAATCTGCTCACATGTATCATGTGCATCAGTGGTATAAGGGAATTCACAGCCAATGGCAAAAAGTAGTTTCCCCTTCCGTTTGTTATTGTCTGCCATATCAGACTTCGTCCTAAGAAAAGGGCTGGTTTAAGGAGCAGTTGTTTAATTTTTCTACTTATTCAACTAGATTCTGTGGTCAACAGTGCTTATGGCAGCATATGCATCAGCAATTTACTGTACCCACTTGCAAAAGAGCTTGATCTTCTGAGCAGTACTGTCTTGGCTTAACAGCTCAGTCTGGACCTATGTACTCCAAGTCTCAGCCCAGGTTGTCTGGAATCTTAGATAAGTCATTTGCAAACTTCATTCACTACCTTCTCTAAAAATAAGGCGTCTGGTTTTGCACAATTTCAGAACGAAACCAAGCAAAACTCAGTGGTAGGGATTTTGTTTTGCCTAGACCTCCTGGGTGTGTGTGGATCTGTAGGGGGGAGCTGGGCCGGCGGCGCAGGGAGCCACACAGAGCAGAGCAGGACCGAATGGAGCAAGCCAATGAACCAAACAGGCAGCTCAGGTCTTGCAAAGAGAAACTGCAACTTCACAGGTAATTTAGCTGGTACAATTTATTCTAATTTATTACAGTAAACTACATATTAGCAAATGTTAACAGATCAGGGCAGATTTATGTCAGAGAAGGCTACTGTGTTAATGAATGGCCCCCTCATTAGCACTGTCTGGAGCAGCACATGCTCTCTCTCAGTCTCTCCTTAGCTCATTTTCCCATTACCATCACAGCAGAAACAAGCCTTTCTCATCCTGTAATCTCTGACTGAGAGGAGCCTTGTTTAAAGAGTAAAGAAGGGAACTCGCAGATAGTTATTTGTGTGAACTGCAGCTCCAGTTGTTGTTACTGGGCATTTACTTGAAGAAGCACATGAATTACTGGGTACTGAGCGCCTCTCAAAATCCATATCCCAGTCGTGGTTGCTGCTAGAGTGGTTGTTTGGTAGTTTGTACATGTTGCATTGCTGTTAACTGACTGTGGCTATCAACTTTCTACTCTTTTTTTTTTTTTTTCCCTGTACACAAAATAGGATTCCTAACACTTGTCACAAAAAAAAGATTTTTTTTCATTAACATGCATTTTTTTTCATTAGTACATATAAAGTATTTGAATTTTCACCATTATAGTATTTGGCTTGAAGAGGGAGAAATATTTTGTAGGTTTTGCTGATTAACTACTATAAAGCATTTGAGATCTTGGACTGGCATGTGCTGTCAAAGCATAAAATATAATCAACATACCTTTAAATTGATGAAAGGCCTAAAGTATCACAATTCAGAGAGCAAACAGACCTAATTGTTTACTCTCCACTCTGCTGCAGTCTGTAAGTGCAGACTCAAAATTAATGTAGTATACTTTAGCCACCCAGCTAAAACCCACAAAAATCCATATAAAACACCTTCCAAATTCCTCAATGCCAGATTGTGCTAGCTTAAGAAAACTATTTCTGTGATACCTTTTCTTCTTTTAAATGTTTGGGTTTTTATTAAATAGCAATTAAATAGCAATTTGAAAGGATTGGAATGATATTTTCACACATTCATAATCCAAGTGTTGATAAAACTATTCCTAAATGTCTCTGATTGTGATAGAGTCTGCATTTCCCCCACTCTCTTGCCAGACAACTCTAAAGAAAACTTTGCATAGTGAGTATTACCAAATTGCCTGAAAACAACTCTGTGATTTTTTTTTTTTTTTTTTTTTGTAACCTGTGAGTACGTGATTAAGTCCTGGTTTGCAGCAATCATTAACTTACTGTTGGTCCTTTTGTCAGGCAGTCTGGATTTCACTCTAGGGACATGTGCAAGGTTCCTAATTTGTTTTTAATCTTCAAGACAATTTGCATTTGCCATATAACACTTCATTGAAGACAAGGAGAAGGAGAGAAATGCAGATGCCCAGATTTTCCAAACTTCTCTAGCCACTCTGAATCGCCCCGTAAAACTTGCAGATCCTTTTCCTTGGGGAAAAGTGCAGGTGGTGGGGGTTGTGAGAGTTGCTCCTAAGCTAAGCTCCTGACAGCCATCAGCAGAGAGGGTGCAGAGGGGAGGGAGGAGGGTTGTGGGTGTCTGGCTGCTGCCCTGTGTGGGTTTTGGCAGCTGGTGAGAGGCAGGACTGCTCAGAGCAAGCTGGGGGGAAACAGCCAGGGCCTGGAGACTGGAGACCTTTAGTTTTCCCAGAACTACTCTGTTACATTTTCAAAAATGAGGAATTCCTGAGAATAATAGAGAGAGAAGGGTGTGGGAGAAAGAGGACTAGAAATGGAGTGAAATCCCTGAGCATCATCATTCATGGCTGAAGGGAGGGGGAAAGGGAAAAGACAGGAATGCAAAGTTTTAAACAGTTGAAATGTTGGTATTTCCAGTTTGGAAAACCTTGAATTAGCTAAAAAATTGTTGAGGTTTGCTTTGCAATTTTCTTGTAAAAATAATAACTAGAAAATTAATTTCTATTCCTTGTGCACTCCACTGATTCTCTCAGGTTGGATAAAGCCTTGTGAGGGTATTTTTTTCCTTATACATAAATTAATATATATTAAGACCAGAAGGGACTGTTCATCTGACCTCATACATAACAAAGGCAACTCATTTGCTGTATATTAATTACTGCTTCAAGTCTGATTCAACTGCAGCATACCACAAAGAAATCTTCCCACTTAAACCATTATCCCCCTGTTTATATCTCAATGAGCTCTATTGTCCTTTATGTGCAGCCATCACTTCGGGAAGTCTAACTTGCCAGGGGCTCGGATCCAGTCGAAGTCCCCCCCTCTTGGTTCCCCTCCTCCAGTCCTGGGAGAGCAGTGGGTTAGTCTTCCTTCCTCTTAACTTTTGATCATGACAAAAGTCATATCATTACCTAAGCAAATAGCATAAAACAATGCCAGCAAAGCAGGGTTTTGGGTTTTTTTCACCATTCCTCTCACAAAAGTGCCAAAAGAAAACTGTAGTGATATCTGAGTTGGGTTTTTATCTCATTTAATTAGTTAATTAAAATATGTATTAAAATTAGGGTCAAAGATTGTCGCTGTGGGACTTTACTCAAAAATTACTGCATGTTTATAGTTGAATTTCAAGAGCTGCTGGTTTCAAATCTGTGCTGTGTGCTCTGTTGAATTTACAACATTCTAGTTTACTGTTCATACCATTGCGTGGTGTCCTGTCAAATAATATTTATTTGCATTGTTACCTTTATCAAATCCGTAATTTCACTCGCTATTAGATACCTCATTGCTGTTGTAGACAAATTGCCTCTTGGCATTTTTTTTCTGTAGAGAGAGGGGAAAGCAGAGGTGACAGGCTGGAGCTGTGACAAGGTAAGAACCTGGGAAGGATACAAAGAAAAGGATCTGACTGAGGGCAGCATGGGCAATGAAAGACTTAAACAGGACCAGCTGAAGCAGAGCCCCAAGCTAGCATTGTGACTCTCTGGGAAGCACAAAAGAGGAAGTAGTGTGGTCCTGGTAGGAGTGTGGAGGCAGTAGCTCCACCTGACAGTGAGCATTGAACACCTCAGACACTGGTATATGTGAATAATTCCTATGAATGTAAAAGAGATGTCTACATGATTCCTCGTCTTTCTCTCCTGCGTTCAGTCCGGCTTCCTCTAATGACACCACAGTAAATGTATTAAAGAAGAACCGTAAGATTTCTCCCTTTTCTTATTTCCTGTACATTATCACATATACCATGAGGTGGGATTATATAGTTGGTTATTTTCTACATGTACAGGATATTCAGGTAATAGACTCAATTTGTGCTCTTGGAACAGCAGATGTATTAGTTTCTCCAGTAAGGCATTCCTCTTCCAGCCTAGAAAAAACATAAGAAATCATGAATGACAGTTATATTGTATTAAAATCAACACCCCTAATTTAATGAACTTTTGATAATAGTCTCAGTAAGATAGTCTGCTGCTTTGTTGAAAATTACATCCTGCAAAATTCCTACTAACAGCAACTAAACAGAGATCATCCACACAAATACTTTCAGTGAGTGGAAACCCTGATATAAATCTTTTGTATTTAACCACTAACCTCAAATGAATACAGCCCACTGGAAAAAAAATCTATTTTCTTTGAGTTGGTTACTTCAACTGGCTTCACTAATGCCTTCAGTATATGTTCTCTGCTCAGTTTACCAACAAGAAACTTTTAGTGGAGGTTTTGGTTTGTTTTTTCTTTTTTCTGTGAATACAAGAGTGATCAGAAGCCAAAGCAGCAGGGCACTGAAGTTTTTCTCCCTTTGATTTGCCTCATCTAGAAGGGAAGCGATCCAGTAGTGTGGCAGCCTAAGGCACTTTCCAAGTTGTGCACATTAAAAACTAGTACTGGAGTAGTGCACTGGCCTCTCAAACAAGAAGATACATCCTAGGATGTGTTTGGGAGAGAGAGAGGAGGAAAAAAATGAGGGAAATGAGATACTGTCCTACAACTGTGGGAAGCCTGGGGAGAAAATAAAGGGTTTTTCTTAACAAATGGACCAAGACTCCAAAGCATTTTAAAAAAGCCAGCTATAAAGAATAAGGAACAAGCACATTCATTCTACCAGTGTGTAGTCAATGTTAAAAGGTTTATAACTCTGAAAATGTGGTTGTGGTTTTTTTATTTTTTCCACCCAACTCCCTTTTTTAAAAAGAGGAAGAGGGTATTATTCTTCCAATTTAGAATTAGTGAAATAGCACTTTTCCCCACACATATACACAAGCGCAAAGGGCAAATCATGCAGGTGTTTCACAGGATGCCCTCCAAGTGGTAACTACTGTGGGCAAACGCCTGGACTGCTATTCTGAGAAGATCCTCAGAGTCTGCATGTGGTTGGTCCAGCCTCAGACATGTTGCGTCAGGCAGTCATGACATCCTCACATGGCAAGACCAGTTCCTTGGACCTTCTCTGGCTGTAGGCAGTGGCTATGAATGTGTGCACAGGTCATCTTAAGTACAATCTCTCTGAGTGCACATATTCATAAAAGATGTTGCTGGCATCCTTAAGCTCCTTTAGGTTTTGTAATTAATTTCTGTTTTGCTTACACTCTGTTGTATTTCCTTTCCATTCCCTTGGTGGGTAAATAAGATTTTGCTTTCATTATAACTCCTACAGAGCCTCTGCTTTACCAGGTGACTCAGCAGTACAAATAGGATATGGATTAGTTGTGTGCAAACAATCACATCTATGCTGAATTACCCAGAGCACACAACAAACAAAGTATGTTGACTTTATGCTTCTATTCAGACTTTTTGGCAGTTGCAGGTGCTGCAAAATGCTACCTGATCTGGCACAAAATTAGAGTGGAGTGACAAACAATCCCTGATTCTGCAAAAAGCCTGACAGCATAACAAGAACCCCAGCTTTAGTTTGGTTTGTTTTAACAAATTTGCGGTAGATTGAGTTCAGTCTATGTTAGAGGGCTTTTTTATTCTGTAGCCAAGATATTTTTAGAATGTCGTACTAAAACCCCTTATCTGGATTTACTGTATTGTCAAACAACAACTTGAGTTTAATGGGAAGAAGGGTTGTTGAGACAATGTATTCCAAGTCAATAGAGCAAAGTCACTTGGAAGACATGATTCTCTTATTGGTTTGTCTGCTTTGACAAATGACTCTTAAGAGTCAGCTGAAAGAGCAGAAAATTGTTGATGCTGGCTTTCTGATTCAAAAATCATATTACTATTTATTCAGCATTATTTAAAGCTATCTGCTTTTAATATAAGCTGTTCACAAACATATCCCAACTATGACTTTATACCTACAAATCAGAGTCTGTGACATATTCTGCTTCCTTGAATTAACCTCTGCATTGGTGGGTGTGACATGGAAAATGGCACTGACAGTTCATGTCATCTGGCTTAATCTTCTCCCTCCCTATCTCTCACAAAATGAAAATTTGGCAAACTGCTTCATGTTAATTGCCATGAATTATAATCTGATCTCCGTTTTAATTCTCTAAAATATCAGGGTTTGATATTTTCAAATATGTCACTGTGCTTGATATACTCTAAAAGAGGACAGCACTCTCTTGAAGAAAGTAGGCAGTTATTTATAAATGAGGCACCAAAGCTCTTAACTGTTTTGCATCCAAAGTATAGAATGAAATCCAAAAGTTTCGGTTAATTTCCCCTGACAGGCCTGGGGAAACATACTTCACATGGAACCCCAGATCCTTATACTGTGCAGAGACCTGCTCAGGGTCACTAGAGAAGTCAGACATGTATTAAGCTGACATACACTGAGGCGCTCAATGAATGTCTGCCAGAAAGTGCTTCTGTCTATTTGAGATCTGCCACTTGCTCCCCTTCCCCCTGCAGTGGAAACTTGAAACCATTCCCTTAAGTAATTGAGCAGGATTCAGCTTTTCTTGTGAAAGTTATTGACTGGACAAGGACCTTTTTACACAAAAGCCTGGGGATTATAGCAGTTGCAAAGGAAGCACTTAATTAATTTTGCTTCTCACCCTGAAAGAATTCATATGCACATCTGCCACCCCCCTCCCAGGGAAATGTGAACCCCCCCCAAGTCACACACCGACAGAAGATGAAGAGCAGAGCAGCAACAAGGCGCACAAAGTACTCACAGACCCTTCTTGTGGAGTTGGAGCATGCAATTTCACAAGCCAGTGAGCCATACAAACCTGGCTTTAGAGTCTGGTGGTTAGTCAGTCATATGGAAGGAGGTGTCCTGGGTTTTGAGTCATCTGTTTTATACTGAATAACAAGATTTAGACGGTCTGTATGAGGGTTTGTGCATCCACCTCTCTCTCCCCACTTTTCAGCCACAGTGCTGATGACTGCAATATTCACAGCTTAGTTCCAGCACCAATGCTGCAGCTTCATTTCAACTGCAGGTATAGATGCTTGTTGCATGGAGTCCAGCATCAACACAAGACCTAGACTTATGCTTCCCTGGACTGCATCTAAACTTATGCTTCCCTGGACCTTCAGGGACCCAGCTGCAAAGGAGTTTCGTCTAGAGTCTTTTGCTCTGTCCTGTGATCAAGGATGCTCATCTTGCGAATGTCCTCCCTCAAGTACCTCAGTCACCTGACTTCTACAGAGGATGCTTCTGCAGCAGGTTCTGGGATACAGAACCTTGGATTTACATGTTTTCACCAAATATTTTATGTACTAGAATCCAGATCTGAAAAAGTCTCTATGAAATTCAGTGCTAATCACTGAGTGTAGGATTGTTCATATTTATATTAAACAGAAAATATCAAAGCAGGTAAGAGGATTCTGTCTATTTTTTTTGCCATTTACGTAACACAGAAGATACCTGTGACACAGTACAAAAAAATCAAAGTTATGCCGTTCCCTCTGTAAGGAGAAGTCTAAGGTGGACAAATGTCATACAGACCTTGCATTAGTGAGACAATTTGGCTGCAGTCAGACATGATAGGTAAAACAAAATAAATGGAATTCTGATGACATTGGTGTTTCAGGATTAATCAAACCTTTGTCACTTTGCAAAGTATCCTGCCCATATTTCAAGCATGTGGCCTCTACCAAATTAAGGAATTATTTTATTTCATTTTAGAAAGATTACTGTAATGGTCCCAGTTGTGTGTCATTTTTATTGATCATAGTTTTGCATAAGCAGTTATGTCTCAGAAGTATGACTGGTTTGTCTGTGTATAAATCCTGACAACAGTTTATCTATTCTAATCTCTCTTTTGCCATTAATTTGTGTTGTGGATCTGAGTTCATGATTTAAGTTTGGTTACTGATCTCACTTGAATTCGAGCTCTGCCACTGAATTCAACGGAGATAACTTAGGCCTTTATCCATTTAATCTCCTTGTTTCTGTATTAGCAAGAACAGATGAAAAATTATTGTGCTGGATGCTAAAACAGTGGTCAGGTCAGAACAGGTATTATGCAGCTGAATCTTGAAATGCATAGGTGTTTTCTATTAAACTGTCACTGTCTAGTGAGCAAAAGTGGCACTGGGAGTTGGGGATAGAAGCCCAGCCCTGCCCCTCCAAACCAAGGGTCCAGCTTCAAATATGGGCTGCAGCAGGGATATCTCCAATCTACTCTCCTTCTAGGCTTGTCACTCCTGTCTGCACATCCCAAGGGATGGGATCTTCTCCAAGTCAGCCTGTTGCTTGGTACCTTCCACTGGTGTGCTGGAGATGCTCATTTACTCCCTTGGGATAACTCAGAAATAAATTTCAGTTCTCTCACCGCCTGAGAGAACTTCATGGTGAATATTCTAGCAACTAAGCAATTATGCTCGCTATGCTACTATAGAATCACATGGGGTTAGTTGTGGTCCTGGCCACAATTAACATTTGAGCCTTCTCCAGGGACTTTTAACTGAGTTCAAGTACCAATCCAACTCACCCATTAAATGAGAAGAGTAGGTGAGAGATAAGCATCCATTTTCCACTTCTGAGTGTATATGGGAGACTAAAAGTAAATACCTCAGAAGTTTTTAAGCTAAAAGCGTGTCACCTAATGAATTTATGTTGATTAAAGGAGACAACCCTGAAAATTAGGACAGACTGTACTTTTCTCTGAGGCTGTGGCAAAATTTGGATGTCCATTTCACATTTTAGATAGAACTTGTTCTGACTAAATATGTAGAAGAGAACTGGTTGAAAAAAATTAACAATATTATATTTTTTCCTCCAAGATCTACAAATGTATGTTACCTGTGATATTATAATATCTTAATATTGTTACTTCAGATTTCTGCTAGGCTTTACATCTTTGTACATCTATGGATTTAGTTCACTGGCTGCATCCTTACAAAAGAGCAGATAGTAATGGGGAGTGAGACAGGAACTCTAACCCAATGCTCCTCAGCCTTTAAGTGTTTCTATACTATCTATATTAAATAGCGATAACTTGTTTCATATTGAAACAAGAAACCTGGAAACTTCCAAAACGAATATACTGAGATGTATGCTAGAACATCAGCAAATGCAAAAAAATCCCCAAACAAACAAAACCCTCACAAAACTCAATGCCCTCTCCCCGCAAAAAAAATTCTCTTTCCAACACTGTTCTACGTATTATATTCCCAGATCACTGGAGTGAGAGTTTAATGCAAGTTCCTCAGACAGGTAAACAAGCCTGGGAAAACACTGCCCTCTGGGAAAGGTGCCCTGGTTCATAAAGCCAGATAAACATAGAAATTTTTTTTAATGAGATAGGTGGGAGACAGGACCCTAGCCTGAAGCAGAATGGAGAGGACAGGCAAAAGAGAGTAGAGCAGTTTAATGAATTTGTGTTTACAGCTACTGACACACCTAACAGTAAAATGAAGATATGTGCAATTTGCTCTCTCATGGCTTGTTTTCCTGTTTCTCTTTGTCCTAAAATTAGAGATACTCTCCAGCATGAAAGCTGTATGGTGGCCAATCCATTATGTCAAGGTCTGTGGGAGAGAACAGGAGTAATTCCACTGAACTTGGTCAGAAGAATGAGATGATGAACACAAACAGTGAGAATCTGGTTTGGACAGAAACAGCCATTTTATCACACAGCAGAGGAGTGGAGAGGACTGGCAGGAGCCACTATTTAACCATCTGCAGTAAGAACTGGTAGAAGCTGCCCTCTGACACAAGTCCACACTGTTTGCCCTTCTGTAATTCATACAGCTTTTGGATATCTGCTAGCTTATGTAATACATAGAATTCACAGTGTGGCCTGTCTGAAGGACTAATATTTGAAAAATTCTAATCTGAATTCCCCATTACTTTTGCCACATGAGAGTTACTGTCTTAGCTGAGCATTCCTCAGTGCCTCCTAATTCACCATGCCTTTGTATGACATGTATGATTAAGTACTTTGTAAACAGCTTTATGTTTAATAAGATGCTACAAAAAGGAGTTTTGATTAATTAGATTTCTTTTCTAGGATCATAAAGTATTTTCCTACCTAGTTTGGAATACATTTTGTTTCCTATGATGCATTCAGTTGAAGCATTGCTATCTCTATAGAGAAGTATTGTGAGGTTACAAGGTAGTGGCTGCATTCATTATACAGTAATATAAGCTGCTGCCATCCAATTCACATGGCCTTTACAACTTTGCCTAATTCTCTCTCTTATGTGAAAGACCTAAGTAAAGTCCATTGAATTTATAACTGTGGATCAGTATAGTATAGTGTTATTAAATCTTTATCATGAGAATATAAATTAAGTCACAGGGAGTGTTGTGACAGCCCTAGCCAGTCCTCTTTTTTTTTAATAGCACATAAATGACTTTACAATATTTTCCAAAATCCTTACAAAGTTTCTTCTGTGAACTTAAAGGATCAGCTCCTTCAACATCATCATGAAGTCCTTGCAGCAATATCTTAGTTAAGAGACACCAACTAACCTTACTGATTTCGGCTGATTCAGATGTTGCTGTTTGCAGTGCTTTACTGGTTGGGACACAAGATTCCAGAATGCAAAAATAAGTCTTGCATAGCAGCAGTGGTGTCACGCAGTGCTAGGAAAAATTCAATCCAATGTGTGCACTGGGTCAAAGAGCTTGGATACAAGGCTATGTTGAGATTTTCCTCCACAGCTGTCAACATGAAAGGTAGTAACTTGTCCCAAGGAGTAAGAATCTATCATTCAAATGAATGAAGTTTCATTTAGCATGATTGCTGAAGGACTGAAGCACTAGTTCCACTAAACCTCCTGCTGAAATGTTACTCTTTGGTTAATAAGAGCAGTGTACAGAATGTGCTCAGTGGAGTAATTGGCTCAGTAACCAGTGGCAAAGCTCCCGGATAAGAAAAAGAGCGACGCTAATTTTTTTGTGGGAAAGTGTCATGCTGCTTGAGACACACTGTAGTTCTGCCCACACTTAGTAATAAGAAAGCGATGTAGTAAAATATTACGATAATAGGTTCTCAGAACTGGCAATGAAGTATAAACACCTGCATCTTCCAGTTCCCACCCCTTAAGTCAATTGTCAAAAAGCTGATCCCTTCCTAATGAATTAACAATGTTTGAACCCACAGCAATCAATGAGAATTTTACCTCTGACTTGCAAAAGGCTCCAGGGAGGGCCTTCTCTATTCAGTATCATTTAAAATACTGTGGACATGTGTGTGATAAAAATGCTAGAGGGAGAATTATGCATTGGAATCACTAGAAGTATTCCAGCTGCCTTCAGTGGAAAGAAATTTATCTGAATGTGGCCTGGAAAAGTAGTTCAAGAAAATGTTCAAACTTGAGGTATTTCTTGTGATTTCAAAGTTTTGTTTTATTGTCAGAGGGAAATAATTTTTTTGTGTGATTCCCGCAGAAGCTCAGATATTTGGCATGATATAATTAGGCACATAATATTAGAACAACCAATAGTGGGTGAGAGTGAAGCACCTTGTCCTCCCTGAGGAGAGTAGCTCATGCCTTGGGAAAGGGCATTGTGACATGATACTTCACCTGCTGGTTTTTTCCAGCCTTCTGCTGTCCATAGATTTCCTAAAATCACACCTGTATCTTTGTAATTTAGGGCCATGGATACATTATCTTACTATATACCTTTTATATTATTTTTTAACCAGTTCATATTTTGGCTTCTCTACTACTCTTTACAGTGAATTCTATGACTTAAGTAGTCACATGCAGTACATGCACACCTTTCTTTTTCCTTGCACACTAGTGCTTGATAACTTCGTTTGTTGCCCCTTAGTTTTGTCTATAAACATCTGAATAACTACATTCTGTTAATCTTCTCTGACTTACGATTTTCACCAGTGACTTCTAGCATAATCTATTGAGTCTTCTCTCTTCAAAATCTACAAGTTCTAGTCAACCTAACCTGTGCTGATATGAAAGGAAGTCTGTACTTTTGATTATGATTGTTGCCTTTGTACCTGTTCTTATGCCACTATATTCTTTTGACATGAATAAGGATATAATAATCAAAATGGCAACCTGTCAGATTTATAATAATTGCACAATAATAATAATAATTTTGCTTTTGTACTTTATTCTAAGACTTTAGAATAAAGTCTTAATAAGAATCTTTCTATAGCAGTAAAATTTAGTTTTCAGCCTACTATTGTATAGATCTCATTAGAACTGGCTTTGTTTATGATCCTGCATTTATAAGCATTACATTTCCCGTGACAGTTCATCACCCACCCAGAAAATAATATGAATATTCATTTTTAAAACCTTGAATTAACAGGAACTGTAAAATAATCTTCCTTTTCTAAATAATTTATTATTATACTGAACAATGCAAGCCTTAGCACAGATCCTGGGCATCTCCTTTTCTTGTAAAATCAGCTGTTTTTTTCTACTCTTTGCTTGTATACTTTGATCACATCTGAATTTTTGAGGGCATCTTACATGCTATGATTCTGGCTTTTTTTCTGGGAGATGAATGCTGTAAAACTGTTTTAAAATTGACACTTACAACATAACCTGTATTTCCCATATCTGCCTGCTCTTGAGAAGCTTCAAAAACCACTGGTAAATTTGTGAAGTACAACTTTCTTCTGCAACAGTACTGTCCATTTTTCTTTATTATAAAATATTTATCCCTTTTTGATTGATGACTGGATATTTTATGAGGGCTACTACTAGTTTTTTTCTAATATGAATATAAGATTTCATAGTCTGCAGTTCCTTAATCCTTTTTGGAAGGTTTTTAAAAATCCTTGTTGCAATGACTACTTCTCATTACTCTGTTGTTGAGAACATTCCAAATGTTAGCTCTTCCCATTTGATAAAGAAATTCCAACTCCCATTCTGAAAACACGGACTCGTCATTAATTGTGCTCTGTAGTTAAAAAAGGGATGCAGCTTTCTAGATCTCCTCTGTGTAGTAAAAACAATCACAGAATTCTGCTTTACTTAGTACAGTTACCTTGTGCCACTGAACAGCCTCTGAGCAGCTTTTCCTTCTCAGAAGAAACAAGCAGGTATTAGTAATGCAAGAGTCGTTACAGTCACATCCTTGCAATCTGCGGACCAAGGCAACACAGCTGAATCAATGACTTCACCTCTGTTTACTTCAGTGGACAGGAATTAAGGACTTACTTAATTGTATTGGGAGTTGGATACCTGCATACTCACAGAATGTGCTCAGAAGGATTGAAGTTCAGCCTTCAGCCAGGAAAGATTTTGCTACGTTTATTGCCACCGATTTTTGTTTCATCTCCGAGTAAGACCTGGAGAGGTTTGGTTCACTGATTCTCATGAAAAGCAAACCAAGTTCAGGATCATAGTGTTAGGATTAGTCTTTGGATTTATAGGACCTGAAGCCTTGGACATCTCTGTCCAAAATTCTATGTATGTCTACAGCTTGGGGACTTTTTTTTGTGCCTGTGTCTTTATGTTTGACTGCTCCCCCTCCACATTGTTGATTTTAGAAAGCACTAGTCCCTGTGGCCAGTAATCTTCTGCCTTACTGAAGTGTGTATGTTCCCGTTAACTTCTTAGGAAAATTTAACTTCATAAGTAGATTTCTCTGGCCAAGGCAGCTCTGAGAGTCTAACAGTGTAGAGCACTGCCATCGGGAAAACAGGGTTTGGAACTGAGGAAGTTTTTGCTGGGCTGATGGAAACTTGGCACACTGTATGATAACTTAATGAATGCTGGTGGAAAACAGACCCTAAAACTCCTGGCAGCAGAAAGTAAGCCGGGACTGGAGGCTTAGTAAACAAGCTGCTCACGCACAACCCCCAAAGGGTGGGACTACTGTTGGTACCTGCAACTTTAAGTGCTGGCTGTTAAGGGGCAAAGGACTAAGGCAGAGAGGAGCTGCACCAGCAAGGTCTCCCGGGTCTCTCCCTACTCCCACCTGTCCTGAAACCATGTACCAGAGGATAGCTGTCATACAAGCACTGTCCTCTAAGGTGGTGAGACCCTGTTTTAGGCTATTTTAATATTGGGGTAGAAAATAGGTTGTGTGGCTTTTGTGTTTGCAAAGTCTAAAATACATAGCCTCAAAGGGTCTCCTTGGCTGTCACTTAACTTTGCAGAGGTTGATTATTACAAGAACTGAAGTTTTTATCAGTTAAATTTCTTCCATGTCTAAGTTTGCAACTGCTCATATGTTGGAGTTGCCAAAACACCATCACGTGACCGCCTTTAGCTTAGGTTTCAAACATATTTGAGGTATATAAATCAGACATCGTTCTGCCTGGCTGGCTGGCAGGGCCTAAACCAGCCAGCAGACTCAGATCAAATCATAATTTCTGCTCTTCATTTAAAGTGAGACCAGATGACTTAATACCCCTTTTACTTTTGTGGTTACAGCATTACAGCATTATCCTGTAGTTAATTTCCTTCTCTGCCTGAGTGCTTATCTCAGCAAGTGGATGATGAGGTGCTCATTCTGATGGAGAGCTGTGTCAAACAACTGCTGTCTGGGGCGTGTTTTGAGACAGCAGGAAGAGGCTTGTGTTCAAATTAAACAGGGAATGTTCACTGGGGAGGAGGGGAGAGCCTGGGTTCTTGATCTTCCCTATCCTGGGTGAACAAGCTCTAGATGACAAGAATAAGATGATGTTAAGGGGTTTTGTATCCTGCTTTAGATTTCACTGCAGAGGGAAGGACAAATTATCATGCTCTGAAATGCTCAGTAATCTGAAAACTGGACATCCAAAACATGCAGATGCACATTACCCTGTGCAGGAAAAGTATTAAAACTCTCTCCCAGTCTGAGGTGAGAGATTTAATCATTACACTGTAGAATAAGAGAGGGGTAACACACTCCTTCTCCCGTGTTTTGTGAGAAAGGGGTTGTTTGGGGACCTGCAGTCAAGGACAGTTGCTTTCTGCTGGATCCAGGGGTGCCAGTTCTGGCTCACAGCAGCTGCTCACCCTTACCTTCTTCAGGCTGTCAGCACAGACACACTAATTCGCTTCAGGCACTACAAAGGAGATCAGCTCTAACAGTGCAGATTGTTGGCATCAACTTGGCTTAATTTCCTTGGGGTGAGGTAGGGAGTTGCCCCACAGACTGAGTCAGTCACAGGTGGCCTGGAGCAGGAATCTCCAGCTGGGGAAAAAAGAAAACATCTGCTCCTGCCCTAACTTTAAGAGTGAGTTCAAATCTAAAAATACCTTAGGTGGGAAGTTAATTTCAGAACTCCATGCTGAAATCTTTGGCAAAATGGGTCTGAAGGCTCTGGATGCACTTAAATCTCTCTTTGCAACAAACCACTACCTAATCATGTCTTTCTTCAAGTAAGTTTTGTTTCTCTCTCACTTGGAGTCCAGTTCTGGTTCCTTGAAACTATTGCCAAAATGCCCCTCAGTGTGGTAGGAGGAAGATTAAGGAATACAGGGACAAGTGCTCTGCAGTCTGTCACCTCTGCTATCCTGAATGCCTCCAGGCAGGTGAGAAGGTCCCTGTCTCCAGCAACCTCTGCTATTCCCAGAATCTGGCTTCCTCCTTAAACCTCTCCTCTTCCTGTTTCTTCTTGAGTACTTTTTCTTGTCACCTCCTTTTTACCAGATCTGAACTTTGGCTGATCCTGCATGGGGCTTTTTTTGTAGATTTAGAAGCTTCAGAAAATTCTGCCAGGGCCAGGGGAGCCTGGGGAAGGGAGAATGGAGGAATTGGGATGGGTTGGTGAGTATCAGGAGTGCAGCAGCCAGCCTAGATCTATTGTCACAACTGCTTGTGCAACTGCTCCTTAACCAGTTCAGCCCCACAGACATCAGTTTCAGCAGATTAAATGCCAAGTAACTTGGATCTTTTTGACCAAACAAGGTTAGAAATTAAGTACATTAGCACTTTATCTTGGTGGATCTGATGGGTCTAATGGAATGAGAAGGTGGAGATTGGGGTAAAATGAGCAACAGCTGTCTATAAAATTATGCCCAGTCTTAACATTGCCTGGAAGGGAAAATGCCATGTCAGTTCTGTGTGCCAGCAAGGTCACTGCTGACATGAGACTGAATCTCCCTAGTACTAAGCAATTTCAGAAGAAGGCATCGTCCTGGAGTAAATTCTAAGGGTCTATTTTTGGTTTTCTAATTTCCAGGTTACAGACTTCTTGATAAAAAACTTTTAGTATGTTTACTAGGTCGTCACCTGATATATATGTCTTTTTTAGATATAAAGCAACTTTTCCAGATTCCTAGTCATTTCAGCTTTCATATATTTTTCTCTACTTTGTGCTAAGAAGGAAAAGCTTTACTAATATGAATTGTAAAAAAAGTCAGAGGGACAGAGAAAAAAGAAAATTATTCACAAAATTTTATTATAGATGCCAACAATAGGAAAGTATGTGGTCTCATAAAGTCACAAGTTGTGATTTTCCCAGATTGCAAAATTAGCATCTATGTTGCTAGGACAAAGCTCCAGATTATCTCTGTTAAGAAGACAAAGGGAAAGGTAAATATGAGCTTTTAATATGGGTATGCTTATTTCCTTTCAGACTTGAGTCATCAAAAGAAAGGTAAATTTAATTTAATTTGAGAGGTTAGACCAATTACTGTGTGGCAGAAGAGAGCGCTAACACATGCTTTAGACTTTAGTTTCGTTTGACTGGAAAGTGACTACACAGTGATGTGAACAGTTTTAAGTCATTTAATGTCTTTTGTAAATGAATAAGAAGAAATTGGCAAAAAGACAACTTCTGTCTTCATATCAGCAGCAGAAATGAAAATGTATTTATCTCATCAATGGGGTTAATTTCTTAAAAGATTTAAAGAAGACAATATTGGATGTCTACCTCTAAAAGCCTTCTGGTAGGGTACAGATAGCATTAATTCCCAAATTAAAGAAATAATCTTACTGCTAAACACATGACATTTTCTTTAACTTGATATTTTTTAAACATTAGTTGGATGAAGTTTGTTTAAATCAGGTTTGAGTGCAAGTTTTATAGTATTATCCATCAAATATATTGTAGCTTAAAATATATATTACTTATGAATATCACAGGGAGGTTTAATTTGGGTTTTGCCTTGCATCTGTGTAATAAACAATTGAAATATCTTGTACTTTCATCTATAACTTTGTAGTTAATGCTCTACTAAGTATGAAGCAGGCTACATATAATTTGAAGTTATCTTTTATTCTAATTGTTTACAATATTATTTTTTGTAGAGGTAAATTTGTATTCCACTAATCATGATCATCATTATATCATAAGCCTCTGACATGCAATATTGTTAATCTGCTGTACCCCTTAGCTTGCCACAGTTCATTGGCACTATTATTGATATTGATGGCTTTATTTTTTCTAAGCATTAAGTGAGCAATTCATCAAGAGAACAACAAAGACTTGAATAGAAAGATAAAACATCCAGGTCGGTAACTCATTGAGTGTCTCACACCTAAAAATGTTCTGGAACACACAAGAGCCGTGAGCTGATTTGCTACATGGACATGCCAGGATGAGTAGCAGTGGGAGAGTCAGTGTGTATAAGGGTGCAGGTGCTTGCTGTGAACCCAAATGCTCACCTTATTATGTATTTCAGTAAGAAAAAGCCTGCTGGCAAAGATCTGAGGAATAAAAAAAAAAAAAGACCTGTTAACCAATAATATATGGTTTCCCAATTCACCTTCATGTAAAATATTTCTAAATACATTTATGGATTTTCAAACCAGCATGCAAAGACTGAGAAGTATTCCACCATCTAAAGATGCAGACAAGTATTAGGAGAGACTTACAGAACTAACTTGGGCCTAGACTTCCCAGCATTTTTACATCAGACGATGGTCTTGAAATTAGTTCAGGCCCTTTTTTACAAGTAGGAGCCTATCAAGATTGCATGAGGTGTCCAAGCTCATGATACGGTCAATGGTGAATGTTAGCTAGACCACAGAAATCTCTCTTTCCATTGGCTGTAAAATGCCTCTATATGCATTTTTAGTATCCACTTACTGGAGCAAACTGATGGGAAAAGGGTTTAGCACTGAAAATCCCATTATGTATGTTCACCCTACACTTTTCAATTACTAAATCCAAATGTAAGTCTACCACTAAGTACAGTGCTGCCAGTTTTATAGCTGAAAAGTTTGTGACTAAAAATGCTGTTCTTCTAATAAGACCACAAAGAATGAGAATGAAGTTGGAATTATTTCAAAAGCTTCTATGCACAAGAAAACAACCACACAACCTTAATTAACATAACTGGCAATCAGATGAAACAGTCCTGAAATGAGGGAATAATATTTTGTTGATGTTTGAGATAAGAGGATGAATACCTGCCAATAGTATTTTGATCCTGATTATTAATAATCTGCCTTGTTATTACACTGGACTAGCCAGTAGCCAAGTCACTTCACAGAAGCATAAAATCTAACCCGTAATCTAATCTCTAGACTGTATTCTGTGTATTTGCCCTTTTAGATCTTTAAACATGAAAAAACCCCAAATCCTAAAGTTATCAGTATTCCCCATTGTCAGCTAAGGTAAAAGTTTGAACAGCTCAGAGAGAACATTAGTGAATTTAGGCTTGAGCTCACTTTCCACTTTTCCAGTTCTTTCCTTTGTGGTTTCTGATCATCTCCTATTACTGTAACACCAGTCTGATTTCTTAAAAATGTAAAGGCAGACCACTAGGTAAGACAGGAGATATGTCCTTTTTTAGCATTTTGCCACATTAGCAATGACTTTCTCAATGTAATTGCATGTTCAGTTTGCCGCATGTCATGATTTCTTCAGTGTGCTTTTTCTTCCCCAAATCCTCTCTGTTAAAGAAGCAATAAGCAATGCTTGAGATGGGTTTCATTCCTTTTCAGGTCAGGCCAACATAGCAGTAGCCAGGCCAAGGATGGTGAATTGCAATTATTCCCTAATCAGGTCTTCCCCACTAGTAAGTTGTCACTTAGGAATTTGGCTGCTTTTATTGTTTTTTATCTTTTCAGAAGAAATTTGACTTCCTGAAAACATATGGCTTCCCAAAGAACACGTTCTACCCTTGGATGAATGTGAATGTGTGTGGCTGTCGGTAGATTTTTTTTTCTGCAGGAAGCTTTAAATTTTGCCTAATCATTTTAACAAAAGAAGGTCTGGTTCTGTTTTCTGTAGCATTATCAGGCCCATGCCAAAAAAAACCCCAGACAAAACAACAAAACACAAAAAACCTAGAAAGCCAGGCCCAAGAAACCCCAACACCAACTCTGAAGATATTTATTTCATTTGAACCTAAAACATTACTTTTACTACCTGTGTGCCTGACTTGAGACCCTTTAGATTGGATCACTTCAGAAAGCCTAATTCTCCTGGAAAAAAAGGGGGCTGTTCCACCTACTAACTGGATTGCTTTGGGAAAAAAAAAAAAGCCAAACAAAACTCTGAGCAAATATATATGAGTTAAGGGGATAAAAAAACAAAAGAGAGTTTACTATTCTTACTAATTTCATTCCAGGTGTCAGATGGCTCAGAAGGCCTGTATGATGCACTGAAGTAAATACAGTGGTGGAGCAGTATTTCAAAAGCAGAATGTGACATCTTGTAGTCATGAGTATCACTTATTTTTTTAGTTATGTATCTGTAACTCAACTGCTTGCTACTTTAATCTCTGTTGTTATTTTCTTTTTCTTTTTTCCTAACACACTCACCCTGACTTTTTTTTGAGATGTTAGTTTCCTTACTGTATCTAGAATTTTTCTGACTACACTCATATCTTTTTTCCCTTCCTTGCCTTCCCTGTGTATTTATAATTAGGGAGCTCACTGAGAAGCCTGTCCTTGCTTATAAAAGTCGTGGGCTAAATTCAGTTTTTGGAACTCTAGGCCAGCACCTGACAAGGACAACACTGGTTATGGCTGGACAACACTGGTTATGGCTGGACCACATGTGCTTTTCCACAGTTTACTGCTCCCAGTGCTCACCACATCCTCCATCAAAATGATCCGTGTTGTATAAAAGTCCCTTTATAACCTGCTGAAGCTAACCTAGCTCTTCCTGACTGGAGTGGGCTGAAAATCAGGGACAGAAAGAGTGGATGCATAGGAACCTCTTGCAGTGAGGTGGGAATGGTTATGAGCAGCTGAAAAGAGACAGACAGACAGACAGACAGAAGAACATGTCATCAAAGTGTTTTGAAGAATGTGGAATTCCTGTGGTGCAAGGTTCAGTGTCTGTCTGCAATGAAATGCTGTGATAAGTGCAGCTTCTCCTTCTGTCCTGTGATCAGGTCAGTGGTGGGATTTATGGTCTTATTTTTTTCTACAGCATATCTGCTGGCAATGTGTTGCCAGGACTCAGCTGGTTTTTATTTGTTTATAAGGCAAAGCATAGTAACATGTTGTCCTTCAAAATTCCTTTGCTTTAGAGCACTGAGCAGACAATAGCCAGGTTGCTCTGCAAGAAGATAGTTAATTCAGTGATGTTTCTTTTTACTGACAGGAAGTGATTTAAATGCGGTCAGGGATGCAGCTTAAACTCTGAAGCATGAGCTGCTGCTACTTTAGCATTTACAGCAAGGAGAATGAGACATTTTTTGTATTCTTGCACAGCATCCAAGTGAAAGCATCATCTGTAATAATGAGTCACGCTGTATGGAGTTATTCCATCTCTGGTCTCAAAGAGCTGAAGAGTCTGTGATAACCAGAATGCCTAAATTGTGGTTGCTTTTCACAAGCAGTGTATACTTTACTCATTAGATAGTAAATAGAAATCTCATTCTTTTCTGATATACTCATTGCCCTTCTCCTTAAAATACAAACTGTTGACAACTGTTGTCTTCCTTTGACATGGTATTTCTTTCCTTCAGTCTGAAATATACCATTCTACAATTTCCTTCCTTTGCAGTATGGTGTATTTCTGGTACAAAAATAAAAACAAAATAGCAAATAATGCATTCTGAAAATCAACAAAAAATCAAACAGCAACAAAAAAACCAAACAGGTAAATGATCAGTTTGAGTGTGCTGGTACGTCAGGACAATTTTTGTGTCTGTTCATGTTTATGCCTATACACAGATAGCTACAGTGTGGGTGATTGACTTTCCTACCAAACACCTTCAGATGATTTCTTTCATTTTGGGCATGATGCCTGTTGGAGAGAGACAACCTTTCAAACAACCTATTTATCTTATTGATATCCTACATAACAATCTTTATAAGGCAGCTGAACTCCTTTGACACTTCTGTATTAAGCAGCAGGGGGTAAGTACTGAGGAAGGTTGAAGGCCAGACAATGCCAATTCTTTCTTTAGGAAAATCCCAAATCATTAAACAGTGTTTAAGATCATGTACATAATTTCCAATTATTTACTTGTAAGGGCTTGTCTGAACACGAAAGAAGGAGAAAACATACATCTCGAAAAAAAACGCTAATGGTTTGTGATTTTCCCCTTGCACAATCCTGAATGCTTTTTTCCTATTTCTGTACCAGTTACTGAAGGAAAATTATTACTGTCTGCCAGCCCAATGAAGAGCTGCTTTTCTCTGGAAGTGTCAGTTTCTACTAGAAGCTACGCAGCAATTCTATCTCTAGCATCTTAGAATTCTGCATGATAAATCCGGAAAAATCACTACTTATATTCATCTATTATACTTAGGATGAAAAACAGGACTGAAATTTGTTTTCAGTGGTTATTCATCTAGTTACATCTGGTATTGAAAGGAGTTGGAAGATATATAATATAATATATAGGTGTTCAGATGAAGAATAATAGGACTTTGTCATTGCTGATGTATACTGAGAATTAATGTTTATCTGAACTATGGCTAACTTCACTGGATAAGGGAGAAGAAATTTTTGTTTTATCTATTATGAAGTCAATAGGCAGATTGGGTTTGACAATACTCCATTTCTGCATTTGGTTATATGTGTTTTCCAAATGATTGTTACTATTTTTTTTTAAATTTCCAGCTACATCTAGGTACATTATTAAACAGGTTCTGTTACAGCCTTTTGTCTGTAAATTAAAAGTCTTACAGATAATATGGATCTGTTACATCATTTAAAGTCATACTTATCATCTGCTTACGCTGCTTTCTAATAATTCCGAGAAACCATTATCATTTTCAGAAATTGCAGTAAAGTTGCTGTTTCTGCTGATAGTTTTGAATAAAAAAAAGTGTGAAAACCCATCTTATGCTAGGTATGTTTTCTTAATTCTTAAGTAAGCAGTTAGACATCTGACATGTTAAATAATTCACTGAATGCTGCATAATTCTCAATAAGCAATCAAAAGAATATTGACAGGATCATTTAATATGATCTTGTCAAAATAACCAGTTGTTTTATTGAGATTGCAATTTTGATTAAAATCAGTGTCACAATGTACTAGACTTCTCTAATACATTGCTTGATATCACATAGTTTTGTATTTCAGTCAAAAACTTAAATGACAAAAGATAAATACAGGGTATAAGGAATGGATTGAAATGTTACATGTAATATGAAGCTGTTCTTTGTCAGTCATTCCTGAGGCAAGGTCCCTCAGGAGTCACAACTCGGTCTTAGTTGGATAATTTCCCACTATGTGCTTACCTGGGTCTGTATGCAGCTGTGCACTGTGAGCTCAGGCAAAATGATATGGTACAATCCAGTGGATGTGAGCTAAAGCCAAGAAAAATCAATAGGCACAATAGTTAGGAATGAGGACAATTAGTTGTTGGAACCAGTTCCCTAAGTGCTCTGCGGACATCTCTTCAACCAGTCTTTTAATATCAACACTTGCTATTTTTCTAAAATAAGTATGGTAGTTCACCTAAGTTGTGTAATTGGAATCATTAGTCCAAAGTCCGAAGGGGAGAAACAAAGACACATCCTATTAATCTTCTGGTCACAGTTTATCCACCAGAGGTATTAGACTGGATTCTGTGGTCGTGTCAGTTTCCCAGTTTGTTTGAAATATCTACTATTTTTAAATAACACTTTCTGTACCTTTTTATTTTCCCCAAAGTGTTCTTTATTTTCTCTAATTTTAAAACATTTAGCCACTTCCAAGAGAAAGCACTGGAAAATTAATATTTTCTGCAGTATAAATATTTCTGGAATTTAAGTCATCTTAGATACTAAAAAAAAATGAGTACAGAAAATACACCGATGACAAAGATTGAGTGTTGGCTTCAATTTTGCTGTGTACCAAGTGTTGCAAATATTACTTTGTAAAGCAGGATCCTGGAAAAACAGCTTTTTACCCCTGTTGGCACCTGTAAGGAAAGAAATTATGTTGTGCTTTGCTACTTTTTATAGTGGAGGGTGGCTGTTGATACTTGCTTTAAAAAGCAAATATTGGTGAAATTAATGGCAAGATTTCCAAGACCAAAAGAGACATGGAACAAAGACTGCCACAAAATCTTTTATCTTTAATAATATCCACTGAACCACTGAATACAATAATGAACAATATACAAGTAGATGTTTGCATTCATACTGAACTTACATCTGCTTAGAAATAAAAGTGACAGTCCTCAGGTCAGTCTACCGATTTCCTGCAAAAACATTTTTGATATAATAATATATAAAAATGGTATCATCTTAATTTATGAAATGTGCAAACTTTTGCTGATGGATTACACAATTCTAAAGTGAGAATTTTTTTCTTTCGAAAGTTCAAACCCAGAAATTATTTCAAACAATCAGACATAAACCATAATAACAGAACATTAAAATTGCACTGCTAAGGTTTCAAAAATCATGACACAGATAGTCAAGTATATCTATTAATTTGGCCCTTTTTGAACATGCATTATTTAATAGTTTTAAATGTTCTTACAGTGTACCATTCAGTGCATACAAATTTGTGTTTTCTAGAAGTAATTTAAAATGCGTAAAATAAAGCCTTGAAAAGCTGTTTACTGAGTAATGCCACACTAATTGTAAAATTTGGTGTCTTAATTATGCCATTAGAGTATAAACGTGGTTAGGCAATATGGATATTTAATTTTGTGTTATCATGTGCAATTATGAACTGAATGGTCTTAGGAAATTGTGGCCAAGATTGGCACCTGAGCAGTTTGAAAGTTGTCCATCACACATTGTGGTTTTTTGGAAATATGCCCTAGAACATAGTGTGTTAACATGCTAATGTCTCACCTCAGCTCACGCACTGTGCAAACAGTGGTGTGCAATGGGCAGCATGAGGACACACCGTAGTTTCTTCTCATACAATATAGCAACGATTCACAATCCAGTGTTAAAATTTGCATTGTTTAGGATTAGTTGTCTTGTCCTGAACATACCCAGACTGCACTTAACTTATCTTACATATTTCTATATAGTAATCTTGTTATCATTCATGTTCCCTGTCTTCAGCTTCACATTTAAGCCCCTCTTAAAAATAGGTCCAAGCAGTGGCAATATAAATATCAAGGCGTTTATCAGCATTTGCTGAATAATTAGCACTCACACTAGCTCTGAAAATATAATAAGTGAATATATCTTCAGACCTACATGAGAACCAAAAGACTGTCCTGCTTTACTAGTTCACATAAAATTAGAGAAAGCTGGTATCTGTCTGACATTGGCTGAAGCACCAGGTTTAGACAGCACAGTAACTTCAAAAGAGCAGATCAAGGCTGACTTGTGGTTGTGGCACTAGGAGGCACCTGTGCACATGGGTGACTGTTGCTTAGGAATGAGCTGGGCTCTGAATGAACTGTATCCCACCTGAATACATAGGGCACATAAGTGCTGTCTCCTTTCTTCTGCAACATTTGATGCCCATTACTGTTCAGCACGAAAGAAGAGGTTTCTTGATATATGCATAAGGCATTAGTCCAAACAATTATCAGCATATTTAGTTAATGCATCACTTAACTTTTGACCAAGAAAAGAAGTGGTATCAGCACCTGTGGTTCATTGACCAAAGATTGAGAAGAACTGTACTTACCTCTCAAGAGGCCATATTGCATTTTTTCTTGATTGCAGGAAAAGCAATTTTCCTGAAAGTAATTTAATACCATGAGATTGTTCCTGCTCACTGCTCACTCTTTATCTGTTTTGCTGTTAATTGGAAGATCACACTTTTTAAAAGATATCATATCACTTCCAGTTACAGTTAAGAACTTCACCCAGGGGGTGTCATTTCCCCTGTTGATCTCAAACCAGGCATGGCCAGATAAGCTAATGTCATTTACTATGCTCATGCGAGCAGAAAAAAAAATAATTTCTGTTGGTGTTGCAAGCTTCTCTTGTAAGTGCCACAACCTTCAGTTTGGGGATCCCAAATGAAATACTTTAGGATATATATCAAAAGAGGAGAGTGAGTATTGCAACAGAAGGGTTGTCATTCAGGATGACAGCACAGAACTCTGTCTGACATGGAACTGTTTTTTTAAGATAGGCCTCACACACTGTAAGTTGCTTACAGACAGAATGTAGAGCATTTCCTCAGTCTCTCATGAATTTCTAATTGGTAACTAATGATGGATTGTTACCTGCACATAATGAAGTTATTTTCCACGGGGTTATGGTGTGAACAGACATCTGGTAATGTGCATAAGTGAAAGAGAGTCATAAAAAATTAGAGTGTTAGATTATAGGATTCTTTGAGGTCAACAAATTCCTTTTCCTAAAGATGGTTTTATTTGAATTAAATTTTGAATGAGTAGCAAAAATCAGTCCATTGGAAACAAGCATTTTGGGACATGGCTCTTGGTTACGCTATGTAAGCAATGCAAATTGTCTTTAAAGGGAATGAATATTCCATTTGCGTCCACTTTACATCAGCTCTGTACAGCCAGTCTGGTATAAAGAGGCCTTTGGAAATCCCTGAAGAAATTTTTGAAGATCTTAAGGGAAAATGTACTATATTCACATTGGTTTTCGTAAGATATGAAGCCAAACTTAAGAGGCATTATCTTTAATAATTTCTTCCCTGAGGTAAAACATAGGAAGTACAAGAGAAACAAAGATAAAATCAAAATAGAATTGGAATCAAAATGTCACCCAAGCAGTTAGTCAAGAAAGTTGTTGTAAATCTCTGTGTGAAGGTGTGTTTGTTTTTTTAATTTTAAATAGTTATCTGAAAAGAACGGGCAACTAAATGTGGAAGGTGTGTGTCATTTGTCTGGGGTGATGCAGTGATAATGTGTTCTAGTGATCACAGACCATGTACCTAAAGGCATTTTATCTTAGTGTATCATTTCATTCTTCTATTTCTAGTGGATTGAGGCTTAACATTTCTTTCAGAGGGGCTTCATTAGAAAATGAAAATGTGTTAAAACACATTTCTTCTTTCTCCTCCAACGAAAATGAGGAGAAAATAAGTTTGCCTTCTGAAAAGACAATATAGCTACTGAATCAGTCAAATATGGTTCATATGGTAAAGGAAGCAAAAAAAAATTGAATGCTTTTTGAAGCTTGTTGGATTTTTAAAAAGAAAATTGAAAGACATCTTTGAAAAGCAACCATTTTATTTCTTTCCAGATTTTTCATTGCTGCAAAGTTCAAGGGCATTAAAATGACACCCCACACACCCCATTAGAATGCATCCCTTGTTTCTTCCCTGAAAAATCTGTAAACCATCAAACGCTTATAGCACAATAGCACAAATTCAGAATTAGGAAGTGCAGTATGGGAGATAACATACTTTGAGCTGCACGATGAAACCAAGATCCTTTCCACAGATGAAAATAAAAAAAATGCTTATCTTTTTTGAGGTACCTGTCAGGCAGAAGATAAATTCCAAATTTGGTTACTATGTTGCACTCAGCTGTTGCTGACAACTACTATGTTGTGAGCTGCACTCACAAACATTAGAGGGTTTTTTGATGAATCATCTACCTTTTTCTTATTGGTATATGTTATTTTTAAGAATTATTTAATAGTTTTTTTATGGGCTTTTATGCCCACCTGAGGTGACAGCATTTTATCAAAATATGAAGTGTAAGCTGTGAATTAGTTATTTTACAGTCCTCGAGGACAAAATGTGTACTGTGCTCCAAGTACACATAAGATATAGTATGAAAATAAGGTAATACTTATCTTGGTTAAAAGAAATGTGGAACCTAGGATACTGTAAAAATTTGCATAGAGTACTAGTAGGTCTTCTAGTACCTACATTTTTGAAGTATTTGCATGTTTAAACCACTTCCTTCTGTTCCCATAACCTCCCATCATTTTGTTGCTGTTACTGTGCAATGCTGGAAAAGACCCAACCCCAAACAACCGGCTTCTGAATTATGGAACTTAATTTTCAACTGCAATCATGTCAGGTCATGTCAGGCAGCATAGAGATAACTTTTTCTATTCCCTGTTAGGTGTTAGGCTATATGTACAGTATATAACTATCTATCTATCTATCTATCTATCTATCTATCTATCTATCTATCTATCTATCTATCTATCTATCTATCTAATATGTGTATACAATATGTGTGTATTTATATATAGATGTATTTTTATATATATATATGTAAAGCATGTATCTAACATTCTCCACAGTTTAGTGGATTTGTAATGATCTTGAAGTACCCAGAAACATATGTGGATAGCCTGTGAATGCACAGTATCAAATAATTAGAGAAGTCAAGTTAAAAAACTTAGAAATGATCCCACCAAAGCTAAGTGTTCCATTTCTAAACCAGTTCAAAATAAACCAAAAATCTCTTTGAAGATATGATTCTTAATCAGAAAATAGTGAAATGAGATATCTGAACATAAGATTAAAATAAATGCCTCATCTTGTATACCCATATACAACTAACATGACCTAACATGTTAGAAAATAATTAATGTGGTTTGGTAAGTAATTTTGTAAGAGCACAGACCTGGATTTTCAGATGCTCACTTTGTGCTTTACTTGGCTCAAACAACTGTACTTTAAAGTCTTCTGCCATGATGGAATGATAATTGGGTGTTGATGAAAAACATCAATCATCATTGTATTGTGATTTGAATTATATTCGTTCCAAAGTTGTGCGGTAAGATGTGAAATAAACCGAATGGGTTTGGTGATTGCACTTTAAAAGCTCCTTCATTTCCAGTCCAACTGTGAATCATTCTTTGAATCAATAAAGCTTACTGAAACTCTGGGATTGCCTGAAAGAGTTTTGAAGAGTTTGTCAGTAAGAAAAAAATATCCTGACTATTTTCTATTACATATCTCTTTGTGTTCCATATCCTCCCTAATACTTCTGAACCCTTACTGTGGACATTTTTCCACCATTCCTGCTGGGACAAGCCAGACTGATTTTGAAGTTTTGTTTAGCAAGTCATTCATTGGAAGTGTTTTCTAATCAGTAATTTAAATGATTAGTGTGCGAAGAAATTAAAATAAAGATAAAACTGCACAAAGTTTTATTGATCCTAGGTTTATTTACACTAGTTACTTTAGATAATTGGAAGGAAATTAATATTTGCCCATGGTTGAAAACAAGTATATTATTACATAAAAGAATTAGATAAAGCCAGAATTGCTATATATATGAAGTTGTTTTGATTGTTACTTCCATAATAACCAGCCATTAACTACACAAGTGGTTCGTTGATCACAAGGACAGAGCTGAGGCTTGTCAGAGTTATTCTGATGACTCAGAAAGTCCAGAGCAAACATGAATCTTACAAACAATGGCTACAAATAATGTAATCAATATTCCTTGCAGCTCTCATGACAGTGTATCTCTTCAGAAAGGAATACAGATAATGCTACAGCAGACTTAATCCCTGAAGATATATTTCAACTGACTGGCCCTTCTACTTTTACCATCCTCTGATTCTGAGACCACAAGGAACAGAGACTAAAAAATCATAAAAATTTGTTTTCTCTGCTTAATACGTGTAGGCATCAGAGAAAGAAAGTAATAAGAAGTTTTTTCACTCCAGTGCACAGAAGCAGAACAGTGGCATTTTCTGTTACTGCTTTTTCACATCCAGCATGTTAAATCTTCTGAGGCTTTTAGTGGTAAATAGCAAGTGATCAGAGTTTCTGACGTTAGGGTGGGATTTCATAGTTCAAGAAGGTCATATATATATATATATATATACACATATACATATGATGATTTCAAATACACATTTGTGTGTGTCAGAAGGCATAAGAAAGTTCAGAGCTGAAGGAATTTGTTTCAAGGAGGAGTTAAGTGTGAAGAGGAGGGATTATCACCTTAGGCTTTTGTTCTTTGGTGTTCCTATACCATAGCAACTAGGCTGATGTGTGAAAATGAGTCAGAAAGTTTATGACTGGGGAGCTTGTTGATCAAGACCAAATGCAAGAAAGCTCAGTAGTGTGGCAAATGAGCTGGAGAAGTGTGTTGCAACTGATACAACACAAATACGTTTGAAGATGTTGGGGGAGGAGTGAACAGTAAGAGTTTTATAAGGGGAGTCTTCCGCTTTTTACTCATTGCTGCAAAATATGTGGGATCTTCACTTTCCTTTTTCTTCCCCTTGTCATCCATCTTCTCTTGTTCTCAGTAAGACACTTCTCTTTAACTTCTTCTTCTTCGATTGCAGTGTCCTTATTTTTCCACTCTGAAGGTATGATCAACATGCCTGGGAATGTGTGGTGCAGACTGTTGGCTGCAGACCTTCACTTATTTTGGCTACAGAAACTACAGTTAATTATTACATTCCTCTGCCTCTTTCCTCATGAACAGAAACCACTGTGAAAATTATGAAATTAAATAATGATGCCACAAGATTTCTGCTTAATTTTGCTTTATTAAGGGTTTAGACTAATTTCAACTTAGGCCAGAACCTGGAGTTATCTGTCAGGCTAATGTAAGTCAGAGCTTTTAGCTTTCAGGTTTCAGAATGCAAGATTTACCTGCTTTGGTGGAAAAAACACACCCCAAACAACAAACAAACAAAAACCCTACAAAAAAACCGAACGAAAAACCATCAAAAGAACCCCCACATCCCACCCTTGTACAATGTTGTCAAGTTTTGCTTTCCTGGACAAATAAATAAAAATGATGCTCAGCTTCTGGTTTGTATGTTACTTCAATTTTCTCCAACTGTCTCTGTCCTTTCCTGCGTGCATGAGGCTGTGCACAGTGCCATGTTCTCGGTCCTGCAGAAATTCATCAAATGGTGAATGTGCATCAAAGTTCTGAATACTGCCAGCAGGCAGTGCCTAAGATCCTCTGAATGATTTAGGCTAACAGGCAGTTCTTGGTCGCTTCAGACCAGCTCTTCAGAAGAGCTCAGTTCTTGAACAACTTTAACTAAAAACAAGATTTTGAACAGTGATGAGAAACAACAGACTCTGATTGACCGGAATTTCAAAGATACCAGCCAAGATCTAAACTTTTAATGTAATGGCCATTTAATCTGAATCTAAGCAGAGGCTGAGCTTGACTTGAGTGTAAGATTCTATGAGTATCTGCCTCTAAATTTCTAAGAGTATATCTAAGTAAATGACTCTAAGTTTCTTAAATATGTTGATCTCCAAGTTTTCTCCAGCTAGAGAAGGAAATCTTTTCCTTAAGACTAAGTCCTGACTTTGAATACTAGGCTTTCTTCCATGTATTGGCAGGAATTTGAAGTTTTAACTTGAAAATAATTTATTAGCAATTCTCTAGAGGCATAAGTGTATAGTTTCTATGCCTAGGCATGCTAAACCCTGGCAATTCTGGTTTTATTTATCTGGACTGAGTTTTATTGTATTCCTTTAGGTCATATTATCCTGCTTGTATATTGCATGTAGTTTGTTTTTTCAAGTGATATATTAAACTGGGCTAGCAGAGACATGCTGTTATTTCCTTCATATGAAAGAGGAATGTAGGGAGACCCAACCAAACCCACCCACTGTGGTTTGTTGCAGTAATGTTACAGATCAAGGTAATGTCCTCTAGAAGAGCTTGTTCTGTTTTAATCAATAATCATTATAGCATTATCATACTTACTTTCAATGCTATAAGTAGTAAGAGATTAGTCACTTTATATTACTCTGAAGCATAATTTAAAAAGAATTTAAGGATAGACATTCAGTAAAAAAAATGGTTATAAAATTACCATTCAGGTTTTTAAGTAGTTCTGCTGTTTTTGCAAAGCCCGAGCAAATGATATCTCTGTGGTTTTCAAAATATAATAAACCAGACTAAGATATCCACAAATTTTTCCCATATCATCTTAGACAATCTTCATTTTCTTAAAAAAAATTTAAAAATAACCTCACAGTGAAAAGCAGAGACTGAAAAAGCAAGAGGATGGTGGTAAGGGAAAGAAGACTTTGTTAAGAAACACTTGTTTCTGTGTATTCCAGCCTGCATTAAATGCTTGGCCTGTCTACCTATCTGTAAAGACAGTCAAAATGCCCCAAGGTGTTAAACCCAATGTGTCAACAAGTACTAGGAGTCAGGTGTATACTGCTCTGGCTGTGTGGATGCTTGAGATTTTGCCAGGCACCAACAAACACTTTCATCAGTGCTTGGTTCATAATGGGATAAAATGTACTGAAAAAGGACAATGGTGGAAACAATAAAACAAATAGACTCTTAGCTCCAGTCTGATGTAATTCTTAGCAGCAAAGTGATCTCCATGTATATTTCTTTTCACTCTGAATAGTACAGTCTGCATAAGCTTTAGGCATGGATCTTATAGTCAGATTTTGAGAATTTAATCAGAGCGTGGCCATAAGCAATTTTTGTACTTCCCTTTTAAGTATGTAAGGAAATCTTTCCAGCCAGCTGCAATCCTGCTCACAGTTCTTCATTTTCTCCAGCTTCCAAAGCAGTCTTTACTACCCCAGACTGTTTGGAGTTTATTGCTCTTGCCCTCCATACACATATTATTTGCAAGGGTTCTGAGAACATCCTTCTCAACTTTGTCTATTAGCTGTACAGACCAGCTGCCTGCAATCAAATAACAATGCCTGGGGCTACTTTGAGCACCATGGAAGGAATGAAGGAAGTTTGTGAGCAAGTGTCAAGAAAACTTTTAACAGCTGATATGTGAATGAAGTTTTAGAGAAGCTAAGTGTAAACCACTGTCATTCTAAAGGGATTTTTACCCTCCCTGAGGCAAAAATCACTGTATGTTTCCCTTTATTGTGCTGTCTTTCCTTGATATCTCCTATTAACTGACATCATAAAAAAGAAATTAAAAAATACACCTATCTGAATATACAATAAGTTTTCCCAAAGATCAGGGTAAAGGCTACAGAAATGAGAATGGAAATGGATATAAGACTTAAATAAAAGGTAGAGTGAAAGAGAGGCTCATTGAGAAGCAACATCAATCAGATGATTTTTATTACACCATAGGAGGTCAACTGAACTTTTTAGGATACAACATTGCAGGTTAGATGGAGTTGGGATATGAATTAGTATGTACATTCTGCTGAAAGGATTGTTTCTGAAACTTTGCACAGATTTCTTTGTGAAACAATTTTTGTGGTGGTGGGGAGCTTTTGTGGACACTCTCTTGCTCATTTAAAAGCAAAATGTTGGTTCAGCATATACGTTCAAAGAGTAGTTGGCACAGGCATATCCTCACCTGCCAAATATGCTACAGCAGAGTTCCTGCTGGGGAAAGTGTGGCACTGGCAACCAAGAACAGTAACACCTTAACCCACAGAAAATAGACTCACCCATGATCGCCTCTCAAAGCCCTAACACATCTGGAGAATTGCAATGGAAATAACTATATCCCAGCACAGATAGTGTGGGGAGCTCAATTCCAGGACCATGTGCTGTCTTTGGGTAAAAATGTGTGTCAGCTGGAGACTGGAAGCAACTGTGAGTACCTTAGTGGGCAAGAGAAGAGCTAAGAATGTCACCTATCTAGACTTCTGTAAAGTCTTTGGCATGATCCCCAATGATACTATTCTCTCAAAACTGGAGAGATACGGATTTGATGGGTGGACTCTTTTGAGGGTAAGGAATTGGCTGAATGGTCACAACTCAATGTCTGGATGGAAATCAGTGTTGAGTGGTGTCCCTGGGGGAGGGGTCTTTATTGGGACCAGCACTGTTCAATTAATCTTCATCACTGGACATCCTTAAAGACAGACTTCCTTTCATTTCCTGCTCAGGATGTTTTGTATCTAGTGTATCCCTAAGGTTGGATCAATACCTAAATGTTGGGAAAGGTGTAAGTATTCTATGTGACTTTGTTACATGACGGTTGAGTATTTGGGGGGTTTGGCTTTTTTTTTTTCTTTTTTTTTTTTTTTTCTTGTGTGTGTGTGTGTAATTGTCCTTTGACAATGATAAAACTAGCAGGAAAAATAAAGTAAGACAAATTATTAGCACAGCCAGTGCTGAAATTTTCCTAATGTTTATTTTGAAGGGCTTTGCTGAAGTCCGAAGAAAAGACCAAAGTAATGCTGGGTTAGCATAGAAAACTCAATCTGTTCCCACTAGTGGGTGAAAAGTTTTTAGGACACTAGCACTCCAAAATCAGAATCAGATGATAATGTGATGCTTGCATAATACAGTGTTTACATTTGGAGTCATTCACAGAATAAGAAGAAACCATTCACACTGTCACATGTACTGCTTCTTTGACCCAATATTGTATTTACATTTACATGCAAGTGGGTAGACTTGCAGTCCCAAATGATTAAGACATCCTGTAGTTTCAAATGAAAGAGGACCATTATGTCCCTTAGTCTTAGCTTCTGTATAACACAGAACATCTTTCACTGTGTAATTTACTTCATAGTGCAGATTATATTTTTTGTTGTCCACTCTTTTAGAAAATCATTGAAACCAGATTTTAAGGCTTGATATGATAGAGAGGATACCACCCCATACAATACTGTATTTTACTGGTAAACTAGCAACCTTATTTTTGAATATGTGCAGTAATGAGTAAGGCTTCACAGCTACAAAACTTGCTCTTAATGTGTTGTCATTGCTTTGTATAATCAATACAAGCCAGGCTAACGTCTTCCTCAAATATAGACCCTAAGTTCCTAAGGCAATGAACAGCGCTAGAATTAAAGTACATCTCTCAACTGGATGCTCCAGGTCATCACTAGTACATAATCCCATGTGCTTCTTGTTATTTTCTTCCCCATTCAATAGTCTTTAAGGAGAAATATGTTCACCCACTTAAATATCTTAAAAATAAGAATGATGACTCATGCTTAAATAAACTAACAGATGCTCCAGTATACCCTGGGGTGAATACATCAGTCAGAATATTCATTATCACATAATAAGCAACCATGTTATCTTCATCTGTTCCTGTGGTGTATTCCCAGGAAACCTAGGCAACATGTTACATTCTACCAGGAGATGGTTGGGTTCAAAGCACGTTGATCAAATCTTCACAATCCCTTTTTGAAGAGATGAAACATACATAAACATTTCTAAAATAATCAAAACCAAATAGCATAGGCAGTGTGTGAAATATATTTTAGCACAATTTTACAATAATTTTCTCTACTACTACAAAGAGGACCTTAATATGGCAAATCCAGGTGATGATTTTTGAGAAATAACCTATGAAAAAAATGTGGGGATCTTCAGGATGAGTGTGTTTTCAGAATATTTGAGATTATAATCCTTTCTGTGAAATTCAGGTAAAATGTGGCTCTGAGATCCTAAATAAACTTCATGGGTTTGCCTTCCTTTCCCTCATTGCAGTTCTCTTTCTATTTCTGTATCTCAAGACTGAAATGTTTGTTTATATAGTTCTTCATATAGTTTCTGGGTGGTCAAGCACAGTAAGAGTCTTCCAAGGAAAATAGTCCCCAAGCTTGTCAGTGTTGAGGCAGCTTTTGGACAATGATTTTAGACTCATGGTTAAACTTTCAGGTCACCCTGTGTGGAGCCAGGAGTTGGACTCCATGATCTTCTTGTGTCCCTTCCAGCTCAGGATATTCTGTGATTCTATGAATCCATGAAACTCACACCAAATAGGAACATGCCACAGACTAATTATCTCCTTGGCATGTGTCCAAGATCCCACATTTACTGTGTGGAAAGAATTTCAACCTTACATTTCCAGGAGAGATGTGCTTTGAGGACATATTATGCAGGAGCTGGATAGTGCATCTATACCATGCTATTTGCAGCAGGTGTTCAGTTTCTGGAGACTAGACTCCAAATAGGCATCCATGCCCATTTGGAAAATTCAAATGCATCACTTAATCAGGCTGGGTTGCTATCTTAACAGGCCTGCATTTCCTTCAGTACATTTTCAGAAATATGTCTGTTGACTTTCCGGATAGCTTAGGTAATTACTTCAGTTGGATTAGGTAAGTTTGCCATCCCTTACCACACACACTCCACCAGAGCAATTAGCTGCTCTTTCAGGGTAGCCTTGATTTAAACATCTAGTTTAGGTCAATTGGATTTCAACAGAACTTTTATTGTTGCAACAAATATTGTTTGGAGACCTTCTGTGGTGGGGCTACAACATTAGTGGATAGGAGAAATGCAACTGACATTGTCTACCTGGACTTATGCAAAGCATTTGGCACTGTTCCACATGAAATCCTTGTGTCCAAATTGGAGAGACTTGGACTGGATGGATGGACCACTTGATGGATAAAGAACTGTCTGGATGGCCACATGCAAAGAGTTGTGGTAAACAGCTCATTGACCACGTGGAGACCAGTGACAAGTGGTGTCCCTCAGGGTTTGGTACTGGGCTGCTCAACATCTCTGTCAGCAACATGGACAATGGGATTAGTGCACCCTCAGCAAGTTCACTGATGACTTCAGGCTGGGTAGTGCAGTTGACACTGGAGGGAAGGGATGCCACTCAGAGGGTCCTTGACAGGCTTGATGCAAACCTCATGGTGTTCAGCAAAGTGAAGTGCAAGGTCCTGCATGTGGGATGCGGTAATCCCAGACACACCCACATGGCTGTGTGAGAGCAGCCCTGTGGAGAAGGACTTGGGAGAAGGACTTTTCATGGTTGATGAAAAACTCAACATGAGCTGGCATTGTGCACTAGCAGCCCAGAATGCCAACCAAATCCTGGGCTGCATCAAAAGGACTGTGGCCAGCAGGTCGAAGGAGGCGATTCTTCCCCTCTGTTCTGCTCTCATGGGATCCCACCTATAGCGCTGTATCCAGCTCTAGTGCCCCTAACATAAGAACATGGAACTGTTGGAGTGAGTCCAGAGCAGGGCCACCAAGTTGGTAAGGGGGCTGGAGCAGCTCCCCTGTGAAGACAGGCTGAGAAAGTTGTGGCTGTTCAGCCTGGAGAACAGAAGGCTGCATGGAAACCTCAGCAACCTTCCAGTATCTGAAGGGGACCTACAGGGAAGCTGTAGAGGGACTCCTCATCAGGAATTGTAGTGATAGGACAAGGAGTAATGGGTTCAAACTGAAACAAAGCAAATTTAGGTTAGATACACGGAAGAAATCCTTTACTGTTAGTGGTGAGGCACTGGAACAGCTGCCCAGAGAAGCTGCAGATGCCCCCTCCCTGGGAATGTTCCAAGGCCAGGTTGGATATGGCCTCGAGCAACCTAGTCTAGTGGAGGTGTCCCTGCCCATGGCAGAGGTCAATGAGACTACATGTTCTTTAAGGCCCACTAACATTCTATGAGTCCATGATTTTATGATTCTGTGTACAATTAGGCTCTTGTACGCACTTGGTGGCAAATACCACTTTCATACTTGTCACTGATATCTTTGAAGTTATGCCAGATTTATACAAATATGATCAAGATTTGGAAGTTATACATCACTCTATACTCTGAATGGTGACAACCATCTGGATTCAAATGATTTTGCTGTAAAGGTCATGCAGCTCTTTTTTGGTTATCAAGAAAATGATAATATTTTTCGTGGCAAGCTTTGTAGGTGCAAAAGAGTTTGTGGGAGGAGAAATCATGAGGAGGGAGATCAAGTTATGATTACAGAGCATTATGCATAATTTAAGTGAATGTCCTTCAGCCAAAAGTTTTTCTCAGTATCCAAATGCAAGATAGTGTAGCTGGAAACAAAGAGTGAAGGTGAGCATAGAGAACAGAAAATTCTGTCTTGGAAAGCAATGAGGTACATAGGATTTGAGCATTCAGAGAAATTAATGTCTTTTGGAATGAGCAAATTTTGAGTGAAAGACTATGGCAAAAATAATCCATGTGAATCTTAGTTATTTAAGAGGTAACTGAGACACAAGATGGAAAAAGACAGGCAATATTAACTCTATAAATAGCACTGTTATACTAGATTAGCACATCAGTGCTATCATCTATACTTGAAAAGAATGTAGATGTATTAAAAATTTCAAACAGTCCTGAAGATGAACTTGAGAGTATCAAGCTTATAATGTAAGTTACAAGGAGTTCAGTTGCCATTAATTTCTTTCTTCACAGAGGACAGCCCATGTTCAGGTGTTACTGAGGAAAGCTTTGATAATGCATGAGAAGAATGCATTAAAAGGCCTAGTGAATGTATCTCAAATCAGGCAAACTGAGTGATAAAGGAAGGTGCTTTCATAACAGCAGTCAAATGTAGAAATACCTGCAGAAAGGCACCATATGCAGGATCACTTGGAATTGTCAGAACCGGATTGTTTTCTTTTCTAAGGAAAAGAAGTCAAACTCCTGGAAGAAAATCTATGAGTGAGGAATTCAGAAATGGCAGATGAGTAATGTGGTTGCAATAGTTTTCTTGACGTTGACATTTAATTCTCCATTTTAGGGAAGTCTTCTCTACTTTCCATTCCTCTAGGAAAAAGAGAACATACTTTACAATCTATTTGTATACAATACATTTTGCATTGGACCAGAGAAAACATGGCAATGACTATGATCAAATACAACATGCCTGAGAATTTCAGGAACTTATATGCAAGAGGAGATTAATCACTTTTAATTTTGCTCTACAAGTGACAGATGTATTTTTGAATTTCTTTGTTTCACTGGATGTTAGTTTGAAGCTGCCGGAAATGGACAGTTCAATATTGGTCAGGTTAAAATTCAAAGAAGGTGCAAAGAATCTTAATTGTATGGACAGGGTTGGTATTTACCCATATGCCAAAGCTCAAGCTGGTTGTCAGGACAGACCAAAAATACATTCTCTTTTCTGCAAACCAGACTGGGCTATAGGTTTTTGTTATTGTTGTTTCATTGGGTTGTGTTTGTCAATGAAGAGGAGAGGTTGTTTATTTACTTATGATTTTCCTCGGCATGGGTTATGATTCATCTCTTTCAGATCTTTGGAACATTTCTTACTTAATGAGCTCCTTGCTACTCAAGAAGCCTCAGGCTGTGGTGGGACCTGGGTCTTTCCTCTACACTGCTGAGAGAACGGAGTTGTTTTGGCCCTCAAAAGATTAAATGTTTTTGTTTGACTCAATTTGTTTGCCTTAGTATGAGCTATTTGGGCGAAATGGGTTGTGAATGGGAGGATGTGAATACAGAAGGTTGGAATACATGATCTAAAGGTCTTAACTGCTTTTAAAACTTACAGACTAGGAAAACCCTTAGCACTTATACGTATAGTTTCTCTTAGAAAGTCCTCTCTTTTCTGTATTTATGTCATATCTCAATCATTTTGGTAAAAGAAAGGAAAAGTATAATACACTGCATGTGAAAGCTCTGAAAATACAGGTAACGTAAAGAATTTCAAAGAATTTGTTTCACTTATTCTTTAGGTCGCAGACTAATTGTGTCTGAAACTTAATAGCCATCCTGCTTTCGTATTATGTTGCCCCATACAACATATGCATTATAAATATTTATACTATGCAACAACAAAATATAGTATTTATACTATGTGTGCCTCATTGGTTACTTAGTTTTATAGTTTCCTATTTATATTAAATTTAAATGACAAATACATTTTACTATAATTTGCTATAATTAGTATGTGTGTTACTGTAATTTCTTCTACAGCATGAAATGACAATAACACACGTTAAAAAAATAATCAAAAGTATTCAAAAGAAGAGACACTTTAACAGGAAGCTCACTACTTGTTTAAGGGTCTAAACCACTTCCTGCTCCAAGGCCAAAAGAACAGGATTCCTACCTCTTACAGATAGGGGTTTCTGCACTGGGCCATGTTTGCTCGTATTTGTTGAACACTTTCCCCAATACCATGCATTTTGTGTAAATAAGATTGAACAATGTGAGAAAAACAGAAGTGTCTTGGTGAAGTTTTGTATCATTTAAATAATAAAAAAGCACTGATTAAAATATACATGGTATTTTTTGTCTTTTGGGGGAGCGAAAGTATTATGTAGTTCTCACCTCCATGACACAAAAAGCACTGATCAAAAATGTATTAACTGAATGTGTCTCTCCAAGTAAAATGTGGAATTATTCACTCAATAAATATTAAAATAAAATTAATTTTATTTATTTCTATTGCTGCAAAGGTGTCAGTATCTCTATTCCATAGAGACAATAGTCCTATCTTTTCAAAAACACATATAAATGTAAATCATGTCAGTAACACATTTTCCCATTGGGTTTATAACTTCTTTCAGTGGTGTAGGCCTCTTTTAAAAAAACAGATTTGATGTGACTGCACATAGCCATAAAAGGTCCTAGTTAAATGTGCTTCCTTGAGTGATTATTTTAAACAGTTTTTGTAACCAAAACTTATCAAAAAGTAAGCAAAAAGCCAATTTTTTTTTTCTTTCATATCACTTTAGAGCTAGGTTGAAGAAACTTTTTAAAAAGTTGAACTTTTTAAAAAAAGTTGAAAGGTTGCATAATTACAACAAAAACAGTCTTTGGGTTTTGTTTTGCTTTTTCAATCTTGATGTTTTCTGAAATTTCCAAGTCATTAAAACCCATCATGTGGGAGAATACAGAGTATGTAGCAGCCTTGATGACACTTACAGCACTATTCTATAACACCCGGGTATAATATTTTGAACACACTTCAGTATTTTCAATTCTCTCCACAGCAGCAAGAAATAGAAGATATCAGCATGGGAGACTTTGTGTAGCATGAAATACTGGCAATATATTGATGAATCCAAACATTCAATTTGCTGTAGCCAGGGTGAATTTAGTTTGGTGGACCATGTTCAATTTATCCATTGTTACATTGTTCCTTCCCTGACAGATAATAAAACTGTCTTTATTTGTTTTTTTAAGAAATACTTCAGATCCATAAAAATATAACAGTTTCTTCTGTTCTTTATTTGCATTGAGATCCCTTTACACTTTCCTGGTCATAAATGTCACTTACAACCCACACTGCCAAAATGCTTTAATGGAATTTTGGAAGTAAACGAGGATAAGGCCCACTTTGCTAAACACAGAGATAGAATGTAAAATGATGGTGAAGCATGTGACCACATTTCTCCACTTACTGACATGTACAGTCTAAATGAGCATGTAGATAATCAAAACTGGTGGAATTTACAAGCTAAGAAAAAAGAAGAATGTCTAATGAGATGGAAATTAAGGACAATTTACACCTTCCCTACCCCTCATGCTAGTTCTCTTTCCTCTTACCACCTTTTTTCCAAATCCTAAATACGCAGACTACACTGTCATATGCTGAGATTTGCACATTTTTATTCAGATACCCAGTTTGCCCCTCTTATATATTTATCTTTCAGTGGAGACCACACTTCTAAAGTTTTCTTTCCTTCCTTTCCCCTCTTCTAAACACTGACAACAGCAGTATCACAGGACACGTCTTCTCTCACTGCCTTGCCTCAATGCCATTTAGGGATTACTTAATCTCCTGGTAGAGCTTGGTCCATATGAGGCTCTTACTCTATTCAGGAAGAGTTAATAGCTCCCTGCAGGATTATATAACTCTTCTTTACTTACATTAGGCATAGTTTGATTCTAGTAAAACCCTGCCACTGCAGCCTTGGAAAAGACATTCATCATCGTCTTTCCGCTTTTTGTTTAGTGAGCGGAATTATGCAGAAAAGGAGTGTGAAAGGGGATTTGAAATGCACTTTTTAACTTATATGTTACAGAAATTCTGAGAAATCGCAGAGGACTCTTCTGAAGTAGCTTTCCTACTGAAATCTGCAGTTTATTATGTTGAGAAGGGACTCTAAAGAGCAAGTAAAAAAAGTCTGGGTGTAATGACTTAGTGTTTACAGAATATAACTTCTACAAGACTGATTGCTTGATATATTACTTCTTTCATTGTGAGCCGCAAAACAGGTAGAGGCATGGTAGACTAATTCGGTTTATATATTCAGCTGTAAGGCTAGACACTGCATCATTCTTTTCATAAAGCAGGGACTGGAGGCATGTGGGGCCTGTAGCCATGACGACAATAAAACAGCTCTGAGCCTGAGCTGTAAGTAAGAAACTGGCCTTGTCTCCAACCCTTCCTGCTCACGACTTGCTCTCTGGAGAGGGGCCTGGGTGCTCATGAATGATCTATTGAGCAGAGGTAGAGTACTGAAAAGCATGTCTACAACGAGCTTTTTAGCAGAATTTCCCACTGTTAGACTAACACGAGCTAGTGGTGACTTCAGCTTGAGCATGCAAAAAGTCTTGGCAGCTGCTCTACTTCACCATACAGATTTACTGCTGTATAGTAAACACTGGTCATAAAAAGACAAACAGCTTGTCTACGTTAGAATTCTCATTGTTGCCAGCACTGATGGAGCTGCAGGAAGAGTGGTGAACACCTAGGACTCCAGCTGGAATCAATATAGTTTGCAAATACCCAAAAGTCCCTGAAGATCAGACACAAAGTGCCTAAGCTGACGTTTTATTGGCGTGAACAGGCATTATGAGAGAAATATAGGAACTTCTGATGTGTTAGATGGTAACAATGGTTTGTCTGCACACCTCACATGAAATAAGCACTCGTGATAAAGATCAGTTTCAGACTGATCTGTTTTCAGAGCGTAGTTCTTTGTTGCTGGTGGTGTTTAGTGCATCTTGTTGCGGTCGATGAAGACCTAGGTAATCATATGGTGTTAACATGACCTGCTCTTTTCATATGCTGCTTAGTGTCAAAAGACAGTTAGAAATACATGAAATAGTATAGGAATGACAAGTGGCAATAATTGGCAAGTGAATGGGGAGAAACTCAGGGCTTATTTTATTTCAAATGAGATTTTCTACAAATCCTATGTGAAATTGCTTCAGTGCTTTCTGCATTCCTTCTTCCACAAAGATGAAAATCCCCTTGATGTTTTATACATCTGGTTTTCTCTCTCTTTTGAATCACAAGAGATCTTACATCATTAAGTTTGCACTGTGCAAAATGGTCTTGCTCGTAAGAATTACACCAGGACCTCTTTTCAAGAGAGTCTCAAGGCCATAAAAATCAAATTAGCAAGGTTTGTTACATTCCTGATGACAACAGAAGATTAATTTAGCAATGGAGTTAATGAGACCTGTGATCACCTTCATCTGGACTGGTGTCTATAATGACTGGGAAGAATACTGAGAAGGAAGAACTGTGATGATAGGATCTCATTGCAATATTTTAACTTTGAGTCGGTTAATTAGTTTCATTTTCATCTGTTTTTGCTGTAATGATGTTTTCTGATTTTAGATATGATAAATTACAACACTTTAAGCTTGATTTTGCCTGTGCTGGAGTCACCACTGGATAATAATATTGAGCAAGAAATGACTTTGACTAACCGTAGATGTCAGTGGCTCGTCCTTTGTGTTTCCCTCACTAGATGATGGGGTCCCAGCAGACGGTAAAAGTCAAGCCTGTTTTTTAGTAAGAATTCTTGGGCTCTCATGAAGATAAGAAATCCACTCACATGTCATATTCAGTAACATATCACAGTTACTTTGAGAAACTTCTACAATTACCCCCCAGAAAGTCAATTGTTACGAATTTGTTATCTTCTCATGAGTAATTGTAAGATAATATTTGTGCCACTATAAGTGGCAGCAGGTCAAGCTTAGGATCTGAGGTTTTTTTTCTGTACAGTTTAGGGCTCAGTAATTTTCTGTACATTGTTTTTCTACTTGTTAGTTGTTTCTCCATCTTTTTCATTTACATTCACTCATGCTGTTCAGAAAAATCTCATGAACCAAAAAATACTCGACTATTAAGTTTGTCAGAGCATAAAAATAAGTTAAGTGTTTTTCATTGTATTAAGGTAATTACCTTCATTATTAATTTAGGAAAGGCACAGTTATAATTTTAGCATGTGAGGATTTATGTGCAAAAACAAATAAAAACAAAGTTGGAAAAAATCCCTGATGCATAACACGTCTTGGAAAAATGCACTGAAGATGAAAAACAAATTTGTCATCCCCACAGTCATTTTACAGTTGCTACTTGGCTATACCATTTTGATTAGGTATCAAACACTATCTGGCGTTTAATGGACCCTTTCGTTCATATGAAATAAATGTATTGCTTTTATAATTGAAACAAAGGAAAAATTACATTTGACTTTTGTGTTGCTAGTAATTTTGGAAGTATTGAAATCTTTCAGCTATAAACACAAACACATAATGTACCAGCATTTTACTTACTTGACAAAAAAAAATTCATCTAATTTACCAGACGAATCTACCTATGCAGGCTAGTGTCAGCAATTACAATCACACAGACTTAATACTTCACAAAAATGAGAAGAAAACCCCAAACCCAACCATTGCATAAGGCACTTCATTTCTTATATTATATAATGTTTCTGAAGGGCAATTTTTCTTCAGGACAGAAATAGATTAAATGTACTGGATATATTGAGTTTGAAGTATTTTAACTGGGCCTCTTTTATAGCTTATCTTTATAGCCTTGAAAAGGTGCAGCTTGGAGAAATCTGAGATTTTTGCCATACTATCTTCAACATCAAAATAATGTGTAGCATCCACTTAAGATGTTTGACATCACAGGTGGCAGTTAAAGAAGTGAACATTCAAAAATGTAATTGAGGCATCTAACACCACCTAAAGGGAAGCCCAGACTGTAACTTTGGATTCTCTTTCTGAGTGTTACATGCACAGCTTGTGTATTCACAGGTTCAGACGGAGCATGTGACACTACACCTTCTCTTGCTTTCTTTAATATTATATTCAAACAATGCATCCAGGGTGCTACTGGCCACTGTGCATCTTCACAGTACTGTCCCAAGGCTCCCTGCACCCCACATGTGGCACTGGAGAACTGGAGAGAAACTACATGGCTGTGCTGGAAACATCTAACTTGTCCATTCCAGGAAGTGTCAGATGCAAGCTTGAAAATTGGGAAGGTTGAAATTTACTGCGCATTTCTGTATGCAAGGGTTATACTATCAGCATCTGGAGTAAGGCAGAGGAATAAGCAGGGGAAAACCTACTTTTAGCACAGTTATAATTATAAGAACAAATCTATAAAATAAATGAGCTGTGTCTGAGGCAGAATTGAGGATAAAAAATATGCTAAAAGTTAGTCTTTAGAGTCATAGACAAATTAAAATGGTTTGGTTTGCTGAAGGAATAAGAGTATTAAACAAATAACAATCTTTATATCCAGTCTATCAATGGAACACATATAGTAAAATTCAAAGTGCTAATAAACCACCTCTGGAACAATATGTTGTTTCTGCTCATTCACTGGTACTATCTTTTAATTAAATTTAGATTAACATGCTAGCAAATATAGGAAAAAATTATTCAGGAATTTATCTTGTTCTTTAAAGTAAGACATAATTTTAAATATACATTTATACAGGATTTATGGAGGTATTTACAAAATTTTATAAGAAGAAATGACTTTGTATTAAATCAACTTTTTGTATATTTTTATTACATGGTTTATGAAAGAATTTTTCATTACATGCAGGAGGAGGTGTGTGTGTGTGTACATTTGCATGTGTATCCATGTTTTTGTTGCAAGTTGAGAATGTTACAATCTATAAAAAGATTCGTGTATTTTGGTACTATTCACTGACTTCTAGAATAAAGGATAATACAAAGAAACTTTAGTGATAGCGTAAAAAAAAGTAGTACTCAATTTGTAGATTACAAATTATTTCAATCATTATTTGCACAGCATGAATGTGTTATAATTTATGTGCTTTACCAAAAATACTGAATTTCAAATGGATCTTTTTTTTTTAGCAGAAAAAAATACAAGTATATTTTTCTACAATGTTGTCCTTCAGGGACTTTAGAATGGTTTGTAATCATTAATTGGGCTTCAGAACAGTACTCTGATGTAATTTTTTTTTGTGGATAGAATGAGGATCAGAGTGAGTAAGTGATTTGTCAAAGTCACAAGAAGCCTTGACTTTCAATTTATTGCTGACGAAAAAAATGTACTTACCGCAGGACAGCTAAAGGCAGGAGAAGCAGAGCAAACACCTGTAGGCTTCAAGCGCAGAATTCGCCTCAGGCGAAGCAGAGTGTGTATAAACTTCCTTAGGTAATTGGCAGTGAAAACTACAATGTCTTTATTGATGCTAAGACTTTTAAAAACCTTCAAGTACCATGGACATTTTTGTAACAGTCCTGTCTTCCTTCTAACTCAACTCAATGTCACCAAGAGCTTGTTTTCAGATAAGCCCAGCAGAAGAAGAAGGAAAATTTAGCAGAATCCTCAGAATGCCTTGTTTTCAATCTGTAGACAAAGTATCCACTTTCCTATAACCCCACAGAAATTAATGATCTTGCGTACAAACACGGGTCTTTTTACTGGTCCATGACTGTAAAAAACAGTAGAGGAAAACAATAAAATATGCACTGATCTTTGCAAAGTGCCAACTCAAATTATTATGTGGTTATTGTGCATTAACAATGGAGCTCCCTGGTGCTGTTGCTTAGAATGAGCACTTTGCTTTTGATTAGATATGGATAATTTCTATGAAATCTTTCTTTCAAAGTACCAGTCATAATGCCACACAGGATCTTGTAATTAATGGACACATGCTCCCCAGATACGCTACACAAGTAGTATTTACTTGTGAATATTTATTCAGTCACTTTCAAAAGGCTTTGCAGTTTATTAATTGCCTTCCTTTATGTCCCCTTAAAGACTTTGTGTAACTCACCATCTTCCTTGCTTCTTTTTATCACTCTGCTGTGTTCCTATTATTATTATTGCTGTTGTAAAGTACTGTAGCTTTCTACATTGACTATCTTTATTCACATTCTTACTTAGTCGAGATCTGGCTGTGGAGGGGTAGGTGAAAAAGTGATGAGAGTTTGGTTTATCCTTAGCCTTTATTATTGAAGACCCACAAGGAAATAAATCTTTGATGTACTTAGAAAGCTAATCCGGGTGATTATGTGGAGATATGTGCAGTGGGAGCTAGAGGGATATACTTCTTTAATCTCTTGGTGTTGAATACTTAATCCAGTAAAGATTCTTGGCAAGAAGATCTGAGAAAGAACAAGTTAATTAAACTGTTCTCAGGTATTGTTTTCAGGAAAGCAGATTTTATAGCTTTCTAATGAAGTGTCTGAGTTTCTTGTTTTTTTAAAAAGGCACTTAAATAATATATCCGAATGAGTATATTATGAAACATAACCTTTTTTTGTTTGCAAACTGTTAAATACACAAAGATCCAGCTTCATGTCGCAGGAACTGGACTTTGATATGTGTGGATATGACTAGGGTGGTTATAGCAGTGCAGTAATCTCATTTTGTTTTATTCAGCTTTAGCCCGAATTTGTTATTTTTAATGCAAACGAAGTATGATGAGCTATAAAAACAGCATATTACTGACTCCAGATTTGTCCAAGTAATCAACACTGAAGCCTCAGAGCTGATCACTGACAGCATATCTTCATACTTGCATAGACAACTCTTCAGTCAGTATCTCAGGGAGATAAAATTGCGCTATGCATATCGTGGGAAAGAACATCATCCTGGTTATCTGTGTCTGACTTTTTTTCAGACAGATTGGTCTTAGGGTTAGCATATGCTAGGCAGCTATGTCCACCAGCTATGACTGTGTGCTTTGATACCTGGGACAGAAATCACTCCCTGAGTGTGTGCATACACGCACTTGAGATCCTGGGGTACCCACTCAGAGCAGACAATGCCAACACCAGGTTCTCCCTGGTACAAAAAAGGCTTTTAGATCTCTATTACCAATGTGGCTTTTCTTCACAGTAACACTTGCATATAAGAATAAATAACGTGGTCAAACATTTTAATATTACAAACCTTCCTTTAATACAAGATGATCCCAGTTAGTTTGAACAAAGAGAATACAAGAATATCGGTTTCTGCTTCTCAGTGACATTTTAACTTTATTCAGTGTTTTATTAAAGATGCACCAAATATAAAAAGGCATTTCTTACAAGTTGAATTTATTCAGCTTAGTCAGAAGTGGCAGCTGTTATGAGTATATATGCTCTTTATCAACGGGGAAAATGAAGAATGTATCAGGTAAAGGGATAGTAGTGAAGTTCTTTTCTGTCTCAAACCCAGGATAATTATGTATGTTCTTTGATAATTTGCAGTGATGACTTGTTTATTTAATGAATCTACACCGTATATTTTAAGTTGACAAACATCTTAGATGAAGTTCCTGTGCACACACAGAACCGGCTGAAGTGAACAAACATTATTTGTAGACCAGAAGTAGGATCAGGCTTGCAGATACCATGTTTCTTTTTTTCGTTTGGTAGGGTTTTTTATTAGGAAGGTGGTACATTAAGACTATGTAAATTGTGCCTAAGCTATTATTTACCCATATATTATTTATCCATCTAATGAAATATTTTGCTTTTTATTCTTCAAAAATTAATTTAGTTATTTTAAAGAGGTTATAAATTACACTGAAAAAGACATTACTGAGTCTTGTATACAGTTGTGCCAAATTGCTGGCTACCATCTTCCCTAGCATTTATGAGGGCTAGGAGCATGTCTTTTTTATAGTAGTAGATCCTGGGCTTCTGTGTTGTTAATATGTTTATGAAAATGAACTGTTAACAGCCAGTCCAACTTCAGAGATTATTAGTCATAACAGTTCCCTAAGTTCTAGTGGTCAAAGAATATATATTTATAGCAAAAATATGAAAGATGATAGATTCACATAATATAATGTGAAAATTTTAGTATAAAATTAGAATGCTATTTAGCAATTTCAAAGAGTTATTTTAACCATAGAAGACATTCACATACAATTGAATAGTATGCCCCAACTGAACCCAGTTATATTCCTATTTAAACTTAAATCTAGGAACAGCTTTGGTGAATATGAAAGAAAACCTTTGTTTTGCTTCATTTCTTGTTGTTATCAAGCCTTGTGTTTGAAGAATACAAGGAGAAATTAACTGATGGAACTCATCATCACAAATTATCATTTATGAATTGCTTGTGAGCATAGGTTCAAAAAGGAGTTAGAAAAACATTCAGGATGGGTTTCCAAGCTTACCAAGAAGGATGATCCAGATATTGCCTGTAGTTCAGTCAGTCTCAAAACTACTAACTTCCAGATGCTGTCAAGAAGGGATCACACTCTAAGTGAGGAAAAATGTGCCTCTTTGTGTACTGATTCCCATGCACTTTTGTTATCTCCTTCTGGAGGCAAGATGTGAACCTAGGCTGGTATTAAATGTTTAGTACAAACTAACCACCTAAACATTTCCTTGGCAGGGAGAGACTTGAGAGAGAAAAAGAACCTCCCAAAACTATTTTACTCCTTTCGTTTTAAGATAAAGAAATGTGAGATTAAATGGCTCCTGGAGGAGCCCATTCCTCTACTAACTATTAAAGAAGACTGAATGACTCATACTAAAACCTCAACCTGACCTAAATGATTTTCCGTAGTTCTTCTATTCAAATTGAAACTTAAATTCCATAAAGCAAAAACAGAACAAGTTTCTTATGGTAATTAGATGTTTATGTAATAAAAATATGAATGAAGACTCTTTTAGAGAGCCTGTGAATGATCAAGTCTCTCATAATGACAACAAGGAGGACTGTATTACAAATAAACTCCTTCCAAGTAAATTAACCTCTATATCTTATTACAGATTTTCTTGCCTGTTCCAGTGAGATGCTTGGCAGTTTTGGCTATCACGTTCCTGGCTGCCTGCTGCTGGGGCTGCACTCTGCTTCAGCCTCTCCCCTCTTGTTTGACTCTGATGTGAAAGGGCGGTCTGTAAGAACGGCTTAACTCCACCTGCTTCCTCCTTCCGTCATAGAGCAAATTTTTCCCAGGAGCTGTGCTGACAGAACTTCTTTTGCTTGTTTGTTTTGTCAAAGATTAAAACAAGAAACTGAGAAAAGTTGAAAGATTACGTATTGATCGAAAACTATTTTTCCTTCACTCGAGTCCAAGCAATAGACTTTCTCATTTTGTTTTTGTTTGTTTACCTTTCAAAAATTCAATTGACTCCCATAACATCATATGGAAATGAAAGTTCTAAATGCAATATATTCTCTTCCTCAAAGTACTGATTACTTTGACTTCCATGTTGCACTTCAAGTTCACACCGTGGCATCGTGGTCTGGTATCAATATTTTCAAAAGCTCATTTGTTGCAACTCAGACTTTGTTTTCTTCCCTGCAGCTATTATTCCCTATGTGACATTCGTGTGTCACTTAAGATCCAATCTTTTGGCTTTGAAATTAGGGGAGACATCTTCTGCCCATCCTTTTGTTTTCATTTTCTTCAGTACACTACACACAGAGGTTCCCTTGTGCATCTTCATCCATCCTAAGTCACTCATCTTCCAGACAGAAAAGATTATAAATCTTGTCCAGGCTGGAAAGAAGGAAGTGAGAGACTGTGAGTGTTATGTCACTTCAAACGTTGGTAGATGTTCAGATAGAACTGTTATGTTTAGGCCATAGGAATATGTAAAGTGTACTTCTTTACTAGAGTAAAGGAAAGGCATTTTCTCCTTTCTGTCCTTGTATGTGAAGCAGGTATCTTTTTGAAAGGTAGATTCAGAATCAATATTATTAAGCTATTAAAAAACCATATTTTTTGATTGCTGATGTTCCTTCACTGAAATGTCAGATTATCTTCATCAGAAGAATGATATAGCAATGAAATAAAATTAAGAAATTGAGAATGTTTCCAATGAACTTTCCTGTAAGAGTCAGCTTTATCTAAGAGGGAATGGTAGTGCACATCTTTAATGTATCTTGCTAACATGATTCAAGGTTTTCCTCCTCTGGTTATACCAGTCCTGCATCTTTAAATCCAGTGGAAGTTATTCCATTTGAATAGGAATGTGATCTAACTCCTACTTAATGAAGAAGTTCTTACTAATTTTCTTGGAGAATAAAAGTATTCTTTGAGAAGGTCCTCAAAACTCAACTTGAAAATTTGGACAGGAGACTCTGCCAAGTAGTTTACATTGTATGTAATATAGCAGTTTCTGGATATTATCGAGGATGTTCTCTACCAACTTTCAATTCTCATTTTAAGAAGTCACACTGCATAACTGATAAAGGAAAGGCTTGTTAAGAATACACCTGTCAAAAAACAATCTCTATTTTCTGTGATTTTTTACCCTTTTTTTCTAAAGAATAATAGAAAAAAAGCAAAAATATTTCTGGAATTTTTGAAGGAAAGCAGTACATAGATGCAAAAATATTTGCTACTCACTACCACTGCAGTAACTGTGCATGCTAATTTATATCAGATCCCCCTTCACAAGAAATCTTCAGATCAGGCTGTGGTTTGCCATGATTCTCTTTTCATGCACATTCTTATTTTTTCTTTTCTGAAAAGAAGAAGGAAAAGACAGTGCCCCTAAAGGTCTTCCCCCGACAAAAACCATGTGTGTTTGACTGGACCTGAGAACTAAGAAGCATTTGCAGGCTTCTCTCATCTTAGGTCTTGTAGGTGTATGCCTCACAGGCCATAAGATCATCTGTTCCTGCTTGCTGCTCTTTGATTGAATTCCACTTTTATTACTGACACATTTATTGCTGAGTCAGATTGGTAAGTAAAGTATAATTGCCTTCACTCAGGTTGTGAAAGTGAGCTCTCCATCTCAACCACAGTGAACTCTACAGCAAATTTCTAACCTTGAAGTCTGATGAATCCAAATGGGTTCTTACTCTTTAAGTGAGAGCCATTTGTATTTGTATCCCATCTATACCAAAAGATTTATCAACATAGGTACAAAAAGGTACATCTTTAAGGATATAGAAGTTCTTCCTCTGACTTGAAGGAACTCTCATTTGGAACATAAATACAGATGTTTACTTTCTTGCCTTGCTTTCTTCCCGTTTTGCCCATACTATATGGAAAGAGATTTCAGTTAATCCACAATTTACATGGAATGCTCATGTCTAGATTATGGTGTGTGACACATATATAACATCTTTGTGAAATGATACCTTGATTTATGCTGAGACAAACCCGTGGTTTTATGGTTTTTTTAATTCTGTGAGTGTATTTCTCTCTTATTTCTGGAGCCAAAAATTTAGGTAGAGATATTGCTGTGGAGAATAAGGCCATGGAACAAAGCCAGACTTGAAGGTATCCTTGCTCTTTGCAGGACTTTTAGTCTAGATGTCCTTTAAAAGGTCCCTTCCAACTCAAACTACGCTATGATTCTATGAATGTACAAATCAGCAAAAATCACTTTATCTCAGACTAGCAAAGAATGACTCCCATTAAGGACTCTGCTGTGCAAAAATATAGAATGTTTTTAAATTTTTTATTTGCTGCTGATTTTGCCGCAGGACAAACAGAATTTTCTACTTTACTACCTAAAATGTATAAAGGATGAGATTAGTGACTATGTGATGACCAGCAACTGTCCTTTTCACTTGCATTGCCATGTATACATGTGTCAATGGGTAGCTGCTGGAAGTTCAAAGTCAAAATGTCAACTGGTTACAAGTGGCACTGCTTGGATGTTGATACCGTAGGATATCCTTAGGAACCGCACAACCCATGTGATTTTTTGGTTCTAAACGTGGGCAATGTTACTACCCAAAAAAGCAGCCCCACCTCCTCCTGAAAGTGCAGACCAGGAATTGTTAAGGCCAGTTTTGAGATTAGAGTGCCACACAGTTTCCCAGTCACAATTCATATTGAAGGAGGACAAGAATGTGTCCGCAGAGTTAACTACAGGGACAAGACTTCTCTTCATGTCAGCAGCATGGATTTAAGTTTGACTACACTGACTTAGCTACAAGCAACAAATTGGGTCTTACAGAACACCTGGACTAAGGTTAGACTTAACACTGAAGGTGATTAGAGTCTGCTGTGCTGAGCTGCCTCCATTCACAGGATGAATGGACACCGCTCTGAGATGCTGGTGCAGATGTAAAATAACTGGTGTCCCTTTTGTTCCCTTTGCTCTTTTGGTACTAACCTCCAAGAAGTAAGTAATGAGTTTTCTTGGATTGCTATTTCTAAAATTCCATCCAGTAAAGTTAAGCAAATGAGTTCTGTAAACAGATGACTAAACCAAAACACATTTTCTAAAGATAATTTAGACTTGAAGTGTAACCAAGGAATAAAGAGCAGAGATTTCTCTCCATACTCGCAAATGGAGACAGACAGGGAAAAAACTTGTCATCAGAGACCTATCATTCAATAAACCAGGAAAAGATCTGACTTCAGTCCTGACAAGTAGGGCATTACAAACAGAATTGTTCTGTACTTGATGACTGCAGTGAGGACTGGCAGACACTGACAGCAGTAAATGCCAGGCGTTCATAATATTCCTTGTGGGATGTAACACTGACTGCTTAACAAAATTAGCAGGACTGTTCCAAAACTCCTTCCCAGAGCTCAGTATCTGACCATACACTGAATGCTGGGACCACACATGAACATGTTGCTCTGCTGTCTCAAAGTGACAAGACAAAATTGCATTGGAATCATCACCCAACTAATAAATCTTACAGTCAGTTGGGTCTCCTTGTTGTTGGTTATTTTTGGTTTTTGTTTGTTTTACTCCTAGCATGGCGTCTTGGATAACTGCATTAAGCTGACAATCTTATTTTTGTCTTCAAAAAGTATTTTTGTTCTCCCATGTGACTGTAAACAATGGGCATATGTGGAGACTGGAGGAAGGAATGAAATATATTGTTCTTGTCACACTGTTCATTTATCATCAATGGCTTGAGCATATTTGCTCCCTGTATACTGTGTGTATATCCACTGACTTGAAATCTCTCAAATATAAGGGGGAAGCTATGTTTATGAGATGAGGAGAAGAAAAGAGAAACATTGTCAGGATCTTTGGCATTGTTTATTATCTCTGATGAACCACACTCGGTATTTTAGTGTTTGGCCTGGGAGAGTTTGTCCATCCAGTAAATTTACCGTAAGTGCAGCTGCATCTGGAGTACATTGAGGAAATTTGATTTAATATTAGAAATTTTTGTGGAACTGGAATTAGCTGTACTGGTGCAAATCACAACTCAGAGCAGCTTTGTCTAACTCCATTAGAGGCTGGCGGTGATACAGCTGTTCTGGTGGAGAGCAAGCAAAGGCTGAAGTCACCGGAAATCCACAGGGCAGTTCAAGTCCTTGCCTGAGACACTGTAAATGACAAGTGTTTTGCAGAGACTGGTCCAGTAGACAGAGAAGACAGCTACGCAACAGTAACATGTGATGTTGTTTTTCTCAAATTATTTTTCATATAAATTTTTCATAAGATAGAAAAAGAACCTTCAGATTAACACATATTTGTAAGGTGTGTTTGTTTTAAGTGAACCTTTCTTGAGAGAATTCCCCACACTGCCTCCTTAAAAAAAAAAAAAAAAATCACTTGAGAAGAAAGGGAAACATCTCTGTGTGTCTCAGAGTAAACATTTCCTGCTGGGCTCCTGGCAGGCACTGAGCCCACCCCTTCAGAAAGAAATCAGATCCTGAAGCAAACTAGGTAAAGGGGAAAAAAAACAAAAAAAAAAAAAAAACCAAGCTAAAAAAGCAGCTGTTAAAACATTTGGGCTTTTTCCCTCAGCCTAGTGCTACAGATGTGATCATTTCAGTTGTTTGGCTTGTGTGCTAGAAGCCTCAGATCCTCTGCAAGGGAATGTTAAAGAGAATAACATGGAGCATTCCCATCTTGTTCTTCTCACCACCATCCTCTTCATCACTGCCTTCCTCTCTACATTCTTGGAGGACAGTCATAAGATTTATTGCATAATTTCTTTGGTGGCTGTTAACCAAGTTTGCAGTTACAGCTTGGTTTAATTAAGAACTCGGAGTGATTCTCTTATGTAGGTCACATCAATTTTTGATCCTGAATTTCATAAAATTCTAACCTTTCTGAAAAGTCAGAAGTGTATCTACAGGTTTAAAAAAACCACTTTCTTAAATGTTTCTGAGTGTTTTTTACACCTGCAAATGCCATTGCTCTTTTACTAGAAAAATTGTCAGAAAAACCTTTGTTTGAATATGGCATTTGGTGAAATCTGTTGTTTTGCAGCAGTGTTTTCAAATAGGATTCATAAATACAGTCTGAGCTCCCAATTGTTTGAAGCACGGCCATGCTGGAGAAGGAACAATGGGTGATTTGATTTTCCTTTCTTTGCCTCTCATCATTATTCATATCAATAGGGATTACATGAAAACCACGGATTCACAGCCCATCAGAGAACAAGGATATGCTGGCTCATAGTTGTGAATTTTTATAAAACTATCTAAGTTACTTGCTTCACTAAAAGGGAGGAGCCTGATGTCTATAATGCTTATAAATTTATTTCTTTTTCTTGATAATTGGACAGCATTCAGGTCTCTGGACATTGGCTACTGCTTTCAGAACACCACATGTCTGCGACCACAACGCAGCTGCTCAGCACCTCTCTCTCTTGTTACAGACAAGACTGGACTGTCAACCTCCAGGCTTACTCCAGGTCCAGCCACCCTTCCTCTCCTTTCCTCTAAAGAAATCCTCATTCCCACATGTGATATTTTAAATCAAGTTGTATTATCTTAGAAAGCTTCCTGATCTTTCCCTGACTCAGAATCAACAGAGTTAATTCAAGATTTGACTAATATTCCTCAAGGTATATTTTTAGATTTTAAATGGAAAGACCGGTTATTCCTAAGTAGTACAACATTTCATCCCTGATCAAGGTTTTCATGTCCTTGAAGACAAAAATTATTCAAAGAATTTTTTAACCTGTTGAGAAGATTATATCGCCTTCAAAAATATCTTTATTTCTCAAGTAAAATAAGGAATATTCAATGAACAGGGTACAAAGTCTTCATTGCTCAAGGATAGGAGATCCCTCTGCAGAAGTGCAATGCTAAAGTGTGCGGGAACACTTGTTTTCCCAGTGTTGGCCCAAAGCTCAGAAATGAACTCCTGCAGGGGCAGGCTGCATTACCTTCTAGTGTGCAAAACCTAAATCTTTGAGCCCCCTAACTTATAAAAGCACAGCAACACTAAATGCTTTATATTAAAACAAAACAATAAAAATCCCAAATAATGCCAGACACAAACATATAAAAACCCTACTGAAACAAAGCCTTGCTGTGGTCTGCATTTTTTCTTGTGAGACTGATGAAAGGACAAAGAGCGTGGCAAGAAATGGCAGCCACACAAATTACTTCTAATAAAAAAAATAAAATTGGCCAGATGTCCATCCCATAATGTGAGTGCCATGTCTGGCATGCCTATAGTTAAATATCTCCCCTCTCCTGTCCTAGTTCCTACTGACTTTTGGAGAGTGTCCTGACCTGTGTGATCCCCCAAACCATGCCTGGGATAATGCCCAAAGGTTGAGAATACTCAAGGAAGCATGTCAACACTTATACACTATGGATAGTCATAGGCCAGTGCCCCACCTCTATGCAATTTTCTCAAGTAGATGTAGTGCAGAGTAAGAGCCAATGTACTCTATTAGAAAATAAGATGCAGCAGAAATCAGAAAAAGGGCAGACTCAGATGAAAAGAGAAGAGCAAGTTCAACAGAGTTTACGGCATATTACTGAGGCAGAAATTCAGATATAGGTGTTTAATATCGCACTGCAGGCGAAACAGCATTATCTTTATCATCTGGAAGTGGGATGCCAACATAATGAAACACTATTTAATAAACCTGTTTGAAGGAGAGTTGGAAGGAATGCTATCCCTCTACATCTGTCCAGGGAAATGCTCCAAAAAAGGAGTTGCATGGAGAGTCCTACTTTTCTCCCTAGCTCAATGCAGAAACATGCTTTTCTTCACCCTCGATACTCTATTCACCCCTCACTTCTTACACAGCCTTCCCATGTACACCTGCTCTCTGAGGTTGGTCCTAGCAGTAAATGTTTGTGAGACCAGGACTGCAGACAGCAGCAGTTCCTAAAACCAGGACTGTAACAAGCAGGGTTTCTTATTTCAAAGGCAGGTTTCTCAGAACAGTGGAGTTGGCCTTTTATTGGCTATAGGATTTGCAACCATACCTTCCATTATTTTCTTGGGATCAACCAGAACTGAATTATAGGGAATCAGCATTGTAAAACTGAAAAGTAGCAGTGAATAGCTAGGAAGTATTCATAAAGCAGCATTGCCTCCTGAGTTTCTGCAAAAATCATGGCCTGACATAGCTGTTAGAGTAGTCTGGATAGCAAGAATGGGCTCCTATAATCAAAGTTCTAGCAGCTTCTTAATTGAAGTGTTCCTTCATTCTCTGGTAGCTAAATGCCTCTTCCATTATCCAAACTCCTTACCACTGCATTTCTTCTTTCTGCAATGTTTGCATGCCAGTAGCATTTTTGCTGAACATGAATTTACTGAGAAAAACAAGGAGGCACAAATGTTTTTTATTGCTGCGGGATGGGTATAGGTGCCTTCTAGTCACAAGGCAGTGTTGATTTAAAGCAGCTGTGCAGTTCCATCGCTCCCACTGGAATATCTGGTTTGTCCCCACTCCTCGGGCTGCAGCTGCATTTTGCAGAGGCAGCCACAAAGCTTTTCATCAATTCTAAACAATTGTTTTTTATCTTTGCTTCCTTAACTGAACTTTTGTGTGAGTTATGTCCATGTGATTTCATTATTTTCTAGTGAAACATGAAAATCTGTCCTTACAGGTGACAACAATAAAATAACCTCCTCACCATTTCTTTTGAGTCAGAAAAACTAAAGAGTTTTGGCTGGGACTTTTTAATGCTATTTTGTTAATGTCTGGTTGTAAAGCAGTCGGTTTACAATTTTATTCTAGAATGTTTTCTTCCCTTCCCCCACATTTTTACTAAAGTAATCTGTATTTTCCAGAAGCAATAGGGAAACTTTGCCCTGAAGCAATCCCATAAACACTTGCAAAAGGCATAATTTTTCACAGTCACATATTCATAAGGCAAAAACTGAGTAGCTTCATACAGCAATAGAGAAGGGCTGCAGACAGGCTGTCTGGTGGATTGTGCACTAGGCTGGGATCCAGGAATGCTTGAATCCTAGTGCTGGCGCTTCCACCAGCTTGCTGTGTGGTCTTGGGCCTGAGCAAGCCGCAGCTCTGTCTCACAAGCTGCCCATGTGTAAAAAGAGGATAATAATATTTGCCTGTTTCACAGGAGTCAACACCCCTGTGTTAATGTTTTTGCAGGACTCTGAAAACCTAAAGAGTTGCCAAAGTGTTAAAGCCTTCTACCAAGCAAAGCATTTGTCTCTGCATTTAGAATAAAACCTGCTTTAGTGAGCAAAAACATGTCAACCATTTGCGAAGTTTTACACTGTTGGATATTCATTCAGTTTACATGAGTCAAATTAGAAAGAAGTTTTTAAAAGAGGAACAAAGCAGTGGTTTTGCACTTTCTGTGCACTTCAGTTGACTTGCTTATCCCTTTGTCCTATGCTCTGTACTTTATACTGTACACTAGCCAAATGCTAGATTTTCAGATCCACTACTGAATTTAGACAAGTGCAATCTATTGAACTCATATGGTCTTTGTTTGCTCATCTGACGTTTATGCAGTAAATCTTTTTAGTAAAGCTAAACTAGCTGTCATTACAAGGTATGCAAAATAAAATCAGGATAATCCAGGGTAAAATTGCCTTAGTCAAAGGCAATATTAATTCTATCCTCTTGAGCTATCGGAGCACTAAGTTTTCCAGAGGCAGAGAGTGTTTGCTGTCATTCTGGGAGTCCTGTATTTAACCTGACACAAACATGAAGATGCACTTTGAGAGATTTTTTTTTGCACAAGTTCTGTGAAATACATAGTGTGGAGCTCTGGGAGAAGAGAAGAGCTAATTTTAATTTTTTAAACAGAAAATCCTCCTCCCCCTCCCTCCTCAGTACAGCTCCAGGAGTGGATGAAGCCACATCTGAACTGAGGTTGAATTTCAAGAGCAATTTTGGTCACCATGACAAATGTTTCAAGAACCTTGAAGTGTTTTGTTTAAATGTTTCTGTTGTGCCATTTTTAAGCACCTCTTGTGATTCAAACATCAGAAAGCAGTAACTAGTGTTAAGAAGTCAATGCCCAACATCTTTCATATAAAAGCAGCATCTGCCTCTGTGAATCCTTTCTCTGTTTCATTCCAATGGAACCTTTATTCTTAAGACTTTTTCTGATGCAAATAACCTTAGTAATGCAAAAGAAAAATAATTTTAATTTAATTCAGATTAAGCTTGGCCAGCCTGTCAGTTCAACCGCCTTACAGAATGGTCTGGTGAATGCATTGCACTGGCTCTGGCATGCCTTGGCAGCACTCACTGGGAACACAAGAGAGGTGGATGACAGAAGAATAAGAGAAAGAGAAATATTGCCTTTTTTTTAGGGATCAGTAAGTATGTACTTTAATTCATTTAGATATCCAGAGTCGTAGTAGGGCCATGACCAGCTATATAGGCATTTTCCAAGTTGCAGGCTGAGTAGCAAGCAGGTCATACCTCCTTTTAGTTTGAATAAAGGTGCAGTTACATGTGTTGAGAGCAGTCAGTTGAGCCAGCCCCTCTTCTGGCTGCTGAGTCCAATGTGAGGGAAGGGCAGAAAACCACTGCCCTGGGTAAGAAAAGATGAAAGCTCCATATTTTTTATCACAAACACCAGTCAGCTCTGATTCAGCATAACCTGAAGTCACACCTTAAGAAACACCTCAGTGGGGAAGAGGAAAAAAGTCCTTAATTTGAACAAACCCGGAAGAGAGGCCTAAGGTTTAGAAAATTAAAGAATCACTACTGTTTTTATATGAGGATGTAAGAATCTCGTGACAACCAAGATTCTCAGTTAGGACCTACATTCAGGCTGAAGGGCAGAAGGGCAGAACAGAGGGCAAAAGAAAGTTTGAAACCTAATCTAAATGCTAATTGAAACAGATTTGTTTGTTTCCTTTGGGGGCACCTGTATCTTCAGAGGCTTTCCTTTCCTTTAACATATTTTATCTTAGCAAATATATGCTTTTATCTTTATGGTAGTTGAGTTCAGAATGGTTTCCATGTGGCTGCATAATGTTGAGGTCTCCCATTTCTTGGAAAGAGCCAGTCCCTAAACTTCACTGTGCTTTACAGCGCTTTTCTCCCCATTCCACCAATTCTATCTTGTTTGTGAAACAGAGCAATACAGCACCAGCCTGTGCAGCAGCACCAGCCAAGAATGTTCTCTTGGCTTGCAGTGATGTGCCACATAATATGTCTGAACCCCAAAGATTCCTGCAAATTGCTATCGCATCTCTTTCACTGCCATGTCGATGGGCAGAGGAACTGCTTTTCCCAAAGCTCTGGTACACACAGTTTTTTGTATCATTTTACTTGCCTTAGAATCATAGAATCTTTTAGGTTGGCAAAGACACTTGAGATTATCCAATCTATGGACCCCAGGGAGACATACTGCAATTACCCTATTTGAGTATTATCTACAAGAAGGGAGTCAGAACATATAATTTTTGTTATTTGATATTTAATAATATTGCATACATGTACAATATGATACTTTGTAAAGTTATATATGAATGCATATAATTTAACTGTAACTCATGTAAGACATATTAAATTATTAGAATGATAGAATCATGTGTTGGAAGGGACCCTAAGGACCATCTGCTTCCAATGCTGCTGCCGTGAGCGAGGACACTTTCCACTAGACCCAGTTGCTTTAAGGCCCATCCAACCTTGAAAACTTCCAAGTGCCAGACGTAGACAATGTGTACCTGAGTTTTTGATTGCAAATTTTTGACCTTTTCTGACCAATGACAAGGCTGAACAACAGCACAGAGCTGTAGATAAGAGATTCTTATGAATATGCAAATATCCACCTTCTTCAGGGAAAGGCTATTTTCAAATTTAAGAACCAATAATTGTTTTCCTTTTTTAACATCTGTCGCAAAATAATATAAACTATATTATATTCCTAAGCTTCTGACATCACAAATCAGTTTCTCTATTTTTATATCCAGATTTATCATATTTTATTGGTATCGCAGGCATAAGGACGCAATCCAAATCTGTCCTCCTTAAGCTGTGGGAATGAGGACACCAACAGCATCACTTTTGAGCACCTTCTTAAAACATCCTTTAAAAATTCCAGATATCTCACTCTAATCTGCTTGGCAGAATACTGCACACAGAGGTAGAAGAAGAGGATTAAATGAAAATTGTCTGAAAATAATGAGAGAGTGATGAGTATGATTTCTAGGTACCATTTCTACCTATCATTTGTTACTCCTGCAATTTTGTTTGAATTGCAAAATTTGCGTTTTGCATTGAAATTTATCCAAAGTCTCACATTTTTACAAGGAGACACTGATTTCCTTTACTGATTAGCTGAATGACTTGCTGCCACAAATCATACTCTATGCCTGGCAAGGCCCTTTATACTGTAGTTTCCACTTCTATAATTTTCTCATTGCTAAAAGTTGTGTTGCTTTTCTTTAGACAAGATTATGGAGCCTGGAGATGGAAAAAATATAACAGTGACAAAATGCCCCCACTTAGACCCATCTGTTTTTCTTGTTAACAGTGCAGGAATCTGTCTTAGACATTTTTTCCCATGTGTTGTCCTTTTACATTTTAATAATTCCACAACAAGATTTGCTACTGCTTTCATCAGAAAAAAACATTCTAAAAAGTCCTCAAGATCAAGAAATAGTTTCAAATATGTGGCCTATATTTAACATTTCTGCTTTTTTTTCTAGATATATTTTGCCTGTTTATATTCTAAGAAATGGCTTACCTCACTCTAGTATAGCAAGCAGAGATTTGTAGACCATTCTTGAAATAGACAGACAAGAAATTGGGCTAGATTCACAGTATGCTCAACTCTATGAACCATCCAAACCTGTAATAGCATGAACTAATTTCTGCTAGCTCTGCTACTGCCCTTTTATGTTCCAGCTGTACTTGGAGGACAGGAGTGGCACATAACCCACCTTGTACAACTACATAATCATTATTGCTTTCTTTCTTTTAGCAAATAATCTTGAAAAACATAAATTCACGGGACTTCTCTAGTGCCATCAAAATAGACGTGTTACACCCTACATACATAGTGTAACCTCAGCTGAGGTTCTGTATTTAGTATAGAGCACTGTATCCTGCTGCTAAAGTACTTTGTCAATAATGCAGTAATTGAGGCTGAGAATTAGCAAGACAGATGGACACAGGCTGAAGGTTTATAAAGGTTTTACACTGTTAAAAATACTTTAAAGTTGTAATATGACTTAGACTTGGTTAGATTAGAACCTTTTTTCTTTACCTAATTTAGTTACTTCCAAGTTAAAAAGAATAGTTTGAATTTTTCTACCTGTTCTTTCCTGTGTAACTGAAGTGGGGCTTATGAAAGGAGATGAAGTAAAATACACTGAATCTTTTCTATCACATTTTACTGGTTATTGAGTTGGAAAAAGAACACCACCACACTAATGCAAAATAGCCATGAGATACACCTGTCTCTTGTTTGTGCAATTCCTTACCTTCTGTTTATGTGTGGTAGAATAATATTGCACTTGTTTGTTCTTTATCCTTGTAACATCTTTGGAACAAGGTAATCTTTGAGTTTCTGTTACTTTCTTTCTACCTCCTTGTACTACAAGTGCAGTCTGTCACTAAAACTCACTTTCATCCCTGAAAACCACTAAAATAAACTGCCCTTCTGCTGTGGAAACAGGTCGTTTATTTGATACAGCCTGACTTTATTGTTTTATAAAACTTTGATTTTCCCATCTTCAGTTCTCTGACTCTCTGCAGGAAGTGCAAGGATCATCATCAGCAATATTGCAACTGCACAAGAACAGTAGGAACAGGTAATGCCAACAGGTCTGCAAGGAACTGCAAGCAAGAGCACTCACCTCTGAGAATTACAATGGAGAAAGGAGGACCCCTGACTTTACAATGATGAGAGTCTTGTAAATTACTTTACAAGACAGTTGCCTGTGTAAGTCTCACAAATGATGTTTTCTTCTGATAATTGAGAAATTCTGATTATTTCCAAAGTACAGATGTCATTAGGGACTTATGTCAACAAACTCAATTTACGTGAATAAATAATGGCAGTAGGAAATAAATGGGTTTTTCTTTTTTTTTAATTTTAATTTTCTAATCACACTGTGATCTCACATTGTAACTTTCTTAGATAAATTGGATACTATGGCTGTCTATAAAAAAATAATTTCATGATGATGGTAGTGATTCATTTAATGAAGAAAATACATTTCATGAAAATTGAAATTGGCCTAAATTACTTTTTCTTTTTCAAAAGCAAATGGATTTTCTTTACGCAAATTAAAAAATCAACATTGTTAGGTAATGTCATACAACATAGGACATCGGTACCAGAAACATCAGCTGAAAATTTTCTGAGCAGATTACTGGTAAATCACGAGGTGAGGTTTGTTTAAACAGATGGTTTGCAAGTTAGCTTCCAATAAGATTCATAACATTCACAAAAAGCCTAATCAAATAAATTATTACATTAAAACAAAAGCAGATTCACTGATAGATCTATCTGCTAAAATTACTTAAGAATTTTTGCCGTTAAAAGGTGAGGCAATATGCTGAAAGAAGACAAAATGATTAAAGGAACAGGGAGCTGGTTTATTTCAATTTAAAAAGACAAGAAATCTGTCAGGACTGATAAGGTGTTTTCCCCTTTTAGTGAGAAATGTGGCTTAGATTCTGCTAAGTGTAACTGCTCTGTGGGTGTTAATTTTTGTAATTATGATTAATTATCAATGAAGGAATGAGTAGACCAACTGAAAGACTTTCTGATCTAAGATACGGACAACAATTACAGGTTCCTTGAAACTTCTTCAGGTGGACACAGAGGATTAGGACCAGGGTGGAGGATGACTGGGACTCCACCCATTTGCCACGAGTTTTTGCTCTAAAGACCCCTAAACTTCCCACCATTTTTTAGGAATAGTTTAATATTTTGTAGTTATTATTATTAGCTCAACAGATAGGAAAACCAAATTTTGGCCACGGCTTCACAGAATACAGGGAAATTGGACCGAGAGAGAGAGAACAAACATGTCCAGCATCTTGCACATGGCTTTGACTTCCGATGATTTCCCTCATGTCCTGATGTCCTTTAGCAGTTATTTAATTTTCATGAGAGCCAGTGTGTCCTGGTCTGTCACCCAGAGCTATGCTTGCAGTCACAGAGCTGCCTGTTATACTCCAGGCTGACAGAGCTGCTTCAAGGCAGAAAGCCTAGAGCTCCATCATTCCTTGCCTTCCCTTGCCTTGCCTTCCTTTCCTTTCCCTTCTCTTCCTTCCTTTTTTATGAAGGTATGCACCGGAGCAGGTTCAAAGTGGAACTGTTCTGTAGAAGAAAGTCTGGCATTTTGCTCTTACTCAGTTACGTATTTCCCAAAGAAGTCAGTGAGAATTTTACATCACTGGCTGGGCAGGATGATGAGATGGTTTTCAGGGTTTCTGAAATTCCTGTTCAAGATGCCAATCTTAAAGACCTTCCACAGTCTTTTATATTCTTAGTATTTTCTCTCTTTTCTCAAAGTCCTGGGCAAAAAGCACAAGTTTTAATTTTACAAGCAATTTTGATACATCTGTTAAAAGTTTTTTTATTATGTGCTTTGAAAATATGCTACTTTGTTATTTTGATACTATCCTGCTCTCGTTTCTGTACGGCTGCTGCACAATGAAATCTTAATTCCTTTTACAGTTCAGTCTTTACTATTGCAAACACGGTGGACTGACTTTTAAATTTTTCCCAGTTTACCCATTAAATGTATTTAAACACATTTTAATGTCATACAGAGATGTGTTTAGATTTGCCTGAGGTTTTGCTTGTCTATTGATGAAATGCTACTTAAATGTATTTAAATTAGTTTAAATGCATACACACATTCCCTGGAAAGGAAATTTCAGAACTCTCTTTTTTAACAATACTGATATACTTTATAGCTAAAAGTTATTTTCATTGCAAAAAGATTTGCTTCTTAATTAAAATATTTGAAACAAAGAAATTATATATTTATGGTAAGTTCAGAAGAAAGAAGTCAGGAAAAAATCTTTAATAGAACTTCTCAGGGAACATATTTTAGTTAGAAAAGTCTAATATTTGGAGTGCATTCTGGATAATGATTTAAAACTAAACTGTATAAAATGGATCAGAATAGCATGGAAAAAATCCTTGAGTCTGACCTCTACATTAGCAGAGATCCCTGATCCTGTTGGATCTTTAATCTCTGACGTCTACAGTTTTGCTATAGGGAGTCTATTCTGCTCTATGTTTGATACAATAGTGTTGGAAGCTCCTCTACTAATGGATGTAAAAAGAAAAGGCAGAGAAAGCAGTAACAGTAATACTACTAACAACAACAGCAACAATAATAATAATAGTAGATAAAGACTCTTCTTGAGGAAGTCCTGATGCAATTGGAGATCAGTGCAAGATATTCTTCCTGAATATTCGCTGTCTTTACAGAGATGGCAAATTGCAGAGCTTTATTATTTCTCACTGCTGATGCATTATTTTCTCCCATGCTGTGTTTTGCAGCCTTTGAAGCCAGAAGACAAATCTCCAAAGTATGAATAATGTATATAGGGGTTTTTCTACGTTTAAAGGCAGCCTACCTCCACTGGCAACTGGGCATGTTGCAGGTGGATGATAATTTCAAAACCATAAAATTTACATAATTACCAGTTATAGGGCTGTATTGGTAAACATTTCAGGTTTTGCTTCTGCAATTAGAAGTGTAAAAACAGCTGTTTCAAAAAAAAATCTGTGATTATCAAAGTTAATTAATTTATGTGAAAGACAGAAACATAACGAAAGCTGATTTGTGTCTCAGAGAATTTGCAAACCTATTCTGTATGTACAGCAAAATGACAGTGGCAATGATATACAAAAGTTTGACAGACGCAACCACAATACGGTTCTAATTTTGAAATAGAGCAATATGCCTCAGACTGAAGGAGTGACTTCAATGAGAATATAGCAAACATTTATTGTGAACAGTATTTTAACATCATTTTGTCAGAAAAGGGAAGGGCTGTATTCCTTTGGGTATCTGGGTGCATGCCTTAACTGTGCTTTTGTTCTATTTAATATTTCCCCCATCATTATCTTGACTGTCCAGATAGTAAAAATATCTATTCATAAGAACACATTCAGCAATTATTTGTTTCTAAACCCAAACTCCATAACATGAACAGTACCTTGTTTCCCCAGGGAAAAGTTTAGAAGTTCTCAAAGAAAGCACCTGTGTCCTAGAAAAGGTTTATTCATTAGTGCCAGGAGGAAAACTACCCTGCTTTCTCATATCCTGTAATCTTAGTAAGTATCTAGCTGCCAAAAAACAGCATGTAGGAGACATAATGAAATGCGAATGATCTAGGAAAAAAGAGTTGTAATTAGCAGAAATTATGGTGTTTACAAATTGCAAAGCACAAGAAGGTTGTAGCTTCAGAAATCCAAATATTTCTCTCTGCCCGCTTTAGTATTTAAACAGTATCCAGCCAAAATACATTTTTTGACATGCACAGTCTGCAGGTAGGACAGGATAGCATGAGAATGATCCTGTGGAAGGCTCTCTGTTGACTTTGATTTCTTTCTTTTTTCAGATCTTTGTCTCTGAGTAACTCCATTTGAAGCAGCAAGTCCTTCTTTCATTACCCTTGATATAGAGAGAGCAGGGGAACTATGTGAAATTTAACTCTCCAAAGAGGTGAGTCAACTGAAGTTTTAAAATGTGTTTTATTTAATTTTTAAATTAATCAATTATCTATTAGGAAACACTCTACATTCACAAACAAAATAGCAGTCTCTCAGGTTGGATTTCTGGATTGTACCCAGGGCAGTTTACTGAGTTTCAAAATTTTCACCACTCTTTTAGAAAGCCTCTCATTTTCACAGTGGTTTTTAAAATCTCATGAACTTTACAAAAGATGTGCAACTTTTAACACTAATCTCAGAGTTCTTTGGTGATAAAACCTGCAAGGTCGATTCATCTGCTCCTTGAGGCGCTCAGAGCCTGCTCTGTTATCGTTGACTGATACAGGCTGCAGCGTAGTTCACAGCAACCACAGTCCTATTACTCTCAGAAAGGCTGCTGTAAGCATCACTACCCAGGAGCACCTACTCTGGGATTTCTGGAGAGTGAAAGTTTTATAAATATGAAAGAAAAGATGATTTATAGTAAGTCATGCTCTAAAAGGCAGTAAATACGTGTGTAGGTGACATAATCTGGGGAAACACTAAATAAGAAAGAATCAAAGGAAAATGATGATTGAAATAATATATACATCAAATATTTAAACCCTTACAGAGGTAAAGTAGTCATTACATTTTCAGAATCCTAGACTTTTTGCATCTATAACTGCTTCTAAATATCTAGAGGTTTTGAAATTTATCAAAATGTTGTATTAAATATTAGTTAGGGTAGGGCTTCAGTAAGGTCCACTGTGGTTTACCAGATAAAAATGTTAACATCACTTATTTTTAATAATTACATTAATCTCTAAGATGTACTGCTGCTTTGTTCATTTCTAGTGTGAATTTGATAAAACTGATTCAAGCTGATAAAAGGAGGTTCAGAGATAATTAAAAGGAAACAAAGGATTCCTGAGCCTCTATATATTTTATTAAATAATAATTTCAGCCACAGTAACTGAGTATGTCACTAACCTTGCATGTTTTTTGATACACCAATTAAAAGCAAAATAACATGCTTTATGGAAAATAAAAGCAAAATAGATATCAAAGGAAGGAAGGGAAATGTTCAATGAAAGATTAAGTGTAAACTCTTGCCGGAAGGCAGAGAAGAAAACAATCTGTTCTCACTTTCATTAAGTGAAAATGGAACTTCTTTAGCATAAATTGTCTTGGAAAACTTCATAATCTGTTGATATCAAATTTTGAGGATGCATATTAGATTCTCATGCTGGTTTGATGTGAGGGATTGTCCTTATTTTTTTGTGAAAAGTTTATTTATGCAGTGATAAACTGTAATAGTTTTATTTCTGTCAGTAGGGATTAAAACATGGCTAAGCAAATAGATTGCAATCTGTGGGACACGCTGTCCTGATTTCAGCTACAGTAGAGTTAATTTACTCTCAGTAGCTGTTACAGTGCCGTGCTTTTGGATTTGGAACGAGGATGGTGTTGGTAACACAATATAGTTTTGATTTTTTGCTAATTCAAGGACTTTTTTCTCTTGTCTCGTGCTCTGCCAGTGAGGAGGTACTCAATGGAAACTGGGAAAGAAGGTAGCTAGGACAGGTGACCTGAACTGACCAAAGGGATATTCCACACCACAGAACATCATGCCCAGTATATAAACTGAGGAGTTACCTGATCTGGGTTCAGGAAGGAGGTTTGGCATTGGGTGGTGAGCAACTGCATTGGGCATCACTTGTTTTTACATTTTTATTATCATTATTATTATGTTTTACCATTATTATTGTGTTTTACTTTATTTTCAATTAAGAAGCTGTTCTTATGTCAGCATACAAGTTTTACTTTGATTCCCCTCCCCATTCCATCGTGGCGGGGGTTGGGAGGAGAGAGGGGGATTGAGTGAGTGGCTGCATGGTGCTTAATTTCCAGCTGGGTTTAAAACAGGACACAAATTTAATGAAGGACAGTAACAAAGTGAAATAGAATACTGTCAAACTGCAAAACTTTATTTATTTATTTATTTATTTACTTATTTATTTATTTATTTTCATATATCACTGTTGTGCTTCCTCCTGCTTAAAACTACATTTTCTTTTCTCCCTATCGGTTTCCTTATTTTTGACAAGCATTGGGGTGCTTCGAACCATAGGGTAATACAGATCAGAAGTGACTAAAGGGGGTCATCTAATATAGATGTCTACTCAAAGCGGGGCTAACTGCAACGTAAGGTGAGATTGTTCAGGGCCCTGCCTGGTCAAGTACTGAGGTACCAAGACTGGGTGTTCTGCTGCTTCTCTGGGCACCCATCCCTGTGCTTGGCTACCCTTACAGTCAATGTTCTTTGTTTGCAGCTGGCCTTAGTTTCCCTTGCTGTAGCTTGGGACCTGTCTTGTATCCTGTCTTTCACTGTATACCTCTACTAAAAATTCACCTTCATTTTCTCCGTAGCCCCTTTTTCCTAGCTGAAGACTAAAACTGGATCCTTTATTAGCCTTTTCTCCAAGCTGAACAAAGCCAGTATTCTCATCCTTTTCTGACATGACATGCACTTCCCCTGCTCCATCATTTTGGTGCCCCTGTGATGGGTTCTTTCCAGGTCATTGCTTTCTCTTGTACAGAGAGGGAACAATATTTCCGTTGTGACACCATGAATGCCAGGTAGAGAGAAGTAATCACTTCCCTCAGTCTTCTGGCTATGAATTTGCTAATGCAGCCCAATATTCAGGAAGCCTTCACCATCAACAGACCAGACCCATTTTCTGTTAACTGGATTCTCTACATAGCCAGAATACAACCTTACAGTTATCACAGGAGACTTGCTGGAACTGCTACCTAAATACCTTAATTTCTACAATATTAAACGTGTTAATGAAGTAGAGGCAAGAGTATTCACATACTTCCTACTAAGAATGTTTACCCATTATTAGACGCATACATTTGTTTTCTTATGGTCTGAACATCCATTGGAATTATTGAGCATAACCGTCAGCTCTCAGTTTATACAAGGTATGCATTCATTCCTTTATGGAATCAGGTGACTGAAACAAGAACAGCCTCCAACCAAAACACAGATACTTATCAAGAGATGAGATAATTCATAATCCAAAATTGTAATGGTAGTTTGTAAGTACTTGGAAAAGAACCATCAAATATATGAGTAAAGCCACCAGAGGAGCAGCAAAGATGAAAGCAAAGATCCAGTGGGTATATATGACAGAGAAAGGCCTGTACAGAGATGTTTCAGTTGCTTTGTCTTGTGAGAAATTATAACATAAACAAAGAGTGAGGGTAAAACATTTAGAATGTACCAAAAGCATACTGCTAGAAAGGATGGCTTTTTCCCATCTGTTGGCCCTTGGTGATAAATATACCCCTATTTGGTTTTTATCTCTATTAGGAAGACATGACTTTTATGGAAAAAAAATAGTTCTTTTTATAGTGTAAAGCCTCTCAAGTGTCTAATTTGCTTGAAGAACAAATAGCTTTACAACCTAACAGATGGTAAGCTTCAAGGAGAATCTACACACCAAAAATGTACCAGTTTAAGTGGCCATACACTAACGTTGTACAAATACACTGCTCCAAGGATCTTGTTTTAATCGGATGGTTTGATTACAGTAACAACCTTCATCTGGTAATCTTAAATTGGTCTGAGTGGTTCACACGGATATTTTTAATGTAGTTAAAAATTCTTAAAGCTAAATTGACATTAGGATCTGGGATTGAAGAGCCCACACCAGAAGTTTGATCTGATTTCCAACCGATATCAGTTTACCTCCTTTGACTGTAGAAGAGAATAGAGCAAAGAACAGAGACAGAGCTGTCTAGGCTGAGTCAGATGAATCAGATACACGAATGAAGTCACTCAGTGACTTGTCTGGAAAGAATGCAATTTCCTTCTACTGAAAATGAAGTCCCTTTCTGCTTAGATACTGAGGAAGGTTTACATATATCCTTAAGGTGATAAGGTTTGGTGTCTAAGACACCCGGGGAGCACGTGTGCTGTGCAAGGGAACAGAGACATCAGACTGACAAACGTGGCTTTGGAAAAGACATGGGATCCTTGTGGTACTACATTACCCTTTTGTGTCTGAGTTAATGACTTAGAACTTTTCTTTTTTACATGTGTTTCTATAGCATACCTATTTATAAACTGCGCACAGGCAATAGGAACCTTCTGGATATTTCCCCTCCTTTCCTCTACACCATGCTACAGCAATGAAGTAAGAGTGCAAGTATGAGGCTATTTAATGTTTTCACAGAATTAAAATATTTCAGCTGTCCTGCTTCCCTTTTAAGCCTGCCCTTTCCAGTCTCTGATGGGCCGTGTTTATGTAACATGCACACGAGAGCATGCATATAAGTGAAATACCTTTGTTCTAGGAATGCACCAAGTAAAGAACAAAGCTTTGTTTATCAATACTTTATGAGACCACAGTATTATAATCTCAAATTAAAACAAATTTGAAAGTACAGTGCAGGGCAATTTAGAATGGAAGGGAGGAGAGAAGAAGGAAGATGGTCTTTAACGTCAGTTCCAACCCAAACCATTCAGTGATTCCATGAAAACAAACATGAAGACATGCAGAAGAGAAGCTTCTTTCCTTCCTTTTTGCATGGGTGGTGGCCCTGCACTGAATTTCATTGGTGCCACATCCTTATGTCAAGATATGTGATACAGATATGCTCCTGTCAGAAACAGAAGAGCAGGGATACACCCTGACACGCCTATACTCCTGTTCCCTTTTGCAATTTCTGTACTTTTCAGTGGTAGAGGAGCCAGTGAGAAGCTGGGGCACCATATACCGCTGAGGGGTGTGTGATTGGCAACTGTACAGGAACTGTGCAGAGATGGAAAGTGGGGTGTTGATGGAAGATCAAGCCCTGGCAGCCTGACCTTTTTTCCTCCTTGGTAACACTTGTGACAAAAGGACTGGTTGGAATACTTAGCGGATATGTGGGAGTTCTCTCTTTACATTTAGCATGAAATTTAAAAAACAAATTCCCAAGCCAATGGCCCAATCAATATTCTGAGTGCTGGTGTTCTGAGCTCATTTGCTTTTTGTTGATGCTCCCCTACTCTGCATCAAGTACTGCATTTGTTAGCTGTTTAAAACACACAGGGGAGATAACAAACATTCTTTTAAATCCATGCTCTGGTTTCAAGCTCTGTTTCAGATGGATCTGAGTGTTGATCTCCCACCTCCCAGGTGGTTATTCTAACCGCTGCACTCTGTGGTGTAGGACCACCAGCAGTGTTGTAAATCTATTTCCTTCATTCTCATCAAATATCTTGCCCAAAGCAAGATATTTCTACAGTGCTGAAGAATTATTTCAAAATTAAACTGTTGCTTTGAAAATATTAATAATTTTTCATATTGACTGAAAAAATCACTATTTTCCACTGATTCAGTACAATTTCTAGTCCCTCAAAACCTTTCTTTTTTTTTTTCTTTTGCCTGACAAATAGATAATTTTGCAAAGAGAGTTTCACTCAGCTATACTAATACTAGTTGACTAATTGCCTTATAGACTAGTTGACTAATAGACTACTAATTGACTAATATTTGTCAATTTTTTGAGTCAAAATGAGTTACACTATTGATTTGATAAATCTAATAGAGGTCTAATTAAAATTAGAATTTTTACAGCACATTTTGGTTGAAGTCAAGTGTTCCATGTTTTTTCTCCAATCCCTGTAAGCATGTCTGAATAAAAAAATTCAAGCCACAAAGGATATCACAAAGCATTGACCAAAACCTGCTCTCATTTATGGAACTTTGACACCAGGTAAGTTGCATCTGGGCAAACAAGAACAATGTCTTAACCTGGACTGAACTCATCTTACACTTTTCCAGAGGCAGATAAAATGTAAGCCTTCAGGATATCCTTCTGAAGAGAAATGTTTTGGAGGCTGCTTTTCCTATTGCTAGGGTCATGAAATGTCTTTGTTTAAGACTAAGCTTATAGGTACTAAAAAATATTTATTTCCATAAAATAAAGCAAAGATTTAAATAAAATTTTAAACTTATTTGGCTTTTTAATTAGAAATCTGAAGTAATCTTAGAAATCTGAAGTATCAACAAGGTTTGACAACTGCTGTATGTGCCTTGCTCAAAGTTTTGAGTTAATCTGAACCAAAATTTATTTGTGAAGAGACTGATGATTTTGAATTATATTAACACAAATTATCATGGAGCATAAATTCAAAACCTGGGGAACATAACCACTGCTGCCTAATTTTCACTACTGCTTAAATATAACACTCAAAGTAAAACACAAAAATAGAGGTCAGAGCAAACTATAAGAAAGAAGGAGAAAAAAAGTGCAGTTAAGCATACAGACCAAACATAATCTGTTTGACTAGTGGATTTTACCAAACCATCAAGTTGTTTGGTTTTTTTTTTACCGAACAAAACTATCTATAAGTTATCTGTTTAATATAAAATATCACTGTTACTGATATGAATGAAAAAAATGAATCCTGGGCAATTACACAAGTCGTTCTAAACTTTTTTCCTGTATCACACTACACCTTGTGAAATAGAATTGTAGAATCATAGAATAGGTTGGGTTTGAAGGGACTGTAAAAATGATCAAGTTTCACCCACCTGCCATGGGCACGGACACCTTCCACTAGACTAGGTTGCTCAAAGCCTCATCCAACCTGGCCTTGAACATTCCCAGGGATGAAGCATCCATGGCCTCTCTGGGCAACTTGTTCTGGTGCCTTGTCACCATCATCATAAAAAATTTCTTCCTTACATCCAATCTAAATCTACCATGTTTCAGATGAAAATTATTATCCCTTGTCTTGTCCCTATATGCCTAGGTAAAAAGTCTCTCAAAAGTACTGAATGTCAAAATGCATTAACGTAGTTGTTAATATGAACTTCAGCCCAAATAAATCATATTAAGCTGTAACACATTTTAAATAATATCTCAGGAATCTGTAAAGAACAGTTGTAAGAATGGAAATTTCCTCTTGTGAAACACATATATCCCAGCTCAGAAGCATTTCTATGTTAGCCTGGGCTTCTGGGTCCTCTGAGCAGCAGAAAACAATTGCAGGATGCAGATTACACAAATGATGTATTTCTTAGGTAAATTTGATCTTTAGAAAGACCAGTAAGTGATTCACCAAGGCATAAATCAATAGACGTAAATTCCATTAACCACAGCAATAATAAAAGTTGTGAATATACGTCCAGTCTTTCTTAATTTTTCCTCCAAAGTGCTTTCTACTATGTCAAGAATCACCCAGCTGGTGTTCTTTGTTTCATTTGAAATGGACTTGTCATACACCACAGATGAAAGTTCAACATTTGTGCCATGAACCTGTCATTTATATAAAATCAGTATCCAGGTGCTGTCATTTGTTCCGCTCTGTTATTAGCTGAGACTTAACCAGTTGCTCAAAGGTGAATAAAATACTTATGTGTGAGGGGCATAAAAAATTTCTTGCAGTCATCCTGATACGTGCAGTCATGTAAATCTAAGTGTATGGTTTAATATCAAATAGAAAGCCTCAAAATTGAAGTCAGTGAGGTCTTTTCTACATTCTGTGTTACAAGTAAAAAAAGAAAGGAATATCTGAGATAAGTTATTTCAGTGACAGCCTGACCTAAAATCAGAGAAACAGGATGCATTTCTTCCAGAAAGGCAAGATATTGCAGCTCAGCTCCTCTTGACAAAGCCATTCAGTGACATTTCCCTTCATTATGAAAGGAAAACAATAAAAATATTCAATTGAATTAAAAATTATCATTCAGTGTAACTATTTGTGCAGCCAAAGTAAACCTATGGAATGATGTTCAAATGACACGGGAAATATTTAACTCCTTGAAAGCATCTATCACAAATTTCAAGCAATTCTCTGAACTTTTCTGCTCTGAAGTTTCTGAAGAAGAGCACACTGCATGCTGAATGTTATTGCATTGATCAAAGCTTAAAATCTTGACCCCGGCAAGGTTCAGATTAGATTAGCAGAAACAGAAGTCAATATATGTCTTTGTCTACACTTGAAAGCCCATATATATATTCAGAAGGAAAATAATAGACAGTAGTGATTCTAATTGTGATTCATCTAATTAGATGAATTTTCTTGTCTAATAGAAAAGTATAAGGACTCTTCATATCTGAGCAGTGCAATCAGAGATGAGCTGCATGTTGGTAAGCTTCTGCAGTGTGAATTTCCAGGATCTGTAAAAGTGAAATGGACATGACAGAAGAACAAGTGCAAAAAGTATCTCCAATGTGAGGAACAAGCCCGCATGTTCAGATACACAACAGTGAGATACAGACTGACAAAATGTATCAATTAAATGCTTTGAAAGGGGAAATTACCTTTGTCTGATAGATGTGTATATATATGTATATATGTATGTGTGTGTATATATATATACTGGAAATATCAATACAGATGTAGAATAAAATGTAAGGAAGACAGATTCTACCATTTCTTTTTCAGCTATGAACATCAAAATGTGTTAAAATTTTGAAACCATGGGGTGTACGTGTGCATCACAGAAAAACAAATAGTGTCACCAGCCCCATGGGCATATTATAAAGACACAACCACTCAGAAACTTTGTAATAAAAATTAAGTCTATGTTTTCAAACAGTTTGCTCAATAATTTCTATAATGCTGTCCTGGTTTCAGCCAAGGACAGGGTTATTTTTTTGCAGTAACCGTAAGGGGGTGGAGCATGGAGACATGTGGGCAGGTCTAGGTTGTTCTATACCACGAGAACTGCTTAAGAGTAGGAATTTCAGAAGTATTCTAGGGTGAAGCTTTTAAAAGCATCTGCCTTTCAAGGACCGCAGCAGAGGTCACTGCAGACAAACGAATAAGTGCTGTTCAAATCTGGAGTTGAGGTTTGAGTTTACAGGAGGTGAATATTATAATATACACAGGATATGACTGGTTTCACTGTGTTGGGTATAGGAATGGTTCTGCACAACTGTTTATTAAACTGGCTTAAGCGTTCTTATCACAGCCTAACATCACTTCTTTGGTAAATTAAACATGTTTTGTTTCTAGAGAAAACTAGATTGATGAACTGATCCAGCAAAAGAAAGGAAAGGAATTATGTAAATGGAGTAAAGGAAATAAATTTAGGAAGGAGAAGAGACAGTGGGGAGGAAATAGGGGGCAAAAAAAAAGGACGAAAAAGGAAAAAATGGACGATAAAATGAAAGAAAAAGAAGAAAGAAAAAGGGAAGATTGCCAAAAAGATTAATTTTCTTTTGTCCTGGTTTCCAGGTTCAGTTCAGTACTCACACAGCCATGCCAACACATTTTAGGGAGCAATTCAAGGGCAGAAATAACTGACTGGAGTGTGAGAAGAGAGGAGGAGTGTGCTAACATCATATTGCTGCTGAAAGAGATGCAAATTAGATCCAGTGTCAGGCTCAGAAATTTACAACAAGGAAGAGTGTTGTCTTGCTTTAGTTGGGACTGCGCAAACTGACCCCCAGCAAACAACTGACACTGGGCAGTATGAGTGGCAGCTGGCTGATCATTTTGAAAGTGTTGTTGATACTTGAACAGAGGCAGTCAAAGAAGGAGATGAGCTCTGAAGTATTTTTCCAGATCCACGCCTTTGGTGTACATAAGCATAGATGTGACAACTTTTAGCACCTGCACACAGGAACTACAGAGCTGGGCTCCTCTAAGTAGGTCGGTATGACTGAGCACAGCAAGCCTTCTAACACATGCTTTCCCTGGAAATATTTCAGCAGCAGAGTGCTCATAGTTTGTTTACTGATAAAGCACCTCTGGTTTGTATGCAATGTTGTAGGCAAATCTCAAATTTATAAATTCACACCATCCCCCAATAAATCAGCTATCTCTGCAAAAATGCAGTTTTGCTGAGGCAATGATGTCTGTGTTGGGGCTTTTCTTAGCAAAGCTTTTGGTCAGGAGTGAGCACATCTCTGCTTGCTTTGCATCTTATCCAAAGCAACAGGAGTCTATAGCACACAGCTTAGGCACAGTTATGTTGTAACGTAATTGATTTTCACTTGCACTGAATGTCTTAAAGATGCATTTCCCCAACTGATTTTGGGCAGTGCTGAGCTTGGGGTTGTGAGAAAAGTATGCTATTTGGGATTTACATTACCAGAAATGTTAACTGCTATCAAGTAAATTCACTAGAGAGGGAGCAAAGTTGGATTTCACCAGGGAAGAACGGGGCAGAGGCACTTGATAAAATTTGCTGTAAAAGATGAAGAATATTTTATAAGAGCTCCATCATCTCAACAGTGGGAAACAAAACATCAGATAATTTACCAGTATTGCAACAGAAGCACACATTTTACACACAGACTGGGTCTAAGCCATTTAAATGCTTTTTACGTAAAGGTACACAGCATGTGATTTTTCTACAGTTTCTAGATGAGCAGAAAGAGATCATTAAAGGTGCTTAATGATCTTTGAAGTAATTTTTTCTGATTGATTCTGTGAAACTGTGTACATGTGTATATGTGCCTGTGTGAAGAGGTGTGATATATTCCAGTAGGCACCCCAAGGAAACCAGGGGGCTTTGGCTCCGACTTTTTCTGTGCTAGTGAGGAATACCTGGTAGTTCTCTCCCCCTGTTTGCCACCTTGGTGCTTTGAAGGGTGGGGAGCATGAAGGGGAGTGGCTGTGGACTAGGCACCACACCTCCTGCCCAGTAAGGCCAGGGAGAGCCTCCTTCCCTGCAATGCCTGAGGGAAGAGTAACAAAGGGAGAGGTTTCCGTCCTCTTACTGAAGCCTGGGGAGCCACAGTCACAGCACTCGTGGCAGGTCAAAATGAGGCTGCTCCTTTCCAGATGTGTATGGTGCAAAGCAACACCAGAGCATATCCCTCAAAAAATATGGGCACTGAGGTGAGCATGCCTGCCACAGGATGAGCAGATACAGCTTTCCTGGAGTAAATGTAAATTATTTTTTAATTTTGTTTTTGTTGTTATCCTGACTCTAGGTTTACCTCAGGGCATCTTTTGGCTCTGTGATAGAGAAATATTAAAAAAACCTTGGAGTCTGCTGAGGTCTCTACTTGTTCTCCAGATGTGTCTCCTCAGGAGGCCTTTTTTCTGCATCGTTGAGCTTCTGAGCCTCTTTGCTCTCCTCAGCACTCAGCAAAACCTCCTTCCCACACCAAAGGCTTGCGTAGCTTGTGAGCCAAAGGTACATCATCAAATGATTCCCTGTCCAAGTAGCTCATGTTACTATGCAAGACTGTGTATGGAGCAGTGGTTCTGATGTTTGGATTTTATTGTCTTTTTTTTTGTCAGTTCAGTATGGTAATGTGAGCATTGCTCAAGTGTTTACTAAAGTATTGCAGTCTCCTGCAGCCATGGGGTACCACATTTGTTTAGAAACATATTTTCTGGCTTCATTAAAACTCTTTAGAATGTTTGTCTGTTTCTAAATGCCTTCAGGGAAATCAATCAATCAATTTTTATTCAATATATAAATTTAATTATTGTGTTGGTCCTGACCTTCATAGCTGATTTTGATTTTTGATTGTAGATCTAGAAGAGAAAATTAGGAAAAAAAATTAATACATAGATCCTAAACTTCATATTTGTCCGTAAATTTCCAAAATGTTTAACATAGCACACAAGAGGAAGAATCCCTGTTTTTTATTGCTCAGGAGATAAAGGAGTGCAGGAGTTAAACTCAGGTATTCAGCTCAGAATCTGCAATACTCCTGTCATTCTCAAAAACACAGAAGTACCTTACAGAGACTTCCACAGCCTCTTTCAGTTCTTCCCCATAGTTTCTACCATGAGGATTTTTTTAATATTTGATCTGAATTTTCCTTGCCACATAAACCTCTCTACTGTATTTTTTATCTGTGAATTCTGATATTCTTTGCTGATTCTTTCATTTGTTCTTCCAGTTCAGTACTGAGTAATGGATGTAATACTTCTTCCCGGGTCTCTACACCCTTTCACTCAAAAGAAGGACAAGTCTATAGGCAACTGCAATCATAGTTATGTGATTAAAGACTTTGCCCAAGGGGTAGAAAATGGGACTCAGCTGCTTGCATTATCACAGATCCTGCAGTGCTGATGATGAACTGTGTAGGCCCACAGCCAAAGAGGGTTTAGGCTCTCATTAAAAGTGTCTTGTTCTACTCAGCTACAAGCCTAAGCTCTCTCCTGCATTCCCCCTTTCATGCTGGCAAGTTTGCTTAGAGAATGCCTTTGAAGTTGAGGTACACAGTGGAAATGAACAGGAGAACCAAGCTTGCTGCTGTTGATGAGACTTAAATTGAGACAGAAGCCAAGCTGTTGTCAGTCATGTCAACAGTGATTTACTCTTAAGGCTTTGCAGACCTAAAATTCAGACATCTGAGGAAACACAGGAATGAGAAATGAGGTGCTGATAGAGTCTGGGCACCTCCAAAGATTAAGCAGGAGCTTTCAAGAACTCAGTTTTAGGTTCTTAAATTCCAAGTCTCACTCAGAAATATCATCACCTTTCTTGACCCAGGCCTCGTGATAGCTGTGTTTCTGTGACTGCCTGTTTGGGAAGGGATTTGCAAATATCTACACTCCCAAGTATCTGTTAAGTGAGATAATAGCACTTGAATATTTCATGTGGTCTGAAGCTGAATATTATACAGAAGCTGAGAAAAGCTTGGATATTCATCTTTTCCAAACTGCATGTTCAAATGAAAAAAATGCTTCAGATTTTACTCTTAACTAGTTTTATTTCATTCCTTGATTAAATAGACTAACCTGTTTACTTACCATACAAGCAGAGGAAATAAGCCTAAACTGCAGAATCCATAGCTCTGCGAATGTGAGGTTCTCAGTAGGAAAAAGAGGGTATGTATGGAGGTTATTCTTTCAGGAACAGACATCATTTGAAGAGAATTGTTTCAAGATCACATTTCTGGATGTAGTCTCTTTAATATTGCCATGACTCATTCTGCAAACATTTGGCATGCATTTTACATTACATATGCTGAAATATATGACTTACTTTTAAAACTGAGAAGATGTTAAAAGTTGTGAAAAGCTCAGGTATTTCAAAAGGATAGGTTCCAAAAAAGCACTGAGGATCTTGAGATTTTATGAAAACAAAAGGTATATTTTTATTGCTAATCTGTAAAACTGAGTTCAAATTTTTTTAACTTGTCTTTATTAAATGTCTGGCACTTCCATCCTGGAAATTCTACAGTCTCCTTCATGCTGACCTCTTAGCAATCCTGTGTGTGGTCCCAACTAGAACCCTGTCAGAAAAAAACCCCAAACAGCTGGGGAGAAAGAGCAACTCGTGCAGTTTCCGTTCTCAGAAACTGGTTAGTCTGGGAAACCTAGAGAAGGCAGTACTCAGATCTCATTAAATATTTTTATATGTTATACAAAAATAGTATCTCCTGAAATTCTCTAAAAATTTTCTTGAAGGATGTATACACATCCTCTTAGATATAATAAAAAAGATTTTTTTACACCGAACTATTTGTGTTCCTAAAATGCTATTTAAAACTTTATAAATCCTTCAAGTGACTTTTTGGCTTTTGGACAGATTTTCTCTTGTTCTGAAACAAACAAAAAGTTGAGTCTTGTAGGTAGAAATGTGGTGAAGATCCTGTGACTTTCTAGGGAATAACAAATAAGCAAGCGAAAATTAACAGTGAACTTTCATTAGTTAACCATTGCTTTGTATCAAACTCTCTACTGGTTTTATAATTTAGTTTTTGTTGCCTAGTGATGGGATGATACTTCTTTTCAAGGAAATATTCCACTGACTAAAGTGCAAGCAAGGAGGAGACTGGTTCAAGTCTCCAGTTCATAAGAAGTTTTGGTTTAGTTCTTATATCTCTAAAAGGATCACTGAAAAGTAGCCAGTATGGCCAAGCAGAAGAGGGAAAAAAAGTTCAGAAACAAGTAAAAAACAAGCCTTTCAAGACAACGTAAATTTAAAATCATGATAGGGCAAAACAGAAAGAGATTGAGGAGCAGATTGCCAAGTGAAGAAGAGCTGTAATGAAAGCTATTTCAAATGTATCAGAATGAGGAAAACCAGCAAAAGTTCCTTATATTATTAAAGGCAGGAAGGTCAAGGCAAAATATCTAGAACTATTTGCATGGCTGTGCATTGTCAGAGGGGTGATCTCTAGAGAGAAATGACGGAGTCTCACAGCACGGTTTATGAGATATGTGACCAAGTTCCACAGCTTGTAGTTTCCAAGCTGAAGAGTCAACTTGAACACACTTCTGTTTCTTTACCTCACTTCTGTCTGAGCACTCCCACCATCCACCTTGTACCAGCTCCTTTTCCCATCAGTAATTTTCATGAGCACATAACATGCCTTGGTGTCAGTGCCCAAAGAGAAAGAGAAAATGAAATTTTGACTCTTAAAAGGGATGTTGAGAACGGAGGACTGTAAATTCCATGCAAACCGACAAATAGAAAAATAAAATAAAAATACATTGAAGTTACAGACAGAAAAATGTATAGGATATAACAGGGAAAAATTTCCACAGCTTTTGCAAAGGAAAACTAGACCTTGTAAATCTCTGTCTTAAAATATACAAGGGAAATAAATAGAGAACATCCACTTTGTACCTGTATTTTCACAAATGCTTATTTCTGGGTACATTATCAAATTCTCCTAAAAACCTATGAGTACAAAGTCATTAAAAGATCTCATAATTCTGATAGAATAGTAGATAAGTACACTATAATGCAAAAAGAAATTTTTTTCCTATCAGCATAATAAAGAAGCACAAAGTTGAATTATTTAAGAACAAAATCTGAAAATCATGGTGGATCATAAGTCTCTGAAACACATTAGCTAAACAGTGATTCAGAAAAGCAAGCGAAATATTGAAAAACAGCAAGATAATATAGGACATTACCCTATTGCTAAACAATCTTTTCGATCTGAAAGCTTCAAACTGAGATTAGATGTGAGGAACTAATATTTTTAGAAATTTTTTTGTTTATTAAATAATAAATTCAATAATAAATCCAAGTTTTAGAATAATGTAATTCCTTCAAAACTACAGTTATACATATTCAAATAAAAAACAAAACAAAAAGGAAAACAAAATAATTCAACAGATTTCTTGGGCTGTAGGCTAATAAATGCTGCAAATGAGCCTAAGCCTGGTACAGTGCTAAATGAGGAGTGCCATTTTGCTGGCTGTTCTAGACTAGGCACTCCTTCTCCTGCTTTGGGCACCCCTGAGCATCTGTACAGCAGAGGGCAGGATTAAATAGCATCTTCTTCAGTGATGTTTCAACTCAGGTTATTTTTAATTGATCATGACCACAACCATGAGTTCCAAACACAGGTGCTTGCTCAGGCTTTGTTTTGATAGGAGGCTGAGAGATGGTTAATGCACATCTCTGCACCTGTGAATTTAAAAGCCTTCCTAAATCTACCACTTTATAAGTATCCCCATAAGCTGCACCAGCTCAGACTTCTCCAGGTGAGAGAAAAAGCCTGCATCTAAACTACTTCTAGCACCTAAAAGAGCCAACTTAGACATTTCTTCAGACACTTTCTGTACTTTATTTTTACTGTTAAATAGCTATGATTTTAAGAAGAAGCCTAATTTGTTTTATAGGAGCAGCACTCTGCATAGAAAATACCAAATTTCTTAATATCACAGAGTGTTTTTGCACACTACAAAATTAGTAAAAGGGTAGGGGTGAGGCTCCTGTAGACAGTAATTCTGAATGAGGACTGCTGTCACTAAAAATTCTCTAAAATACCTGGTGTCTCTAATAGCAAATGAGAATTTTAATAACATTTACCATATGTGGCCCTGTCTGACAAGATAGATTTTGTGTAGGCTCTGCTCCCTGTATAAGATATTGTCTGGTGACTGTCTGCTGGAGAGTTTTCATCCTCTGAAATCCTACTTGATCTCCCTAGAATCACACTTAATGGGAAAGACACTGAGCGACAAATCAAAGAGTGATTTCTACATCCAGAAAGGATGTACAGGTGAGTAGATTCATTACGTGAATAAAGGTTCAAAGACAAGCTCATAAATTTGTCCAAAATGTCATTGTTCTAAAGGTAACAGAAAAGTAAATGCCAGAACAAATACAATCCTATTTTGATTTTCTTTTGCAGTGTACCCCTTGAAACAAAACAAAGTAAAGAACAATAACTTAAATTTTCTTTTGTTATTTCTTTGCTATGTATCCTTAGTAAGAACTAGAACAGCAAGAGCAAAACAATAAGATTCACCCAGACCTGGGCTGCTGACCTCTTATATTCTTATGCTACAGAAAATACAATAGAAGGGAAAGGAAAGTAAGTTCTTCTCTTCTTTGACCAAAGCATACACATGCTTTTCATTCATGAAGCACTGGGCAAGACAGCCTGTGTGTCATTCTTCTGAAAAGTCATAGGTAATATTCTCCTGCAGATGAATACTGGACATCTTCAAGAACATCCTTCATAGCTTCAAAGTCTGACTGGAAAAAGTTATAGTATGGTCCATCTGTACTGGGGTTGCACAGCTTCTGCAGAAGTCCTGACTTGGATTCATTTCCCCATTAATCTTAAAAATGCACAAAATAGGTACTTTTTAGCCTTATGCCATTTGCCTATTTCCATATTATTGCTTGCTATCCAGTTGTGCCCTTTCGTTTTCCAGCAAAACCCCAGGTGGTTGGCTGTCGCTCACTCTGGGCTGAAACACTCTTGCATGTTGCCAGGGCTTTGAAAAGAGCCACACACTGTTAAAAAACCCAAAGAAATAAATCCCGAATCATCAAATGAGGAGACCTTTTAGGGTTTCCTACTTTTCTACCTCCTCACCCTGGTAGCATGTTGTTGCAGCATGACTCCTGAAAACCTCTGTGAGGCAGAGATTTGTAAAATGGCCCTGAGAATAGAGAGCTCTGAACCGGTATGCAACCCTCTAAGTATGTCAAGAGCTTCTTATAGAAGACAGCCAAACCACACGATAGGAAGGCAATGCCCCTTTTTGTTTCAAGGCTGAGGAAACCCTCTTTAACGCAATGATAGAAGTAACAAAGAGTCTTTAGATTTAAACAACTGATAATTTTGTTGAGCACTCTTTTTCTGGAGGAGGGTGTGGTAGCTTGGTAAAAGCATAATTCAATTGCCATAAATAATGGAAAATAACTTCTATAAATCTTTTTTCTTATTATTTGAGGAAGGATATTTTTATAACTAGAGTAAAATTATGTTTTCATTTATTTGTCTTCCAGTTGAATATTGTTTATCCAGTCACTGTCACAACTCCACAACTATTTGCTTCATAGTGAAAAATGTTGCCATTTGAAAAAGGAAACTACTTAACATGACAGCAAAATAAGGAAAAGAAAGGTTATTTCCATGTAAGTTACTGTGCTTAATTTTAGCTGATTAAAATATTACAGCTCTGAGTGGCCCCACAGGAGATTTTTTTTCCAAAATATGTTTTTGGGAACAGTGAAACACTGTATTTTGTTGGCAAACAGTTACAAGAATTTAAACCTTTAATCAACCTATGCTAAATGCTTCAGTTTATAAATTGTTTATGAGTTAACCAGGATTTTCCACACAAATCTGTTTCACTTTAATAATAGTCTGGAACTTTTCTACGCAGTATCCTGTCCAGTACAGTCTTCTACTGTTCAGATCTGGCTACTGTTATGGTCCAATCAAAATTAGTTTCACTTACAAAAAAAGCTCAAATAATGTTCATGAATCAGCTAGTGCTGCCAATATTGAATAATTATTAAAAAAAAAAAAAAAAATCTTTCTAAAGATCTTCCTTCTTGCTCCTGTTACACACTATAAGGAAGAAAGGCAGGGCGCTGATTCACCTGTACCTACTGGCCAGCCTGCTTTGGCAAGCCTGATGGATGCCTTGGTACGGCTGTTTCCCTTTGCCAGCCCAGACTGAGGAGTTCTAGTTTTGCTCTGAGCCTTCCACAGCTGCAGATCAGCCGTGCCCTTGAGCTCCACCACCATCCAGGGGGATTAATCAGCCGTACTAATGACAGGTCAGTCTGTGGGGTCAAAGCATTTTGTCATGTTGTTAAATGCTCGGGGTACAAGCTTAGGTACTAAAAACCAACAGAGAGAAAGCACATCGGGTCACCCTCCTGGCAGAGAAGTGGTGAAACAACTAGAGGCAAACTTGTTTGGTGAACATTCCTGCCCTCTCGTGGTAAAACTCTGCTAAATTTAGTTATTAGATGCCACACAGGCTTGTCAAGCACAAAAAAAGAATAGTAGAGGAAAATTATAAAATATTTATTCTCTCATATTTACTCACATATCTTTCAGTGTCTGACTTTCAAGAGGTCTTTGTATTCCTTCAGCTTTTTCCTGCACCAGATGAGATTCTTAGAAATGTTTTAATCTCTAGTTTAGAAATGTTTTAATCTCTAGTCTAGTCCTTACCTCTATTTTAGCCAAGTATGTGAATAATACTTCACATGGAGAAAAAAGTGGAGATTATTCTAGTTTTATGGCTGCTCAGAGCCCTTACGTTTTTGGGTTTTTTCTATCATTAAATAATTTTTAGGAAGCCTATCACTAATGAAAAGAAAGTAAAATCAGGGCAGAAACGTGTTGGGGTCATAATGATACCACTTTCAAGTTTCTTCCCAGTAGCAACATATACTTCATTCTGCTGAAACATGATGCACTGTTGTCCTTTATTTCCAAAATAGTCTGGCAACTGTCTGAAAACCAAGGTTACAAGGAATTCTTGTGTTTATTAATGTTTTGAAACAGGTTATTTAGATAGAGAAAATCATGTCTTTTTGACAGTTCCAAAAATGGACTCTGAAGAAACAAAACTCTTTTCTATTTGTGAGTCTAGATAGTGCCACATCTGCTCTTCAGATGTACAGCTTACATTGTATTAGCTCACTCACAGTCTTGACAAGGGCTGAATCATACTTGTACTCCATCCCTACTGGCTTGTGTCATGTGATGCTGTAAAGTCAAATCCAGATTTAGACAGGCCTAGGAAAAACAAAAATATCAGCTAGATGAATTTACTTGCTGTGAAAGTTCTTCTTTCATCTTGCCATAGTGAAGGGTGATTTGGAAAAACTTTGCACCTGTACACATTCAAGGGGTTGTGAAGAAATACAAGAATTAGCAAATCAAATGGTAACACCACGTATAAAATAAAATATTACAAAAGTAGGAATGTAGAGTCAACTAGCAACATGTCTCTCTTCGTTTCACAAAAATCTTTTATTACCCTTTCTCCTTTCTTTTTTACAAAAAAGGTAGTAGCCTATATAAAACAGGATAATGAGAGTTTTCCTGTTGCAGCCAAGAAAGAAAAAATGTCTTCAGCTGTCTCATTGAAAGGGACTGTACACTTTTCCAAGAAGAAAAATAAAAAAAGCATACAGAAATATTGTGTTTAACAGAGAATGTGAAAAGAAGCACATCAAAGAAAATTAATGTAGAGACAGATGTCATACACATTGCAATGAAGAAGGCAATTTCTTACAAATTCGTTGCTGTGACTAGTCATACATCTGTAACATGCAAATTTGGCTTCTTTTGTGGAGTGGAATGTATTTATACATTTATATCCAAAGGCTGATTCATTAATGAAAATTCCAGGGCCAAGGTTTTCAAAAGGGACTAATGATTTTGAGATCCCAAATCCAAACACCTCAAATGAATTTTATGTTCACTCACATAAAATTGCCAGCTGGGGACACTGGAAATGAATGCATGCAAAAGGCATGAGACACTTGACCCATGCACTAGGTTTATGGAAGACAACTCATAACAGCTTTACTAACCCCTTTAGTATAAAAATTAGTTTGTGAAACACCTATCCCTATGAGACTAACTGTTGATGGAAATAATACTTTCTAAATAATACTTTATAGAAATAGTATTTTCTTTAGCAAGAGCTTAAGTTTCAAGAAGCTTATTTTGATTTGCTATTTTCTGCAGCTGGCTTTATTTTAGGATTTTCAGTGTTTGTTTACTGCTCAGTACATTAATCTGGGTAATTGTTTAAAAGAAAGACATAGTTTTAAACAACCTGTTACAGGCATACTTTTCTCAAGAGTCATTAAGAAACTGTAGTGTTCTTCATTTGTTTCATTGTAATGTTCCTCAAAGTATTGTTTATATCAAACAAATTAAAACTATTTAAAAAGAATATTATTATAGTCATGCTATTAACTATTTTGGGTAGTAAATATGTCATAAAATGACAGACAGAAATCTTAAAAATTGTTCTCAGTGCCAGAAATAACATCTGCCATATATTGGTGTTACTTACATTCCTTACTCTTGGGCTGCATCACAATCCAGCTACTGACCACTTCAGGAAAAAAAGAACGAGACTTTTACACTAATGCCTTATGAATGTATCCCCCAAAGCAAATTGATTCTGGAAAACAAAGTTGAAATGAGCTTTTTTCACCTCCTCCCTGTAATGCAAGTAGGAGAATCAAGATATTTGGAAATTTCAGATATATCGTACATGTCTCTTGTTTACCCTTGCTGAGTATAACAAAAATTTGAGGGAAAAGCCCTTTTTAAGTTGTGGAAAGTATTTTGAGAGACTGCAAGTTTTTTTCTGAGTTAATTATGGAGTACCACAAAGTCCCCATGAAGTGCAGAACATTATCCAGCCCACCTAACTCAAGATGTTAAGACGTGCCTGCTCACAAAAGTTCCCTTAATTGCTGATGGAAAGTAACAGATGCCTCCAGACAGTGATTCAGATGGTGGGCTGAGCTGTCTTTTTTTATCTACCTCCCCTATTGACTGTGAAACCTTTTCTTGTTCCTCACTCACCAGTTTTGGGACTTATTATCGTGGTTCCTCTAATTTAAACCTTCAGACAATAAACTTATTTTTCTTAGTTGCCAGACCTTTCAAGAGCTGACCATAGACACAGGGGTTCCTTGGATCACAAGTCAAAAATAATTTCCATATAGGCAGTAGTTGCCACAGCAACAAGGTTTCAACAATGCTTAAGCAATTAGCTGTATGTGGGATGAATCTTGGCTTTTATAAGCTTCTGTACCCTGATTGAATGAAAGTAGATTTCAAGGCATTGAAGGTTTGTATTGAAGAAAAAGATGTAAAATGAAAATTTGTTCTCTTCCACTGAATAAGGGAAGAATAACTTGCATTACTTAAAAGAAATGTATTTGTCTTAAAGTTGGAGCCATTAAAATGAATCAAGGCTGTCTAATATTTCAGGAATTACAATCTAATTGCCAGGTCTCAAGAACCAGCAGTGTGCCAAAAGTAGGCTCCATATAGAGACAACAAGGCAAAGAAAACATCACAATTAAGAGGTAAATGTTTGAGCCTTGGGGTCTAAACTCTCATTAGAGCAAACAGGCTTATTAGCTTGCAAATGTGTGAAAAGTACACATTTTTGTTCCAAGGAAGAGTCAGCACCCTTTGACCAGAGCACTCACTGGAATAAAGTTGCTTGACAGAAACAGAAATTGTTAGGAGTGTCCAGTTGGGAAGCCCTTAGGCGCAAGGCTGCTGCAGTAGCACGGTGCCTGCAGGTGCCACTGGCAGTGAGACTGACCGTGTACCACAGGCACTGGCACTGGCTGGAGCGGGGTCTCTTGTCTCTCACTGGGACACTGGGGTCCCCTCTGCCATTGTGTCTTTGGGGCTGTGGGGATGAGTTTTTGACAGGGTGGTGGCGCCTGTGAAGCCTCAGGAGAACAAGGGAATATTGGGGTTACCCCACCTGCAATGCTCCTCTGCACTCCCTTGGCAGCGAGGCGGAGGGGGTGGGAGGAAGGTTTTGTCATGTAAGTTAACAGAAAGTTCAGGGACTTTGATCAAAATTAACATCCAACAAAAATGTTTTAGCCATTGGACTACTAAGTGTCTTCATGGTCATTCTCTGAATGTTCTTATCCTGTATCCAAAAATTCTTGAATAGACATTTCACAGAATTTTGTATGCTCTAGGGGGAAAACCCCCAAAATTTTAATGAATCAACTCTTGCTGAAGGAAATGAATTTATGATAAAATTTTTAACCAGCCATCATTGCACAACTTTAGTCCTGCGCCTCCCAGCTGCTACAATCAGAAGTTGGTGGTTGTACTTCAGTTGCACAGATGAGAACAGAGCACGTGTGGGCATTGATTTTTGCCGGCAGAGGAGCATAACCGAGTCTTCTAAGAACACTTAGAAGTGATGCTTTAATTTTATTACCTTTACCCACATAACTTCCAGCCAAAAGAAAGACCCCTAAAAGCTAAGTCTTTTTCTTTAGTTCTTCAGTTAAAACCACATTGACTTCATGGAGACTTATTCTTTGTGGGGAGCTATGGAATGTTACACACTTGGGAATGGTTTCTTACATTTCATGCAACAAATGTAGCTCAGCACAATGACTTTTGCACTGCTGCACACATTGCTTTTGTGTCCATCTTTTGACCAGAAAACATTGGCCGTTTTTAAGAGAAGATTCATACACTGCAGATGCCCTTTGTTATGGAGACTATTTTCAGTTGCATTCTAACTTATGCAGTGTCCCCTATGATATATATTTTTATGAGTAGATAAACAAAAATTGAACAATCAAACTTATACATTTTTCTTCTGTCTGTATTTTTCCTGTATCTTTTAGTCTTCTTCACATGGCGCATTTTATCAATAAAATTGAATGAGCACCTCTCAGAGCTGCTTGCACAGTGGAACTTAACTTTGGAGGCTTCAGGATAGCTGAGACTTTACTGGTCATTGGGGTTTCTAGAGCAAACATATGGTTTTAAGTATAGGTTTAATTGCCTATTCTCTAGGCATATTTTTTCTTTTCAGAATAGTTTATAAATGGTTTAGGTTTTTTTGCTTATATTAACTTGTCCTCATTTCCTTTTGGTAAAAAAAACATGATTAGTTTAAAACAGTAAGTACTGCTCATGGTCCATGTGACTTATTACTGGGAAGAAGGAACATACTTTCATCCATCTAAATCTGCATTTGATCAGTATCTTATGAAGCACCACAGTCTCCCCTGCTGATGACTCTTGGCTGTAACATACTATACTAGTATTTTGACTGGGAGTCCAGCCCCTAGCAGAGAAAAAAAAAAAAGCCCAAGTTGGGCTTTAATGTGCCTTTACAGGAACACAGCCAAATCAAAATATTTGGTTTTCAGGCCTCTGGTCTTTAAGAAAAATGAAATAAAACAAAAGCAGTTTTCTATGGAATGTACATAATTTTTGTTAAGAAAAGAAGATTGGTTTGGTCAAAAGCCCAATTTTACATTGAAAGACTTCCAATATGAAATTTTTAAGCAGCCATAAAATATAGTTATAAATATGAATTAACAGAAGTTAATCTTTCAGGTTATCTCCTTACACTTACTCACACGCACACACAAACATACTCATACCATGGAGGGACTGCTAGCAGGACAGGAGTATTCATTTTAGTTATTTAAAGAAGCAGGAATGAAACTGTGAAGAAATGTTTTCTAAGTTATAATCCTCAAACAAATTTAAAAAATTATTCTCTTGCAAAGTGTCTTGAGACCAACATCATTAATATGATAATCCACTGAGAAACTACTGCAGCTTTATGCTGCAGTGAGGGATGGGACTCCTTTCCAGGCAGTTGTTTGCCACTCTGCTTTTATATTAGTAAACAAAACCTTTCAGAAATTAGTGAAGTAATGGAAAGTCTCAAGATAATGAAGTAACAGCCTATAGATGCATGTTTGTGTTATAGACCAATTAGTCAGCAAACAGGCAGTGAAATAAAGCCAGGTTAGCTCATTACATTTTCTGTAGTTGGGATTGACAGAGAGGATTCAGCAATTCCTTGGATTGCTTTTGTGCTAAGTTTAGGATGGTTTGTTTTGTAAATACTTGCTTAATAGGAAATATTTTGTTCTGTGGAAAGGATCTCAAAGCAATGATTTTTCTTTGTAGAAAGATGTTTGAAAATTTTATATAAACATTGGTTTTGAGTGTAGTGATTTGATTAAAAATTACTTTATATCAGTCTGAAAATGCCAGTGCAAATAGTGAACTTCAATTAAGTTTTACACATATAAGTGTCTAGGCACTATAGGAACATATACAGTCAGATGCTGAAGTGAGTGGTTTGGCCCAGTTTATTTTCATCTAGGTATTTCAAATAACACTCTCTTCTTTTGCTGACTTTTTTCCTAGGCATAATTACAGCTGCATACAGTACATTTCCAAATATACAACAGAAGGTTGAATGTACTTAAAGGTTGAATAAATATTAAGGAGAAGAGTCCGGCGTGAGATTTTTAGCTGAAAAGGAAGAGACTGATTCAGGAAGAAAAGGCCTAACCCCAAACATTTACTGGAAGGTCATATCAATTTTAAAGCAAAATGTTTTCAAGTTTCATTGTGTTTTTTTCCTTTTTCTAATGAAATAAGAAGGTGGGGGTTTTGCTTTTGGTTTGGGTTGGGTTTTTTGCTATTCTGGGTGTACTAAAGACTCTCAAGAATTTCCCAAGTGGCACAAATTCATGGGCATATCGCAAGCTACCATAGTGATTCCCTCTCTGCAAGGGAATACACCAAACAACAGCAAAAATACAGAAAGGATCAAATAAATGGCAGCACAAAAATCTTAAGAATCTCATGAAAAAGATTTTGCAGTATCTTTTGAAATAAGAATTGGAGTATCATGACTGTAGGGATCACTCCAAAACAAGGTCATCCATAACTGACTTATATACTTCTTTTCTGTAGATGCAGCCGATGAGAAAGTCATAACATTTTATTACCTCTCTCCAAGGTTACAGAGTTCTCATTTGTAGCAATTTTTCTTGTTGACATCTGCTCCTGTTCTACCATGTCAGGAGAAAAACTATTATGATTACAGAATATTAGTACAAAAGACCATAAAGCCTTGCTCTGCTTTGAACCCTTCCTCCTTCCAAACAATGCTGTTTTATTCAGGAAACCTCCTGTGTCCGTGCTTTCTGTAATAGTTTCCTGTGTCAGTAGTATAAATAAGCTTTCTCTCCTGCAGAGCCAGCGCAGCTAGGAAATACTAAGCTGCAAATTTTGTTGCATCTTGTGTGTCATCAACAGACCTGTTTAATAGCTTTCCTCTGGATACACCTCCACAATTCTGTTGAGGGAAACAGGCTGATGGTGCCATCCGTAGACAGCTTGATTTGGAAGTTAGTGCTGCACAGATGTAGCTAGGACCACATTTGCTTTGCACAATATTGGTAACAAGCACTGACAAGTGACATGAAAACCACCCTAAAAAGTCTTGCTGGATGCTAGGGAATGCAGAGAAAGCAGTCAGAAAAAAACCCAAACAGCAGAAAAAACCCAAAAATAAACCCAACATAAACACCCCATTTAATTTCCAAACTAAGCACATCTGATACAGAAATTCTTGAGATATAATGATGTGGTATACACAATGCCATTACCACAGGTTTTTTTCAGGACAGGACCACTCATATTAAAAAATCAGAAGCTACAGACTAAAGTATTGATTAGTCTCTACTAGGCTTTTTTTTTTTTCTTACCACTTGGGAAAAACTTTTATACAAAATTGGCAAATCAAAATTCGTATTTATGGAAGGTTTGACAAATGTATCCAATATATTGAGCATTAAAAAAAAATTAGAATTACCTTAATTTTATAATGAGAACAGTTTTTCCAAAGGCCTAAAAACATTTCCTTAAGACAGATCGGCAAGAGCCTTGTGTTAGGGTGAATTTTGCTTGAAAATGAGCTGTATCATAATCATGCGTGGTCTTGTGGGCAATCACTCCTGAGCCATACAGTAAAGGAAACCAGTTCTTCTAAACTCCCTATGAAAATGTGCTCATTAATTGTCTTAGACAGTGTGATCATGTGCTGTCCTACACCTGTGCCTGTTATAAAATGTGGCCAGAGGATTTGGTTTGTCTGAACCAGCCTGTATAAATAGCCTGATCACAAGTCTGATCACAAGTTTAGAGTCTGCCTGGCTGCTAATCAATAAGTCACATCTACAAAGAGAAATATTTGGTTTGGAATTGTTCATTATTACAGTTATAGGCATTTATATAAAATTAAATGTTAGTAATTTTACTTTTAATTTATTCAGGAAGAAAGGCAATGTTTCTAACAGCGTGCTTCATGGATCTGTTAGTAGATTTTAAAGTCAAATCATGAAAATATTTTTGTGCATATATAGTAAAATAAAGTCTTGATATTTATAATTGTAGATTTTCATGTAAATCGTTATATCAATATGTTCTCAATGTAATCCAATATATCAATCTATAGGACCGTACTTCTGTGACTTTTTCATGTATGACACCAGTTCTACAAGTCTGAATTCATCATGTTATATATAAACTGTAATCAGATTTGTAGATGTCAGAATTCTCAAAGCATTTCACATAGTATGTAATGTTCTGCTGCTTTGGTGAAAGGTCTTCAATAGATGAAAAATATCTCACTTCCAAATAATTATTATTTTCATTAATTATGTATATCCATCTATATTCTGGCTCTTGACAGAAAAGTATAATGTAATTACCCTGAAGTTAAAAATTTAGTTGGAATACAACACTTTTCAATGTGCTTTTACTTATCTCTTTTCCCCTCCCTTCTCTGAAAAAAAGATCTTGTATGGTCTTTCCTTGCTTGCTTTGATTTGTATTACTACGATCTTCTTATATACTCTGTCCTTTTTATTAAGACTTCCTTCAGACTGCATAGCCAGCATGATATATCATCACTTGTTTCTTGTGATAGAAGCATTTGTCTTATGCCCAGCAAAAGCTGACTTGATGTGTGCACGGGCAGTATTTCCAATTCAAAAGTGTTAATTTGCTCTCTCACCAGATGAAGCAGAATACGTAATTAAAGTAACTGTACTGGAACTGCAGCGGTATCAGCGTCTCTGATATAAACAACATGGGCTAAACCCAGAATCTCATAGTTGGGTATACATCATACTCTCACAATGTGACTTTTATATAAAAAAAAAATCTGTATTTGTAAATATATTTATATATATCAATTTTATAAATCAAAATATTTTAAAGTTGAACATCTCAGTTAAGAAATGCAAGTATATAGTAAGTAGGTGTGTTCAGAATGTGTCTACTTTGAAGAAAACTGAAGAAAGCAGTATCCTAGCTCACATCTAACAGTTCAGATATCCAATGGGAAAAGACTACTCACCAAGAATTATTTATTTATATGCATACTTGCAATATCTCAATCTTCAGTCTGAATCTAGCAAAAGACATTTTTCTCTATTCAAAGACACATTAACAATAAGGTTTCCTAGATAAATCCTTATCATAATTTAGTAAAAATAGTGATTTTAATTATTAAATCAATGTCTCCTCAAAAGGACTTGAATGTGGAATAGCCCATGGCAGGCAACCAAAGAGAACATCACAGTGGAAATCACTTCTCAAGTCACAAAGTGGAAACAAGTGGGGAATTGCTTTTGTTGTCTCTGAATAAAACTGAAGGTAAAAAAAAGAGTTTGGGAGGGGGCTTTTCTATGATAATGTGGACATTTGTGAGAAACTAAAAGTTTTGTGTTATTAATTATTAGTTTTTATCAAATTGCTTAAACTTCCCACAATGAAGTTGATTCAAATTTTCTGCATTAATCCTGCTGCTGAGTACAGCCACAATAAAATAGCCATTGAATATTCTATAGTTAGCTTTGACCTAGTCCTCCTCCTCTGTTAGCAGGAAGCCTGTCTGGAAAAAAACTGTCAGTAAAATGGTAGGCTATAAAGAGTAACATTAATAAATTCCATGTAAAGAAAATGTTTTAAAAGTGAATGACTGCCAAGAAATTCAGAAAGTGATTCTCAGCAGATGTATTTTTAATTCCTGATTTTGCAAATATATCCAGATGTGATTAAAAGAAGTCTATTTATATGAAAAATCCATCATCTAAACTTTTTTTTGTGAGATAAAGACATTTTTCTGTAAATATTTATATATGCTTGGAAAACCCCAATCCTTCACACAATCACTAGCATGCTTATGAAAAGCAGAACCTTTTAAAACAGCAGTCTAAAATTTATGCTGTGGTAGCAATAAGTCTGTGTGAAATAAAATGTTCCTTACCCAGGAATGCATTGAAGCACAGTCTAAACCTTACCTTTATTATATCTACATTAAATACATTCAACAGAAAGCTCACTAGGAGGCCATAGCACCTACATCCCACTGGCCCAGTTGTTTCCTGAGAGAGCTTTTGTTTCCTTCTCCTTCTCCATCTCCAGACATTATACTTGCAGTCCGAAACCACACTCATCTTTACTGCATGACATAGCTTCTGCTTTTATAAAATCAAGCTTGGGAGCAAACAGCTCAGAGAAGATAATCTCTCAAACCTGTCTAACGTGTATATTTTCTGTTCCTACTGAACTGCTCTTAAAGTACAGTAATTTGCATTAGTTTGATATATATCTCAAAACTGTAACTTGTGACCAACATTGTCTCATGATTTAAGATATCAGTAGACTGTCCGGAATTTAGTAGAATGGACCTTTATTACAAATTTTGCTCCTGTGATTTTCTCGGGCTTTTTGCATTTTTGTACTTAATCTATTTTATTCTGTTCATTATTTTCACAGCATGATGGACTGAAGTAGTTAGTGAAAATAAAACAATATTGCGTGTTCATGCAGTCAGGGAAGGTTTGGTTCATACAGACCTGCTACTCTGATGGCCACCTCAATCTAAGAGTAAGTATTTTTCAAAATACTTTAAGAAATAATACTACAAAGAGCCAAAGTAAGAAAATATTTCCGCTAAGGTATTCCATTTCTCTTTCCATGCTGTATTTTTATGCCAAGAAATGTCTTAAACTTTTACCTGCTTTCGATATTTCTTGCTGTCCCTGACAGAAGATACAATGCACCTAAGACTCCAGAGGCTTTTTGCACCTCTGTTTTAAAGGCTATAAGGTTGTCGAGGTTTTGTCACAGTCTGATTTCAGTGTGAAACACAAATGGCTGTGAAGTTTTGAAGGAGTTTGTGTAGAGAAGGACTGAAGTGATTCTGTTAAATGGGAACAACATCTATATTACATGGCATGTCCATGTTAATCTTCTGTGGTTCAAACAAAGAAGTTTGCTTTCCAGCTGTTGTTGCACCCACTGTCCCACACTGACACCCAGCTGAGTCTGACACCTGGCTGGGGAGTTTTCCTCCTTTTCTGGCAGACAGGTATTGGAAGGTTACACCTACCCAGAAGAGAAATAACAAAAATAAGTGCATCCTATTTATAACTAGTTTCAAAAAGAAGAAGAAGAAAAAAAAAAGAGATCAGATTAATTGTTTTCCCTTTTTCCTGTCATTCTGCCTTAAAAATAGCAAATGCCAAAATCTCTGGGAAGTAGCCTCCATCACAGCAGCCACTTCTGTGCAGTCCAATAAAAGACAGAAGAGGGAAGTTAATTACTGCTACCCATCACTGCAGAGAGATGGCTTCTGATTTCCACTGCTCTGATAGTCAAAAATATTGTCCTAATTTTTAATCTAATTTTACTCCTGACTATTTTGCATATTCATTCTTAATCCAGGAATGGCTTTTATTTTATCAAGAGAGTTATCTCACTTATTCATAGAAAAAGTAGTCTATCACAGTTTTCAGTCAGCACTCTCCAAAAGTCAAGCCTTCCTCCACATGCCAGGTTTTCCATTTGAGATTTTCTTTCAGGAAATAAAGCTTGTGTTGACACCACAGATGCACACGGGGTAGACTCCTCCCTGACAGCTGGCCCACTGGCTGAGTTCAGTAGCACACTGCCCCGATGTGTAAAGCAAGCGGCTGAGAGCAGCAGTGAGCAGCTCAGACCTGTGCTCAGAAATTACAACAGGCTGCATCCAGGGCTGTGCTGCTTCTGGATGCAAGTTAGCATGTGTGAAACTAGCTTGGATATCTATTTACCAAATTTTCTTCTGCTTCAAGCTTCAGAACTACCTTATGTGAACAGATGTGGACACATCTTCAGTATCCTCAAATTGTTTTTCTTTTCTTGAGTACTGTGAAGGCATAACCTTCCTTGCCCTTATCTATTAAGACAAGTGAGACAAAATGCAACTTTTCAGTTACAGGATAATTAAATTTCTCTTTTCTCTCAGGGAAAAAGTGTCCCCATACTGTGAAGCATTTTTCTGCATTGTGAATACATTAGCCCTCCTTGATGTCGATACCTAAAAGAGTATAAACAGTATTCCCACTGCCTTTTTTTTTTAAAACTTATTGATTAAAAAAAGAGATTACTAAATGTCTCTAGATCCTGTAATATTATATCCACAGTCTTGTGGATATCGCAGTCTTCCAAGAAATAGCCATCATAGCAAGCTCATGGCATCATTCCACAACCGAAGGGATTTCTGTTCAGTTTTGTTTCAATGATCTATTTATCTTTAAGGGCTTTTTTTTACCTTTTCACTCTGTGATATTCCAAAGGCAGTATAAACTTTATCTTAACAACGAAAAGCATGGATCTATATAATAAAAAAAGTCTGAAATAATGAGTTATATGGATTTCCTATATTCCTGAGGTGTATGAGGAGAATTTTTCTATACATACAATTCAAAATGCTCCATCTGTTTTCAGAATGAAGTTAAACACAATGACTCACAATTCTATAATGGGTTTCAGTTAACTGCAATTGTGTCAGCAGAATAAGTGACACTCAGTGCTCTTGTTTCACTTAGAGAAAACAAAGATGCAATCAAAGCATCCTCATAAGGACGAGCACTGCTCTTCATTGATGCCATTGTTAGGCTGGAAATTATTATTAGATACACCGACGTCTTCAGAGGTTAAATAATTGGGAGAGTATTAAACCCGGGTCATAACATAAATTAATTTTTGTTTAGTGGTTTTCTTTGTGTTGAGGTTTTCTGAATGTAAGCCTATACATGGATTAATTGGGACCACAGGTCCTTGGCCAAAGAAGAGAAGCTTCTCTTTCCTTCTCCTTCCCCCATAAGGCAAAAGAGCCATTCGTTGGCAGCCTTAAGTATCTTCACAACTGCTTATGGGCAGTTGAGGACTACCACCTCCTTTGCTGCACAGCAAGAACAGGCTAAAATCCCAATCTTTTTTTTAATCTATGGTCACAGACCAGCCACTTCCGCTGTCTCTGTCTCAGTTTGATCACTCACCTACATGCTTTGCCTGTGCTATTCAAAAAGAAGCATAATGCAGAGCTGCATATTTTTTAGTCAGATTTTTCAAATCTCTCAACTAGGGTTATGAGTTTAAACTCAACAACACATTTTTAAACAGGCAAAAAAGTAATGTTTAAATCTATTTTTATTAATTTAGGGCTAATGTACATCCCATCAGTCTGAGTAGCGTCTGTGTCCCCGTGAATGAATGTGCAATGTCTTCGTGAATAAATGTTTCCATCTGCTACTGGTTCTTAACCAAGAACTATTTTTTCAACATATATTCATGTGCTTTATTTTTAACATTTTCTTGATAAGGTATTACATTCTCCCACAGCTCCATCTATAAAACTTAATTTTTAAACATTTTATCCTATTCCAAATTGTTATTTGAGTTTTCAATATTGTTTAAATTATTATCTCCTCCACTCAATCTACTTCACAGATACAGAGAAAATGAACTCACATTAAAATGCCGAAGTACCATGCTTTTTATTTTTTCATTATCATTTGAGATTGGCAGGTAACCATTATAAACTAGAAATTAATTTAATGTTCTCTTTTTTTATGCAGAATTATTGTTACTAGTCCAACTAAACTGAAAAGAGCTCTATAAGGAACCGGAAAACTGTAACTCAGTGTGAAACAATACAGAAAACAATTTTTGCTTTTTACCCAATGGTGAGTGCACTCAGGTGGGAGTGAGAGACCCGGCATACAAGTCTCTCAGGAGACACTGCTCTTGTGGTTTAATCCCAGGCAGCAACTGAGAACCACACAACCACTTGGTCACTTCCCTCCCCAACCCCTCCCTGAGGAGGAGAATCAGAAAAATAAAGTTGATCTTGTGGGTTAAGAATAGTTTAATAATTGAAACAAAATAAAATATAATGATGTTAATAGTAATAGTAATAGTAATAGTAATAATTGCAATGAAAAAGAGGAAGAGAGGAATAAACCACAGAAGAAACAAGGGATGGATGCACAGTCCAACTGCTCACCACACACTGGCAATGTCCAGCCTGTCTTTGAGCAGTGATCAGCCCTCCCAGCCAATTTCTCCTATTTTACATTCTGAGCTTGATGTTCTATGCTATGGAATATCCTTTCTGCCAATTTTGTCTTGTTCGTGCTCCCTCATGGCTTCTTATGCACCTTCTCACTGGCAGAACGTGGAAAATGAAAAAGTCCTCACTTAGGGTAAGCACTACTTAGAAACAACTAAAACATCAATGCCTTATAAACATTATTCTCATGCTAAATCCAAAATATAGAACTGTATCAGTTACTAAAAAGAAAATTAACTCTATCCCAGGCAAGACTGGAACAATTGCCCTGAAGATTTTTGCCAAGTCTTTCCCATGCCCAGATTTCCTTTGCAAGACACTACTGAGTTTTGTGCATTCCTGGGTGAGTTAATGTGCAGGATATGTACAGCACATGCAGGTGTGCAGCTCCAACAGATGGGACCAAGAATTCATCCCACTGAGAGTTGGGTCATGGTGTCAGAGGAAAGGAGTCATTTGGGCTGAGATTACACCCAGGCAGACAAGTGCTTCAAATCCATCTCTAATCTAAACTCAGGATTATTGGATAAAAGTGAGGAGGGAGATGAAAAATTTCAGTTTTGTTCTGTAAACTCCTCCTTGACACCTTAACAGTATGTCTATGGAAATTACCTCCAGGAGTGCCCCCTGAAAGAGCCTTAGGACAAATTTCTGTAGGGCATTTCTGTGGTCTGAGCTTTCCTTCATTCAGGATTCAGGACTATGTAAGAAAAAATCAAGATATATTGATCTATAAAATTAGCTCTGGGCACCCTAGCAGTGCTCATGATTTACCATCTTTCCTAAGAGCAGATCCAAAGGCGAGAGCAGCAGCTCTGATTTGTCCAGTTTGACTAAACTTTGTCAATTACCTAGAAGATGTAAAATGCTTAACGTGATCATCTGGAAGGGACATTACCTCAGGCATGGACATTGGAGCCTGCAATTAATGGGACCACTGGTGAACAATCACTTTTTCCGATTCACCTCTGAGTCTCAGATAAAATTAAAAACAAGGCTAGGTTCTGGTACTAAAAAACCCAGAGGCCAAATGACAGTACATGGATAACTCTTCCCACCAAAATAATTTTTTATGGAAAGACTGTGGCTGCAGTCATAATGCCCTTTGGGGAGCAGTGCTTGTCACACAATCCTCTTGAACTGTGCCTGGCACTGCTTTAAATAGGCTATAACAATACTAAACAGCTAAACCATGACGGCAGGTGTGCTGGTAATTAAGCAATATATCATGTCATTTCTTAGGGCTGTGCCTTGGTTTTTTTATTAGTTGAGTCTATGAGAACATTGACTCCATTTTCAGTGTGTGGTTATGTTATAGTTAGCTGTATGCTGCTTTTGAGATTTTATATATACACATATATATATAGTGGATTTTATCAAAATGGGTTTTATTTTTTCCATTTGAGTTACTGCAAAGACCATTAGATCATCTAGTCTGACCTCCCATGTATCAGAAAGTTGCATTTCACCTGTATCAAACTCCATTAACTCCCATTTAACTAAAGTAAATATTTTTAAAAGTGATTTGGTCTTGATCTGAAGATGTGTAAAAATTGTACTTGTCTTGGTATTTTGACTCAGTAGAAAAATGGTTCTCCCTGGTAAGAAATAATGCTATGCTTCTAATTTAAACGCGTCTTAATTCAATTTCAACACATCACTTGTTCTTATACATCAGCCCACCATATTAGAAATTCCTTTGGCATTACGTAGATTCTTTTGATTTCTTAATTATGCATGACTACTGAAAGAATAATCTACTTAATAATCATATATATGTATATATATATGAGTAGGTGTATATGAATAGGTACATGTATTTCTAAATAGTACTCTAATACATATAAATACAATATCTATTATGGAATGCATAGAGTGTTTTAATGTTGGTCTAAGCACTGTTGTGTTGCAGAGATATTGTGCTTCCCTATATAGACATATATCCTACAAAATCATTTTAGCACATTTTGCTGACTAAAACAGAATCCTAACCTAGAGCCCAAAAAATCATAGAATCATAGAATGGGTAGGAAGGGACCTTAAAGATCATCTAGTTTCGATCCCCCTGCCATGGGTAGGGATGCCATTCACTAGACCAGGTTGTTCAGAGCCCCATCCAACCTGGCCTTGAACACTCCCAGGGATGGGGCATCCCCAGCTTCTCCAGACAACCTGCTCAGTGCCTCACCACCTTCACCATAAAGACTTTCTTCCTAATACCTGACCTAAATCTACTCTCTTTCAGTTTAAAGCCATCCCCCATTGCCCTATCACTACATGCCCTTGGAAACCATTTCACTCCAGCTCTTGGATCCCTTTTTCGACTGAAAGTGCTCTAAGGTGTCCCTGGAGCCTTCTTCTCCAAGCTGAACAAATCCAGCTCTCTGAGCCTGTCCTCATAGGGGAGGTGCTCCAACCCTTTAATCGTCTTTGTGGACCTTCACTCCAACAGGTCTAAAAGCCAGGAAGGCTTATATTATTTTTTTGTATTAATTGGTATTTTTTAAGGGTATTTTGCAGGAAGGACTCGTCAACCATAAAGAAAGTAACTGGATCATATAACATCGTTGTCATTTTCTTTTTCTCATTTATCCCCTAAGCATTCCTTCTTACCTGTGTATTTTATTGTCTGTGATTTCATGTTTGTCTCAATTTCATTAATAAAGATGTTGAATTAAATTCATAGGACAAAGTCAGTCCCAGAAGTACCCACAAGGAAGCCTTCGTATAAAGCTGATGTACCACTGACTTTTTCTCTCTCTGCCAGTTGTTCATTCATTTATGCCCTGCTGTGATTGTATTGTGTACTCTTTTAAACAGAATGCCCCACTAGTGGCATACAAAATCTTCTGCCACTTCTCAACTATGTTTATTAGCCAGTGTTATTGAAAAATTTGTATCTCATCAAAGAATGAAAGCAATTTTCTTTGATAATATTTCTGCTCTTTAAAATTCTGTTTATGAGCATTATTAAAATCCTCATTGAGCAGTCATATATAAAATAAAAAGTCCTGTCGATTTTTCTGTCATCTCTCTGTGGACTGATGAAAAAGCAGACTTAGCCTGTGGTAACTCTGAAATCACCCCACTGGCATTTATCGTCTTTGCTGTAACTTTAGTGGATTTACAGTCTTTGGAACTGCCAAGTACTTTAAGGTAATTAAAATTACCGGTGGGTTAACTGTTTCTTCAGACAACTCTTTGGTCTTTAAGTACAAGTTACCTGAACTTAAGACATTCAGAGTAGATACCACCTCGCTTTCCTGATGATGACTTAAAGTTAAGAATGTCTGTCATTATACAGTAGGAATATATCACCTTTCTTTTCCAAGTTTGGAAATATTTATACATACATGCAATGGATTTTAAAAAAACCCTCTCTTAATGGCTAGCCTTGCATTTTTTCTCCAGTGCTTGTTTCCCCTGATAGACTGTCTAGACCTCTTTCCATTGAATTTCTTAAGCATAGTGTTAGATTTTGTTTGTATTTTCTGCTTTTAGTGATCTGAAGAATGTCTGCTGAAAATCATCCTCTATAATTATCAAAAATAGTGAAAGAAACCAACTATTTAATAGATGCCTCTCAAAGGACACCAGCTTTATTTCTTCTCACACAGTGATTTTCTGATTGAGAACTACAAACTACTGCAATTTTTTTTTTTTTTTTCAGTTTTAGCAGTTAACTTTGCAGTATAAACAGAAGACAAGTAGAAAACAAAAAGAGCAAAGATGGAGGAACAGCCAAGCAGGTCTGTCTCTGGAGGAGCATGGAGGGATGGAGGTGCAGGCTCAGTGCCCCCCTTGCCTCTGGGAGCTAAACCTCTGCCTCTTGGTCCCTCAGTCTGGTGGGACCCTGTCACCTTGATGTGTTGCTGACATCTGAGTTTTTAAGGAGCTAGCCTGGAATAGAAAAAGTGTAGCTTTCTTTCTCACACAGTGAAACTGTTCTAGAAATCTACTCCACTTAAATACATTCACTTGACATTAAAATATCTTAGCTTTTCCTTGCATATACAAACCAAATGCGAGGGTGTAAACCTCTCTGTGTTCCTTAGTGGTTAGATTAGGTCCTCCAAAAAGACTGAAAGAATGCCACCTGAGCTTTTGTATCTCTTCTACAAGTCCATTTTATTTCTGTCTATTATGAACTGTAATTTTAATTTTTGTTTATACGGTTCCTCAACCAAACAATTGAATTTTGCAGTACTTCAGGAACCCAACAAGCTGAAATGTCACCAAAATACTGTGATTTAAAAAAGGAATATTATTTTTATTCTAATTTTTCACCTGAAATTCATTCAAAAAAAATTTTCAAACACCAAAGAAAAAAACAACTTTAAAAGGAAATGACCTTTCTGAGACAAAATAGAATACTGCATGCCTCATTTCTGAGTAGTATAATAGGAAAATGGAAAGATGAGATTTATTTTCTTCACCTTTAATGAGACAAGTAATAGTAGGACAAAGGGTGAAATATGAATAATATTTTTCCAAAGGCCATTTCCTTCTGATGCATAATGCTCCGTTTTCCTTTAGCAGGCATTAAGTTACTTTTATGTGGAAAATTCGGAGAACTGACAGTAAGGCCTAAGTTACAGCTCAACAAATTGCAGTGGGTTTAAGAAATTTAATCTTTAAGCACCATTTATTCTGGTGCTAAGGAGCTGATTTAATAATTAAAAAATCAAAATAAAAAATTTAAAAAAATAAATGTAAACATTGACAATATTTTTTTCTTTTACATTCACTCCTATCAACATCATGATTATCAGCTCCTAGAGAAAAATAGAACTAAAAGTATAGAAATAATGGGTCAGTGAATTTAAAACAACCTCTTGGTTTATAGGCTAACAGGTTAAAAATATGTTAATGAATCTACCACAGCTGTATTATACAATAGCTAAAAATTTAATTTTTAAGTATTTTGACAGAAATAGTTACATTTTTCAAAAGGTCTCCATTGTCTTTCCATATTAAATTGTCTATCATTAACACTTATGTCTTCTTAACCCAACCTCAACGTAATTTCGATATTGTTATCTGTTTTTCCTTCCTTCCACAGATAAGGTGGATTCCAAACCTGATTTGTCCCTGATCCTGTGAATAGTTAGCAATGCAAAAAGAAATTATGTCAGCAGAGGAAAAGGAGTGATGATATTTCCATCTGGACACAAACCTAGTCTGTATTTCAGCACTTTCCTCCATTAAGACATGTAATGTTTCGAACTTGGGTGTTCTTTACTGTGTGTGAGACAAGAGCCTCAGACTTTACTGGTGGGCCTGTGACCTGCTTCTGTCTAAAACTTGCAGAAATTAATATAAGTGTTTTCAGACACAAAGTTGCTTTCTGGAAAATTTCTAGCTGGATCTGCTGTTGAATGGGCTTCAGCTGCTTCTCACACAACCCAGTGGTTCCAGCTTGCATTTGAAGTGTCCAAGATACAAGCTTAACAAAGTAAAATGTTCCTTTCCCTGACACCTGCCATGGTGTGACACTCAGGCCCAGAGAATAGGAATGAAGAAGTTTACATAAGATGAACACTGACAGTCTGTTTTATTCACCTTTTTTTTTTTTTTAACTCCCAGCTCTCAAGAGAAGACATTCACAAATGGTAAAAAAAGACACAATTCCTATAAGACCAATGGTTCAGTGAGTTTCATGATGTTCATGTCACTCCTACTGTACAGACCACAGAGAGCAAGGGCAGAAATTCAGCTTTCCCTGTAGTCTATCTAAATCTGCTTGAATACTTGAACTGTGTAAAGAAAATACTAATTTATATGAAATACAAGTAGGTATCATTTTGCTATTTTTTCCCCATAATAAGCATTAGAAAATTTAAGGAACTAAAAAAGACAATTCTTCAAGCAAGCAACAGTGAACACACTGGGAATGGGAAACCAGAAATAAATAATGTAAGACTCTCAGTGATGTTGATGCACCTTGTGCATCTACAGCCACCACGAGCATGTAGAAATGCCTATTTACACCTTGACTATGGAAAATAAACAGACAGCCTTCAGCCAATAGGCAGTCTCTTAGTCTGAGACCGTCTTTCAGTTAAAGCCTCTCTCCTGCCTGCTGACACCTGGTAAGACACGTAGCTACTGCTTTCCTAAATAGACCTGATTTTGAAGTAAATAATAGATTTTGTTACTTTTCAAGATGCTTCTAAACAAATGTGTAGCTATAATCTCTATCCTTACCTATTCTAAGTGAATACCTCATGCAATGTCTTCAATAACCATCAGAATAGGAAATATTTTTCAGCGACAGATCATCCCACCCTTCCTCGTTTCCTCCTCCCCTGCCTCTGCTTCATTTGGTGGATCTGCAGTAAAAACCTTTCATTTAAAGACTGCAGTCCTACTTTTCCTTTCCTATAAACTGCAAACTTGTACTAATCTTATAGCAATAATATTGATAAACATGAAAAACCCATATGTAAAATAAGTATATTTTTACTACGTCATTGCTGGGTGCAGCAATTTCCATTGCCACAAAATTTAAATTTTGCAGGTCAGCTATCAGTTTCAGGTGTGTTAGTGCTGTTCACTATAGACACCTGAAATCCCAGCCAGAACTCAATTCCCGAACAGATGATGTTGATTATTAAGCACATATATTCGGCCAGATGATTTAAAGTAAATATAGTCATGACGTTTTGTAGGTTTTTTCATTTTAAATCAATTAATCACCGGATTCAATTATTTTCCCTTTAAATCTTTTTCAAAGTGAAAGAGCTCTAAAAGAATTGAGTCATGGGCTTCAAAGGATTACTGCTCAATTTTCATTAAGGACAGAGACCCTAAAAATAAGTAATTCATTGTTTGAGCCAAGTGAAAAATTCTTTCCATTGTTTTTTGGTAGCTTTCAGTAACTAGAAAAGGAAAGTTCACACAGTGGCCTTAAAGTCCTATCGCCAAATAAGAGTCACCAAGGAAAATACACAGAGGGAAATATCTGCTCTCTTTTCCTTCCTCTCCTGTGTGACTGATTACAGTTTTAATCTCACTGCCTGGCTGCCACACAGGTTTCAAACAGCTCTTAAAGGGTTGTTGCTGCAATCCAGATCCCTATTTGTGCTGTTGCTATCCTTATCTAACATAAGGGCCAACTTTTTTACACTCCTCCTGCTGTTTCTATTTATCCTATGATAGGTTAAACACATCTGAACTCACCTTGGACCAGACCTACAGTGACTTGAAAAATGTGTAAAGCTGCAGGAGATATCTATTTGTTGCAATTTGTAGTATTTCACTTATTCGCAAGGACTTCTTTGGTTAATAGTATGGAATGTCACCTGCAAAAACTGACCAAGAAAACCAAGGTTATGGTATGCTATGAGTATCCCAATTCAGACTACGAACAGTGATTTTCTAAATCAGACTATGTTCCCAAGGATAATCTAAATTTCCTATTTTTTTTTTTGGTTGGTTAGTTGGTTTTGTTGTTTGTTCGTTTTGCTCTGTTGGCTCCAAAGTTAAATGCTGCATGTACATACTCATTTCTAGAAAATGCTGAAGAAGGCTTTGGTATAACTTCCCTTCATGGAGAAGTTCATCTGTGGAATATATTGTCTGGAAAAGGGAAAACTCACCCATTTCAGGGTGTTTTATATTACTTACTGGAGTGAGGAGAAATTACACACAGGAAATAAATTAGAAGAGTGTGGATCAATAATGACACAGGACTTTCTCATAATTATAGATATGTTCTAAAGTAATTGAGCTTAACTTCAGAATTCTTAAGTTTATTTGGATCAATTTTATTTCACAGTTCTCATTCCTTACCTTTTTGGTACAGAATATAACTTTTTTGTTTTACTCTCATAATTGGATAGGTTTAGTGACATCTCTTCAGGAGCACCACTGGAATGGTAAGTAATGTACAAATGTACACAGGAGATGACCAGTCACCCAGAGTGCACAACTGTGTGACTACAATCCAAGGGTTTTTTTGTACTGGAATCCATTTTTTCAAATTGTTTCATTAGGAGGAGGGTCTCTGGCATCAAAGTGTTGTTATAACACGTTGTAAACACTTCCGACTTTTAGCTAAGTCTATATAAAACTTGGTTCATTGACAAAGTAATATCCATCTGAAACTTTCTAGCTGTAAACTGATTTTCCAGTCAGATCCCCATGTCCTATTGTTTTTCATTATGGGCTCTCACAACTGCTGTTGATTTTGTTGAAAGAAGTTTAAGTTTCTCTAGGCCTTGCATTAAGTTCTAATACCTCTTTCTAGCCTTCTTTATCTATTAGAACCGCTGTTGTAAAAAGGCAAGCATGTAGAAATTATTAGCAAATAGGAATCTCAAGGCATCTGATGCAAAGTTAATAATGGCTATACAATATATTAGAGCTCATTTGGGAGCTGTCAGAAACAGCTTCACCAGCCTCAACATAATCCTTAACAACCACTACATTTTTTCTTAGAGATATTATTTTGTGACTCAACAAGGATTCAATATATCAATTATTTTGTGACTCAACAAGGATTCAGTATCTTAGGATAGATTGCCTTAATTAGGCAGCATATTAAAAAGTAATGTCAAGATAATTTCATACAATTATAATTTTACCTGGGGGACTGATCATTACTTGATTACATGATGCTGTTGTCTATAGGTTGTTTAACTTATTTACAGCTGATAGTGAAAAAAAATAGCCAATGAATAATTATCTCCCATGAATAGGTGACAAAAACTGAATTAACATCAGCATAGGAACAATGTGGCCCAGCATTATTAACAGCTGTGGTGGAGAGACACATAATTGACTTCTTCAGCACTCACAACACTTCTCCTTCTCCTACACTGACTACTTCCACTCCATCGTTCCATCTGCCACACTGGATGAACGAATACCCACCGGTTCAAAACTTCATCTATTATGAAGTTTACATATTGACAGGAGAGTCACAATTCTAATGGCACTCAGAATACTTTTGTTGCAACATTGGAAGGAAGCGTAGACGTTAGGAAGATGGGACAGAGTAGTAGCTGCCTCTGGATGCAGAGAGTTAGTCTGCAGCAGCCACTGGGAGCCGTAAGGAAGAGGAGGAACATCTCTTTTTGAAATGTTCATGCTAATGAAAATGACATTGTCCAGCTTTGCTATTTGAACATATTGTCTCCATTTTCTTGTGATCTGATCTTCAAATCAAGATTTTTATCAGTATTTCTAGAGATGATAAATCATACCAAGCCATTTTCAGAAGTAATCAGAGGGCTACTTCACAGCAATCCTTCAAAGGCTGCTTTTAATACATAACCTAAGGAGAGGCAAAAGCTAAAGGGGAATTTTACATGGTGGATGGTCGTCTTTCCTCACTTTTTCAATGAGGTTTTTTCATTCAGATGTTTGAGAAAATGAAACTGCATGAAGAGCTTAAAACTATGCTAATTGAACTGTTAAACTGATACGAGCATATAGTTACATATTTAATAGCTCAAAAGTGTTATTTTTTAAAACCTTTACAGTGAAGAATGTAGTAAGCTGTATGGGGTAGGTAGTTCCTGATTAATTTTATGGATTGCACTGGGTAAGACTTGATTTACTTGCTGAACTCAATATTGTAAAAAATTTTCACTGCATTTCGGATGACATGGAGTGACATTTTACTGGCTTGTGTTGATTGCTGTCTAGATTTCAGAAAAATCTTTCAGCACAGATACGGTTTTCTCATGGGAGATGCATAAACAAAGCAGAAGACCTTATTGAAGACAAATGTATTTAAGTGGAAACTCTAATCATTGCCTTTAGAACTCCTGCCTATTAATTACAAAGGACTCTTCTGGTGTGGTTTTCTTTTTACTTTTGAAATTAACTTCAGAACTGCAGTACAAAACTCTTCCATATCCCAGGAGCTGCTATGGAATAGGCATCTACTGTCTAAATTTGCCTTTTGTTTTCTATTTTCCTCCCGCTGCCCTTGTATGTGCAGAGATGTTTTCAGGTTGGTTTAGCTATTCTTTGTGAAAATAGACCTGGAATCAGTGAATGAGAATGAGAGGTTAAAAAACTGTTACATGGCGTGGAGTGAAATAGGTACTTCCAGAGCATAAATTCTCTGAGTCTTTCGACAACCATCATAGATTGAGGTTAATTGCTCTCTGTAGAGAGTCTTACTTCATTTCATGGGATGGGACGAAAAAGCACAATTACTAAATTAAACTTAAATATATGATTTTGGCTCCTTAAGTTAGGGTACATATACTGCACTTTTTGATCCAACATATTTTTGTAATACATTTTAACCTTCTAAACACCCACACCAGGCTCTTTCTTCTTACTATATGCACCATATCTTCTTTTCATCCTCACTGGAATACTCACATCTCTTGGGATAATCTTTTATTTGTGTTTCTGTTTGCACAAATTCAGATAATATTTTACCTTCAGTGAAAACCCAGCACTGTTGCATTCTCTGATTAGGACTTTGATTTGATGGTTCTGGAAACAAGACAAGTTGAAAATGCATGTATTTTAATATTATGGCCCCATTTTTTTTATGTGCCTTGAAATAAATCCAGGACATAGGATATTCTGTCTTAAAGATATTTCAAATCACCCTTTAGTGAAAAACTTATCACTGAAGAACTATCTGACTAAGAAGCACTTTCAAGAATTCTGTGGAAAAGACAATCTCATGATATTATAGTTTGTGAAAGAATAATACTTTTTTTGCAGATGATGTGCAAAATTTTTCTCTGACAGATGGTACACACATTCAGTCTATAATTACATGGTCACTTAGATGCAACACAAGTTTCTGATCCCACCTGTTCCCTCTTTATTCCTTTTGCCTGTCTGTGTAATTTCTCTTGTACTAGTTTTTTTGTGGCTAAGGAAGGAGCTGTGTCTAGATGGAAATTACCTCTAGAAAATACGGTTTCTTTTCAGATGGATCGGTACATGAGCTTATAGTTCAGAGATCTAAGCTGGCTAAAAGGGGACAGAACAATGAGTGGTAGCAAGGCCAGAGGGACATTTCCAAGCTGTTTTCCAGCTGTTTGTCCCTGGGCCTGTACTATGCCTGGGGTTATTTCTCCCAGGTTCAGGACTTGATTGTTTTTCTTGTTGAACTTCATAAAATTCCTGACTATTCAATTCTCCAGCTTGTCCAGGTTCCTCTGAATGACAGCATACCCATCTGGTGCAGCCATCTCTTTCCAATTTTGTATCATGTGCAAACTGCCTGAGGGTCCACACTGTCCCACCATCAGTTAAGGAACAGGTTATAATATTGGCCTCAGCAGCAACCTCTAGGATACCTCAAAGTGCGAGTATACCTAGCTGATAATATAAATTTAAGAAGCAAGAGTTTTTTAACGGTCCTTTTTACTTGTCTTTCATTGCAGTGCACATGGCATCTGGTCCATTTCCTGTTGGTGACATTGAAGAGATCTCTGCTGACTGAGAGGGAGCAAGGCTGGTCTTTGGTGCTGCACTGCATGCAAATATTCAACTACATCCACATGCTCCACTGTTTCTGGAGACCCAGTACGATATTAAAGCAAAGAAATACAAAAAGTCTTTGTCTTGTATTATCCCTTGCCAATCTATCTTAGGGCAGAAAAAGTATTTTTAGAAGAACATATCAAACAAAATAATTTGTGAACTCTTCTTTCTTTTCTCTTTACCTTTTAGAGAATGCAGACTGCAGTACAAACAGCAACAGATTTCATAAGCTTCAGCTTCGCTCATGGTAGAAGAATACAAAATGTTGACAGTAGGAACCTGGCTCTTTTTATCAAAGCTGTTTCTGCTTACTGGATTTATAAATGACTGAATCCAGATGGATTTTTATCTTAGCTTTCACCCTGATGCTATTTCACTTGGATATCATGAAAGAAACCATAAGCTAAAGAGACTTACATGGTTACCAGAGGAGAAAGTTGTGTTTTACTGTATTGACTAAAAATATATGTTATTGTCTGAACTGTATACATCTGTGAGTCCTATTACTACGTTCCAGAAATAACACAGCTGCCAGTAATAGTAACAGGACTTGTCCTTGGCTACAATGTGATTTTTTTTCCTTTCTCCAAACAACTCTCCTCAAAGAAGCATAAATAACTTATTTTCTAATTTTCATGAAATAAAATTTTCTATATAATATTATAGAATAACATTAGTCTGTACGTAATATTGGAGAAAATGTAAGTATGACTGTCCTGAAATTATTTTTTTTAATTTTCAGTCTACAGCTCCAGGAAGAATAATGACCTGGAGAATCTTCTCCAGCAGAACTCTTAGCAAGAGATTTCATCAACTAACAATCACTTTTGAAGTGAAAACATTTGAACCGTTCATCAGGGCAGGCTAAACAAAAAAATGTATTCTAAAAGAAAACCTTCTAATCTGAATAAGACACAAATGAATGAGCCCTTTCTTTCACAGGAACCTCTAAATCAGTATTTGCAGAAGAATAACTAGCCATTCTTTTCCTGCAGTTGTTGACATTATTAAAATTTTCTCTAGAAAGAGGAGATAGACAAGTGACAGTAAATGTTGTTTACAGATATTTATTATGTGCTAATTGAGATTTGTGTGGACTGAGTTAGTCATGCTTACATAACCATTAAGTGATCGTTAGATACATAATCCCATTATCCCCACTACATATTGTATTGTGCTTCATCGGATCTGGTTGCATGTTTACTACTTAAATGTAAGCACTTTAATTTCAATTTCATTATCTTTATTTTAAGATGAAAGATGTGTAGTGACTTTCATTTGAAATATCACAGTCTCATCTCTGTCTTTTTTCAATCACGGATCTTAGGAAAAATCACATAATCACAGAATCCTTTAGGTTGGAAAAGACCTCTTCAGTCATCGAGTTCTACCTCTGACTGATCACCATCTTGTCAACCAATCCAAAGCACTAAGTGTCACATCCAGCCGTTTCTTGAACACTTTCAGGAACCATGGCTCCACCACCTCTCTGGGAAGTCCATTCCAATGGTTTTCTTGCAGGAGCACAGATGCACATTTTAGCATTTAATAGGAGATATAATATTTGGATTAAACATTGCAATTGTTAGTTTGGCACCCTCAGAACCAGGCACGCCAAAAACTGTACCCTCAAGTCAGATGACCAGAGGCACTTGACTTTCCAACTTCCTAACACATGTCCACAGGCTCCCAAAACAACAGGTTAGAGCAGGAAAGAGAAATTCTCAAGAAACAAAAGAAATGAAACAATTTTCTAAGTGAGTTTTCATTTGTAAAAATACCTTAATTTATTCTTGTATTCTTCTAGATTTCATTGTTCTTGTGCAGATTATACTGATGTTCACAAATGCCATTCAGATGAATAACTATTAGCACAAAAAGAATAGTCATGGGATGTTGGTGCTATTAATTATGAATTAAAATAGAAATTAAATTGGTTATTTGTTAATTCATATTTTCTGCCCTGGTGCACATCATACCAAACAGCATCTATTTCTCACACAGTTTTTCTACTTACTTGTGAAAAATCTATGGAGAGAAAAACCTATAGTCTTTTTAAAAAAAGGCCTGTCGCAAACTGTCTAACACTTTTACCAAGTACAACTGACACTTCCATAGTTTGATAAACCTTTAATCATATTTATGCAGCATCTTCATGTCATCAGTGATACCCTCATTATATCATCTCAGCAATGAATTATTTACGCATTTTAAAATTACACGAAAATAACTTGGCATGTGAAAATTAAAATACTCCAAAATCTTTAGATCTGAGGCAATGAAATATATAGTATGAACTTTTCTGGCATTAAAAATTTGCATAAGGACATGAGACATCCAAATCAGCATGTAGAGACCTCTTGTCATTTATAAAGCACCTTTCTTTTGTGTGCAGTTGTGGGCCTTTCACTTATCACTCACTCCTTCTTCCAAAAATAACTTGAAACTTAAAAGCGTATTCACTCCCCTAAAGTTATCAGAGATATTTAAAATGCTGGAGATGCTTTTCACTCCAAGAAATCTTCCTGTACAGGAATTTCTGGTAACATAGCCAGGCTTTCCAGCTTCTGTGTTTCCTAGTGAGGATGGATTTTTTTGTGTGTGGGTATGGATATTGATTTATATCGATACTGATTCATATGGTATTTATTTTTATGGACATCCAACAGTCACACTAGTGACAGCCAACAGCCAAGACAGTATGCCTTCCCAGGAACAAATCTAAAAATTGTCAAAAGCACATGTTCCTTCCTATCATGTCAAAATTAATTAAGTATTTGTACAAAAGTTTGAAATTAAACAGTTATTTATAAATAATCACCATTAATAGCATAGAAAATGGCTTTACATATTGCTCAGAGATGTGAGAGTTTGTAAATTGTGTAAGGCGTTTCATCCAAATTTTAAATCAGAGACCCTAGAACAGAAAATTTTCTAACATATTATAATGAGATTATAAGAGTAATGTTTTGGTCCAGTTTACTATTACTTGAAATTCATATTCATTACTAATTACTACTTTTGTACCTTCGGGAATTAAGTAACTTACATCAAAGCTGGATATCCCACCATAAACTAAAAAATGAACTGAAAGAACTTTAGAAATAGTTGATGTGCTGCTGTTTGGCTTAGGGAAGAACTGGAAGAAAGGTGAAGTTGTCAGCACAGTGACTACTGAAATAAAGCATATCTATAGAATCTACTGGGCAGTCTCACCTAGAGCTCAGATAATATTAATATAAAATACTTTTCTATGGAAAGATTCATCATACAAAAATTTTCTTAGGAAGATTTATGTCTAAGAGACTTTTAACCTTTTTCCCAACAGCAAATTCACTGGGCTGTACTGGAAATAGATATGAGAAACATTTATGTCTGTGTACACAAATTTCCCCACCCCCATCTTGTGAACCAAAATAAAATCTCCAGCAAAAAAAGGACATCTTTTTCTGGGTGCTAAGTTGCATCACTTGCTTCTCTGGATATAGGGTATTATTTAAACAACCACACAGATCTTCCAGAATTTTTTCCTCTTCTCCACTGGCTAATATAACCTGGGGACTGATTTCTTCCTGGGATAGAATCTGTTGAAGCTGCATGATAAATTTTTGGCAATGAAGTTTTGCTCCTTTGATGTTCTCCACACAAGCACATTCCAGCCACAAGGATTGCTGTTTAAGGGTTTCTGTTGGCACTGTTGCTTAAAGCAGGGAAGAAGGGAGCCTGCCACTCTCCATAAATTACACCATGAGAAAATGACTTTCAGCCCAGCTATAAACAGACAATTATGAGAGGTTATGCATTGCCATCCTCAGGCAACCAGTGGTAATGAGCAACACATACTGACAAGTGTTTTGGGTTTTATAAAATATATTAACCATAAATTGCCTTCAGATTTTAAGAAAAATATAGTGCACAGAACTTAATGTAGAGAAAGTATGAGCATGGCACTTGTTATCAAGTGTTCTTATCGGGAGAAAAGTTCTTTTTCTGAGTAGCAAGTAGTACTGTTCCTATTTAGCAAAATATTCAGCATAAGAAAATATATGGGATCTTGCCTTTCCCAGAAGCTGAGTATGAACACTTCCAGTTTAGAGAGGACAACTGCTCACAATAAATCGAGAGTCTTCTCCTTCTCTTTGCACTGTTTATTCTCACACAGGAACTCTGCCACAAATATTGAAATCATAAACATCCCCCCATACACACAATCTTGCATTCACTGTCCCTGGAAAAATATATACTATAATCCTTCTCTCTTTTCCCCCCGAATTCTTCATTAAAAGGACATTTCTGAGGGATGTTAACTGGAACAGGAGTTTGAACCTTGACCTTCAAGGTTTTGTTTTGAGATCCATGGTGCAGCAGCAACAATCTTCTTAAAGAGATTAAGTTCAAAATCCCTTTTATCCCTACTTGCATGTCCCACCATCAAGGATAAACAAGACACTGATTATCCAGAGACATCAGAGATGAAAAATGAATCTAAAAATTGATGGGATGTAACTAGACTGTTGAATGAATACAGAACCTACTACACATACTACAAGGGAAGATTGTTAAAACTGTTCATCTTTCCTTACTTCTGTTATTAACATAAGAAGTTACTTCTGAAGCCAAAGACAGGAATGGATGGCTGATCCCTTCCTTGTTCTTATAGTCGTAGACTCATAGAATCATGGAATGGCTTGGGTTGGAAGAAACATTAAAGATCACCGAGTTCCAATCTCACTGTGGACAGGGATGCCATTCCCTAGATCAGGTTGCTCAGGGCCCCATCTAACATGGCTTTCAAAACTGCTGGGGATGAGGCATCCACAGCTTCTCTAGGCATCCTGTTCCAGTGCTTCATCACCCTCTGAGTAAAAAATTAATTCCTAAGCATCTAATCTTAACCTACCTTCTTTCAGTTTAAAATCATTTGCCCTTTGTCCTGTCACTATCTGCCCATATAAAAAGTACCTTTCCCTCCCTAAAAAGAGAGGGAGAGAAAGATTAAGTGATTTGCACAGTTCTGAGCTTTAATTACAGAGCAACCTCTGCCTGATGACACAACTGTCCTGACTAAGTACCATTATGCTACCCTTGGGACCTTTCTGATTAAGCCCCAATTATGTGGAGTATTCATGATGATGGTAAAAACCATCCCATTTTCTAATTGTTGCAGCACACGGTAATGATGTAAACATCTCCCTTGGGACCAAAGGATGCAAAGAGTTAGACTGTGATTTTAGAGACCCAGCAACAATTTCCAAAGATGAAGATTTCTAGAACACTGAGAAATATTTTAGGTTGCATTTAAGGTAATCTAAGGCTTTTTTTAAATACTGAAAGAGTGGATATGCAGTCAACAATGGATTTTTGAAGACCTAAACCCCAGATTTTCTTTCACTTTTCTTAGACTTCATAGCAGATGTCAGTTTTCTTCAAACACCTGTCTTCAATGTTGGAGTTTATTCATGCACAAGATATTTCTATTATCAGCAAATTCGTCAGATTTTTGACTACTCTTTTGACTCTGTTATATATGACTGATCTGTTGCCACAGGGTTCTAACTCTGAACAACATATATAACAATTCTTAGAGAAAGGCACATGAAGGCATAAATGTTGCATTATGTCTAATATGCTGGCTGGAAATGCTGAAATTTCCCTGTTGATCTGAAAAAGGGAAGGAATATTTCTGTTCTGATTAAAGAAGATGCATTTAGCCAACAGACACATACTGATGCTGTGAAAATTTCATTTGAATATAAGCAGCCGCTAGTTTGAAACAATAAAAAGACCTTTGAAAGTTTCCTTCTTCAAAAAGCAGAACAATGTGACAGTAACAGAAATTTTGGACAGATGTGAGCTGTCCCTTTTTGTGTCTTTGTCTATTTAAAAGGTCCATGGTAGAACACCTGCCATGGTGATCTTCTCTACTCTCTTGGACTTTGACAAATGTAAAAATAAGCTTGTCAAGATAATATTAAGACCCATGGCTCATGGATATAAACACACAATAATTTTTAAAGCCGAAGAAAAATTAGAGTGTAATATTGTCAAAGGAGCAGCTAGATAATTTCCCTTTTGTTCAGTTCCCAAACGTAAAATTGAGTTGTTTTCTAAAGCAATGGAGTCCTATAAATTAAAATATGATGAAGGCCAGAAAGGCTAAAAGACCATAATTACAAAAGAACCATTTACATGAAAAAAAGTGGGATCAATCCTTAATCCTTAAAATGGTGAAAGAAGCCAGGCATTAACATATTCTGAATTTCTAACCGTACTTAATAATATGTTCTTTAAACTGTCATGTCAGAGCTTGCTTTATACTTTATTAATTAACTTCTTCAGTAGCCCAACATCTATAAATAAACCAAATGACAAGCCACATACTTGCCAAAATTATTCCTTTGATCATGAGGGGGTTTTTTTCTCCAAATCACACCTGTTCATTCTAAATAAATGTGTTTCATTGTCAGACTACGAGCTGTTTAGAAAGCTGTGTGGACAGTCGCCTGTGAGATGAATGCCTCACTCTACTGTTTCCGGTATCCTTGTTTGCTTTACATAGATATGTATATCTTAAGTGATAAATGTGTGCATGTTAAAATGATAGATGTTGAAAATATCACCTCCTGACGTCCTCTATCTGCTGAAAAACCACTGTAGTACTATGATAATGTACAAGAGGACAAAGTTAAAGTGAAGATTTTGTTAAAATAGAAACCAGTGCTTTAGGAGGTAATGTAATGGTTTTATTTGTGACCGTAACAACAGTCTCTCTGTTTCTGTCACACATCACAGTTTCATTATTCAGGCCTTCAAAATAGTATTAATACCTCTAAACATGGGGGCAAAAACTGTCAAATAATGGATACCGTTGGAAAGAAGTTATTTAGTCATTGAAAAATGCATCTTCAAGGCAAACAAGGAATTAATAACTAGTTTTTGGCTGAAACAAAAATGCCAAACTGTGTAAAAAATTTTCCTGGAATGTAAAGGAACTTCAAACTGGGCACTGTCAGGAAAGTCTTTAGCAGGGTGAAAACATAGATCAGTCTTCCAAGGACTTGTCAGAGGAACCAGAAAGTTGTGAACTGAGACTGAGCCCCAAAGCAGGATGAGCAGTGGGATTGCATCATGAGAGAAGTACAGGCAGAGTCCCTGCCTCTCACTGCCCACAAGGAGACTGAACAGCATGGTCAGACACACAGCTTGCTTTGGAACTGTTACATGGGTTTACTAATCACGGGAATATATCTGGCTCTCTTTTGTGCATTTCAAGACTAAAATATTCCTTTTTTCCACTGTCTTTTCAGTTCTTTTTCAGCCTTGCACAAAGAGATCTGGGGGTGCTGGCCAGCAGCAGGCTGAATGTGAGCCAGCACTGGCAGCTCCCCTCCTCTCCCTTCCCCTCCTTTTCTAGGAATAGGTTGAAAATTAGATTGAGAACTATACTGGTATGTATGTCCATTTTTTTCTGTGTCTACCTTTTCTGGGTCCCTAGATGCAATCAGAAAACTAAAGCAAGTGCTTGAAAAGGCTAAGAAACGCCAGTCCGTCACTTCAATCTGATTTGTTGCGTCTTTTCCACCATACTATGTAAAAATGTGTCTTTCTTAAAAAAGAAAAGACATTATTTTTATCATCAGTTTGGTACTGGCATCTGTCACCCCAGCAGCTGTCACTCTTATCTAATTGGCCATTTTGGAACAGGGGAGGAAGTTCTATTAAAGAAAGCTTGCAGAACGACATTATGAAGTGAGTCCAATATTCCATTTAATTAGTCCAAAGGGATAGTTTTAAAAACATTTTGCATCTGCCTAGTAATGGCAAAAAAATTAGTTTCTCAAGCAGTCAGTCTCAGGCTGAGTAATTCTGGCATAAAAGCTAAAGTTCTGCTGATGATTTAAGGAAATCATTCTCTTTGAAAACAGCTCCGTTCATAATGAAAATAAGATTATTTGGATTTTTCCTCCTTCATATCTATGAGTTTTATCAGGAAAACAAGATATTCATTGGATGAGTAATTAAGTATTGTATGATTTGTTGTTTAGTCCAATTAGGTCTAAAAGTTGAAGCTGCTTGGCATGCTGGCTGAGAGAAATGCAGATCTTACTAGAAAATGTTCTACAGTAGTTTTTAAAAGTTGGAGTTAGCGATGTTAGTTTCTTGCCCCTTTGCTATTTGTGCCTGCGAACTGCTGTCCTGATGTATGTTATGTAGGACAATGGCTCAGTGTTAAACTCTACTTGGTTGTGGATTTGTGCCGTTAGGACAGAAGCAGTGAAACAAAATCAAGTTGTTTGAATGGACACTGGATGACTGAATTTAGGGGAAAAGGGACAGGTTTGAATGTGTCTTATTAGGCAGGAGCAATATCTCAGGTTAGCACAAGCTTGTGCTGTGACTGAGAGAGAATTAATCATGTAACATAGGGCCTTTGCTTTTGCATATACAAACCTACACCTGCTAATAACTGCATATAAATGACTTTACACCTGCACATAAGTACCTTTATTTGATGATAGCATGATAGCTCAGGGTAAACATTTAGTCAGATAACTACACCTCAAAATCAAACAACTGGAAACATTGTCACTTGAAATTTTTATTGAGCTGAGTAATATTTCAACGCAGACACAAAAATGGTGCTTCATACTCAGGATCAGATCGAAGCCTCTTACAGAAAAAGTGTTGGCATGTAGGAACTCCAATATTTTAACCCAGCATGGCAAGATTCAAGTGGCGGTATGAGTGTTTATAAATTGGTTTTTTTCCAGTAGTAGCTTAGGGAGGACAATTGCCCTCAGTATGAAGCCCTGCATGCGACAGCCAAGCAAACTGAAGAGCATTCAGGGACTTTACCAGCCCCCGGAACCTGGAAGTCTATTCAACTAACTGTGAGACTGGTCCCTGACACGCTTTGAGCTCAGGCCAACTAACACTCTCCCAGACAAAACTGGGCACGATTCAGCACTCGTGAGGTCTCAGGTAACATTCTCAAAAGGAAGATTTGCCACCCCCACTTTGGAAACTCTGGCTTGCATAAACGTAGCTTATATTATGCCAGCTGCTCTTTGTGCCCAGAATATTCCTAGATATCTTTAATTTATTAAGATAAAAGTAGGGAGTGAAGATTCACTACATTTGAAAACTGATTTGCAAAAAAAAGGGAAACAAAAAGAAGAAATAGCAGAAGCTATTACAACTTTATTGTCTGGGGTGATCTGTAGGTTTTTTCCAGACTAGCAGACCAGTTCTGGTTGTTTGTTGCCCAGAACTCAGGTTGAAATTCTCAAAATATTTACCTCCCAGCTTGCCAAGGTTTTAACCTCTTGTTCTTGACTCCATCATTCACATTTCTGATCTTTCATCAGTTTGTGTACCTCAAAACCATTCAAAAATTACACGTACATGAGTGATGCTCCCTTCTAAAATATGTACTTTGTAACCCTGTTATTTCATCCACAAAGTTTAACAGTCAGTTTCAAGGGTAGATTTATGCTTTTGGCTTTGACCTTTTCCAAAGCAGTTTGAATACTGCTTTTTCAGGACTCATTTCACAACCAACAACAGGTCATGGAAGAGACCAAATGGAGAAGGTCTGGATTAAGTGTAGGGCACTGACCGAAGGTAAAATTTTCAGTCTGAACACACCTTTCCTTTCAGTTTGTCAACATTTGGTGTTAGTTACATGCAAAAAAATCTTTTATTTTTCCAGGGTTTTGCTTTTAGATGATGATGTTGATTGATTGATTGTTTGATATCTATTTCAAGAAAAAAAGATTGCTTCGGACTGGTGAGACAGGAGCAGATTTTTATGTATGCATACTGTACGTACTTTAGTACAACTGATAATGTTGCCCCTTCACAAAGAATTAACCTGTATTTATTTACCACAATGTAAAAGAGTGCTGTTTGCATTGCTGGATTCTCACAGCGTATTTTGCCGAGGTTTAGGTAGGATTATTAGTATTACTCTTATTATGGCTATTTTGGAGGTTGTTAATGTTATTATAGTTTTGCTCTCCTTTTTATTTCTAAACTAAGTACTCTTTGGAGGAATGTGTATGATTTTTTTGTTCTTTACTGGCATTACTCAGAGTCCTGAATACCTTTTCTTTGAAGTTTGAGTGAAGAATGCAGGCCACCTTTCCAGCTATCTATAGTTTAGGTCAGAAGAGCTGTATTTGAAAATATTTTAAAGAGCACATTAATTTTTGTTGTTATCACAAGGATACGATCACTAAAAACAAAGTAGAACTCAATTTGCATACTTATTATTATGCACTATGTTACATGAGCCTGAATGACGCTGTTCTGTCATCCTTTAAGGGCAATATTTCCAGATTTCCTTCAGCACAAACTGTCTCCTACTCTAGAGATGAAAATACACCAATCTATTTCTGTACAGAGGCATTTTCTTTCATAAACTACATAATCAAATGAGAAATAAATAGGGAAAATAAAGGAAAAAAGAAAAATATATATTTCCAGATAGAGTAAAAAATTTATGTAAGTTATCTTGGTAACTGAAACACAAAATAATTCAGATCTGAAGAGAAAAAAGAGAAGTAGCGTTGTCGCCCCGTGTTTACTGCCTACTTGTGCTGACTGTGGAAGTTCATGTTACAGACTCCATTCCGCAGATTTTCAGTCTGCTCTAGACAAGCACAGAGTTCCCCAACCCTAGGTGCTGTAGACTTCTGCTGCATAAAAATATTACCCCTTTCACAAATGCAGAAGAGAAACAAAGTGAGTGTAAATCATATTATTTTGCTTTTTCTGCTTTTCGATAAGATGTTTTCAAAAGATGATGAGTGCCTCAAATATTTATCAAGGGAAATATCAATGTACTTTTCCACTAAGCCACAATAAACTGGTTTATAAACTTATATTATTTACCAGTAGGGAATTCACTTCTGTCTTGAGGCTGCTGTAACTTGCACATTCAGACTTCATTTCACTAGCAAATTCCTCTTTTAATATCAGGTAAGTTTGGAGTCACCACCCAAAATCCTGCCTGGGGGAAATTAATTAAAATTATCTGAATCAGTTTGTGCAAGACTAACATTCAATAACAAAGTGGGAATTAAATGTTTTCTCTAGGACTAAAATGATACTCTGTTTCTCTCTGCTCATACTTTCCCTGACAGTCAAGAGAAGAACTTCAAATAAGTTTCTGAGGCACCATCCACATTCTGGAATCCTTTTTTATTTCACACATCTCATGAAAACAGAAGCTTTTAAGTGACAGTACTTTGAGGTTCAAGTCACAGAGTTTCCCCTTTCTTCCATTCTCTGTCTTGCTGTCTTTCTAAAAGTTAAGGCAACAAAATTTCGAAAAACTGTTTCAATTGATTCAGCCATATTAACTTCTTCTTTAAAGGAACCTTGGACTGGGTGGAGGGACTGCTTGTATAATTTCAGTTTTTTATCCTTGAATAATTTGAAAGATAGATTACATGATAACACAATCTAAGTAAATCGTGTCGTTAGATACGAATTCTACCTAAATGACCACAGACACAAAACAATGGGAAACCGTATGAGAAGTACAAACCCTGTGTCCATCCACCGTCTGAGTTATCTGTACCACATAAGACTCACACCAGAATCAGATCACAGCATGATCGTTTTGTGTCAAAGTTTTGTGGAAGATACTTATTCTGCGTGAAGGCAGAAGTTCTAAAGCAGGAAGAAAGAGGCTAAATTTATTTAATTCACCACATTAAGAAAACATTCCTGCACTCCAGCTCGTGATATTAAATTCTTACCAAAGTTCAAAACACCTTACAAAAATTAATAACATAGCCAATAATTATATTCAATGATTTCTCCCAAAACACAATTATTCTCCTCTTTCAATGTCTCACTATGATCAGGACTGTGTCCCTGACCCAATGAAAATTTTCTCATCTGAAAGCTTTAAAACTTTCTCAGATGAAAAAAAAAAAAAAAAANAAAAAAAAAAAAAAAAAAAAGGCTTAAGCAAGAAAGTTTTGTAACAGAAAGAGTTTTATAACAATCCCTAATTGCCTACAAGGTCAAGTTCTGTCACACTGTGAATGAAAACACTCTTGCAGAACATATGTATTCCCAGAAACCAATTGAAAGCCAGTCTAGTCTGTGGAATATGGGTCCAGTGCGTACTATAAATGAAGCAGCCATTTGTATTTTGGATCAGCTGTGTTTTCTTCTTGATTTTCAGGTATCGGTTAATAAAAATTATATATCAATAAACTAAAGCTGATATTCAAAAGATTCAGTGTTACAGCTCACACTGTAAAGGAGATATGCTTACCCTCTATGTCCTGGTTAATTCAGATCAGCCCATGAAACAGAAATACTGGCATGACTTGGACCTCATCTCCATACCTGTGAATACAGTCCTCAACAATGTACACAGATTTTTTAGGATAGGAGAAATAATTTCTACTCAGTCATCAGAAAAAGGGTGTTACCTCTGTCTTGTCTGAAGAGAGTTTCACAGAACTCATTCAAATGCCACAGAAGTGCACCAGCACTTTTGCTTTCTCTTGATGCACCTTCTCAGTTTCATTTAAGTTAGAGGTGGTAGCGAATCAAATTGGAACAAATCAGGACTGACAAACAAGTAATTTCTGTTTTCAACAGTAAATGAAATAAAACTCAGTAAAAGTAACGAAGTGTCCTTGCACCAAATTAAAAATTTAGCTAGATCCCTGGAAAGAAGAGAACCTCACAGACTTACACTTAGGAATGGCTTGTGTTCTGACATCACTACTAACTATCCAATGTGTTTTTGAATTACTCTTTTCTTCTGATGCTGGTTAAAAGTGGACTTAAACATCTCTAGCAGATTCCCAAGCAGTCAAAATATTAAGAAATAATTTGATTAAATGTGAATAAACTCTGAGAAGTCTAGAAGAATTGCTTTGACAAACTTATCTATTGTCCCTCTAAAAATAAGATATGGATGAGAAATGAAAAGAAGTCCATATACCATCAACATGAAAAGCAAGGTTTTTCTGCTCTGTCTGAAAAGTTTCCCTGTTTATGACACCATTATCCAGGCTGTCTGAATAAATTCAGCAAAACTATTATTTCTGCTGTTATTTAGCAAGCAAGTGCAGAGCTGCCTTTTATTCATCATCTAATTCTTTTAGAAAAACACTTTTAGAAATATGTTGTAAGTTACCAGCTGAAGGTCAAGCACAACAATAGCTCAGTATCATGAAGGATAGTAGGGCTCTCTGTGGCTGAGTTTTTTGGTGAAATAGCTGTCTGTATTGTTTAACTGTGAGTACAGGACACAGATAAACCAGTCTAGTGATTTTTATTGTTTGAAAGTCAGCTAGAGAAGAAATATAAATAAAGATAGAGCAATCAGGTTTTCAGTAATTAGATGATTTGAGAAATCCTAAAGTCCACTAGCTCATTGTCTTCTCTGCTATATTCCACGTGTGGGACATAACTACAGACAGGACCACAAAGGCAGTCTTCCAAACAAAGGAAGACTATTTTCACTGGTTTACTGAAGGTAGATCATGCCAGAACAAGCATTTATCTGATGGATCTACAATGCTATACTGAACATGAGAAATGTGTGCTCCTAGTCCACTTATTTTAGCTGTCCAATTTGGGATGAAAAGAATCATGTTGATGCAATCCCACTTTGCTCTACTGCAGGTCAGTCTTGCATCCAAACTACAAAGAGTACACCAAGATCAAGGATGCATTGTTTAAACAAGCAATACATGACATGATTTTAAGAAGCACACACGAAGATTCCATACTTGTCTTAGAGTGTTCCTTTTCACTCCCTTACTATGAGGCTCAAAGGTACTCTTCTGCTAATGTAAGGTGCAAACCACCTAAATATGATGGAGATTTATTCTGCTTGTTCATCCAAAAACTGATATTTTAAACTTTAAATTGAGGAATTTTTCACACTTCCATTTTTCTATGTTGAATATCTGTTGATATTTTATTGCAAAACTGAAAAGATTTGGGGGTTATGGTTCAGCACTGAAAATTCTATGCTTTTCTGTCATATTTTATCATCTACTTTATCAAATACCATCAAATTTACTGTGTACTTTATCAAATACATCAAAATACCACTGTTGTATTCCATCTTACTGTCAAAATTAAGCACCATAAGGTTAGTCCTTATATGAAAATTTGTCATGATTATTTAGCCTGGAATAAAGAAAAACTGGCAAATACTTTCAGTGACTGAACAAATGAAAATTGGAAAAAATTATTAACAGGCCCATATAAGGTAGTTAGATAAATCATGGTGAAGTGTACATGCTACAAGCACTTGTACCTCCACAAAATAAAAATATGATGATTTTGGATTTTATTCAAAGGATTTTGGGTTTATTTAATATTTACTGGGTTTTTTTACAAAATAAAATATTTCTCTTTGCATGTTAATTAGGTTTCTCTAAAACTCAGCATTTTAACATATCGAATCTTTGAAATTATGCACATTTTCTGATGTCTCATATCCCAGAATTAAATTTTGCATAGCAAATTTTACTTTCGTATGCTGCTGAGATGCCAAGAAACTGATCAGGATGGAAATCCTGTATATTTTTTTGCTGTTTGTTGACAATAAAATATTAATTAATTTTAATGTAATTATAATTATGATTGTCTGGCAAAGGTGTGTTTCTCAGTGACAACAGGAATTAGTCAAATGATTAGTACTTTGTGCTTGTGAATGTAGTTCTCATTCCCAGGTGGTTATCAACCATTAGGTAAGACATGTGCATGAAACACTCTCTTATTCCATAAAGTTTCAATGCACAGTTGGAGACCTGAAGGAACTCGTGATTAATCATTTGCTAATTGGATCATTCCTTCAGTGTTAATAAATTATAAACTACTTAAAAGGCACTCAACTCCATTGTTTGTGAGATCCAGATTCCTCTAGAGAAACAGCACATTTTTCAGTAAGACAACCATCATATAAGGCAAAAATTCTGTTCTCTATTCAAATGGAAAATGCACTCAATTGCACCATACTACCTTCCATAATAGTTCTGCTTGCTAGCAAGAAGAAAGAAAAAAGAAAAGGAAAGAAAAAAAAGGAAATAAAAGATATAGAAAACTTTCTTATCAAGTTTATTCACTAAAGCTCTAATTCTTCTTCTAGACTAACTTACACAGCTCCCACTGGCTCTATTGAGAGTGAAATGTCCTAGATAGATTGGTTAGAATTTAGCCCCAGCATACAAAAGACTCAATTCTCAGCATAACGAGAATGACATCTACAAAAAGGCCTTGATAATATACAAAGATGAGATCAGATCTTGCATGTCTGATCTTTGAAGCTGAGGACAAATATTTCCTCCAAATTCAGTTTTACAAGCTAGGTAGAAGGGAAGGTTTGGTTATGATACCTCATGTAACTATAAAAGAGTGTGCGGGTTCAAGGTGAGCCAATTCTGAGACAGCACCTAAGACTGTAACAGATCAGTTTAGATAAGACTGCTCTTTCCTTCAGTAAGAAACTATTTATCTGTATTCACTTCAATATCTTAATATCTTTCTCTGCTGTAGAAGCAGTTTGGGCACTATGCATTTAGCCTCCCAACAACTGAGTTCAATGTTCAATTACTTTAATGTTTAATTTTTTTCTAATTAGAGGTAACTGCCTTAAATTAAACCTTGGTGACACCTTACTGAACAGCTGCAGAAGAAGAGTGGATTTAACTTGTATTTGCACTGGGCCACATCTCAAATTATTTGGTACGGTTAAAAGTGTGAAAACACTAAATTAATGTGGACATAGACGAGTAATAATTTTAAAGCTCTTACCAGCAAATATGTACTCCACTGGAGAAGCCTACAGCAAAGTGTGTTTCTTCCTTTTTATTTCACTTGACTTTTCATAAAAACATGCAAATATTACTTTTGATTGTTACATACATAATAATTCACAATTAAATAATTGGGTGGAACAATTCACTTAGCGCACTTAGAAGTTTCAGGTCACACCAGAAGTGCATGAGCATGCACACACACACAGAGACACACACACAGAGACACACACACATGTTGATACCAAATGCATGAATAGAAGACAAGTAGAAAGGACAGCACATTTTCTTTAAGGCCTCTGAATTCGCTCCCTCATGAGCTCATCAATCCAGGAAACAACATACCCATACTAACAATAAGGAAAAAAAAAATCGAAAAAAGACTAATTCACCAATCTTTCAGGATTTCTGTGTTATTGTGTATCCCTAGAAACAGAGCTGAAAATTGACTTTGGAGCAGGGGAATATAGCAGAATATTTCTAACTAAAATTTCTGCTTAAGCTACCAGCCTAGTCTCACTGTTGAGGTCACTGAGCTATTGTCATCCTAAAGTATTGCTTTGCTGGAGGTTTTAAAGTATTGGCGGAAGGAGCTAACAGAGGCAGCCAGGAGATTGGTGCTGGCTCAATTAATTGAAACATCCAGAATTGATGAGTGCTGTCAAGAGCTCACTATGAGGATGGCTACCAGAGGAGCCTAAAGAAGAGACTGGAAGAGATCAAGGTTATTACAGGATCTGAGGGAAATGGCTGAAAGCAACAAAAAGCAAAGGGAGAGCACAGTGTAGCAAGTAAGAAAGTAGAACAATACTTGTAAATCAAATCATGCGTTCAGGAGTAGGTAAGATGCTGGTGGAACTGAAACACTGCACAGTAAATATCAGTTTCTACATATCAATGAATAAGGTATAACTAGCATGAGAAGATAATATTAACTTATTTAATTCTATGATAGTGTGATCCTTGCCTTTCACCTAAACCTAATGACAGATATAACAGCTGTGCTGTTGCTATTTTCTTTTTGGCTGAATTTCCAAAACGGCAAAAAATAAACCCATTAGTACATTTCGGGGGTTTTTTTCCCAAAGATACCGTGCTGAATGTATCTTTCAAGTGTTGGAAGCAGCTGTGATCTCACTGCAGAATGTTCTTGGCTCAGTGAAAAAGTAGTAATGGGTATTTTACCAAAAAAAAAAAATATAGACAGCATGTAGCAATACACCAGAGAGAGGAAAAAGAGCTAAAGCACACAAAGAGTGAAAGGCAGAGAGAGAGACAGTGAAGATGTTTAACCAAGCAGTCTAATCCTTTGGATGACTACAGAAATAAAAACCTGTTAGCGGGTTCCATGGGAGTCTGAAGATTGATTATGTGTCCTACTTCCTCTGTGCTTCCTGTGCTGAGAACGTCTTTTCAAACTGCTGATTTCACAATCTACGAAAGAGCTGACAAAAGAGGCATTGGCTCTAATCTCGATATAAGATTGAAAGGTTCAGAAATCACCTTGAGAACATGATAAATATTTCTGTTTCTCCCAGCACTTCAAAGAAGTGCAGTCACTGAAGAGGTGAACTCCTTGATTGATAACAGGTAGTTCACATTGCATAAGCCTTCACTTTACAGCTGAAACAAAGAGACACAAAACTAGAAGTCCTGGAATAAGATTGATCAAGTCAACCAAGTAAATGAATTTTCTCAAAATACATGTATTTGCCCTACTCAGCAGACAGATCTTCACTCAGTGAAACTTACTGTGATACCCATATGAACAGTCCTTCCCCAGTTTTCCCAAAGGTAACACAGCCATAACATCCACTAGGTGAGGACCTGGAACAAGGTCCTAATTTTTCTCAAGTTATTTGACTCAAGTTTTTAATGAAATAGCTGTTTCCTTCTATTTTTCTTTCCAGACACTGGTTAAACTCGAAGTAACATTTAGACTTGTATGCTGCTTCTGTTTGTTGGCTTGGTTTGTTTTGGGTATTTTCTTATTTTGTTGTGTTTTTTCATGGATTGAGATTATTTTTCACTTTGCCAAATTATTTGCTGGATCAATCTCCTTCTTTTATTAGGCCCTGTCATTGTTTAAATAATAATGTATTTAATCCTTTAATCCTTAGACTCACCTCTTTGATCTCTCTAACTAAATTTTGTAATCATAAATGCATCAAGGAAGAGAAAGAAAAAACTAAATGTGTAGTATTTGCCAAAGAATTGTAAAGAAACTAGAGTCTTTCAGAAGTTTAATAATACAGCAATCTGTAACACAGTACCAAAACACAATCCTGTGCTATCCAACATAGTTCTGTTATGTTGCTAAATTCTTATCTAACTTAGAAAAAAAGTTGTCAAGTATTCTGAATTTCACTGTGATTGGACATTTACATTTTAGGTGTTCTAAAATCTTCTTCAAAAACCCCTTAATTTCAGGTATCAAGGACTTCCCAAAAAAAGTGGTTGTATTTAACTTTTAAGCTAAAAAAGTTGACAGGACTGCTGATTTTTTAACCCTCAGGAAAAGTGACATAAGATATTCATTGCAAGCATCATGTCCTCAAAAAATTAAATATTCAGATGTATAAAAAGTACCTGATTACTTCATCGGAAATGTATGGCTGGAAAGAATACTATGAATTGAATCTGTGTTCAGGAAAGGGCTAGTTTAGATCAACTGGATTTTTTTCATAGCGTATAACACTTGACTTACTTAATTTGCTATTTAAATTAATGAAATGGAATGAGAGAGAATGAAATAGAAAAATTGAGTTTCAAATCTGAACTTTTAATTTAAAATGGATGTTTTCCAAGATTCCATTTTACGTGAATGATTTAGCATTTTGATTTTGCACCCAAACCTGGGAAAACTGAAATATCATTGCCTAGAGTTTGAAACAATTCTGTTGATAGTCTTACCTGTTGTTTTGAATAAATAAATTAATTAATATTTTAATTGGAAATTTTCCGGTCATGTTCACTATTGTAATGTTTGTGAGTTCATTTTTCAGACTGGTAAGAAATCCTTGCCATGGTTGTATTGCTGCAATAGGCAGAATTCTTCCACCACATTCCTTTAGCAAAATTTTAACTTCTATAGAAGTCAGAAACTGGTATGCAGCCATTCATGAAAAAATAAACAAGACTTCTTACAAAAAACGTGCATAGTACTTCCATTGCTTGATTCTATTTACTGTGGTGGAATTGCATTAGAATTGAGGCTATCTTTGTTCTGTTATGGACATCGTTAAATAATTTTAATGATAATGCCACAGCTTTTTAAGTTTGGTCTAAAGATTCACTGTAACCTATTATAAGTTTTCTACTGACTTCCCTGGGATAGGAACTGCAAGGAAAAATATTACGTATTTAGTAGATATCAACAAGATATAATATTCATAAGCACTGTTCAAATAGTTTTAAAAAAAGTTATATGGACTTGTAAGCACATAAAAATATTGATCTCACAGGACTGTGAGCTTTAATCTGATAATTCTGAAATACTTGAGGCAAAAGGCATTTAAAATGCCATGAATAACATTTAGAATATACTGTTGTATGTGATACGCACTGAGCATCTATAGATGCTGTAAGGATATATGAGGGCACGGAGGAAAAGAGCAAACTCATAAACAGTGCATTACAACAGACCTTCTGTGACTTTATAATGATAGATTGCTAGTAAAATACCAGTTTTGCAAACTGAGCATTTCAAGAGACCTGAAACTGAAAAACAGATGAAGCTGTCTGTAGCTTAGACAAGAAATTAACAGTTCCTATGCAGTGTGCTGAGCAATGTGTGAAATCACTTCCCTCTGAGTTATGAGGGAGGTGAATTAAGAATGCAAAATATGTTGGAGAATAATATTTTCAAAATAATAATAAAAAAAAATCCAGTATTTTTAATGAAGGTACAGGATTAGCCAGTAAATAATTCATTAGTTGAGTAGAAAATTGTTCTGACTTCAGTTCTTTATGCTGTTTATAAGCATATTTCTATATGCTCTATATAAGGAGCCAGTGCAGCAACACTCAAGAGAGGTTACAACTTGGCTTAAGTCATTCTGGGTCATTTCCTTGCTGCAGGACCACGAGAGCAGGAGCTGAACCAATATCTCAGAAGGACTCAGGATTTTGCCATTGACTGTACCACCCAAGACCAGCTACTTGGTCAAAGTCTAGTTGCTGTTCACCGTTTCTGTGGGGGAAAAATAACAAGCAGAAGAGGGTATGAATCGGAAGAAAGAGATGGTATTTGGACAAGTAATTTACCTGGGAGTAGATGAAAGGTGGAAGTAGGCGTGTGCTGTGGGCAGGAGGGAGGAGCAGGGAGCTGTCGCCTGGAGCTGAAACAGCACAAGGTCTCTGAAAGGTTATCAGAGGGTGTGGGTGAGTGCTGGCAAGCAGCAGCAGTTACAGAGCCAGAACACTTTGCAATGTTTTATCAGACCACAGATTTCACTGAAAGCATTCAGCTTTGTTCAGTGCTGGCAACTCTTCTGCCCCCAAAATGCAAACCGTGTTTTATGAAGCCAGAAAGAGAATGGTAACACTGGGTATCGCGAGCAGCTTAGGGAATCAGTCTAGTGACACAGAAGCACAGAATTCCTAGAAATGTCCCAAGTAATCACTTTATGACCATAATCATTTCTTAATGGTGAAAACTTTGAAAAGATAGAAAATAAGACTTTCTTGAGAAGGTTGCAATTTGTAGGGAAGTGACTGTAAGTTGATACCAAGTGCGCACAAACAACATCTATCAACATTACATTTAAAACAGTTCTGTGATATGCAGGTTTGTTATTCGGACAGGCAACCTGACAGCAGAGATTGATGCACCTGTCAGTGAAGAATAAGAATATAAATCTCTGTCTTATCAAAAGGAGAATGCAGGGAGCAGATAGGGCTGATGTGGTAGACGTAATCTATTTAGGTTTCCAAGAGACATTTGACATTGAATGGTAGAATAGAATATATCTTCAGGTGCACATGTAAGGCACAGAAGACTCTTTTCCTTCCAGGCTTCTCAAGCTGCAAAGTAGTATGTATATTCCCAAGTGCGGAACATAATTTCTTCACTAATTTTCTTCTCAGCCCTTCTGTTTTTCTACTCCTTGTATTATCTAGAAAGATCTGGAAAATCTCATTCTACACATCTTCCACTATTTTTTTCCTTTGTACTATGTTTGTCTTTTCTGCTTCTTTTATTTATCCTGACTTTTTTTTTTACATAATACAAGAGTGCTGAAGAGGCATCCTGACTCAATCAGACTGGTTGATGTTGTCTTAGCATCCTGAGTCTAGCAAGCAAAGAATGGGGATGAGCCACCATCCCTTGTGGCCTGGGAGCTACAAAAAACCCAGAGAATATTCCCAAAGGAAAGGTGACTTCTCTAGGGACTTTCTTGAGACTTATCAGTGATCAGCAATAAGGATTTGATATAAGTATTGAACAAACTACTTAAGAGAAAATTGGATTCCAGAACTCTTATGAATAACAGTTCATAAGATATGCAGACACAATGAGTACACAAAAACATGAGTATCACTAACAAAGGTTCAGGTACCTGCAGCACTATTCAGGCACCTGCAGCACTATTCAGGCTTCTAGTTTGTAATCCCTTGTCTCTTGCATTTTTATCCCCAGGGATTCCATTCAGGATGCTTAAAGGTAACATTCGGTCAAAACAAAGGAACAAGGAAATGTACCATCCTGAAGTATATATTAATCCTCATACACTGCCACTTACTGTCTTTGCAGGTAAATAAAAATGCCTTTAACATCACAGGAAACCCCTTGTGTCAATACCCATGCCCCTTTCTTTGCAGTTGTATGGTAAAGCAAACCTGTCACTGAGATTGCATCAGTTCAAATAGCAGCCTCCATCAGAAATTTAGGGTGCAAAGTACAGACATGTCTGTTTTACCTCAGGAGAACATGAAATTGCCTTTGGCAGCAAGTAAGGCATTGCAATTTGGAAAGCAAGAGGCTATGACAATGCTGATCAGTTTGGGGTTTGCTTCAAATTATCAGAATCAGTTTGCATATAATATGAGGCAGATAATTCCTCAGAACTCTTACCCTTCTCAGAGAATATGACTTCCAAGTCAATCAAACTTTCCAGGTCAATCAAACTTGCACAACCAAGTTTTCAATATCTTTGTGGATGGGTGATGCCTTATGTTTTAACTTTTCTATTTTCAAATTCTGTACTGCTTAGAGTGTAACTCTGAAGTTCCTTGTAGCCTGTAATTCCTGCTCTCTCGTACTGGGTAGACATAACAAAGCCTCTCCAGGCTTTGCCTTCAAGGACAACCGGGCTGTTTTTAGGCCCAAAATGTGTAAACTAAAGATTCTAAGGGGGGCAAGCTGAGGGGCGTTACATCGCTAAACTGGGGCTTTAATTGGAGAATTAACCCTGATATGCAAATGGTCCAAACCTATAAAAGTGTGAAGAACTCGTGACCTGTCGTCCATCTTGGGGTCCAATTTTTGGAAGCAGCCTCTGGCTCCCCCAGGGTGTACCTTGAAGGCCCTTCAAATAAATACCTGTCTTTATTCCCTTACTCTTGTCTAGTCTCTGTTTCTAGGTGGCTGGAGGAGGCATAATGGGGACCCCCTTTGGGCCCCAGTTCCATGTTCTTACCACCATCACTGTGATTTTTTTCTTTACAGACAGTTTGAATTTCCCTTCCTGTAATTTGCATCTCTGCTTTTGTGCATTTACTGTGCACCTCTGACTCCTCCTTCTCCACAATCCTGTATTAGATAGGTGAAAACAGTCATTTAGTCCTATACACCTTCTTTGTCTTCAGAATTTTTCATTTTTCTCAGTGTCTCTTTGGTTTTCCAGTTCTTTAGTCCCCTAAACTGTCCCTAAGAAGGGCCCTTTTCTGGACTTAGCCCAGACTTAGTTTTCAAAGTCTTCTTTGCACAAGTGATTCCAAGATGGGATGCAGAATAGACGTGATGTCACAAGTGCTGAACAGAGGGGAATAATCATTTTGATTGGCATGCTGGCAGGCTGTGATTAATGCAGTTCAGAGCATAGCTAGCTCTCTTCTGCATAACAGGTTGCATCAGTAAAAGTATTTTAAGGTTTTATGTTTAAGGTATATTTTGATTACAGTTTAGGAATATCAATATATAAAATTTGTAATGCTTACTGCCTGTAACACCCAGACTTACTACTTAGAAAAGTTTTCACTAGAAAATGCACATACCCGAATTGTTTTGGAAACAATGTAATTTTAAATTTTTTTTTTTACTTAAATGTAATGGTATGCAGGAACTAGCACTTGGCAGGGGAAATATTTACTTGTTCAAATAGTGTAGATGAAGTCTTCTATTGAATACCACTTTTAAGTAATGAATACAAATATAAAATATATCTTAAGAATTTTCTCAGTGCATCAAACCTGCTGTTTAAAAAAATGGTGTTTTCTGACTGCGATAATATTCCCATGGGTTTGCCCTTTCCAATGCTCTCTGCCAAATTTAGTCGGGAATTCTAGACAACAAACTGATCTTTGCACTCTTCTGACACAATACAACAATTACCAAATAAATAACCATCAACATCAACAGGTGTATTGCTAATTACGGCCACAGTGACCTATTCACACCTACACAGAAGGGCTGTTCAGCCTGCATTTGCATCCTGAGTTATGGAACTCTAAATTTACACAGATGTGGACAGAATGAGAAAACAATTAGATGTAAGAGGATATGTCGACATAGGTGAGAAGAAAGGAAGAAATTTCATTTGAGACAGAAAAATAAGGTCAAACTGTGCTATCTTTCAGAATTAATGCAATCTTATAATCTAAAGACAAGGTTCAACTTTTCTCAGTACTGTTGTATAGAAATTTTTTTCTGCCATGTGCATTACATAGAAACGAAAAATAGAAAGATTGCTATAACTAAATAATGTAAACAAAACCAACATTCAAATCATATTGGGCCAAAACCATGGGTGTTGACTTCACTGAACATAGCACTTGACATAGGTGAATTTAGAGTTCTAGGCTAAGCCTGCCCTATTAAACAAAACAAGACTGAGGCAGAGTTGGGTTTAGTGACAGGAAACAATCTGTGGTATCCATTGTAAGGAAGGGAACAGGCTTTGTTTTAGCCTTGCTTCCTCATATTTTTCCAGACAAAACTCAATACATTTGAGGAAAATGTTCCAGTGGTTGTTCTTGAGACTGTTCCTAACAATAATTTCTCCTCCCAATAGAGCAGTTAAATGAAATGCAAGTGAAGTGACCTGATCACAGATGCACCTCTTTGTTGTGACATTATTATTAAATCCTTCATGGCACCTTCTGCAAGCACAGTTTACTGCCCATCAGCCTTAGAACATCTCATGGACTTACTAACACTCTCCTGGTTTTAGTCTGGTTTTTGGCCTCAGTTAGAGCCACAGAACTGAAGAAGAAAGAGTACAACTTTTTCCAATTTTTCCTGTAATCTGTCCACCACTGGAATTCCATATAGTCTATTTTATGCCCATGAGAAGGACAGGAAAAATCTACTTTCTAATGTGTATGGTTCAGCTAGGCTGAGAAGAACAAATGGTCCTAAATTTCTGGATGCAACAGAATGCAACATTGACAACATTCACCTCAGTAAACTTAAGAGGCCTCAGTCTGGACTGCCTCACCTGAACTGGTCAGTTCTAATATATGAGCATTGTAAACTATTACTCAGATGACTACATTTGGCCAGATGAATCACTGTTCATGCAGTTATGCATCTTTGTCGAAAATAAAGTCCTTAGTTCTATTTTGCAGAGGGAAGTATAAAATGTATGTGATAAATTCCCACTCTACTTTTATGCATTGCATAAATAGCAAAAAATTATAATTCCTTATTGAAGCAAGCATTTGTGTATTGCCAAGGAGAGTTTTTATCTTTGGAAAATCTGATATACCATCCTAAACCTCAGGAACTCCTTCTCTGGACAAAGTACTGGAGTCTGTCACCTATTCTGGAGTAGGTGATAACTCATCCCTAAAGCAAATAGCAAAACAGCTTTGATTGCTGTCCAGTTGGACAGCAATTTTAAAAATTTGAGAAAATTTCTGTATATAAAGAAAAAAAAAAAAGAACAGTTTATTTCTCCTCGCTGATGAATTATTTCCTCAGTCCTGAGAAAAACAGAAGAGAGTGGTCTTTTATTCACAAAGTGGAAAAGCATTCAGCAGAGCAGTGAAAAGAAAAGATTTGAACTCTACATCTATTGCTATCATGAACTTCATGTGCAGCCTTGGCTAAGTCAGTTATCCTCCTTACATCTTCAGTTACCCAGCTGACAAATGAGCAAATCCTAATGCACTGAGTGCTGCGAGAAATAGTTATTACCTTTTGAAAAGAGCTCTCTAAGGGTCTAGTGTAGTATAAATGACAGATACTTATTTTAGACAAGAAAGCAACAGATATGACCATTTTGTTTCAAGGATTTTCTAAAGGAAAACAGAATTGTTGTCAGTGTAAGCTATTTTCTAAAATAGCAGCAATCAGAGGTGGATGCCTCTCTACTGTAGGTGAATACAGTAGAAGTAAGGCAGCTACTTTTAAGCTGACACATTAAGAAGCTGAACTGGTTCTGTGAGATAGCTGAGGGAGTATGCTGGCATTTATGCTGTACCTCAGGTTTATGCTATCATTATACTACATGCCATGGAACACAGACACCCTGGTATGTGACAACACATATAAATTCTTACCAAAAGCTTTATGGAAAGAATTATAAAAATGTATTCTTAATGTTAATATACTAGCATGAAATTCCCTGTGGTGTGATGAAAGATATTTCCCAGTGAATACATCTCAGCACAGATCACATGGACTGAAAAAGGATTTTGGAATTCTTTGTAATGCTCTCACTGTGAAAGGATCAATTTCTTCCAAGCCTGACATAATAGACCTCAGACGTATTAGAAGCTGCTAATTAAAATGGTCTGTGCTTCTGAATACCACTCTTAGAAAAAAAAGGAATGGAAAATGAGATTCATTTCTGGTGTATATGTTTTCAATAAAAAGGTATGAGTAGAATGAACAATAGAGTTATGTGAATGAGGATGGAGATATATTGCTTTTCATTATTTTTTACAAAACTTCGAGCTGTTCAGCATTCCCCTTCTCTCTCCAAAATTGTGGCAGAGAATTTGGTTTGGATCCAGAGCTGGACAAGGGGACTGACAATTAGTAGAGGACATAACAGTGACACAGTACCCCTCTCTTGCTCATTGCTTTACTTGCAGTAGTAAGGACACAGAACTCATGGCTGTATAGCAGGCTGGGCAATGTATTTTCACATTTCAACCAAATCTCATTCTGAAGAGGAAGTCCAGAATTTAAGATTGTTTTTCCTTAAAAATTACCAAAAAATCCTGATTTTTGTAATTATCAGTGAAAAGAGCACTTCCCTCAGTGCCCCAGAAGAATGAACTTGGACATTTCAAAACCCTGCATGTCAACAATAACAATTTTCTAATGTCAAATGTCATATAAATGAAATATTATTTTGTTTATATACTATGAAAACAAAATAATTTAAATATCAAATAAAATTCAGAACTGCTTGGATGTCAACAAGGACTATATAACAAGATAGGTTTTAACATTACCACTGTAGGAACATCAAGGTAATCAAGTAATTTCTTTTCCCCCAGAGAAATATTATCCTATTACATTCATACAGGTTATTCCAAGTGTGATGAAACTGTAATTTCCATTAAGATATCATTGTGTAGCTTCTTGTTACAAGCAGGACCTTTCCCATGAGAATTCACCCATGCAGTGTCAGCTGGTGTTGCTACTGACGCCTGAAAATAATGAATGCTGGTGATTTATGAAGTGCATAAGTCTTTCCTTATTTTCTGGTTTTGGATAAACTGAGAAGTGTCCTGAGTTTTCAAAAACAATTTCAAAGGGTTAGATCCTTATTAACACATAGAACAGAAACTTAACATCAAAGCAACAATTTTTTTTCTGCAAATATCTCCTGTGTTAAAGGCAAGTGGACATTTCTATCTTTAGTTACTGACTGGTCAATTCTGAATGAATCTGGAATCACTGGAAAGGTAATTATGCTTGATACAGACACGGTGGTTTCTGAAACATGAGCATCTAGGGTCATCACAATGTAAACTATCAGACGTGCACGTACAGCTGACAGTTGTCACACAGGATCTACAGGAGACAAAAGTCCATGTAAAATAGCAGCAAATGCTAGGCAGGAGAGCCCAGGACATTTCATATGATACTAGGTGCCTGTATTGGCAGCTGAATCAGGCCCAGAGGCTCGGATTTATCTCCCTATTAAATACATGTGGCACCTGAGTGTACATGTGACTAAGCTTCATAGGGCTCTCCCTAGGCAACAGAAACATACTCAATATGTGGCTACAGGTGTCCTGTGACTCCTGCACAGGACTGTGTGACCCGTATAGCAATGCCTAGGTTTAGTTTCCTCCTGTCAAAGGTCATTTTTCCAAGGGTATTTAGCCTGATCTCTAACTAGCTCTAGAGAAGAGAGAGTGTACCTTAAAAATCCTGTCATAAGTCTACTCTTATGAGATGTTTTGGACAGCTGAAACAATTAGGATTGAACTCTAAGGCTTTGTAAAATTAAACATCTATATTAAAATTTCTTCATGAGCAATGACCAGGAGAAAACATATAAAACATATTCTAGGCAATAAATGTTAAAATGGCTTTGGTTCTTAATCCCACATCCTTAATTAAATAAAATAAAATGAAGAAAATTCCATTAAGGCTGTTGTTTATTCTTGTCACATATATTATGGAGGTCCCTTGTCCTTTCCTGTGCTTAGATATTTAAAACAGTTGTTACAGCAGCTGTTCCAACTACAAAATGTGCCTGGCAGTGTTTAAAACCAAGCATACATTTCTAATTGTGTTGTCTCACCTGAGTCCAGTTCTCTTACAACTTATGAGAGTTTGAGTTTATGTGCACTTGTATGGCTGAAACAGCCTCTGAATCCTCTGCTGAATATACTCCAGCACAGTCATAAAGTCTCTGGAGCTCAAGGATTCAGCCTCCCTTCTTATTATCTGAGAGATGCTCTGAGAAATGAGAAAGAAATTTACCTCCTTCCCTTCTGTCTAGTCTCATCCCTGCCAAATCACTTAGGTCTGGGCAAGAATAATTTTGCACCATCCAGTTCTTTGCTATTGTAAAGCACAATGGTTGAAGATTCTCCCTGACAACAGATTCCCACACATTTTTATATCTGACTATTCAATAGAGCCAATTTGCCTGATGCAATGAAGATACCAATTATTTCTAGTGTTGCCAGTATAAAAAGGCTGTTGTACAGTGAAGCTAGCATCTGGCTAGCTCATTTTTTGGTGCATTCAGAAGAGATTATTTAAAAGAGAATAGATCTTTTCAGAACTTGAGACACTAAATTATATTCAATAGTGAGCTCTCCATCTCCATTCTCTTTTGTCTCTGTGTTTTCAGAGGTCTGCTGCAGTGCTCCTGTTCCACCACACTTTTAATACTGGGATGGGTGGACAGCTATTTCTTGAGTTTCTGTATGTTTCTCCAGTTTATGATTTATCTAATCTAAAAGTAAGAGGAGATCCTGTACATTTTCAGTGGATCAATGAACTGCTCTGTCTTTGCATTTATATCCTTTTTACATTAACCATCACAGAGAACAAACATAGAAAACTTACCAACATCATTGGCCTTCTGCCCCTTTGTGCACTTAGGTAAGGATTAGATGGGACAAACGTCTAACTCAAACCTTGTGGTTACTTACACACCCATGATAGAAGCAAAGCATTTCCAGAAATATTTCATTTCAAAAGGAAAGAGCTTTTTAGCTCCATAAACTTAATCTAAGTAGTCTTCTGAGTATAACCACCTTAAGCTTCTGACCTGAAGAAGGAATGAGGTTGGGACATCCAGAGAGCAACTGCTGAATGAAGAAGAGATCTAGAGGACTTGCTCTTCTAGGTTAGGTGTCGCATGTCTCAAAATTGAGGTAGAGATGGTTTCAGGGGCTCTGTACAGCCCTTGGCCTCATCAGAGAATGGTAACAATAGCAGAGTTGTCAGCTTATCTTCTGTAATGGGGGGCTAGGTTCTTTTCAGTTGGTAATTACTGAATTCTGTAGTAGATCAGCAAAGGTGTTTTACATAAACAAAACACCTGCATTTAAAACATTTAATGAAATCCCCTTTTCCTTTAATGTGAGAAGCAACCTATTTATTATCTCCTTATCTCCTTTAATCTCAAGTGTACACAGAGAATGCAAAACAGAGAAAAGAAAATAATTTTTGCAGAAAATTAGAGCCCTTTTATGATATTTCCAGACATTTTTGTTCCAGACCACAGCACTCATCCTTTAAGGGCCCTGTTCCTGTGGCTTCCCTTGACTAAGGCAGAAAGGTTATCCTGGCACAGGCTCAGACCTTTCCAAGCTAAATAGCATGTGTCTGGGAATGTTCTCCATTCTGTATCACAGTGCATACAGCCCGTGTGACAGGTCATGGCAGTCTTTTGAATAATTTCATAAGTATCATTATGCATAAACAAGCACCTTACAGAGCATTCATCTGTACCTTGAATAAAAAAATCCCTATTATTTCATCCAGCGGAAATACCTAATTTTCTGTTTGTTGAAGGAACTGTTATAGAAAACCTGTTCCCCCCAATTGTCTTTTATTTTTCTCTTCCGGAATCAAGGCCAGGTGGGATTGGCAACTTCTGGTGTGGGAAGAATATGGCAAAATAATTATGCCTCTTCTTTTCAAAGTTCATTTAAGTGGCACTTGAGCTTTTTTTGTAGTCTTTTATCCACATGAACTATATTTATACTCACATGCATTTGTCCTTTCTGGAAGTACCAACAGCAACAACTGTTGTGTAAGCTGCTCACAAAAACAATGACTGATCTTTGTCAAGATAATTCTGAGAATATTGTATACCTTTTTTGATTTGATAAAGTAGGAAGTTTAATAATCTTTTTTTTCTCCTTTATTCATTTTTCTTTTTTTTTTACTTTTTTTCCCCTTTATTTTTGTTCTATTTCCTTATTGAAGACTAAGATTTTCAATAGTTTGTCACTCTGAAGAATTCATATTTTTCAATACCACAGCCTGGAATCAATTCATCTAGCATCAGCATGCAATTGGAGTATTTAAATTACCAGCACAAGTCTTTGAGGTTCTGCATATTAGTCTCAGCTAGGGAAAGACAGGTATTTCTGAGATTTCTGAGCCAGCTCTTACATGGAGTGAATCATCTTATGAATCATCTTATGCATACTCCTGCTGCACTGATTCCACAATGAACCAAAGACAACTGTGTTCTTATTATAGACACCTCAAGTAGGTCCCTGAAGTTAAATGAGATAAATCTAGATTCAAGTCACTGCAAGAGATACCAGTGAAAATATAATTCTACATTCCTAAGAGACAGTATCATCTTTGAAAGTCAGAACTGATTGCAGATACATGGCGAAGACACATATCTTTCACAATATAATACAGAAAAGCAGATGGCATTTATTAACATGCTGCAATAAGTTTGAGAAGCCCCAGGCAAATTGACAAAGCAGCAAACAAGATGCAAAGTTACAAGCAATAAACCAGTTCAGCTCAGAGGGAGAAAGGTGCCGCAGGGGATATCCACTGATTAAAAAAAGAGAGGGTAAAGGTTTTTCTGGGATGAGGAACAAACAAACAAACAAAAAAACCCAACAGTAGATTTAGGAATGAATGTAGTGACACAAGTACATTTCTCACATCTTAGGACAGAGTTGCAACCGAAGTCAGTGAATCTGCTGGTCAGGCAGACAAGGGAAATAATGGTAGAAGACATACAATGAATAAAGTAATGGATAGCGTAAGGGCTTACTCTCCTACCTGTTAATTTCTCTGATGGAAATGTGAAGAAATTCAAAAAACATATGCAGGAAAACCACCCTGCCTGCTTATATAGCCTGATGGACACCAAGCCGGTGGCTCCTATTTAGGGAAGAGATTTTGGAATCACTGTGGATTGTTCATCTTCTCATTGTTCAACAGAGTTTACAAACACATATCTGGTGGTGAAATGGTGGTGAGAGATCTAGAAAATGAGACAAAAACCAACAATCCAGCTCTGAGAAAGTCCACATCTTGAATGATATGTGTATTATTTTGATCACTTCTGTGTCAAGAAAATGTAGCAGAACAAAGAACAACACAGAGAAGGAAGAAAAGGATGACTGGAAGTATGAAACTGCTTCTGTACAAGAACTGAATAGATTAGGACTTATGAGCTGGAGAACGGATAAAACAGGAGTGTTATGAAAAAGATATGAAAGATCATTAATGTCTTTCCAAGAGAGGAAGAACTGAGAACTTAAATTTTCACTATTAAATTCAGTATTATTAATTCACAGGATATGGTGACGCCCAAATTGTAAATGGCTCTTTAAAAGTGAAACATGCTAAAAATTATTAGACTGCAAGTACTTACAGTAATCCTGAAGATAACTATAGCCCTTATCATCACTTAACACTCAAATTATCACTGAATGTGCAGGGAGAAGTGCACTTTTCCTACTCTTGCTCTGGTCCCAAGCACCCACTGCTGGATGCTCTCATGTGATAGCCAAGAATGTTGAGAGCTGTAATCTGACTGAAGAGGACTGTGAAGAGAGAGTAAGAAGCTTTGCAGTCAGAAAGACACATGTAGTAAGTGGTGTCGTAGTAAGTAAGCAACACAAGTGTTACAGGAACTCAAATTTTTAATTTCTCTGAGTACATCCAAATCTAAGAAACAAAATTAAATCTTGTCACTTATTCTTGAGAGAAAGGCTCTCTAAAAATCACTCAACAAAACTCTGTGATGTTAAAACTGGTGGCCCCTCCAAAGCATCCTCAAATCTGCACATTTGAGCAAATTACTGCAAGGCAGTATCTAAAAAAATTGAGACCAATATAAACTTGAACATAGATGCCAGCAAGCATGTAAGAGCAACCAACAGTAACCAATGAGAAAAGCTAGAAAACCAAATAAGATTTTTATCTAATAGTAACACTGCACTGGTGTATATCTAGTTGGGAGCAAACAACTGGCCATGGTCCTGTCATTGTTTCCCCCGAGACATTTTATTTGTATTAGAAAGACATAAAGAGGAGATAGTAGGGGTCAGTCTCTTCTGTTGTGTGAAGTGACAAGATGAGAGGAAATGGCCTTATGTTGCACCAGTGGAGGTTCAGATTAGATAGCAGAAAACATTTTTCACTGAGAGTTTAGGCATTAGAATAAATTACCCAGGGAGGTGGTGGAGTCACCACGTCTGGAAATGTTCAAGAGGTGTCTGGAGGTGGATGTGGTTTAGGGGTGATTATGGTGGCGCTGGGTTGATGACTGGACTAAGAGATTGAAGGTGTCTTCCAATCTTGCTGATTCTATGATATTGTGATTCTGGAAGTATAAAAACAAGAAAGGCAGGCAAATGCTATGGAGGGAAGATATATGAAACCACTTGTCATAAATCACAAAAAATAAGATCCAGTCTTAGAGCAGGTCACACACAGACTGACCATCCCTGCACAGCCAAACTACCTTCACTTATTGACAAAATCAAGGCTTAACATATTATCATCTTCATCACACACCACACTTAGCTGCAGAAAGACTTGTTTGCCCTAAAGACAACAATGAAATATGAATATTGTATTCTCAGTTCTGCTGATGCTCTCTTTAGTGATGAAACCACTAAATATGGTAGCTTGTTTTTACTACAATAACAATAGAAATCTATTGGCATTTAAAGCATTATGATAAACACTCATTTATTCTGGACCTATGGTTCGGGGTTTCTGTCCAGCAAAACAATACTAAGCAAGCCAGGACACAATTTATTGAAATTGTTTAAAGAATGTGTTTCCTGTTTCTCTGTGCACGCAGTGCATTCTTATCTGGTAAACCGTCTCAATGAAGAACAAAACAAAATGAGGGCAGCCTTCATTTAAAAATGCTAACAACAAAACCATTTAATAACAGAATACAGTTCTTCCTTTAGGTAGTGTCCTTTGGACAAAACCTCAGGCAAAGCTTCCAAAGGCATTGTTCTCTGAAGTTGAGTTAGTTGTGAAATATGATCCAATTCAAACTTTCTTTTGCTCAAAGAAATACAACCAATAGATTTTTTTATTTATACTTAATTTTTTAAAAACTCTGCATCTGATGTAGAACATTATTTGAAATAGGGAGATAGGTAATAAAAACTGCTCAAAGGTAGGAGGGTGCTTAAATGCCTCATAATTCAGTGCATCCTTTATTGAAGTGATTTGACGCTTTCTCTTAAAACCTATCTTAAAATATATTAATCATCTGCTAGGTACAATTCACACAGGCAAAATAAATAAATACTAATTAAAAAATATAAGTAATAAATATAAATTCTGATAGTTCTGAATTCTTAGGCTTGTTCTGCCAAATCTAAAATTCTAATCATCTTTTCAGGAAAAGAATCAAAACAACTCGACAATTCCAACTATTTCAAAGAGGAATCATAATAATAAAGAGTAATTTTATAAAATGCTTCATTCCAGTTAACAAATCAGCATTCTTGCTTTAGTCAAAGACCTCTTTTTGTACTTTTAGAGAACTCACTTTTGCAATTCATGTCACTGCAGAGTCAAGATCCTTGCTGAACAGCAAATTTTTTCATTTCCTGTGCGATCAGTGAATTGTTTCTTAAGATACTGATATTTCCATACTATAAGAGCAGATACAGATGTTTATTTATCCATATAGCATCATAAAGGATTCTGAACTCATATCCACTCACAGAATCAAAGTTGCAGAGTGAAAAATGAGAGCTGGGACACTAATTTATTTCAGCTTCTATAGGTTCCACGGGGGGCTTTGGCTGCAAATAAGTGAGGCTGTTAAGTCGAAAGGGCTCCACATTTTGGACCTTTGTGGATTCCCATTCCTCTCTTTCAGGATACCCCAGAGAAACTGATGTTAAGCAGAATACTAATTCTGTGTGGTTCCTGCAGAAGACAAATTGTGGCAGAACTGTAATGCATGCAGCTCGCATGTTTGAAGAAAGGAGATAAGGGACATCTGGGTACAAAGTGCTTTGTTTTTTGTCTTGCCTTCTGGATTCAAATCACCCATGGAGGAATAATAGTTGCTTCTCTAACAATGACTTCTCTGTAACCATACCAGTTTTAAAGCCCCAGAAATTGTCTGTCCTGTGGACCATTTGAAATGCAGCTCTAAATTCTGCCTGTATGTTCTTTTCTATGCAATCTGTACAATCAGATGAAAACTTAATTTTTTTATCCTGAATCAGCTATGAAGACAGGGAGTTCCAAAGAAACCTGCACTATGTTTACCATGTCTCCTGCATTCCCTGAGGGGAATTTAAAAAAAAGCTTATTGCTGATTGATTTACAGGTGCTTTCTAAAATTAAAAGTATGTTTTAAAAAGGGATTTTTTTTATTTATACATTGTGAGTTTTTATTATTTCAAAAATACTTTGTCTCTGCTGTTGATTGGTGAAACTCACATGAAGATATGGTTGCAAATAATCTGGTGTTATTTGAAATAATTTGTAAATATGAAAGAGGTTACCAAAGTATCAATCAGGCATGATTCAACTTCATGCAGAGACCTTGAAATAATCCATTTGATAGAAAAAAAAAAATCCAAAAATAGTGACATAAATTATTCACCCTAAATAATTCAGCCAGATTTAACAAATACAGTAGAGTAAAAATGAGTTTGCATATTGCACAAAAGGATCATTTAAAATCCTTTATCACTTTGTTCACCTCTCCTGCCCTTCTTCATCTTTTTTGCAATTCCAATAAGGCTGCAACATCACTGCCACACAAAAAGCATTAGCAATTCTATTTAAAAGGTGCCAACCCTGTTGATCGTCTGCCTACCCCACTGTCAGTATAGAAACAGGCTTTGTTTATATTCTGAAAGGGATATGGGAATTATTTTGGTAATTTAGTGCTTTTTCCCATGTCTGTACTTCTAAACAAGACCAAACTATTGCTGTGGTCATATGGTATCATAATAATTTTCATTTTTTGAATAAGCAGATTAGTTTGGACTTCTATGAAGGTTTCCAATTTTGAGTTGTCATCGCAACTTACTTTGGAGCAGCAAAAAAAAAAAAAAAAAAAAAAAAAAAAAAAAAAAAAAAAAAAAAAAAAAAAAAAAAAAAAAAAAAAAAAAAAAAAAAAAAAAAAAAAAAAAAAAAAAAAAAAAAAAAAAAAAAAAAAAAAAAAAAAAAAAAAAAAAAAAAAAAAAAAAAAAAAAAAAAAAAAAAAAAAAAAAAAAAAAAAAAAAAAAAAAAAAAAAAAAAAAAAAAAAAAAAAAAAAAAAAAAAAAAAAAAAAAAAAAAAAAAAAAAAAAAAAAAAAAAAAAAAAAAAAAAAAAAAAAAAAAAAAAAAAAAAAAAAAAAAAAAAAAAAAAAAAAAAAAAAAAAAAAAAAAAAAAAAAAAAAAAAAAAAAAAAAAAAAAAAAAAAAAAAAAAAAAAAAAAAAAAAAAAAAAAAAAAAAAAAAAAAAAAAAAAAAAAAAAAAAAAAAAAAAAAAAAAAAAAAAAAAAAAAAAAAAAAAAAAAAAAAAAAAAAAAAAAAAAAAAAAAAAAAAAAAAAAAAAAAAAAAAAAAAAAAAAAAAAAAAAAAAAAAAAAAAAAAAAAAAAAAAAAAAAAAAAAAAAAAAAAAAAATCAATCAACCAAATTACCAGAGCAAAATAACCCCTGAACTTGCTTGGTTTGAAGCACAATGTTTCGTTCTCCCCCCTAGGATAACACTGAGAGACACATACATCTTTCAGGCTACCTCCATGGCATTTCTTTGGTTTCATTTATACACAGAAAACACCTCTGTGCCATGGCCATGTCCTACATCTGGTAGCAGTGCTTCAGTCCAATCCTTCCCTGCGCACATCCATTCTGTCAAGACAGGGCCTGGTGTCTGCAAGGATTCCTGGGTAAACTTCGACTTTTGAGAAGAGGGAGTACTCGGAAGTGCAAATGAGTCCCTATTGCTAATCCTGCCCCAGACTGGTCTGTTCACTTACAGTATGATTTCCCACACAAAATACCTTCATATTTTTTGAGCTGTCCTAAGGGGAAGGACCTCAAGTTTTCAGTTTTAGAAAACATACTCAAATTCTTTCAGCTGATTATCATTTGTGAAAAAAAGAATGGAAAAGCAGGTGATAGATCAGCTGTATGCTCTTGTTTCTGTTTTACCACCCTGAAAAAAGCAGTTAAGTCTCTGTTTTGTCAAGAGGAACACAATTTGTCAAGGGTTGTGTGACCCAGATCTTATAATTTCCAGTGCTGGGCTAAGATCTGTTTCCTACCTTTCCAGATGATTTATGTCTTCAGTTTACCTTACTTGGTCTCTTTAGTACGTGAGAAGGAGAAGCATTACACAAGAGTGGTTATTTCCGCGTTTTTTCACAGTCCAATAAATCCTGGAAAGTATTAAAAATCAGGCAGAATTACACAGAATGATATTTCAAAAGTTTCTGAGATGTTCAAGTGGTTGAACCGTATCATCAGGTTACAAAATGGTCTCACAAAGCACGCAGTAGGTCATCATCTCATGAAGAACTTGGTATAATCTTTATTTATAAGAAAGTGAAAGGAGAGAACACCAAAAGATTCCCAGTGTGGACTGAATCTGAGAAAATTTCTTGGAATCTCTGTAGCTGTGCTCATAATTCAACACAGAACTTGTTGGGTCTATCTTCCGGTTATAATGCATACTAAATGAGGATTTGAAAAGTGAAATGAAAATTCCCCCCAGTGACACATTCTTGCTCTTTTAGGAAACTTAGGTGTTATCTGAAAATGTAAAGACTCCTCCGTTACAGAGCAGGGCTGCTCATGCCTGATGAGTTACCTCTTCATTTCTCTGCTGCAGAACACAACAATCCAGTCAGTCTTTGGCCTTTATTGCACCTCTAACATTAACAGCTGCACGTTTGCACTTTTGCTAATAGTACCTCTTTGTGTTGTCAGCATCCCCTTGTTGACGTTCTTTGTTTGACACTTGCTCTTGACTCTTGTGAGAGGAAAGAAAAATCCTTGGCATTTCGGTGTGTGAAACAAGGCAATAGCAGATGAAGTGTAATTTCTCATACTGTGAGAAATTACCAGTTATACTGGTGTGAGGAAGACTTTCAGAACTCTCATTCACAGCACATTCTTAATGCTTTCTAAACTGAAGCCTGATCCTAAGAACATATCCATGTACTCGCCATGCTGTGAGTGCTTATAGGGCCTTATGGAAGAACAAGCCTAATAACGTTACAGACTCATTGGCAAGTGATAGAGAGATCTCTGGTAATGAAAATAAATGGCATTGTATCTCAGATTAGAAGGCGTAAAAACTAGCATTTGCTTTCAGTGCTACATGGAATTCTTGACAGACATAAGGAAACAAAATTGTTATAGAGTGCCATAATAAAAAAATACAGCAATGTTAATAAATGCAATTTAAATTTCATTAAATTATAATTCTGTTATACACATTATTTTTAAAGAAAAGTTAGTCACAATTATTTCCAAACTAACTTCACATAAAGTCCACTTTCTCTCATTTTTCTTTCCAAATATATTACTACAATTTTACACATTAGATTTCATACACTAGAGGAAAGAGGATGAAGACAAAATTCAAGATGAAGCTGGACATTTGTGGGGTAAAATACCGGCAAAGTGGAAGGCAGATCCATCTGCAAACAACTGTGACTTTTTCTTGGTGTTCCTGTGTCAGAGTTTAACCCGGCATACAGCTAAAAACCATGCAGCTGCTCACTCATTGGTTTGGGGGAAAGAATCAGTCAAAAGATAAAACTTGTGGGTTGAGCTTAAACAGGCAGTCGCAAAGCAGTGAGATGCCCACCTCACACCCCTGCACTACCACCAGCCAACTCCACCTAGTTTTATTTTTCAACATGATGCTATACGGTTTGGAATATCCCTTTGGTCATTTGGGGTCAGCTGTCCCAGCAGTGTCCCCTCCCAGCTTCTTGTGCCCCTGGTCTACTCGCTGGCAGGGTATCAGGAAATGCTGAAAAGTCCCTTGATTTAGTGTAAAAACTGCTCAGTAACAACTAAAGCATTGGAGTGTTATCAATATTATTCTCACCCTAAATCCAAAACATGGCACAATACCAGCTGATAGGAAGTAAATTAACTATACCCTGGCTGAAACTAGGTCACCATGAGCACAAGAACATTTTATTTATCTTTGCCTTCATACCTACTGTGAAAACATATAGGTTAACTGTCCAGGTTCTGCAATGCCATAGTTTGTAAGTGAATCTGCAACATCACGGTAGCCAAGTAAGGCTTCCATGAAACTCAAGATCCACATGGCACCTTTTTCCTGGGTGTCAGTCAGCTCTACAACTGTGTAATTCTGAGTTTCCTTCTTAGCCAAGATTTCTCTCTGTTTTTCTCTGGTGCACATAGGAGGATATTAATTCAGGTAAGTAAAAAGGAGCTTTCCTGGCCTACAATAAAAGTCTGCTACACCAAATGTATCTTTTTAAATCAGAATGCACAGAGTATTTTGATATTTTTCTGATGAAAGTAGCATTTTCTTACAAATCGTAGGCATTTCTATTTTCCCTGTATTCAAGTATACTTTTATATCTCTGTGCTCACATTAAATAACATGTAATCTATTCAACTGCAACATGGAAATAACTATATGTGTTTTAATTGCCACCTTGTTTAACACCATTTTTCAGTTCTGTGCTAACAAGTAATCTGGATTTCCTATAACTGCAGAATATAGAACTGTACTAGTTTGAAAAAAAATCAGTGGTAGATCACTAGTCAGAATTATAATTTAATAGGAAATTTTAAAATAAATGCAATAGTACAAGAACACTGACAGAGTCAGGATACAACCTGACACCCTGTCGGTCAGGGTGGTGGTAGCAGTCAAGACGAAATGGTCCTGTTGAAGCAGCGATCCTGTAGAAAGGTCAGGCTTTTCACCTGAAGGACCAACAATAGCTCCTGTGCTCTGGGAATCCAATAGGAAAGGGCCAATTGTGCTGTTTTAAACCCCAGATTATATCCAGATGAGAATGCTTGGCCCTTCCCCCCTGGGCGGAGCATCTCACAATGGGCTGATGTAATTCTACAAGTCATGTGGTGGGTCCTTGACGGGCCCATTAAACAGAGATGGCTGCTGGAGGAAGTTATCAAGGATGAGTCATGGTAGGAGATAACAAGCATTGCCCCACCTACTTTAACAGCTTGTGAAGATGATAATAGAATACATGCTTTTGGTTACATCTTACATTGTAACCTACAACAAGAACTTAGCAAGACCTTGAGAGGTCAATCTAGTTCAACTGCTTGCCAACAGAAGGAGCAGCCGTGTTGAAATCACTCTTGAAAGAACCTATTTTTAAAAAACAAGATGAGAATACCCTCCACAGGTATTCCCTGTGCTCCCCACGGATGTTTACTATGCTCCTCCCTGAGCACCCTATTCCAGTTTTTAATTATCGTCATAGCATAGGTTGTTCTTTTCCTAACAGCCAACGCAAATCTAACCCATAATCACTTGTGATTATTACTTTTCTTTTTGAAACTACCTTTTGCTTTTTGAAGACCTATTTCACCTCTTAATATTCTATGGCTTTAGCAAACTTTGTGTATTCTGGTATTGTCTCAGGTTTGCAAGAGACATGAGGCCACACACACAACATGTAGAAGGCTGAATCTTGCAGGACTTCCAGCACCTCCATTTTTTGTTTTCTTTTTCTTGCAAGCATTTAGGAAATAGACTTATGTCTATTACTCAGTAGTAAAGGCATGGTAAAAAAAAAAAAAATCTGTCATACTGCACTCTTGTATAATGATTAAATGTTGCTTTCATGTATTTCTGTCTTTCATGTCCTTTACTGAAAGAAACAATATTACTGTGTCTCGGTATTCATCACTCCATCTGGAAATTCAGATGCTAAAAAGAATGTAAATTAGGTTAGACAACTGATGCATCATTTTTATATTCTAAACTAGATTTTGGTATTATTTTTCATTGATTATTCCTACTTCATGTACATCAGTGAAAAATATATCAGTCACTACAAAATCCTACTTCTTTGCACTTTTCAGTGAGCACCTGCTGACAGGTGAATCTTTGCAATCAAAGAATAAATGGAAATAAATGCAAGAGAAAACACTAGGTATTATGTTATAGGCATCTCGTGGGGAAAAAAAATCGTGCTTTAAAAGTAACTCAGGAATCTTTAAAAATTAATTTCTATTTTTAAAAATAATTTCCTTTTTCTCTATGTGTAGTCTTTCATCCCAGTTCTTTCATCTTACTTTCCTGCTGCTAGTAGATATTCTCCAGCCATACATGAGGAGTCTGGCTGCATTTAACCTACCAAGCAATGTATGATCTTATCCTAATGAAGAACTACAACTACCCATCTTCAAAAAAGCAACTGACTAAATATGCAGAGGGTGTAGTGCATGACTCCTTTTTTGGGTTTTGCAGCTTTTTTACTATTTGGGATTTTGCCATCTAAAAAGGATCAATAGATCTTCAACTCCTTCATCTAGGGTCTCTGGTCCACAGTGATGGGCAGATGCAACAGTAATTAAATCCCTCATACAAGCATTTAAGATGGGTAGATTGAATCACTGTTTAGAAGAGTATCTCTGTCTTCAGCAGATATAGAGATATCACCATACCTCTGCTCTTCAGTGTCTTTGTTCCTCTGTCACCTTTTTTTCCCAGCTCTGAGATTTACTCTTACCATACTCAAAAGATGCACCTCCACTAATGTATGAAGCAGACTGGTATACTCCTTAAATGTATTTCAGTGGATATTGTTATTGTAATGTAACTTCTATTACAACTTCTAGTTTTCTTGGACTTTTCACTTCTGTTCTTGAAACTTAGTACCTAACTCCAGAAACACAGAAATATCCACATCACTTCCTACTGACTCACACCTTTGCATTTTTCAGGGAGGTCTTGATTCTTACAATCAGATTTCCAAGGCAATATTACCCCTCTGTTCCCCGCTATTTTTTGTGATTTGGGTCTGAAACTTTTGACTCAACAGAGATGTCTCACACCATGCTATTTCTGCCTTATTTCAATGATACAAAAATGCAAACTCCAGTTTCTTATTAATTACTTGTGTGATGAAAATGGATGATTCTACTTCATGACTAGACCCTGTAGATCCCCTTTATACTCTTGAAACTCCTTAGACTAACAGTAACAGTAACTGTAACAGTAAATGCTCAATGAGGTAAAAGAAAGTTTTTTGATGCTGGTTGATAATTTCTATGTCACTCATCATTCAACAACGTTCCTGTTCAGATTATAACACAAAATGTAAATGTGTGTGGCAGAATATTCAACTGTAGAGAAGGCAGAGAGCATAATTAAGAAAGGATACTAAGTAAACAAGAGACTTTTTCTAGTGCGCAAAAACGAAGGTAATTATGCTGTTACCGTGAGACAAAATTTTGACTGAATCTGAGTGAGAAGGTTAGTGTCCATGAAAGCTTTAAGACCTAACACAGCCCAAACCCTCAGTATTTCCCTCCATGCACTTCTGAAGAAAAATGGTTGTGTCTTCTGCAGGGACACAGCCTACGGGTTTCCCTTGAGCAACTCCAGGACTTCTTTTAAATTTGCTGTTTATTGCCTTTTTTGTTCCCATCCCTTTTGCATCCTCTAAAAAGGTGCGACTCCACCAAGAAATTTGAAGCAGAGTATGTTCCTTAACTGTGTCTCAGATTCCGTACTACAATTTAAAGAACAGGTCAATGCTGCAAACATAAATTATATTAAAATGAGAGTGTTTTCTAAGTGTGCAGAAAATATACTGGGTATAGACATTCAGCTGCTGAAGGTAAGTAGCTGGGGTTGATTGGCTGAAGGATCTCAAGTATGGTGACCTTGCTTTGTTACAAGGGAAAGATCCAGACTTTCTAAGCTGGGACCTGAAAAGCTAAACTTGCTGCTTGACTTATCTTCTTCAGTCTTATCTAGCAGTTGAAAAAGAGTGGACACAAGTTCTTGCAGGTTAAGTGAGAAAATGGACTTAGTTCCTGCACTCACAAGCGAATTCAATTGCAGACTACTAAAAATCAACATGATCATATTAAAATGTGCAGTTATGAGGTTTTTGGGGAGACACATCTCTTCTGGATTTTAACTGAGCATAGGTAGGACTAGAAATGGAGCCACCAAGTGCTGAGAAATCCCGGACATGGCACAATCATTGCTCAGAGAACAAGAAACTTTCATAGTCAAACAGCGAGACACACTGGGTAGGATCTTTTACTTTAGCACAGGTTGTTCTTGTCATTTTCTCCCCCGTAAAACACCTCAGCTGTCTGCCAGCTGCTGTTCCAGAAGACTTAAGGTGGATTAATTATCCTTATTATATCTGTTTCCTTTGTGCACACATCTTGCATATCATAAGTTACATAACATGACATAATAAATCTCTTTTGACTCCTGCCTAGCAAATACAGCTCATCTTGCACTAAGGACAGCAGTTGATTTGGATGATAGTTTTGGTCATGGATGTCTACTGACAGACATGATATTCAGCTATGGCTTTACAAGGTGTAACTGTCTTTCAAGATGGCTTGTTTCTATCGTGATATCAGCCTCATCGTTTCTGCTCCTGAAATGAACACACAAATTGTATAAAAATAAGACAGTCACATACAACACAACACCCAGGATTAATCACTTCCACCCTTTTCTAGGAGTTAGTTCTCCTCACAAAAACACCCGTGGAAGTGACTTTTCATGTTCTTTCTGAATATGCCAGTAAACCAGCTTGATGTTTTCTCAACATTTAGCTAAAATTTTTGTTGGCTGCAGCTGAAGATTTTCCAATTCTTTCTAAAACTAAGTAAAATTACCTTTGCACTTGCAGCAGTTTTTGCCTCGGGATAGAGCTCTGAAATACCACAATAACAGCAGCTGCCTCATATAACTGACTGGTAAGGTTTTAAGCAAGGTCATGATTATTCTGTTTTCAGAAGTAATGTCTGTTAATTTGAGTCTTGCTAACAATATTCTTTACTTTAAGTAAAGTGCTTACTGCTGACAATCTGTATGGACCAGACTGAAAACTATTACTATTTTTAATAAAAAAACTAGCAGCAGTAAACCTATAGAGACCATCTAAACAATATCTGTTGAAGGCAGAGAGAGTAAGTCCTGATCTCACATTTGTTTGCCAGCAATCACTTTTGCTTCTTCGGCAGTTTTCTCTGTAGCCTCAACTGCAAACTGAACTTTGAAAAGAGCAAAATGCTAGATAAATTTAGGAAGATTGTCCAGGACTCCTTGAGTTCTACAAAACAACTTCCATGCAGCAGTCTGAAACTTGGCTTCTGTCTGACAGCAGTTTTGAGTCGTATCAGGAGGGAAGACACGAATTTCCCCCTCCTCACCCTAGCAAGCCCAGGGTGGCTTTGTGACTGTTATTACAATTTTCATCAGGAACTCAAAACCTACAGAAAAACAGTAATATATATACATATAACCTAGAATAGCTAATTAGAAAATTAAAATGTAGTCAAGTGAAGTTGAGGGAATTGAAAGGGAGTCTTTGCTGTTGCACTCTTTCATGGCAAATAATTGCATAAAAGAATGATGAAAATTTCATGAGATGCGTCAAGGAGTTTCTCACCACCCACTGCACTAGTTCATTTAAAATGTTTCCCCTCACTTGGAAAGAGCTGAAATTGCAGCAGTGGTTATTAATAGCTCCAAAGGGGATCTGAAGTAATTTGTCACTGGCAGGTGTTTGAAGTCCATAGCAACTTTTTTTCCTCCTTCTATACTTTGGGTAAATGAGATGAAATGCATGTGTTATCCTCCATTTCAAGAACTGAAGAACTGCCACTCATCTACCTCTAAGGGCGGAAGACATAGAAGATAATTAAGCACAATAAAGCACTATGGAATGCAAAGATCACGGTAAAATTCTTCTAAAAGCACAGCAGAAAAATGCATAGTGCCACTTTTGAAAGAGTCTTCTCACTGACTCACAGCACCTGGGCTCTCAGTGGTGCAATATTTTTTTGTTTTATTTTTTTTTAATAGAAGCCCTCATATTATAACATTGCCATAATATCCATCATAAGTAGCTTTGTGTCAAAAAAATGCTAACTAGTAATTCAAGAGTACAGTAAAGACCTTATTTGGAAGTTGAGTGTAAATCAGAACATAGGAGGATAGATTGATAGGAATTATAATGATAATTGATATGAAGAGACAAGCCAAACAACAGAACTAGGAAGTCTGTCATCTTCTGCTAGCTTTCATGACCAGATTCCATGTATTTTCCTGCTGTGTTATCCATAAGCAATTACATTCATAACCATCATGTGCTATCAAAGCAACTTTTACTGTTAGAGTGAATGATTTCCATCTGTAACATTTTTCTATTAAAACTGAGCTACAAACCACAACAAACCAAATGCAACACATTTCCTGCAAAATGTGTGCCTCCTTCCAAGTCATACAAAGATTTAGCTGTGTAATGTTGGTTGCTGTGGACTGAATAGAGTTAAGCTCCCCAGGACTTAGTTCATGAATATTTGAGAGATAACCTTCTATTTATTACTTTAATACATTCTTTGCCTTGTAATAAGAGGCTTTTCACTATTCAGACTCATATTGTGGAATAGTGATGTTTTGTTTCATTGAAATATTTCTTATTGCTCATTCAGAGCTATCAAATAACTATCAACATACTACATATTAATTGGTACCCAGGAAAAAAATTGTAATTTATTTTATGTCTGCAATTTTATAAGGTAGCATCCCAGATTCAATTCAATAAAATGAAGTAGATTTCTGGCTCAAGAATTCAGAGTTCATGAAAGCTCTGTTTAAATCTACAGGCATTTCATCTGCCTTTAAAGCTTCTTGGGTCACAATATTGTTATTTATTTCTATTAATAAGTGTCTTGCCCAACAGACACTATTTTAGAGGGATAACAAAACTCTGGTAGTAGGTTTGAGCCATTATAGCAATTCTATACCCTAAAGATTCTGATTGCATGAATGTTATCTCTAATTTTTTTTGCTATTGGTGTTGTTGTACTGCTTTATTTTGTATCGTTCTTGCAGACCAATCTTGTTTAAAATTTTCATTTATAACTTTAAACTACCAATTTGCTTAACGAGAGTGAGAGAGAGTGCAAAAATACTAAGGAAGAAACTAAGAAATGTTCTTTAATTACTAACACATATTAGCAGTGACAAATAGCTCTCTTTCAGTGAATGCTTAGGTCAGTAAACCTGAGGGGAAGGAACCATGTAACCATACAATGCACGATTGACACTGCTGGAAATTTAGAAAGAGGAAATCGGTTAAAGGCACTGGGTCTATATATAAGCATGGATCCTACACAGAGATGAATCTATAGACTTTAAAGATGAGAAGTCTAAGTTAATTTATATAGTTAAGTACTGCAGTTGCATTTCTCTATTTTTCATTTGGTACTGCCAGAAAAACTAAAGCAAATAAATCTTCATACTACATCTTGTCAAACACCTAGATAGTAAATTGTGATGTCAATTAATGTTTCTACCTCCCTGATACGCTCTTTCTTAAAAGAAACAAGAAGAAGGGGAAAGGTTCTAATACTTTCAAAACATTCTATTTTTACATTTTCATTATAAAATACTCTAGTTTTCTTTGTTTTACTGTTTCAGTGGATCCAAAAGGTTTTTTAATATTTTCTACAAAGAGATTTTTATATTTTAGATTTCATACACACACCACACACACACACACCCCCTTCCCCCATTAGATCTCATATAAAATGAGAATGACTTGAAGCCTGAAAGTCTTTCTGAAATGCACCTTTTTCTTCCTGGTTTTGTCTATATACCATATGATAGATGCACATAATGTTTAATATAAACCAGAATGGTTCTGTCACAAGATGTAATATTAAAGCCTCAAGCCTGCTCTGCTTGCAGCTAATAGAATCAGACTATGTAATAGGATAGTCATGACTAGGTTACAGTAAAACAAAGGGATATATCAATTTAAATACCTTTTTCCTAAAGTTATGAGACTGTGATATGGGACTGCTATATTTTCAGTTATGTTTTATTTGTAAGGGATCTCAGACTGGCTTCTCTGTCAAGAGTCTCTGGTTGTGCATACTTGAGTGTTACCAAGCAGATGTTCATAATTTAGAATATATGTGCTGCTAGACAGGCCACGGTGTCCCTTGTAATGAAAAGAAAGTCATGTCGTAAGCCCAGTCATGGGCTTTCCCACTTGCTGACAGGAGAGGCAACTCAACACTTCATGAATTTAATTCCTGCTAAGATTTAAAGGAATTGTCACATTTTCCTTTGTGAGTATACTCTGTTCCCATTAGCCAAGTCATTGGAAATTGTCATTACTCATTTTTAAAGAGCTATTAATCTTCTTCAGCCAGGTTTATTTGGCTGGTTTCAAACTTCACATTGTATCTCTCTTTTCAGACTTCCCTTTGCTTGAGATCACTATTCTGTGCACAGTTCTGCTGTCATGTTTCTAATGACTACCCAGTGACAAGCAAAGTTAAACCTTCTGGTGAAACTGAAGTGCTTTTAAGAATTTTGAATTTTGTATTAAACAGTCCTAATTCTGCTATCAGAAGCTTTAACCTGCTCTCTCTGCAGGTTCTTGCTGAAGTATGAGGTGATTTATATTTTTATTTCTTGTGTTCACACCTGTAAGTGCATGAATGTCCCTTTGCTTAGTCCAATGCTGTTCATTTTACCATCACATCCATAATGACTGTGTCATGTGAAAAGGGGAGGCTTCCTCGACCCTTAGCGTGGGAGTTTTATTTGGCTCCTAGTGTTTAATTTGTCTGTAAGTGTCCCAGGAATGTCAAGACCCTTGTGCCCAACTAGACTGCCAGTGACCTGTCAGGGGGATCCTCAACTGAGCAGTGCTGCTGGATTGGAGGGTGGCTCGACTGACTTAGGGAAACACACCACCAGCATGAGGGAGACCCCCTCAGCAGGTCTTCCTCTTTACTAGGGTGTGTTACCTGCTGCCAGCGACTGCCAGTGTCTGAAAAGGATTCACACTAACAATTTACGGAAAAAACATCTTATTGATATGAAATTGTGACAGGTTAAGGTTCAAAGATTGTCAGTGATAATGTCTGACTGCAAAAATATACTTGAAGGAATATGCATACAAGCTCTAATCCTCAGCAAAATATTCATCATGCATAGAGTATGATTCTTACCCAGTAGGCATCCCTTCGGGGGCGAAGACAGGCTCAGCCCATCGCCTGATCCCCGCAGTTACAGATGGAGTCTTCCCCAACTTTTCACCATTCTCAGTTTATTTTATACAATTTCTTTGTGCTTAGGTGGAGTTTGAGTGACTCTAGTCATACATACCTTTGTCACTGATGTGTGTAAAATTCTCTCACTTCACTTTTATAGTCAAAACGAATATGGAGTGCATGCCCAGTGAGGGGTGGTCGTACCTTGGAGGTGGGTACCTTTGGGATGGAGGTGTGCGTTGATGTTATTATCATTACGTTTAATGAAGCAAGTTCATCTAAGGAGAGGGATTTTGCCACAGTTGCTGGCTCAGCCGTAGGACATATTCCTTTATCTTCCTGATATGGAGTTTATCAGCTGCAAAGTACCATCTAGCTCCCTTTCCTGCAAGGATTTCCACAGACCCTGGCTGCAGCATCTCTACTCTGCTCTACCTTCCGTTCCATCTCCCTTGGCAGATGTGTGTGTGTCTGGAGCATCATCTTGGACTTGGTTTCAAGTCATGCCAACAGCATTTCATCCAGGGGGCAGAAACTGTGATTTATCCTATAATTTCTGTGCTGTTATAACGCCTGTTAAGGTGCTAATATAACTCTTCAGTCTTGTCTAATTGTATCTCCAATTGCCTGTCCACAGGGTCCGCAGTCATTTTCCCACAGACTGTGAGATAAAGACTCTGACTCTCATCTAGTTCCATGGGCAAGGACACCTTCCGCTAGTCCAGGTTTCTCAAAATGCCAAAATCCAACCTGGCATTCAACCCTTCCAGGGATCCACAACTTCTCTGGGCAAACTGCACCTCATGTCACCCCCTTTAGGTATCGGAAGGTGCTCTAAGGTGCTCCAGCCCTCTCATCATCTTTGTGACTCTGCTCTGGACTCATTCCCACAAGTCCATGTCCTTCCTGTGATGGGGAACATGTCTTCTCTCTCTTCAATGTCAGGTAAGTAGCAGCCAATTTGGATTAGCTGCAGCATGGCCATCAATGTCTTATTTTCTGAAATAAAGGAAATGAAAAAAAAAAAGAGGCTTTACAGGCTTTACCTCAGATCAATCTGCCAAACACACACAGATAAAAGAAATAGAAAATAATTTTCATTTCTGAAATTTTCAATTTTTTTATGACAGTCTAATGCATAAGGGGAAGAGTGGGCTCAAGAGGAATACAGATAAGAGACCCAGGAGACAAGGCCTCAAAAAATATGGTGTAGAGAGAGAATGTACCAGTTCTTTGCCCACTGAAGTATCCTTTCTAGTGTCCTTATTCCTCCTTGAGTAGGCAGTTAAGTGCTCTCAGAATCAGGCTGAATGTGTGAAGTTAATCCGTAAGTGTTTATAGGCTCCCAATTCAAAGCAGTTTCAGTATATTTTGTGGTCTGAAAATCTTTCTTTTATATCTATGAAAAACATAAGAAAACATGAAGCTTTACACATCATTTCTTAAATTCAAATTTTCCACTTAAGCAATACCCTATCATGTTTATCAATGGAAAGTATTATTTGAAAAATTCTACAAATTAGTAATAAATCAGTTCAATTAATTACTCTTATTTTAAACCCTTTCCTCAATGAGATATTTAGGCTCCAAATCAAGCTAAAAATTCAGACGTTATACACAATAGTACACCAATTCTAGGAAGAGATAATACAATATAATATAATATATTATAATAATATAATATAATTTGAGTTCTAGGAAAATAATTCAATGCATATGTATTTTAAACAGGTGAAGCTTATAAACTCAGAAAAACCTCTTAATTGTTTTCTTCTTATCAAATTTTTCCAGCAGTGCAGTTGCTACGTAACTTGCTGTTTCTCAGCAACTTTTTACTTTAAGGGAATATATATACTTTTTTTTTTGAGTTTATATCAAATGAAAAGATTGAAAATGAGACCAGATTGTAATGACTTAAATATTCTATTATTTGGACAGGGGGTATACAGGTGTGCTAGGAGTCCTCTGAGATGTTTTAAAAGATGCAAAAGAGTATTAACGTGCCAGGATGAGATTTCAGAAGTTTAGATTAGTGTATTGATGCTTGAAACACCTTTTGGCTCCTTCCTTTGAAAGAGGAAAAACTTGCACCATATGGTGAGACTACTGAAGAATGCCTAAAGGAGCTATTTCTGCTTCCAAGATTGATCCTGCTGTACCTGACGACATTCGTTGTCTGTTCAGACATAACAAGGGAGAAAGAAAAAAGCCTGTGGAGGAGGTTTTTCCATTTCTGTCCACCAATACATTTGCCTTCTAACCAAGATTTCAATAAAAATGAAATTTGATAAATAAATGCACGCAGAGTAACCTTTTTTATCTGCTTTCCCTCTACCCCTTTTAACAGCTGGGTTTTCACTATTCTGCTTAACACTGCCATTTTGCAGCTCCCTTAATATAAGAAATTAGAAGATTTTAGAAGCCTGTTCCTAGATTGAAACATTTGCTGCTTCATCTTCTTACTCATCCTCTTCTACTGTGAATTATCTCCCTCCACACACACACACACACACACACACACACACACTCACAACCCCCTGTCTAAGCTCGATAATGTTATCATTAGCAGAGAGGGGAAGAAGATGGGGAAAACTGAGTAATTATCCTTTATTAAATTATGCTCCATTAATTAGTTGACTGGGTAGCTCAGGGATTGTGTCTGCTCATATCAGAATGGTGATTTTCAGTTCAGAATAGCATCTGTTTCACAGCTTTAGAGGAACAACAACAAACATTAATGGTGTATGGATTATGTCACAAAAAGAGAGATCCTGCATTCATCTGCCACTTGCACATCAGAAATAAAGAGCAGACATCACCTGCCACAATCTCTGCAGGACCACAGAGGCTTAAATAAATTTTTCAATTGAGTTCGATAGCAAATGTAATATTTCTCATACATTTTAAGGGCATTGGAGATTAATTTGGTTTCTAAAGACAGTTTGTTTCATTTTTTTGTGATGTTTTGGCTTATTTTGCTTGTTCTAGTAGAGAAAAAGATAGCTTTGACTAATCCTAGTATCAATTGGCAATCCATCAAAACACAGACCACTTTTATTTCTGCTAGAAATAAATTGAAGCATATTGCTTCTCGTCCTAAGAAGCATAGAATTCTTGTATATGAAAAATACCACCATGGGTTTCCTTTTAGTCTTGTAGTTTCTAGGCTTGAATCTACAATTGGACATAACTTGTTCAAATGTGGCAAAGGCCTGGAAGTGAATCCTTTTGCTTTTGTTTCACAATTTCAATAATTATCTGATACAATGCTAGGTGTTTAAAGCAGGTCAGAAAGCTCCTGCCGCACTAAAAATATATGGATTCTTTTTCTTCTAAAATACCAACATGGGAAAATGCCTATAAGTCTCAAAGGGCTTCTTAAAACCAGATTTTATTTAAATAAAAATGGAAAACTGAAGTACTTTCAGCAATATGGTATTAAACTTTTTCAGATAAAGAAATATAATCTTGTTGATTGTTACTACATGATTTGCTGTTCACAAAAGCTGTGATGTATACAGTATATCTCTACATACATATGGCACAAATATATATTATATACATCTATATATATTTAACAGACAGGTATGTACAGGTAGAACATATTAATATACATTTATTGCAGAATAATGTAATGGCAATGAATAAGGAAGAGAGTCAAAAAACCAGAAGCAGAATGTACATCTTCCCCACAGATGACCTAAAGAACATAGTACCTCCCTCTCAGTCACCAAACTTTCCAGGAATGGCTACTGGCCTCCGGGCACCAGAGGTGCCAACACTATCCAGTTACCTAAGGAAAACATATGTAAGTTTTCTCTATTTATTCTGCCTCCTTTAAAAGGATAGCCTATGAGGTTGCAGCTGCTAGAAATCAGTTTCTATAAGGATTTTATAAAAAAAATTGCAAATGAGTTTCACATCAGCAACAGGATGCACAGTGGGCAAAGCATTGAATGCAGTTTCCCCTCTAAAGAGCTGGGCAGGGAAATGGCTCTAACAGCTAAGAAAGTAAAACACATTTTGCTGTGCTTTGAAAGGTTTGTTCTTGTAAACAATACAAAATTAACTCATAACTTCCTTTCCTTCTATAAATTTTGAATATTTTAGATCAACAAGCTGCTTTGATGTTTTATCAGCCTCCTCCCTGCCCATCTCCTGCCTCTAAAGAGAAATTTTAAATATAGAATACAGCTTATAAGTTGTGTTAGTCCAGCTTGAGCTTGTTTCTTTCAGACAGTTTCTTTCACAGAAACACAACCTCTAAGGAGACCTCCCAGCCCTGCAACTTCAAGGCACACATAAGTCATCGTTATTGTTGGAGGCCCCATCACCCCTCACAGAACCCCTATTAAGGAATCTGAATGCTGCCTCTGGCTCTTCCTTTTACATGCTAGTCAGCTTTCCGTTTAGCCAGGAAAAATAAAAGGAGTGAGAAATATTCAGAAATTCTGTAAGTTGTTTGCATTCCCCTGAAATATTTCTTTAGCTGAAGGCGATCAAATCAATGAAATATAATGAAACCATATGCTCATTATTTCAAAATAGAGCAGCTGCTTCAGGGAGTATTGAGAAGATTTATTAATTTTACCAGCACTGCTCATTAAATCTAGGTATCTACATACCTGTCTTCCTCAACAAAACTCCTCAATAGAAAAATCACCCCTGTGGAGTTCAAACTGATGTTCATCTTGGCATTCTTCCCTGTATCCTTCCAGGGCGGAGAAGACAATATGCTGAGCTGGTGCTGCTGGAGACGTGGAAAAAATTATCTGTGTGGAAAAAGCTGCCTAGCATGGGTACAGTCTGGAAGTCCTGTAAGAGGGATGTGTGTTGGCAAAGACTGATTCTGCCTGCTATGGACCATATGTGCATTTAATTGAGTTTGCAAGTTTCCAGGCAGAATGCCAAATGGACAGTCTACCATCTGATAAGAGTGACAAAGTTTTTCCCCTCTTGCTCTCTCGCAAGATTTGGGTTCATACAGACTTTTAAAAGTAAAAAAAAAAAATCTGTTCTTCTCTGAGACTGATGCTGGGATATGTGTAAGTCATCAAAAATACATTACAGAAGTCCAAAATATTTGATTTACTTAGAGGTTTTAACTTCAACGGTAATACTGAATTTGAATAAAAAAATATAAATTAACACATGTGCCCCTCCATCAGTATTATCTGAGTCAAAATTGCCCCCATGGTTTTCTCTTCTAAGGTCGGGGAAGTAAATAAAGCAACTTACTTCCAGTTATAACGTCCAGGAACTGGAATAGGCTCAGGGAAAGAGAATTAAATAAGAGACTTTGCAAAACCTAAACAATCTGAGGGCCTGTGTTTGAACAGATGTTGCAAGCTGATTTTCAGATCTTAATATGGCCTGGGAACACCTCATTCCAGGCACTACAGCATGTCTGCACTGTTGAACACAGAGGTCAGCAGCCAGTTAAAGAGTTGGATGCCTGGTTGTCCCTGTTTGCAGTTACTCCTTTGATGCTTGGCTCCTTATGGAGATCGCCAGAGCCTGTCAGTGTGAACTATTCTTGTGGCATTTCCCCTTCTGGTCAGTGCAGACCTGCTGAACCTCATGACAAGATCTGGAAGAAACTAATCAATCTCATGAAGACTGTTCAAAATTCTTCATGACTAAAAGAATAAGATCCCCATAAGGGAAGGGATGCAGTATCTTCCAGGAGAGAAAACCATATAATTCTTCAACAAACTTGACTTGAGAATTATAATTATTCAGAATAAAGGTAATATAAGGACTGATGTTTTTGCAGTGACATCCAGATTCCCAACATTTAGGTGGTTGTTCAAAAATTTTTTTCAGGAGGTCCTTAGAGCAGGGTAACTCAAGAATTCTCAAATGAAGTAGGAAGTGATCACCATTTTCAGTGCTCCATTCAGTCTCCAAGGAAAGCTCTTTTTTATTCATAAGGTGCAAATTTGGCCATTTGGATGTCTATACAGTCTGAAGTCTGTTGAAAATAATCTTTCTCATTGACAGATAGAATTTCAATCATAATCAAAATTTGCTGACAATACTAAAAATGAGACAGTAGTAAGGGATGTTAGGCCCAGATTACAAACTAGTCTGAAGAAACTAATGAACAGCAAGCCATGAACAATGACCAGAGCTTATATTTTACAAATATGTATTTCCCATCTCAGGAAACAGAGAAAACAAAGAGCAGATGCATAATACCAAATGTCAAAGATAACCAGAAAGCTGCTTTATCCCGAAGTTAAGTTGTCATTGTCCTGAAGTTGTGTGTCCCTGAAAACCTCGTCTAATATTATAGTTTGATTCTGTCACCCAGCAAGAGAATTCTACAAGAGAATTTTGAAGCTGAGAATTTGCTCCTTGACTGCTTCCTTATTTCCCACAGTGCTGTGTGAAACTGTTGCTCAAAGCATCCTCGCAGTCTCTGTTATAACAATTATAAGCACCGTTGCAATTAATAGCCTCGCTACTTGCAGCTACAAGGATAATTTCAGGAGCACAAAAAATCTAAAATAGTTTAAAATTTTTAACCTTCCTGTCTTTTTATTAGCTTATCATTAGGTAATTTTTTCCTGGATCACAGGGAGGCCATGACTTTAAAAAAAGGAACAAGCCTGTATTTGTAATGAACATAAGTAAATTTAATGTGGTTATGAAAAGAAAAATGCAATTCTGAGCAGAAATAGTAGTGTGGCTGCATTTCACTAAGCTCTTCTCACCAGGCATTAATTAGCCTCTGGCACAAATGCAGTCACACCTTCTTGCTTCTTAAATAGAAGAACAATTCACAACAAATTTGTTATTCTTTTCACAGACATTTCTACTAGGTTTGGTTTCTATAGCACTGCCTGAGATGGCAGAAGAGCTTATGAACCTGTATACGGCCATGATTAAATGGCTCTACAAATGATATTTAAATAGATTTCTGCTCTTAAAAAAGAAAAATATTTCTTGTCTTTCTCTAATTTTTATGACAGAAAAAAACTGCAGTTCAGTTTTGATTGAGGTCAGCCTTTGACATAGGCTTATCATAGTTTTTTCGTATTAATTGGCACAGTAACTGGGAAACTGTAATGAATTCCCCAACTGGTATTTAAAGGGCAAAGGGAAAAAATAAAAAGCCCAACAACACATTTTTGCATCATCTGCTAAAAAAAAAAAAAAAAAAAGACAGGAAATGGGATGCTTAATTATCTGGTCTGAGTCAAGTTATTTATAATTTAAACAGAATACAGAAAAGTAGTGTCTTTTGCTCCAAAAGAGGGCACAAAGTGCTTCATGTGGCTGAGTTAGTTACAGATGAGCCCAATAGCTTAGTCTGGATTGAACCCTCTTAGAAACTGTCATTAGGAAAGAGGCAACAAAAAATCAAAAGTAATGTAAAGTTCATCTTTGTTATTTCTCCTGTGGACTACACTTGGGTAGGTATTTCTCTGAGGTTTTGGATTGATAATAGTAGCAGCTGTCAGCCAGCAGCTATGCATGAAGGATAAGGGGGTTGAGAATACATTAGGAGATTTCAAGAACCTCAGCTATATTACATACTGATTATTCAACACTGAATATTTAGGTGTTTTTTGGTAACCATCAATACATATTTGAAATGCCTTCAGTGAAGGTAAAATGTGAATTATTTGGTGGATCTGACCATATTTTAGCTCAGAAAATAAAATTATCACAGAAATGTAAAGATATCACACTGCAATAAAAAATATATTGGATCTCATTTTAGCCATGCTTTTATTTAAGGAAATCATTGGCCATGTTGTCATTCCTTAGTTAATTTCAAACACACACAGTGAATACCTAAATATCAAAAGTTTCTAATTAATATTTCTAAGTAAATATTCTTAATTTGTTTATTCTTGGAGAGAGTTCATTGTTAGCAGGCTTTATTTTCTTAGTTGATCTTTTATTTCTATAGAACATCTTTCCTGTGTTTTGAAGAAAAATACAAGTTTGAATCCCTACAAAACGAATCATTCCTTGGAAAGATTCAGCCATTGAAAATAGGCAAAATTAGCAGATTATTGTGGCTCGTACCTTAAAAATAAATCTTGCTGGTAGAGGTCTAATATCAAAACTTTTTGACAACAGTTATAAATTAGGGTCTTTTGAAACCGCATGAACTTTGCATACAAATGCTTAGAAACACCACTGAAAGCTAAGATTATTGAGAATAGAATACAAGCAAGAAGAGTAAGCCTGTGATATGTACACTGTTGAAAAGAAGATACTATTATTTGTTCAAAATGCTTCCTTTTTTTCCCTTCTATTTTATCACAACACTCCTATCTGAGATCATCCACTGTCAAAGTTAGTTTGTTGTAATTTTTTTGGAAGTGTTGAATAATTCTTAAGAACCTCTTCCACCACTCCTCCCTTCTTCCCAGGCTGTACCTCCTCCTCCCAGTCGCACAGGGAGATGGGGATGGGGATTGTGGTCAGTTAACTTAATATGAAAGAACTTCCAACATCATAGGTCACTACTAAATGGTTTCTTTGAGAAAAATATACATAGAAAATAAATGGAATCTCTAGAAAATACAGATGATGTAACCTAGAATATGTTCTGAACAACTCTTTATATATATATATATATATATAAAACTACATTATCTTTCAAAGCGCTAAGTGATTTGGACATTGGATTTATGAAATGCACGTGTCAGTGGCATAGAACATTGTGCCAGGGAATGTATCAATAAAGAAGAAAAATAAGAAAGTTTGAATCATTGTCAAGCTTCTTACTGCTTTTAGAATTTAGTTGTTGATTCCCTTCAAAGACTTGACTGAGTTTTCGGCTATTTATTTTCTGGAATATAATATAATTCTAGTACATAAAGGTGCAAAAATTGGGAAAATAAGTGGTGCATAAGTGAAGAAAAGTAGATTTCTTTTTTCTTCACTTCTGCTATTTCACTGCTGTTTCTCTATTGCAATGAAAATGTTAGGCAGTTTTAATAATGTTTTCATGGCCTATTCATAGCTTAGAAACAACATTTGTTTAGGAGTCTAAAGATATTTTTTAAATGCATACTTTGAATTTTATACTAAAAGCTGAAGAGCAAGAGAACATATGGTCAGGAGTTTTATGAGTCTTTAGGCTGCTAACTCTTAAAATTGCATACAGAATTAAATCATGAAAAAAACTTATTAAACAGTTAAAATGTGCAGGCAATGAGTATTTTTAATGTCCCTTGATACACAATAGAATGGCAAAAGAGAAAGTATAAACCAGCCTTGAAGTTGTTTATAGGTTTTTAGAGGCAGATTTATTTGTAATCTTGATTCAAATGGAATTAAAAAATCATCTAGCTACTAGTGGTCCTACAACCACTGCATAAGATCCAGGATTCTTTGGCATTGTTTTGTTGGGTTTTTTTTTCTCTTTTTTGACTTGGGAATTCAAAATGTCAGAGCAGCAGATTACATCAGGATCCAAGAATTCTGGGCACTGCCGCAGACTGTCTGTGTGATCTTGGCCAAATATGTAATCTTTTTTCCCTGTAAAACAAGACAACAGTACTTTCTTACTGTAGAGTGGTGCTGCGAGCTGATTTTACTGTAAAGTAATGAGGGATAATATCGATTCTTTAGTGGTGAAAAATGTTTTGTTGTAGTATCATAATTCTGGAAGACACACATTTCTTCATAAGCAGATCTTAAATACTTCAAGAATGTTAAGTAGAAAATATTGATAGATTTTTTTCTCATACAGTAGCATTTGCTACAATGTTATTGCTATTTTTATTCTGATTATTACTTTGGTCAGTTCATTTTCCACTATGAATAATTGTCAATTTTAAGAGAAAATCATCCAGATAATTGGCTGCACAATTTGGACTCAACAGTTCTGTTTAAAAGGCATTGTGACCTTTCATCTGCCTGCAGTAAGTGCATTGTTTGTTTACATGCTGTGATTTGTTGCTGAAGAAGACAATTGTTAATAGCACCTATCAATAAAACTGCTTAATTGAAAGAAAACCAAAGTAATTTTCATCCTCAGGGCTAAAGTAGTTATAGTCTTTGGTTTCCTTTGGAGTATTTTTAGGGCAGGAAGGAAAATGGAGAGGGCTGAGTTTTACTGATGAATATTTACTCAGCTAGGAAAATGGTGTGTATTGATGGAAACAGAAGCTGTAAAACAGCAGTAACATTGCTCTGTAATAACAAATGCTGCTAACTTAGAAGAGCTGCAGTAATTTTGAAACAGTAAAACTACTTATAGATTGGGCATTTTGGCCTTCAGATCCACTTTTCATTTCAGCTCATAAGTGTTTCTTCTCATACCAGTTATTTCCTTTTGTAAAGCTGACACGAAGAAGCAAAGACACACAAGCAGTCCCATAATCTAATTCTTTTCCTTGACTGTTTTTCTTTTTTTTCATGATTTGTTCTTCCTTCCAAGTCTTTGCATCATCATCACTCACATCAGCTAGCTGCTTCCTTGGCACAACTCCTGGAACACATCCTTTTCATGTCAGCATCTCTCAGCAGCTATATGAAAAAATTAACTGGCTGGGGGTTTTTTTCACCTTTTTATCTAATTTCACTATAGTGTGCAATAGAACAAAAAGATAAATAGCCATTTATATCCACTCTTCAGATATGGAATTTTAATCACGATCTTTTGCATTGAGAACAATCTTATTAAGGCAAAAAAAAGGGTGTATTTTATTAGAAAAATATTTCCAAACTAGTGCTCATGGCAGACCACATCAGAGGACTTACTAGGGATTCCATTTTACTGTTGTTTAAATGAATGTTACAGCTTATATAAAATAACTGTGACACAACACGCAATCATTGTCCTCTTATAGAAGGGAATCATGTGGATATGAAGTCATACTAAAAAAAAAAATTAAAGGTGCAATAATGGATTTGCCCAATATATTCATTTTTAAAGTATCACAGAATATATGTGACTTAAAACTATTGCACTTAATTAATTGAATTGACAAACTTTTCTTGCATGGATTGAGAAACAGTGAATCAAACACTGCATGAATTGAACTGTCAGGCAATACACCACGGGATGATCACTCCAGTTTTTATCAATCTTGTACTTAAAGACAAAATAAATCCTTGCTTGAAAAAATACTAACTTAAGAGAAAAATTCAAGAATATTTCTATTTAGATATTCTTCAAACTCAAGAGTTATCTGGTCCAGGTACAACAACCCAATCAGCTTAATTGCTATTAGCCTGATGAAGGCCCAGACATCATGACCATCTTTTCATGTCTATCTTCACACGGGTTCTACTCCACAGGAAAGAAATCACAATGTCTGTGCAGTATGGAGAACAGACAAGGGGCAAGAGCAAAGTCTGTATTGAATGTACCTGATCAATGAAAGATGGTGTCCATGCTTGCACAGACAGCTGTGCCTCACAGTGTGTTGCCCTGTCCTGGTCGCCTGATTGCTCCAGTCAGGGAGCTTTTTAGCAGGCACAGAAGCTGTCTTCCAGCCCATCTATCTAGAATTCCTTCCAAAGCAGAGAATGAGGAAGAAAGGCAAGAGTGGGGAGCAGTTGTGAAGGTCGTGTTCAGTCCTGGAGCAGAGCCACAATGGAGGTATGCTCCTGTACCTGAGAGTAGATCTAAAACTAAGGTAAAAGATGCTAAAGCATTTTATGGAAAGAGGAAAAAAAGCATTCTGAGAAGGGAAAGTCAAGCTACTTATTTTCACTTTCTGTCATGAATCATTTGCATGAATTAATGCAGAAAATATGCTTCTGATTTTATAAACCCTGAGCCATTTCCAGTGATTCAGTCAGTTTTGTATCATGATTTTTTAATAGGATGTACAGATAAGTCAGAAACAGAGGGAACAGGGACTAACCCTTGCTGCATTTTATCTGTTTCTGTATCTGATAGGCATAAATAAATAACTACACAAACACCAGAGCTATCTGCAATTGCAAAAGTCACCTGGAAGCTGGAGCTCTTGAGCGAGAGCCAAAAGGTGATACAGTGAAAAACGAAAAGAATTGAAGAGGGTGATGAACCAGGCTACTTAGCACAGTCCTTTCTTCTATCTTTTTTCAGGAAGAAAATTGTCATATAAATCACATTCTTGGGCTTCTTATTTATTTCCTTGAGTTGTTTATATCATTCAAAAATATTATGCAAGGAAAAAAGGAAAGATAGTATATTACAACATGAGAATATATTCTAGTTTAATTTTCTCCAGAAAAAATCAAGGTTTTTCTAACTAAAACCAACTTGGAAATTACAGCAACATGTGGTAAATAAATAAATACAGAATTTGGAGATTAATTTGAAAGGTGTACTGGTATTCAGAAACAAAGTTTTACTGGAGATCCAGCAATGGACTCCTGCCATCACCTTTCCGAAAGCAAGTGCTACATACTCTATGTTGTGCTAAAAATTAAAGCTTAGTCATAAAAAAAAAATTAAACTACCATTTTTCAGGGTAAGACAACAATTTGAGCTTTAAACTGATTTGGGATATTTAATTTCAAAGTTCCGAAGGCTAGAAAAGGCCTAGAAAAAGGAAACTAAAATGTTAAAACAATGACCGTGATTAATAAATAATATGGATCTTTGTGGCCTCTTTGAAACCTTTGAAAGCTGTGGCAATATTTTTTAATCATTTCCTGTGCAATAAATTATGAACCCTGGTATAAGTTTTCCCTTGTAAGGAGAGTTCATCAAAGGTTAACTCTGAATGGTAATATGTCTTACCCTAAAACTTCTAAGGGTCTTCTGTGAACTTCAGTCCTGAATCTGTGGAATAGATTAATTCACAAAGCTAGATATACAGACTGTATTTCATCTATTCTGCAACTGATAAGGAGGTGAAACACACTTGGTACTTTCTGGGCTGGCAACAGGAAGTTGGAATAGGGCAGAGTTGGACCATAATCAGCCAGTGTGCCAGCAAAGTATGAGCATTGCAGAAGTAGCATCTGCTTCTGTTTTTGTATGCTGAGCCTTATTGTCTCACAGTTAGGCTTGATAAATTCTTGTTGGTTACCTTAGCTATGAGGCAGATTTACCTGGAAATCAGGAGAAAACAAATGGGCAATAGTTCAAATAAGATATCCAGAAAAACAAATCATTATTGCATCAAAGGACCATATTTCCATGTATCTGGAGTGGAGCCCAGTTGAAAGCAAACAGAAGCAGAGTAATTCTGTAGTGAATGAGTCATTGGCACAGAAGGGACCTACCAAACATTTGTCAAACTGATACTGAGAAGAGGAAATTAGAAGAGAAAGGCAAGCAGAACAGACACACTGGTAGAGACACTGAATTTGTGAGAATATTCTTCCTTAATACAAGTGGCAGTGAAAGCTATATCTGTTGAGTTAAATGACCTGTGCTTTTCTTTCTGTTGCTGCTTTTAGACACCAGCTTGTTAGGACCATATGCACAGATAGACTTGTCTGCTGGATAAGGCCCACGATAGCAGCAAGAGTGACTTGCTTTCAAGGTCAAGAATTTGTGCCACAGTTCCAGGTGGGAGCCAAGAGCCAAGTCAGGGGATGAAAAACATGGCAGGTGTGCATTTCTGTATTCATTGTTTCACAGCTGCTAAAGTTTGATGGAAAACATGTTCAATAGTATTTGCCACTTTAAAATTGACCAGATGAAGACAGCATGAAAGCTTACAACTTTTGCTTCACCACCCATACAGCACCTGCCACATCTACCACTTTCTTTCTCTATGAGAAATGCTCTAACAAACTTATTTGATGGATGATGATGCCTTTGTAAAAATAAAGTTGTAAAATGGGCTGGGGGGTATTTATATTTCTCAGAATCTACTAAATAGAATTAGTTGGTTTTGTAGTATTAATTTTGTAAGGAGAACTTAAAAACATGTTGATGACATTTTTACATGCATTGGGCCTACATCAGAGATCATACAAGGAGATTAAGAAAACCTACAGTCAAAGGAAGGGTCTCAGTATGGAGACCCTAGCTATCATAAATGAGTAAAGGAACATAGGTATTGATACATATAGCAAGTCTGCGTGGATATAATTCTGTAACTGTGATGTGAAATAGCTTTCTACGGACCCAATGATACGACTGAAAAATTCTGTTCCCTTTTTAGACTAAATGAGAGTGTGTTTTTCTCTTTTTTTCTCTTTTTCTCTTTTTCTTCTCTTTTTCTCTTTTTTTCTCTTTTTTTCTCTTTTTTTCTCTCTTTTTTCTCTTTTTCTCTTTTTTGAGAACTGTTTACAGCTGTCTTCACCATCATCCTCTCCTTGTGTGCCTGTTTGAAAGCTAATTAAGACTTTCATGCTGAAGTTTTTACATTACCAATATCCTTGAATATGATTATGCAGTCATCTTGCATAGTTTATCTCTTTTTTACTTTAGAAATACATAGCATAAATTAACTATTGTTTAGGATGACTATAATGGTGACAAATGAGCCAAACAAATTATCCTTCCTACTATAACTTGCAAATTAAGTAAAATATGCAGAGTAATTGTGGAAACAAGAGCTATATTCATGTGCAAAAGTAAAAATTACTTTATGCTCTATTCAATGTACTCACTGTAGGCATTCTTATAATAAATAACTGAATTTGAACAATTGGAATAAATGAGAGTATGAACACTGGGATGTGAAATACATACTTTTAACAAACAACTATAAATTCCAGTGAGATAAACTATATGAAATAGACCTGAGTTAAGATCCAAGTCTGAGCAGTTTCAAACGTTTCAGCTCACTTCTGATTTTAAAGTCTTATGCAGAAGACACTCAGTTAGCAAGTCAATACAGTTTTCAAGTGGAGAGCAGTAAAAAGTAGAACATGTTGCTTTTTACTTTAGAAATCAGAATTCTGTGACTTGATATATATATGTATATTACACAAAGAGAATCACATTTAAAGGGCTAGCATTGTCATTATACAAAATAAGAAAACAAGACCCATGTTCCAAACCTGAAATTTAATGTTTTTTAAATTTTCTGAATTAAGTATGATATGTGTATAATTTTTTATTTGGACACTGAGCAACTTCATATTATTTTTTAGCTATCTTAAAGGTTCTGAATTAAGTATGATATATGTATAATTTTTTCTTTGGACACTAAGTAATTTTATATTATTCTTTAGCTGTCTGAAAGAAGTTGTACATTGAAAAACAACACCCAAAAATATTTCTGTGCCCTTCATATGTAGAGAAACAGACAGATAAAAGCTTTATTATTTTGCTTCCTTGTAATTTTAACTAGTCATATACATGGTTTTCATTGGTTTAAAAAAAAAAAAACAAAAAAGGAAAGCCAGGGCATTGTGTCAGTTTGTAAGCATCCCTTACGAGAAAAATATTCAAAGGAAAAATGCCAGATTCAAAATGTGATTTGGAGTCCAAAATTAGGTATTTATTCTCCACAGTAGATCCCAAAGGGATTCCAGGTGCCTTAGGAAAAAGTTTAAGCAGACATACAGCGAGAGGGGACCTAGCAGCATGCAATCATCAGTAGCTGTCACTGAGCACTGCTCAACAAGGAAGTCAAAGACAAGTCATCGACCTTCATTCTCTCCCTTGAATACATGGAAAAAATTCTTGTTATTTTGCAGCACCCTCCTAGGGGGTAAAAGCATAACCTTTCATCAAGGGCAGTGGTGGTCTCACATTTGCAGCCCAGTTTTTAGATGGTGAGAGGTAGACTTCCACCTTCCGGGGCTTTTACACCAATGCTTGTTGTCTCATGGTTGCTTCGTGGTGGTGTTCATTCACTCCTCCACCTGATGCCACAGTGTGCTGCCTTGGAAAGACAGGCACATAAGGCAGAGGGCAGGAGGAGGATTATCATGATTTTTAGCCCCGTGTGTTTCCCCTTTTGGGATACAGTGATATTTTTCAGTATTTTTTTTTGATACATGTAGCTCTGAAACCAGCCTGACCAGTGAAATCCAGCATTTTCTCTTTGCTTTCAACAAGACCCCCTCTTTCACAGGTAGTTTCCAGCCTAATAGGCAATTCACAATGAGGTCAAAAGAGGAATGTGAATTCAGGTAGTCTGTCCAAATGCGTATCCCTCCATCTGTGCAGTGTCTTCTCATGCAGTTTTACAAGGGCAGATTGCGATAGGACGAGGAAATAGTTTTAAACTAAAAGAGGAGAGATTTAGATTAAATGTTAGGAAAAAAATCTTTATGGTAAGGGTACTGAGCCAATGGAACAAGTTGTACAGGGAAGTTGAGGATGATATTTAAGGTCCTTTCCAACTCAGAGAATTCTGATTCTATGTGGAAGTGAATAAGGCGGGCCCTGGGAACAGCTACTAGATTAAAGCTCACTAGGCAAAACTGTGCAGAACTTTCAATGGCTAGATAACATGCTGATAATTTCCTGAATACTTCAAAGTCCTGCATGTGAAAAGAAAATCTTTCATGGACCTGTGACACCTCCAAGGCTAAGAAGAAGTTGACCACCATTTTTCATTCCTGTGGCTTTGATTTTAGGGACCTGGTCTTAGTTAAGTCTACTTTAGCTACTAAATCCTATCCAAAAGTTTATTACAAGCTACTAGAACTGTCAGAAAACAAGGACAAAATCAAGAGCTTTGGTCCAATGACAGACATATTTACAGTTTGCACTGACCTCATACATATGTAGGTTTAAAAATATTCAAGTTATTATAGCAGAGTATAAAATTGTACTCAAGCAGGTTGACCTCACTGCAGTTCTCAAGGTGAAATAAAAAATGAAATTGCCAACAAAAGTATTAGAGTTAGTGATTAAGTGGCTCTTTTTACACACTTGGGAACACTGGGAGAGACAGTTCTGATGGAAAAGACATGATTACTTCTGATTATTCTGCACTGTCCCGCTGCAGAAGTCCGATACCAGATTTCAGTGGAAAAATAATCACAATAGATAAGTGAAGTTTATATCATGCATCATCATAAGTTTCCACAGTTACAATGAAATTGAATTACGTATCATAAAAATTACACACGGGATGTTCCTTCGAAACTTCCTTCATTTATATTATAGATGTAAGAGTCTTCGGAGCTCAGACATTTAAAAGGAAGTTCTATTGAAAGGGGAAAAAATATCCTTGTGTGAGGCTTTTAAAAATTAAATTAATTGCATTTTATCATGTTTAAAAATACCAAGACATGCTGCACACTGTTTATCACAATGGGTTAATAAATTTGATATCAGGAGAGGTATGGAGAAGGCCTCTCTTTTTACTGTCTTTACTGCCGGGATTGTAAAAAGATGGGCTTCTTCAAACTATATGTGAAACATGGAAACCCTACCGGATTAATCCTTTCTGTATTTAAAGCTTGTTATATTTCTGTACTCGCTGCCTGCATAGGTTGAAAATGCATGGGTATGTACATGCAGTCACTTCACTGAATCAGGGAGTAATATTTTGTAAAGAACTATGATATGTTGGGACATTAGAAGGGATCATTAGGCGAAATAAATATTTGAGAATCGAAAAGTATGTCCAGAGTTCTGGCACTCACAAGACAAATAAGAAAAGGACAAGAAAATGTGACCATGAATTTTACGACTACAGTCTGTGCAACTATCATTGAGCAAACATTCATTACCATTATTAATAACGTGACATAAATGGGAAACAGCAGACTTAATCCATATACTTGGCAGATACATGAAACAGCAGATGGCACTTTAAGTGGAACGGGGGAAATACCCAGCAGACACCAACATTGCCTGGCCATAGATCTGGCATTTATATAAATAAGTGAGACAAAATCTGGACCTAGTAAAGGCCTCACATGTATACACTTGCGTACAATTATTTTTGTGTCTGCTAGGCAGATCGTAATTCTGGCTATGACATTCTTTCCCTCTCATCTGGGAAATGTTCCAGCCATGTTCAAACTGGGGCTGTAGGAACATAGCCACATAAAATCCTGCTTGGGAACAGATTACAGTACAAGATTTTCAAGGGTCCTGCCTAAACATGTGCTCCCTGTGACATGAAGGAACAATGTAGTCCTTGCTTGTGTCTTGAAGTAAACAATATATACCTGCAATATATCACATTAAACCAATAAACTATGTGGTATAAGAGTCATATTGTTCCTAAATAAGAATTTTTTCAGAGCTTGTTAATGGATACAGGTGCATTCATATGTGGGTGCACTTTGCAGTCATCTGTAAGCTGTCATCCACACAATGTAACCCATATAACTCTAAATTTATTCTGCCTCACATAAGACTTTATTTTACTCTATGTCATTTAGGAGAAAGAAGAAAATGTAGAAACTCGTGTGATCCTTTCTACTGCTTGTATAATCTCCTATGTTGCTGAAGACCAGAAGACATGATAATAAGCCATTATTTTTTCTGAGTAAAGCACATTCAGATGAACATACCTAAGTTATTTGTATGAATGATGTTCCACTTTGGAGAAAAGGCTATACCAATAATAACTTTCCAAAATTTAGACAGCTCCAAATCCCCAGGACACCTTTTTTATTTCTTGGGAAAGGACTATTTCTTGACTTATTCTGATTACACTCACTAAAAAACCCTACAATGTGAAAATTTCGTAGGTACATAACATAAATAGATACAATTATATCATAACATATAATTCTGATGAAATGTTGCTAAGCATGGGAAAAAATATATGTCAAGGCTCGCCTGAAGCAACTCCCCTATATAATCGAACTTCACTTAATTTTGTATGCACACAGCTATCAAATTTATGGCTAATTTTGTAGGCACATTTAAAAAAAAAAAACTTCAGAACCAATTTTTACTTTGTACAAGACAGTGATGTCTACTCCAAGGTACTAAGAACTAGAGTTTATTTTAGACATGACTTTTTGATATTCTTATATTGGAAAACAACTGTTTCTTGCTTTTTTTCCCCCACCGTAATCCAGGATCAAAATACTGCAAATATGCAAACAACAGTTCTTTTCTTTTTAAGGCTAAAGCTATCAGCATTATAGAAATTAGATTAATGATACAAGTATTTGAATTCACAGTATTCTCCTGACATGCCGTTCCAGGTCTTCAAATTCTTCAGTATTTTTTGCCATCTTTGTGGCCACAAGAACAAATATATCTTTGAAAATTTATGTAGCATTTGGAGAACAAGTTTTCTCTGGGGCTGCTATTATACATGCTTGTCATGCAGTATGAAGTTACTTCACAATAGGACAAATTTGGGTAGCAAATCCTGATGTAGGATTTTCCTTTGCTAGTAAGAAGAGAGAGGAAAAAAATCCATAGGCATTATTGGTGATGAAACTACTTATTTTCTTCAAGGAACCATTTTATAAGCTAACCTCCTGGCCTGGGTTTTGAGGATAGAAAAGCACTCATTTCTACATTTCACTTTGCTGAGGGATTTTTCCCTGTTAATTCTTCTTCACCATTAGAGTGTCCTTCAGGAAGGGTCAGCAAGCAGCCAAATGTATTTGTATTTTAAATCCCTCTATGAACAGCATAACTCATTGCTGCTACTTTTCCGAATGCGATCCATTATAAGTAGAAGCACAGTGAAAGCAGTTGAATTCAGTGACAGTTACAGATCCTTACTTGGCACACAGGTCATGATGTTTGTAAACACTGCCAAATGACCAGTGTTCAGAATGAAAAGATAAACCTGAATGATGGCCATGATTATTTAATCTTTATAGGCAAGAAATAGGCATGCACAGTTCTCATTTTCCTCTAGTACTGTTAGGCTTTGGGAAAAAAATCCATAAGAACAATGCACAATTCTTAATATTTTCATAGCTTAGCGTGAAATAATATTGCAAAGAAAAAAGAAGCTGCAGGATAATGAGAAGAGCTTAAGCTTGGAAATTACACATCTGATTCACAGATTTTCTTTCTCAATGGAAAACTGTGTAATGCAGTATTTAGTATTCAGGTTAATTTACCACATCAGATTATTTTATTAATTTATATGCAACAGATTCTATTTTTCCTATTTTACTTAATGCTACACAAGAAAAAGATACCTCTCCACACACTTCTGCTGGCAGCTTTTAGGGCACATAGTGGTGGCGGGATGAAATACTCTTAGGCAGGCTGGAAATCATTTTCCGCCTCTTAATCACCGGAAGAGTACGCTGAATACCGGATGGTTCAGAAAGAGACTTCTAGGGAACTAGAACAAGCTAAAATATTAGTTACTAAACATTCACAAAATATACTAGACTGAAAGAAGAGACTTGAGAAGAGAAGAGAAGAGACTTCAGAAGAGACTTGAGCCTTAATAACTATCCCTCAGACTTGCAACCCCCTTGCAGGGCTCTGAACACAGGGTTGGTCCATCTTTCTCCAGATGAAAAGGAAAGTCTCACTCCAATACCTCAGAGGTCAGAGCTACCATGCAGCACAGAAGAGACCCATTTGCAAATCTTTGCCTGAATGGTGGGTCCAGGGGCAGAAAACCTACATCATAGTTCAGGAAGGACCAAGAAGAGCAAGAGTCTGAGATTGGTGAGCCCCCAAGTCAGAGAGCAGAGGATGCACAGGTAAAGGCCTCAGGAGAGATTTGCCAGGGTACTTTCAGTACCTTGGTGCACTCGTGGCCCTGACACAGAAATTTCTGCAGATGTCATGATATTTAATATAGAGGTCAAATAACTAAACCTGTCAGTTAGGCTACTAAAACCCCTCATTAATCTCAATTGTTTTGGAAAGATACTGTGTATTATATTTAAATTTATTTTAAAATAATCTGCCTTGTAAAAAGATTTATCTTGAATGACCCCATCATTACTTAGAATTAAAACAATATTTAATGGCATTGAAGGCATGTAAAGTGTGTCAGGTTTCAATTACTGAACAGAAAATGAGGATGACAAAGTTTTGGCATCAGAGCACACACCTCTGTCAAGGAGAGTTATAATGTTTTGGAAGGCAGGAATGAGCAGAGTTGAATTAGTCTGATTATTAGATCCTTCATGGAAGAAGTGCCGTATTGCAAGGACTGTGACAGATAACCCATGAATTCTGTAATGCTGTCTAATATCCATGACAAAAGTGCATATGCGCGTGTTCATCACAGGGATCATTATTTACTTGTGGGAATTTGAGAAAAATATGTCATTAAGCAGTCAAAAGGACGGAAAGATCTGTCAATTATGAAGCTATTTTCTTCAAAATGTATGCAACAGTAGTGTACAGTAGGCAAGATACGGCACAAGCCAATTTTTTTATTTTTTAAACTTATTTAAGATTCAGCTACAAAACTGCAAAATGTCCTGATGTTAAACCTAGCACAGTGTAAGTGACTTCCGACAAATATTTCCTCAAATACACCAATAGGACCAAGTACACCTGGAATTATTAAGAGCACAAAGCTACACCTACATTCTTGGAGATCTTTGCATTATCTTCCTCAATTATTAGCATTGAGAAGCAGCTTGAGAAGTTCCTTCTTCTTCAAATTCCTCCTTAATTACACTTTTACGAAGAGTCCAGTATAACATAACACTTACTGCAAGAAGGTACATATTTTCATTTTGAATGCCACAAACTATCCCCCACCACCCTTAAACTGGAACCAGGAAAGTAAGGGCAGCACTTTACCACTTCTTTCCACCCAGCTCTTCTTCTTTCAAATTAGAATTTTCTGCCACTGCTCTAAGTTCTTCAAAAAACCTAAAACCTTTTTTTTTCTGCCTTTCTGAGATCGAAGTGCAAATACATATTAACAGCAACTCCATTTAGGAATGAATGTTTTTCACTATTAAGTTTACATAGAGGTGGCCAAACAGGCAGAAAATGTTTTCAAAAATTGAAAGGGTTGATGCATCTTAAAGTGATCTGGACTTTACCTAGTATCAATAATGTATTACTATCTATTCTCTGAAGGTGTTTGAACACAGGAAAACAAGTAGACTATTCCTTAAATCATTTGGGGGAAATAAATTGACATTTTACCTCGTTGCCAAAAACTAAACTAGTGAAAATAGCAATATTTCAATGTACCTAGCTCAGAAGACATGGACCAATTCTTTTTGTTTACTGGCTGATTCTGTTTCACAGTGAAAAAAACCCTGAAATCTTGTCCTTTATTTTACATTGGTGTGTTGAAGATACTGCATCTCCCTAGAATTTTTGTACACCCTAAAGTCCGCTAGATTTAAATACCTGGGTTAGTGAGATTAAGTCCAAGATTATGACACTTCTGAAATGAAAAAGAGTCAGAAGAAGTATTGGAGACAATAATAGCTTTCCTGAAGAGTCTTTCTCTTCTCATTCTGTATAGGGTGTTTGTTTGCATAAATTTAGCAAAAGACTACAATTACCTAGACTGTTCTAATGAGGCTTATGTATACCACAGGCTATATAATAGTGTCTCATAGAAATGAATGTTCCAGCTTCATATAGGAAAAATATTTATACATGTTATACATCTTCACTAAAATTATTAAGAGAAGAGATACTGCTAACATGAAAACAAGACTAAATGAAAAGTATTTCTCCATAGTCGTAACCATGTGGTACAAAACAAGCAGTAGAAGTACAGTTTCATTATATCCTTGAAATACCACAAATATTCAAATCATTCATACATGGAACTTTGAATATTCAAACTATTCCCTATGCATTCTCCAGATTTCTGGAATTAAACCTTACTCATCTCCCTCAGTTAAGATTCAGCCTGCATAAAATTTTACTTCTATAGCGTAGTTACTTGGTATCTGATGTTTGCATTTGAGACAAAAAATTCAACAACCTGTTTAAAAAGCCTACCCAAGTGAAGATCACAACATTCCCACTTTCTGCAATGGATTCATGATCTCATCTATAGTGGAAGAAACATTTTATCTGTTTCAAACAGCACTGGAAGGGACTGTTACAGAGCATTTACAGAATATCAGAAAATGTGTTTCTGGGTAATAAAAATTAATAACTTTATTGCAACCCTTTTACTCATTATTTAAAAATGCGTGAAATACACAAGCTTCTTACACAAAAGTTTTGGAAATAGAAAAATTTATATTTGATCATTTCAATGGAATTCCTAAATGGGACAGTTTTTTTATTGGAATTTAATCAGAAATAAAAAGAGAAAAAACCTGGACATGTGAAACTAGTTTAACAAATGCCATCATAAGTAAGCCAGCTTTTTCTAATGTGAAGTTGCAGACTGATATAACTGTGTCTTTCATGTTTGTTTAAAGGCCAAGTACACTTTAACACTAATCACACACCACTGGAAAGCATCTCATAAGTATGTGAAAGGATTCTGTAGAACACCATGTGGAGTGGGAGCAAACAAGTTAAGCTTTTAAACATTTTTAAAAAATTAGGGGCTCTAGAGAACTGAGACAAGAAATATTTAATGTTGACATAAACTAATGTTTAGCCTTTTGAGTTAAAGAGGTCCCAAACTCTTCTGTTATTTTACAAGACATTGCAAAATTTGAAGAGTCAAGCTGTACTTCACTAATTATCACAGCTTTCACAGCGAAAGCTCCATCACTGTGGATGATAAAAGACTGATTCCCAAATATGTCGCTGTGCATCTATTTAAGTAGAGGAATTTAGTCAACAAGGAATTCAGTTGTCAGCTGAAAAAGAACAGTTAATATGATTTTATACTTTTGCTATAATTGTATTAAGAAAAGATTTTTCGTTTTCAATTATTTGATAAAAATAGGAATATGTAGCACTTTTGTGCATTTCTTCCACCTTTACAATGAAATAAGGTTCTCATCTACTGTATTAGAAGGGGTTTTTTTCAACTGAAAATATAAAAAGGTTAGTGGTTTTAAGGACAGTAATGACAAAATGAAAATAATAACTAATATCAGAAAAAGAACTGTGTTTACCCATAAAATATGTTATTAAAAAGTGGAGAGCACATGAATTTCTCCTATACTCACTTCATGCAAATAATCTTGAAGTGGTTGTAGAAGAAGGTGAGGGAAAGGCACCCCATCTCACTGAACCTCAACTGAGAGGCAAACACAAATAGAGACAGACAGGTACTTCCAGATGTCAATTCACTCAGATTCTGGCTGAACTGCTCCCTAAAAGAGCACAGAGTGGAGGGAAGCATTGAGAGATATTTGACTTTAAGGCAGCTAAAACATAGTTATATGAAGTTGATCTTATGCAATGATGCTGATTTTTGTCTTGAAGCAATTTGCATTGGGTTTCCTTGAATCAATGGCAGGACAATGTTAGAGTGCTACAGGGAAAACACTGAAAAACATTGAAAATATGATACATGTATTCAGGGAGAAATTATATTTGTGCTTAATATGTATCTATTTCTTTTCTAGGGCTTGCTTTTCCTTTTGCTGACTTTTCATGACCTTTTCAGCTGCGAAATCAATACTCCAAGATATATTTCAAAAAATACCCAAGAAGAGTATATTTCCATCAACAAGGCATCACCTGTGAGAATTTTCATGGGTATTCTGGGTCATAAAAATTAATAAAATAAACATTATCATTTTTCTGTACAGAATCAGGCATAAAAGAAAGTCAAGACCCATAAGAACACCATTACAGTGGAAATGATGCTGTAAGGTAATTGACTAAACCTCCTAGTTTAGCTCCTAGTCTAAATTGCTCTAAGGGTCTAGGGATTTGTCTTTTTTTTCCTTGAGAGCAGTCATTATTATTAATCTTTCACAGGAAAACAAGCTACAATTTAAATAACCAAATAATTCCTACTTTAAAGTCTCTTGGGCACGTCAAATGGTACATTATCCTAGTGACACCATGAGGAACAAATACTAAGCAACCTGACACTTCATCAATAGTAGGGAGTCTAGTCACTCTGGTGGTACTCAGAAGAAGACTGAGAAGCCTTTTTAGGCAACAATTAAAGGAACTGTACCACTCTCAGAATACATCATCGGATTGGATCCACTCGGCCTGGAATCTTGCTTACTTTGAAATTCTACAGCATAAATCTGTACACAAAATATAAGTGACACAGCTGTGAGATATAACAATCAAACTGTCCAGAAACACACCCATGCATTTGAATTTTTTCCTGACATAATCTTTTTAAATTGTCATAGTTTTTTTTTAGATACCATGAAACTGTCATATTAACTGTTTTATGAAAGATAATTAAGATTTTTCTTTTTCTTATCTCTTTTTGGGATACACTTAACAAACCAACAACATCACATTAAGGATATCCAGGGAACATAATTCTGGACTACAAACACTACAATCTCTTAAGCCAAAACAAAGAAATTATTTGGCTTGTCAACCAACAGTCTGGTTTCAGTTGACTTAAAACAGAAATGAAGTTATAACATTTTCACCTAAATGCCATAATCTAGTTACTTTTTTAAAAGACAGAACTAAAATAACCCTCTCAAAATAAGTCCAGTTAACTCTTTATGCACTTGCCAATTTCTGAAAACTCGGAATTCCAACTCACCTCTTATAAAACATTCAGGAATAAATATAAAAATAGTTTTCTCTAATTAATAAACAGCGATAGACTGTCCATGACAAGGGGGTTATAACTGGATGATCTTTAAGGTCCTTTCCAACCCAGACCATTCTATGATTCTATGAATCACTATTCTATGATTCTATGACATTGTAAAACCATTCTGGATACAGACCAAGTACCAGGCAGTGATTGAGAGTCATAGTTTTTAGTAAAAGGAGCCACAACTTGGTCCTAAAAAGCATAGAGTCATAGGATTCATACAAGGTTATACCACAGATGTGAATCTTCAACAATATAAACCCACACTTTTTTTCCCTCCTGACATTCCACTGCAGCTGAGCCTAAATAGTGTAGCAATAATCTTTGTGAAGAACTGCGCGGAGAACACAGAATTAACAGTTTGGTTGGTATAAAGGAGTCTTACTCAAATTTTATTACTTTATTTCCAAGCAGCACACTGGTTGTTTGAGAGATCTTTAACAAAGAGTGAACTGTACCCAAGTACTTTGTGGAGGGACAGCCCAGAACTGCTATCTAAAGAAAGTAACTGCTCAGTGCATAGGTTTAGACAGTCTTGGTGACAGCAAATCAGTGCTTAAGTTATATTGCTACTGTGTTCTCAAGGCACTGATTCTACTAAACATTTTTTGTAGAAATTTTAAATCAACACACTTGAGATCTATGTCTTTGACATGAACATGGTTAATACCATATGGAAATAATTTATTATGAATTTCATGATACTTGAACAAATATCGTGACCCAAGAAATCCTGTTAAATAAAGTATTTTTTTAGGGTGACAATTTAGTTGTGCAGTGTATTGCCATCAGTTGAGATTAGTCATAGTAACGACATGTTTTTCACTTAGAAAATTATTAAAAATTATTTGAATATAGGACAGGGGGAATGACTTTCTAAGTCAAATGATATAAATATTGAGCAATGGTAAAGAACTCACCTGAAAGGTAGGTCTTACATGGTTTCTGTTTGTTTGGAAAAGGGAAGTACCAAAACGAGAATGATGCCATAGACAAATCTCCAACAAAATTTACTTACAGACGTATATGTGCTAGAAAATTTAATATGAAAAATTTTCCTGTTTTGGAAATTAGAGACCGATTAAGCTAAATAAATTAATCTATTAATAATGCAAACATTTATCAAAAAAAGCTACATAAGTTATGAGTGGCTTTTTTCTGTTAAAAAATAGCGTTCCAAGTCCACATGGGATTTCATTCAGAGCACTAGTTAAAATGTAAATTTTGCTTTGGATATGACAGCACCAAAATCTTGTGACTCATGTAAGCAAAAGTTTCTAACATCAGAAGTATTGCAAATGAGCTTCCATATTTATTTTCTAGTCCTCATATTTGGCAAGATTAGATGTCCTTATATGATTTTACCTTTAGCCAGGAAATAATCTTCTACAGCTAAGGGTCGTTTCTGGTTCAGTCTATATAGTATAAGGTTTGGATATGGGAATTAAAGTACGACCACCAGTGTAGTAAGCAGGGCTTCAGAGGAACACTGAGTGAGAAATTTTCTTCTGTCATTAAGTAAAATTGCACTTTTGTACTCTTCCCTCACCAATGGATATAGTTTGGCACTGGAGATCATGTTATTTTCACTGTGTTAGCCTGAAGAAAAACACTGCTCCCATTCCCAGATTTTTCTCCTTTGGCCAACGATTTGTTTTAATTTGTTAAAAACCTAATTTATTTCAATTCCTATGGGACAGATGATTTTTTCCTTTTTCAAATGTGTTTCAGGCCTTGAGTCATTTTGTTGACTCAGCCTCTGTCACGGCTTCTGAGTCTGTGGCCAAAAGTTCATAGCCTTCAGGCTGCTTAGCGGCATTTCAGTGCCAAAAAAGGGCAGTCTGATTCAGAGAGGGCATAAGGGGAAAGGAGAAGCAAAAATTAATGCCAGGAGTAGAAAAGACCTGAAAGAACGGATTAAATCAGTGCCAAATTGATGACAGTGTCAGTGCACTACAAGCACAGGAATGGTGGAGGCTGTCCATGGGCCAGGCAGGGTGAGCCTCAACAGCCAGGGCCAGTTCCATGATCTCTGGGACCTCAGCCAGAAAGGTCCTGCCCTTCCTGCCCCCAGCTGGCAATATTATCCCAAGATTATTTTTGTAACATAGACCTGACAATTTTTTCTTTTTTTAAAAAGAAACTGAGACAATTGGAAATGCTCACAAAGGATCTGTTTGAAGTTAAAAGGTTTGACAGTAAGGGTAAGATTAATTTCAAAATGTCACTCTCTTAAAAAGTTTCAGTGTTAAGGTCACCTGCATCCCCTGAATAGTCTCTGATACAGGACAGGCACCCCGTAAAAATACTTTACTGTTCTGGATCATTGTCCTATAACTAGGATTTCTCTCCAAGTTGCCAACCTGGAGAGGTTGTCTTTTACTATAGAAGGAATTTAGAAGCTTACCTTAAGTAGACTGTGACCACTAAGGTAGTTAGATAAATTCTTTCTCCCAGGGTAGAACTGGGCATTCTCAGTTTGCAGTGGTTGGACTCTCTGGGCATAGGAGTAGCTCTGCTCTTTTCCCAAACAGCTGATCTAAAATATCTAGTTTAGCAAAGAAATAAGCTGACTCTCTTTTAAAAAGTGTCAGCAAATGTGAACAGAGATCTGTATGGGATACTAAGTCCCTTTCTGACACAGGGCACTATGATAAAGCCCAGTTTTCAAAGCAGTTGGGTTCTTTGAAATTATGAGCCATAATTCCATCTCCTTACTGTGACGTAACTTATCCAGGAGGCAAACAAAAAACCCCAGAATAAAGAGGAAAAAAGTATAAATCATACTCAAGGGTGGAATTCCAAGAACCAAGAAATAATCTTCAATTATCATTTCCTCAAAGAAATATCAAGCTTCATAACTATGTATGTAACAAATAAGCCTTCCTTGTATAAACACAGTCTCTAGATAGCTTACTTAAAATTCTAAACTCAATGCCCTTAAGAAAGTTAATAAACATACACATTTTAAAATTATAAAATATATAAGCCTCATTTATGAAGAATGGAAAATTTTGCTCTAGAAAACAATCATGAGATTACATTTAACCATGTAATGGAATGGTATTCCTCATGTTCCTCATGAAATTATGAATGTAGCAAGTTAAGGACATGCCTAAGTGATGAGAGATGCCACAGAATTCAGTATATTACAGAAATGGAATCTGAGATGCAGTGAAGAGTATCTTTGGCTTGAAATTTTATAGAAAAGTTAATTGTAGCTAACCTGATTAGATTATATGTTCAGACAAATAAAACCCCATTGTCAGGCTAAAAAGACAAGTTTTAATCACTTTCTGATCTCTTCGTATGTCTCCCACCACCATACCTATTCTCTAAATGCTTTAGAACATTGATACCACCATAATATGTCTGAAGCATCCCACAGGATTTGTTGTTTTCTGTAAAGAAAAAAAAGTGAGTAGACTTTAAATTCTTTGAGACGGAATTATGTCTTCAAATATTAATATAGACCCTGATGCTGGCTTTACCTTCAGTACAAATTAGAAATATTACTATAGCCCTACCTACTTTGTCCACAGTTATGAAGTTGATGTTCATTTGAAACAATTTATCAGCCAATAGGTGGCACTGAAAGTATTTAACAGTTATCGAAATCTTCTATTTTCTTTTAGGAGAATTCAAGTTTCCCTCATGTAAATGCTATGTTATGCTCACAAATTAAAAGCTGAGGCACATATTGAATTTTTTTATTAAAAATATTAGGTACTTTTAAATAGTTAGATAACTGTTGAGAATTTAAACCATTCCCTGGAAATATGAACAAGTGCATCATACTGCTTGTATCATTGTTATAACCCAATCTAAAGCAGGAGATCCTTTTGAGATTGTGGGACCATCAGCATTCCAGGGGGTATCTTACAATGAAGTTTAAATATCTGGCAAAACTGCAGTGTTTCAGGAACTGGTTTATATTGCAGTTTTTGCATCCAGCAGGTCAATTTATTTTCTTTTCCCAGCTGCTTTCATTTTTGTAAACCTGCGAGGAAAGAAGGAGGGTTTTGTAGTAAATATAATGTAATTTTTTGTCACTAGCATTCACCTAAATTAGGACAAATTTTACGAGAAACCTCTTCATTCTCTGTGATAAACAAGTCCATAAACTATTCTATGAATAATGAGACACTTTAGACCAGATTGCCACACGCCATAAGATATTCATAAAGAAACAACCTTGCCATGTTAAGTTTTTGCTAATTTTAATATATTATTTGAGTAAACGTGATTCAGAAAATGTTAAGTATCAGTGTTTTGGTTTATACTGTAATTTAGTCAATCTCTATGCATTGATTCATGCCTGCACATTACAGGTCCTCCAAGCTTTTTATTGAAAGTTATGCCGAGATGGTGAAGTAGGAGTGACTTGTTCTGAAAAAAATATAATATTGTGATACAATGCAGAACCTAACTCTACCATTTGTAGACTACTTCTCTACCACCTCGGTACAGAAATCTGTCTTAAGAACAAATGTAGGCCACAGAGGCTTCAGCTATACCAAATAAAAATGTGCAAGGATTCATTGTGCTGTCATTGACCACGGTGTTACAGGGGACAAGTGAATAACATTGAAATAGAAATATGTCCAAAACTGGTTGGTGTGTAGAGAGAAACAGATTTACTCAGCTGTACCAATGCATCTTAATTACAAGGAACTAAAAGCTTTTAGTGTATTCCTGCCTTCATCATTTCATGCCAGCAGGAAAATTAAAGTACCTTCAGATTGCAAAGCAGTAGAAAACAATAATTTAATGCTATAGCATCAGAACTCAGCAAGGTGTAAGATTCTCTAGCTTCACCTGAATTTGTTCTGAAGACTTATGACACCGCAGTTGGTGATGAGAATTAATGTATCATATCAGAAAGTAATTCAAATTAAAACTCAAACCATTAATTTAAAATTAGGCATTGTTTTCTCTGTTCAGGAAGCAAAGCAAGGGACTACATAAATCAAAGAAGACTAAGCAAAGATGTAGCCTTTATTAGCAATACAACTGAAAATGTCATCCTTCTCAGGTTACTGGGAATATGAGTGGGTATGACAAAAGGAAAGACCAATATTCTGGCTGTAAATATCTTGCCCACATCTTGTAATTGTTTAAATAGCTTTTAAACAATTTCTATAACCTAATAGTAAAGAGAGGACCATTACAATGTAAGCAAATGGAGAAGTATGAATGAATGAATTCTTAAATATTCTGGGAAAGAAAAGTATTGAATTTTATTGACATACATACTTATGAATATTTGCATAACCTTATTCTGGTCACAAAAATAAAATAAAGTTTAAAAATTGCATGTCTTCAAAATACTACCTTTTTTTTATTAACAATTTGCCACTAATTTCCAGGTACATATGCAAAAAATCACAAGCTAAATTAAACATTTTGGGCAGCCTTCAAATAAATGGTCTGCTATTGTTTATTTTACTATTTGTAATAAGTCTGTGGATCAGATATTATGAGAAGCTTATGTATGTCCAGTTACTTTAGCATCTGGGTATTTGCAAATAGGTATTTGCGTAGAATTTGAATAGAACATTAAAAAGTGAGAAAAGGCTAATGCCACAAAGTCAGTCTCGAGGCTATGAAATAAGTGGGATACAGTATTTCACAGGAGTGTGTTCACAACAATATCCAAAGTCCTGAGCCCTCCATGAAAACTCACAAATGAAAAAGCAAGTCCTGGATTTAAATTATTTGAAGGGGGATTTTGTTTGTTCAGAGGAGGGGTTTTTTTGTTTACTTGGGGATTTTTAAAATATCTTCTTTTTTTCTTCTTCTTCCAGTAAACAATCTAATCAATTCTGATTGGGCTTGAAAGCCATTTTAGAAAGTCTGAAGTTATTGCCTGTTCTTGGATATTTGTACTAAAAGTACAGGTCTTCTAGCTAATGAAGGAAATCAGGTCTTGCTATAATGAAAGAACCAACAAAATGCTGCCTAATGGTGAGACTTGTTCAAACTCTCATTGAAATGTCACCTGCTGCTGAGTGAACAGGCTTGGAAGGCATGAATTAGAGACACTAGCTATTGTGAGCTGCCAGGGCTCTTCCTGATGGGATGATCGTGCTTTTACAGAGAACTCCTGAGGAGAACTATTGAAAGTCTCCAAGTAACTGCCAAAGATGAGGTTTCACCTTATGCTTCAGTACATAGACTTTCTAACTAGAAAAGGAAAAAAATACAAAGGAATTTGAGAATTGGTTGAAATGCAGATAAATAACAAGCAACAAATCAGTTGTTCACACAAAGGGAGACAAGGTCGGTAGGTAGGAAGGCCAGTGCATCTTAAGCTAAGTCTTTATTTTTACAGAGTCAACAGTCATTAAGGAAATGGGGGACTGCCTAGGACTGCAGTACTTCACTGCCTGGCACTGTTCCATTAGTTTCCAGGCACACTGAGAAGGACTCAGTCTGTGGCAGACTCCAGTTGCCTGATCTCCCTGTCTCTTCTTCGCTTCACTGTTTTCACCTTCTCTTCACTGGCCTTCTCTTGATATTCTTCTGCAAAGATATTGTTTTACACTGCAGAGCAGAAGCTCTGACTTCTCAACTGGAAAATGAATACTACAACTGTTGGGTAGTAGAAAGTTTTGGAAGGAGAAAGGATCAGAACAACCAACTGTGAACAGCACTAAACAAATGGAAAAATGGAGATAGCACATAGTGTCCAAACTTAAATGAGAAAACAAGTAAAGGATGAAAGAAAAGAAAGTAATCTTTCTCCTACTTTTGCAAAAAACCCCAACAAACCTGCAAAAAAACCTAGGAAAACCCTTGTTCTATAAAATCCAAATTATTATAAAATTATTCACTTGAGTATGTTTTACCTCTGAATTATAAAGCTCCACACTATTTCTCAGTTTCACAATGCTCATAAAATTCAAGAGTTGCAAAATTAAGGCCTGGCAAGTTGGGAAATGCCAGAGTCAGTCTCCTACTGGAAGTACATTTCAATACACTTATCCACTTAATGATCCTGCTTGAAAGAAGACATCTCTGAGGGGGTTCCATCCTTCAGTGCATTGTTTCCTACTCTTGGCTCAAAGTGGACAAGCAACTAGGCAACCAGCTAATGAGTAAGTCACGACTTAATCTCAGGTACATTTTTTGCGGTTTTGTCTGTGAAATTTCCAGGAAGTCAGAAGGGTGCTTTGAAGATCTCATGGATCTCTGTGGGCCTCAATGCAAGCCCAGACTTGCTCCTGATTAAGAGTCTAGATACTTGCAGGGATCACAACTAAAAAAACATGGTTTCATTGACTTGCCTAAAATCACACTCTAGTTCTAAGGCAATCAGCATTAAGTACTCTTCTTATGCCCTGTCTTGTCACTACATATCTTCTAAGTTTGATAGTGATTCTGTATGTTGGGGTTCGGAATCACCCTGATGATTCACCAGGCTTACCAGGACCACCGAATGAAAGAAAAATCCCACCAAAACAAAACACTTTAAGCACACAAAACAATAATATATATGTACAATAATAAATTATTATACATGATAGTTATGGCTGCAAATAAACGTGAACCATATCATTTCCTAACTTTTCAGCACTTGACTTTGCTGTCTTAGTGATGAACATGTCTTCTGATTTAAAAAAATAAACCAACCAAAAATCGAAGAATCGTTAGACATACTCCTGATGTTCAAGAGCATTGAAGAAATGATTGGCAACTCATCCATAACACAGCCTCTCCTCTTGGACATAATACACACTTCATAGAACATATGACTGCCTTTTCTTCCAGCATATTGATCTGCCCTACAGATTCAATTTATGCCAGTAGGTTTCACAGATACTTGCTGGTAAATGGCGCACTCAAAATGCAGTCCTGTTCTGGTGCCAAAAGCCAAGTCACCTTTTCCATATTGAGTTACTAAAGCTTGACAGCAACACCACTGCAATTCTTTTACTTGTTTTTAACTTGAAAGGAAAATACAGTTTTCTTTAGCCTTGTACTAGAAAATGGCCATGCGCTGTTTACTGATGATTTCCAGTGAAATTTAGGCTAAGACAAGCCTTTCTGATGGAAGGTTTCATTCCAAATGCCTAGAAACTGGCAAATGTTTGTGAAACTTTACTTCATAAAATATTTAAAGACTACTTTGTGTCCCAATTAAAAATTGAATGCACAAAAATAATTTAGAACCAGAATTTTCATTTCATTCATTTATCAGCAGGTTTTTTTTCAGCGGGAAAGTGTGTTCTTCATGCACATTTGTAGCAAAATCCAGAATTCCCACACTACTGTTGGTCAATAGAAATGAGTAAACCTCCTTCTAGCCAGTCCATAAAGAAACTGGCACATAGCAACATCCATTATAAATAATGAATGGACCAATTTCAAAGTGTAATATTACATCAATATTCACACTTTTTGAATATTGATGTAAATTGGTTTAAATTGACCAGATGCTCTGAAGATGGCACAGACAGGTGCAAATTATTTTTCTCCTGTTAGCAAATCCCATTAGTCTTTAGAAGCAATGCACTATAAGGGAAAGCAGCTGTTTGTTCCCCTTAGGGACTGCATAGAAGGCACCTCTAAAGCCCCCAAGGAATTTCATAGGAGTGCTGAAAATGCAGAATAAGCTTGGAATCAGATCTTTAATCAACACTTTACTTTGAATGACTACACTTTTTACTATCCATTTCTCCGTATAGCAATGCTATCACAGGATTATCCATGCTCTGTTCACTTTCTGAGGCCTGTGATTACATCTACAAAAGAAACTAAAAGAGGCTGGGGAAAATTTCTAACCCTGAAGTCACATGTGCCACTATGCTCTAGTTCATATTCATCTGCTTAAACATTCTCCTTTCCAAAGGGGAGAGAAGCACATCTACCAAATTTCTGAAATATTTATATTTCATTCTAAATCTTGCCAGTTAGTCATTGTGCTAACAAAGAAATTACACATACAGTCACACACCAGAGCTTGATTCCACAAGGTAATTCTGTTTCATTTAGTGGTGTGAGCAAAGCCTCTAAGCACAGTGAAGACTTCCTCTTGAAGTCTTCTTAATTACCTTTTCTGATTTGCGTCTGCATACCCTTCCAACGGTCTCATCCCCTTTCTTTGTGAATCAGGGAGTAGCTTTCCAAAACACGCTTCTCGTTTTTCCTTGATTCTACAGATGACCCTACTTAAAAAGCAATCTTCGTTCCAGGTGCACTTTAGTCTTGACTATAAACTCAGAATAAAAACACAGTTTTAGTATTAGTAGCGATGCAATGTAGTTATGCTTTTTGCTAATTTTACAATATTCTTACAATAAAGTGAGGATTGCACTATATGTAGTGTATGTGGATAGCTGGAGTTTTAAAGAGTTGTATACAAGACATTACACAGGCCAGGGAAAAGAATAACAGTGTGGGGTCTGCAAGAGCAAGAAACAAGGTGAGGACCAACCGAACAAAGGGATCTCTGAGTTTTTACATGGCTCCTGCCGTGTCTCCCGTTGCCTGGTCACCTGGTCAGGCCACAGGTCCCCAGTCCCTTTGTTATGCAAGGGATCAGGGGTTCATGGTCCCTTGTCTCTGGCCCCCAGAGATCAACCTGCAGCTCACACAGCAGCTGCACCCCGAGATACCTGCACTGAAAGGCATCACTCATCAGTAGAGAGTAATAAGGTCTGCTCTGAGCCTTCTCCGGAATAAAGAATCCCAGCTCCCTCAGCAACAAAAAAATGTATTTTGAATATGAATTTCTAGGCCACTGTGCTGGTTTTAGCTATGATGGAACAACATTTTTTTCACAGTAGCTGATATGGGGCTGTTTTGGGTTTGTGCTAGAAAATGTGGATAACACAGATGCCTTTGTATTGCTGAGCAGTGCTTACACAGAGTCAAGGCCTTTCCAGCCTCTCACTCCACTCCACCAGGGAGTGGGCTGGGGGTGCACAAGAAGCTGGGAGAGGACAGACAGGACAGCTGACCCCAACAGACCCCAGGGATATCCCACAACATGTGGTTTCATGCTCAGCATATGAAGCTGGGGAAAGAAGGAGGAAGGGTGGGATGTTCAGAGTAATGGCCTTTGTTTTTCCAACTAACAGTTATGGATGATGGACCCCTGCTTTCATGATGAACACTTGCCTGCTCATGGGAAGTGGTGGAAAAATTCCTTGTTTTCCTCTATTTGTGTTCATGGATTTTGCTTTACCTATTAAACTGTCTTTATCTCAACCCACGAGTTTTCTCACTTCTACTGTTCAAATTCTCTCCCCCTTCTGAGCAGCTGCTGGTGCTTAGTAGCTGGCTGGGGTTAAATCACAGCAGTCAGTTTTAATCCTATTTTGTATGCAGGGTTTGTTAGATATGTTCTTTTGATTTGTTTCTGAAAATCCATGAATACATCATACAGAAAATGATCAATTAATCTTTTCTTCTTTTTACCTCCACACATGCTTGTTCATGGCAAAACAAGGCTGTCCTTAGTCATTAATAAATGCATGCAACTTCTTTTTGCTTACAGAGGTGTGTATATTGTCTGAAGGCATGCATACAACATATACACATGGAAATCAGCTTCCAACAATAATCTTGCCATTTGCATCAGATTTCTAAGGCTTTTGAAGCTTTCCAATTTGCATGACTTAGTGGAAACAGGGCATAAATCAGTTCTTTGAGTTTGTGTTGCTGTTCCAGAGTGTTATGGGAACAACAGCTTCTCTTTTGCANAAAAAAAAAAAAAAAAAAAAAAAAAAAAAAAAAAAAAAAAAAAAAAAAAAAAAAAAAAAAGCCAGCTCAGTAAATAAAAGAGAATATGACTGTATTTGTAAACCATTACAAATGCACAGGGTAGATTCACCCTTCCACCTTGCTCAGTATGACTCTGATATTCAGACAAAATCAAATATGAACAGGTACTACCACAGTAGACATTCAGCTTTGTAAATGCTCTATTTACGTGGCAAAGAAATGGACCAGGCTTTACAGAAGTTTTACAGAGAAACAGAAATTGCCAGAACTGGCAGTGTAAATTGAAATAGCAGGCGGTAATGCTATGAGAATAAATATTGGAAAAGCAACTAGGAAGCTGGATGCAGGCAACTACTTTTAAATCCTTTCTCCTCTGTAAATATAAAAGCCTGGAGTCACTCATCTCTAGTATACATAGGTTAAACCTTCCCAGTTACTTGATACAGATGCCATTGGAAATGCACTGTGAAAAAAACAGGTGATTCAGAAAGTAAATGTGAGAAATTATATTAAATATTTTGAGATAGACATGTTTCTGGCAGGTCAGATGTCAATGCTAGTAACTGGCTTTATCCCAGTAATGCAGTGAAGCTTGAAGTTCCCAATCTCTCTAAAAGCTACGACCCCTAGGATCTTCTGAGATTTTTCTTTGAGGCACTACTACCACATCATTTCCTAGGCTGTGTGGTCTGCTACAGTGGGTTGAATGGAATTAACTGGGAAGGAGAGTGAATAAGATGTTTTACACCACGCTACCTGCCATACTAAAGATGCTGCAACAGGCCACAGTGATGAAAGCACATTTTAGTTTCATACACAACAGATTTCAGAGACTCATGTAAGTATCATTGTGTTCAGAAGTATTCAACATCCCTATCCCAAAAATTAGGTACTCCTGAATCTATGGACAGTAAGAATGTCGAGCAGGACTCCACCCACATGGGAAGAATCCTTTGTGAATCACTGGAATTTCTAATTGTAACGGCTTAATGGCTCTTCTATCATTCTTGAGGGTAAAACTGACTGTAAATAAAATAAAATGCAAAATAAACAAAACAAAAACATGCAATAGGATCTGTAGCTCCCCCTCCACAAATTTGTAAGCCTTCTGCTGCCCTGGAACCCAGAGTAATCATTCATAAGCAATCATTACAAAGACGCATCTTACTGTCTGAAAGTATTTCACTGAGATCTGCTAACATCACTCCCTCCTAACATATATCAGGTACATTTTATACTGGGTGAGATCTCCATTGATGAGATCTTCCACCTGAGATCATTCCAACTGAGATGCAATCCCACATCAGAGAGCGAAATTCAGATATAAATACTGAATGTTCAAACCAACTTTAATTATAAAGAGAAAAAAGTGTGGAAAGAGAAGTTACGCTTCAACAGCTGTTTCTATTTCTGCTTGAAAGCTCAGGGAAAAAAAATATAAGGCAAAGGGAGAAAAATAAACAGTGGTAAGAAAAAGTCTTATTCACTAGACGACAACTAACTGTTGCACACTCTCTTTCTTGTGTTTAAGGAGAAAAGGATCACAGTTTTGTAAACTAATCCAGTCATATGATCAGACATGCAGTGGAATCATATGATTGGAAAGATTAGATGATATAAATAGCAGATGAGGTAAACCATAGAAGAAATCAGAGAAAAAATCCCAAACTTCTCTTCTTTGAAAATTCATCATTTATAAATATACCAATAGACTCCTACCCATAATAAGCAGGCAAAACAATGATGACAGAAGAGAGGAAGATGACAAGAATCAGAAAGAGTAGGAAGTGTGCTGAATGAAAGTTTTGCAACCAGAAGGAAGAAAGGTGTCTTTAGATACGTCATCCTCCAGCCTCTCAGACAATCCACGGTTACCCAGTGTAATAGCTTTTGTACAAAGCTATGGCACACACATTCCTAAAGAAGGAGAGGTACCTATACCAGTATGCCACAAGTGCTCAGTTAGGCACAGCATGAATGGGAGCACTTCAGCAGCGACACTCAGGGACTGCATTCATGAGCCAGGAAAAGCTACAGATAAAGGCATAGTACAATTTGAAGGCATGCCCACTTGCTCCCTTGGCTCCAGCTCCATGATCCAAGCTGTGAGGGAGGATTGAAATGAAATAAAAGACCCACAAGCCGAAGGTACAAATGCTTCATTACTTTTCAGGCAAACCCAAGCCTCATACTAATCTCAAACACTTTCTGTGAGAGAAAGGATCTTGAACCAGCTAGGGAATTAAGGAGTACAATGATGTGGGGTTTTTTGAAGCCTGCACTTATTACCCACAAAAAGGATGCATAATCACGGTCAGTAAAGTAAAGTCTAGGGCTGAAAGAGTCAGGGCACCGCAGGAAGTAGTACAACATTAAACAGAAATCTGCCATGAAGACAAACACCTACTTACCAGAGATATCTAGCACACAGGGTAACTGCATTAGCAGCCAGCTCTTTGAACGGATGGAATTTTCTTTTTCCCACCTACAGTGCCTTCTGTAAATAACTTCCTCGTGATGTTAAAGCTGCCACGGAGCTGCACACTGCAAAGCTCTGCTAGAAGAAAGGATAAATTGAGATAGTTCTGTACTCTTTTAGTATCATTGCTCTGTTTTAACACTGGTATTTGATTTATGTCTTTCCCTTTTGACCTTCAGACTAGCCAAATGGGTGTCAGGGCTCAGCAAGGGACGGCTGCTCCCTCAGGGCTGAGAAGCCACAAGTGATATTGCTCCCAGTGGTTCCTCCGCTCTGTGTTAGGGTCGCTAATAGGGTCTTCAGACAGCCACAGACAAAGCAAGTGAGGAATTAGGGCTGGAGTCCGTATAGGGGATCCAGCCAGGAGACAAGGCCGGAAAAAGGTCTTAACACAGGCACAGCTATGTCATACCTTAAATCAGGATTGCCAGCCCGAGCTTACATGAAAGTCCTGGGTAGGGTGGGGGTGAAGGGCCCTAGTGAGGTTGGCTAGGATATCTGAGACCTCCTAGTGCTCTCAGGGGCCTGACAGCACCTATAGAAGCTTAATAATAACTCGCCAGAGGAAACAAAGATGCTCACATTTGAATTTATCACAGCTTAAGACCAGTCAGGGCAGGCACCAGACCTGTGGGGCAGCTTACTGTGCTCACTCCCCTCATACCTTCAGAGTGCTTCTAGACCATATGTTCTTTCATAGCTTCTGCAGTGAGTCATGGGCTCAGCAATGGGCTCATACAGCCTAAATGTAAACTAAAGTTATAGAGTCACTAAATGGAAAGTCAGATTTTCCATTTAGCAATTTTCACCGTCAGGAAAGTAAGAGTGGGATTTCACAGATGCTAGAACTGGAAAAAATAAAAGGGAATCTGTCTCTTCACAGCCTGTCTGTGGTACACCCTGCTTCACCAGCCTGCAAGAAATATGGAGGAGGAAGTCTAAGCATTGACCTTAAAGAGGAGACAAGATCCAAACCCTAGGCTCATCAAGGAAAAACGGGAACAAAGAAATGGATGATAGAGCAGATTGTGGTACAGATCTTGTAGAGAAGAAAACAGGGCTGAAAAATATCCTAAGTGAAATAAAAAAAAACAAGGAGAAAAGGACGAGCAATTAGCAGGGCTTCAGGGAATGGAGCTGCTGAGCTCAGAAGAGTACATTTGGTAATGAAACAGAAGAAATAATATAGGTGCTGTCAGATTAGGTTCATTAGAACTGGACCAAAAATTCAGGATTAGACTAAACAGAAACTGGGCAGCCTCCAGGGGAAAATAATGTTGTTAGGTGTTAATGTCTCTAACTCTGTTAATGTCTCTGACTAAGCACTGGCCCTGAAGGGATGGTGTGCACCCTTGCTCACTCCAAGTTCTCATTTTCCCCAGTACATATCCAAGAAAAGACCTTGTCACAGACCAGCCACACCTTGGTTTCCCTGACAGAAAACCCAGCCATGCTAGAAGAGCAGAAGCTGCAGTGGACACAACAGCTTTCTGTGGCCTTCACAGATCCAGGAGTCAGCCCTGAACATGCAGCTTTTCTGCAGGTAAGGAAACTTCTGTCCTGTACTAATTTCTAAGGCAAACCTCTGTTATTTATGAAGCAAGCTACAAATATTTTTCTAAGATCTGAGAAGGAAGAGGAAAGGTCTGCAGCTGTCCTTGTATCCAAATTGGCTCTCCTTGTGTACAGACGTCAAACCAGTTTTACAAGAATGTTCCAGAGGTGTTGCCTTGCAACACTAAGTTACACATTACTTGCCCTTCAACAGCCCTTTACAAAGAGACAATGCACACTACTACATATTTATTCTGTGTCTTGTTGTTCAGCACCTCCTCTGATCCTTTTTGCTCTCTAGCTTTTTCTTCTTTAGAAGACAGGGACACAGGGTCCACATCTTTCCTGTCTTCTCTTGATGAAGGCTCTGAAAATGTTTTCCATTCTTTATACAGTTGTTTTTCCTTAGCTACCCCCTCCCCAGAATAAGGCAAAATTCCTCAAAGATTCCTATTTTTTTTTGTCATATTCTTATGTTTTACTTGAATTTCAGTAACATACACATAAACCCAGTTCTGTGGTATTAACAGAATTTATATATTGGACCTAGCTGTCTCTGCCTGTCTTCATTCTCCCTCGATATATACGCATATATATCTATACAGCACCCCCCACCCACTCTCTTATAGTACTTAGAACAGCGTACAATAGTGTTACTTTTGGCTAAAGAGTTTAATGATCCGATTTCTGATTTCACTTGAACATTACTGGAACAGGTGAAAGGATCAGATTCAAGGATACTGCTCTGTAACTTAACCACAAACTTAGCTGACCTATGTTTGTGTTTAACATTTGTGTTTCTGGCACTACCATATGTAGAAAATTGCACAGAAATCAACACAGAATAAAGTCCATTTTTCTTAAACACAGTTTAATCTGTGTCAGAAAGATCTGCTTTGAAGTTGTTATAAGGGCAAGATATTAATAACTATCGCTATCTCTAGAAGTTTGCTTTTATGTTGGGGCTTCTGCAGTGACAGACCATATTCTCTGAGAGAGGACTGTCAGACCTTGTGAAGAGTTTTTTTCCTCCAGTATTAGACCTGCATGTCTTCCTACTTCATTTCTATCTCAAGCTTAAAACAAGCTTCATGTTCCCACAAAGTCTTTTCCTCTTCCATCTCTGCTCGTAAATCAGACAACTGAAACTGAAAAAGAAAAGTTTCTAAGATTCAGAAACCTTTTTTAACCTCTTTTTGCAGTCATCTTTCAAAACTCATGACCTTTTTCTGCCAAACCTGGTCTCCCTCAGGAAAAAGGAGAAACATATATCCTTCCTTGCATGCAGTAAAACTAGAAATCCTTTTTCTGCTTTTGCACACCACTGCTCAGTCAGTCCATGGTTTGGAAACATATGCTCGAGTCTCAAGTGATCATTCTGCCTTTGTGCAAGCGTGCCCCCGAGGCCCTGCTTACAAGCATCAGGTGACAGCTTTGTCTGACAGTAACTGTGCTTGAATGTCAGGACAGTTGTCTTCTGCTGGAATTGTGTAAGAGTGTCAAACTCCTTGTTTTGATGGTATCTCTTCCCTGTTCTGAACTTCTACTTATTAAGAAAGGCCCTTAAGAAAGCAAATGAATAGGCAAAAACTTTCCCCAAAATGTATCTTTTCAGAAATTTTTGTACATAATTTTCTTTCTATAGGTCAAGGAATCACTTCTGCTCCATTGACACATCCCATAAGACACTTCTTCCTAATTATATGCTTTCTTTAGTCTTGTATTTGTTGTTGTGTTTTAAATCTGCTACAGGAACTGATTTCTGAACTTACCAGAGCGTCTAGTTATGGTCCTATATAATTTCATCGTACCTTATACTATCCTCTGTGTTATACCTTAATAACCTGAACAGCTTCAACTATTTATATTATTTGGGATTGTACTTCAGGTACAGAGATAAGTCCAAATGTAAGCCAGCAAAGCTACCGTTCTCCAAGCCAAAAAAAATTCTTTATAAAGAAAAAAAGTTCTTAATCTGTACAGAATATTGAACACATATATTTTTGCCATAAAATCTCTTCTTCAGTAACTAGGGGATGATATTTTTTACCATAGTTGGACAAAATCTTTGTGACTATCTCCTCCTGGCGAAATCTAGCTACTGAACGTTCTAGAATACTAAATGCCATGGATCTACCTAAATTATCACTGAGAGGTTTTTTTGAGCATGGCAGGACTATTTTTATCACATATATTCCAGGAAAATTAGGTTCTCTTCTCTGTTTCATAATCTGCTGATACATTACCTCTTCTTTTAATGATGTCTTGGAACGATATTTTTATCTCTCCAAGGATTTTTGTCCTACAGTATAGGAACTTTTTGAAAGAAACACAAAATCCAAACCAAAACATCCCCCTCCCCCATCACCCAAAACCACAATCAAAACATACATACCATATCTGTTGGCCTTGGTATTTATTGTTCCCAAACAATTATGAAATACATCTTATCAAGATCTGATTTATCTTCACATCTAGCTAAAATCACCCAAAGTAGGAATGATTCCTCAGGTTCCCAGTCTGAATCTTTGCATGTTGATCAAGACCAGGGTTACTCTTCCTGTTTCTTACTGTGTCTACAGACAGAACAATAGGTTGCTTTCCAGTATCTATGTATGCTCCATGTAATGTTCGGTTTTGGAGATGTAGCTCTCTTGAGTAGTCTCTGTCTGTAAATTTGTGTTTTCTCCTGCTGCTGCTCCTTCTGTGCAGAACAGAAGCATTCCACTACCTTGTAGACAGGCGGTGAGTTCCACTGACCTCTTGGGGATGCTGCTGTGCTGCGCCAGGAGTTGGACTCGATGATCCTTGTTGGTCCCTTCCATCTCAGCTTATTCTGTGATTCTGTGAGAATTTAAATACATCTCAGCTGGTACTCCAGTTGCCTATCATGCTTGATAGGTGGAATTACAATCATCTCACTCACTCCCAGCTGACTGTCTAAATTGTCCACTACAGTCTGACTCTCTCTTCTCTTTTCTCTTTTATGTCCACAGGAATAATGAGAATGGCTCAATTTTAAGACAATGGTTGAAGAGCCTATTCACCCAGGAAATCTTAGAATATGTTATGAAGGTCATACATTCTGTGTTTCATCTCATATGATCATCAATAATTTTTTCCTTAGATGGACGAAATACCAAATGAATCTAAACATTGGGCATTTCCTATTATTTCCTAGTCCAATTTCCTATTTTTCTTTACCTCATGAAAAGAGGAGGTAGATACCTAGTTTAAGACTGGACCCTTCTCTGGCAAGGCTGAATGTTCTGTGTTTGAAAGAGAAAAAAAAAACAAAAAAAGAAATAAAAATCCAAAGCGTGCCTGAAGCGAAACTGATTTCATAGCTTCCATCGTGTAACTCCCAGTTCTGCTGCATATCTTCTGCTAACTCTGCAGTTTTTGAGGCCCTATTTAATGATAAAAATAGCAGGAAAAAAGTAATCTAACCCATATAAATGTAAAAATCTTTCTCACACATTAATTCCATGAACAGTTGGGGTAAAAAAGCAATCAATAAAATAAACAAAAAAGCCAATAAAGCCAATAAAGCAAATAAGCCAGCACCATGATGCAGATGGGACACAGTCTAAGATCAGGAAACAGGAATTAGATAAGCTTATCTACAATATCAGACCCCACCCTCAGTAAATTAGACCTTTCCTGCAGATGTGTTTCTCCCTCTGTTTACTTAATATGGAATTTAAATTATTGGTTTATCACTGCATCAGTATATACTGAAGCCTTTGCACAACACGCTGGTTTTATTAGGAAGGCAGAAAACTGGATAGCAATTTTATCATTAAACACTATCTCAAAATCCATGTATAATCTAAATAAGATTAAACAGACAAACAGAACTGTCATCCATCAAATTTTTGAGTGGCCAGCTTTACAATCTTAAAAATGTTCTCTTTAGTAATTGTCCATCTGTAATAAATGAGTAGACATGCCTGGAATGTCTCAAGAAATTTCGAAAAAAAGTTATTTAAAACTCTAAAAGATAAATAAAATTATTTTGGGCTGTCTTAGATATTTAAATTGCCCGTTAGTTATTTGATTTAGTTAAAATATGAGTAAAGTTACCTTGAAGAGCACTCCAGGAGAAAGAAGCACAGTAAGCTGCCCCTGAGTGGACAGAGATATTGAATCTAAAAGCTTCACACGTTAATAGTTAATTTTGGATAAAATCTATTCATCTAATTCTTTTAATTTTTATGATGAGGACTTGGTTTTTGCTCCACTACCACTTCTGTTTCTAACACCTTCTCTTGCATCTCTACTTCTGGCATTCCACATTTGCTTCAGCAGACCCCTGGAGATTAATTTACCTTGTAGTCGTGAACATCCCTCTCAAGGAGGATTAGATACTGCTAATGTATTAGGCACTACTAATCTTCTCTCTGCTGACCAGTGATAGGACCCAAGGGAATGGCTTGAAGCTGTGTTGGGTAGAGGGGTGGGGATGGGAGGAGCAGTTAGATTAGACATTAGAAAAAGGCTCTTTGCCCAGAGGGTGGTTGGGCACTCAAACAGGCTCCCCAGGGAAGAGGTCAGAGAGCTGAGGCTGCCAGAGTTCAAGAAACATATGGACAACACTCTCAGGCACATGGTGTGATTTTTAGGGTGGTCCTGTGCAGGGTCAGGAGCTCAAATTTAATGATACTAGTGGGTAACTTCCAACCCAGGATATTCCATGATTCTATGCATGTGTTGCCCACAGCACCCCTCACCGGGTTGGAATAGCTGGAATCAGCTATAAAATTTGCCTAAATTAGTATACATGCACAAACCGCTGTGTAGATAAGGAATTAGAATCCGGAACATGTTGGAGTTTTTTCTTTCGGGGCACAAACAGCAGTGTGCAAGAAAAGTCAGTAGAGCCCATGTTTCTCTCTTCTCCTCACAGATGCTTGCCCAAAGGAGAAATAATTGCTGTCATATGTGAGAAAGAGTGGGTAAGAGTGAGGGTTCCTGAGATATATTAAATTTAAAAACCTATGTATTGCTTTCAAAACAGGTGTGGCCAGTTCATATCCATTATAGTTAATCTTCTGAAAACAAGTGATTGCTGACAAGATGATATTTCCAAAAGATTTTTGCCTTTTATAGATCTGTTGCCTGAACAGGCTGAGTTCATCAATAGGAGGACATTGACTGGACTACAGTTTACAGTGTATGCAAGCTCAGTTTCATAATGGTGTAGCATATCTTGATTAAGAGTTTGCTCTAATGTAGGTAAGTGCTAAAACATAGATCCCTGACTTTGTCAAGTCCTTCATTTCCTGAAAGGGCTTTTAAGAAGAAAGCCTTCATTGTTCAAAACAGATACATGAGATTCACCACATAGGCTGGGCTTTCTATTCCCCTCTTTAATGCACTGCTGGTTCCATTTTATTTTGATTATTTGATTCTGATCACACATGATGCACAACCAGACCAAATGGATCACCTAATCTTTGATAACCTCTAGAAATAACTCCTACACTACACAAGGAAAAGCTAATTCAAAGGAGCAACTTGCACATTCTCTCAGCATTCACGCTTTCCCTGGAGGTGCCAGCAATGAGTCTCAGTTTGCTGAGACTAACTCTCTTTATAGTACTCTCGATTATTTACAAATCCCTATACAACCATGATCCATTTTATTTTAGCAGCTGTTATCACCCTATTGTCCACGATGATACACTCAATTCTGAAGACTGCTAGTCTGTGAGTAATCGTGAAAAGTAATCTAAACTCAGCAGGTTGCTGCATTTTAGTTTCTGTTTTTTCTTCCATGATTTAAGACCTTTAGGATTCTTTCTTTGACATGAATAATAAATAATACTTGTCATCATTAAAAGATTTTTAAATTCCAACCAATAAATATTTAATTCTGCCAAGTTTTCTTTTGTTTTTTATTTTTTTTTTTTAAGTAGTAAAATGTACTATTTTAGAGTTTAAGAATATTCCCCAGTTTTAATATTATGTTCTTATTCCTTAGGTGCTATTGTAGTACATATACAGTGTAAACAAAGGTCTTAATGGGAAAAAAGCGCATATTTTTAAGCAGCTGTTTACATAATTGAGAACCTAAGACAGAAATGTTTCATAAACTGTGTGATGTCAAAACCCACTTCCTTCTGCTCGTACTTGCTAATGGTTAGGAAAATCATTTATTAATGATTTTATAGTAGGTCATATTTGTTGTATACTTTAATGAAGCTTAAGTACTGGTTGTACTTTCTAAATGGAACAAAGCTAAAGATAATGTAAGCAATATGAATTCAAAGACTATTTATTCCGATAGGAAACTTTGAACATGTCCATGCTATCTAAAAATAAACGGAACAGATTTTTATTTATTATCAACACTAAAAAATGCCAGTAAGGAGTTATCTCAGATTTAAAGATAGTAAAGAGCAAATAAAACTTCAAGCTCAACATGCAACACAAAGTATAACCACAAAGTATCCATCCACATTAGCAATGGAACTGTGAACTCAGGAGTTTACAATTTTAGGGTGTGGATATTCTTCTGAGTGGGCTTTTGCTTCACTCAGAATTTAAATGAGAGATGACGTTACAAATAAGAAAAATATAACATAAGTTTTATATATTAGGGAAAGTACATTTGATGAGTAGCCATTCATTAAGATGAAAAAGATCTCAATATTAGGATTAATCTGACATCCTTTTCTTGTGAGTGAGAAAGGTATTATTTAAATACTGATGCTGATAATTTCCTACTGAATAATGAATTATAGTATGGGCAGGCTATTTGACATGAGAAAGGATAAACACATAGACTACGTTGTGAAAACTTTATTCCAAAGACGTAAGTTGTTGAGGATGCAAACTTCATGAGTTCATCTGGGACAGTGGATGACGTATTGTGGTGTACATGCAGTATTATCCAGATTTGAAACTATGGCATTATCCAGAAATCCTGAATACCTCCAGACACTGGGAGTTGGTAATTGTTTTTCTATGTAGCACCACTATTCCAATGACATAGTTAAATGCTGACAACACCAATCTAGCTCTACTAACTACAGATGTAGAAATATTGTATTCACATGCAGAGTCTGTGGTACAGTAACAAAGGTAATACTGAAAAATCTGATATTGGTGGATTTTATTACTATTTCAGATTCATGATACTATCCATCATGCACTTCTAAAACTCTGTTGAGACAAAATATTATTTAGAGTGTTATTGGGTAAGATCTAGAACTCTGAAGGTTTTGTATACAGTCAAATTAATGTCTAAACATCTATATTTTTTGTTTTCACCTTTGATTTTCCCTTTTTTCCCTTCTTCTGACAGCCAAAATTTTTACCAGCTAAAGCTATTCTCAACTATTTATCTTTATTATTTATTAGTTATTGTTAATCACAGTCGTGCAAGTTTAGTAGCTGTTCCTGTAGGAAGAAACTGAAGGTTTATTTGTAATTATCCTGCAGCATGAAAACACCTACCTTGTATGTTATGATCCAAACTGTGTGGCAATCTGGCATTTCATTTTCATAATGTTATAAAGTTTCAAAACTTTGGCAAATTCATAGTAGTATTTTTTTTTGAAAACAGCTTGGTTTTGGTTTTTTGCTTTTGTTCTTATTTTTCACTATAGAGTCTCTTTCCAAGGTAAAAATTAGAGCATTATTTTGTTAAGAGAAATGAACAAGGAACTGATTTGATTTCACGCTTAGAAATTTTTTCCTAAAGGAAACATTGCATAACAATTTGAACAGTGAAATGTTTCTAAAGATACCCCTTTTGGATGAATCATGTGTTTGTGACTTTCCTTGGATATATTTATTCATGGCTCCCTACTGCCTTTTATCACCTCATCAGTAATCATCTCTTGTACAATGTCAGTGCACGAGTGTAGCTGCTCCAGAGATGAATGATGCGTTTTCTCTAACATTTATTCCGGGTTTGCTTCCACAGGCCCTACTGGACCCTTGACGAGTTATCACAATCTCTTTTCATATTTTGTTGGGTGGCTGGTGGTTTGGCAATATTTTTCTCTCCCAAGTCCCAGACTTCTAGGACAAACACAGAACAAAGCTGTTCACTTTTCCTATACAAAACAACGCCACAGACTTCCCCCAGTTCAAAAGGAGTCCATTAAACCATATTTTACTTTTGGTCTAAACTGTCTGCTGAAATTCTTGCAGATTCTGTTCTTGATCTTGTTCCCTCTGGTATTCACAATGTCTCTGCTTCCTACTGCTTAGTCCCAGGACACCTATAATCACTGCCAGCAGCAAGCACTACATAGAAACCTTTTCGTCTGTCATCTACTTCAGATCCCAACTCCAGGGCTTTAAACCAAGAAAACATCTTCTGACCTTACCTTATTTTTCTTACTGAATCCCGTGCATTCTTTTTACATTGCTCTATTCCACAAACTTTTTCATGACCTCAAGAATTTACAGCAGCTCCTAACAGCTACATAATTCCCCTCCCTGTTTCTCCACACAGTGTAAAACATTTCTTGGCAACTTACCTTGGCATGCAGTAAAATCGTGTTTGTTTGGATCTGAAGCGTGTGGTACATAACAAATGTCTGACAAAAACGTCTTTTACCAGGACCTAAAATAGCAGTACAATTGTGTTCCTTTCCAGAATGTTTAATCCAGTGACTTTCAGATATCTGAAAGCAAGAAACAAGAAGCTGATGCACATGTAACTTAAACTTGTGAATATCTAGAAAACGAATGCTAAAATATGAGAGTGAAATATTGACTGTACTGTTCCTCTCTTGCTGGCAAAAATCCACATGAATTTCAGCTGGATTCACCGTGCTAAGTGCAGTGGTATTGAATGGTGAAGGGATTAGCTGGAGGAGCTTGGCAGTGTAAGGAGATGTGGGTCTGAGCCTGTACTGGCTTTATTCAAGAAAAGAGATACATATGTGTGCCTTAATCCAATATCAGGGCAAAAAGTTCAAGCCATCTCTTGACATTGATCTTTCACTGCTGTGAGAGTGAAAATCCTGCAGAAAAATCAACTTAATTTATGGAAATACATAAAGGGATTGCAAAACATTGCCTATTTGGGGTTACTTCCGAGTTGTAACCCACTGTTACAGCTGTTGGGGATGTCTTGAACCCGCTAGTTCATTTAGCTGCACATTTACCTTTGAAAAGGTTAAAAGAAGTGTTAGATATCATTCTGTTTGCTCTCAAATATGACCTTGTTGGCTAAGACCAGGTGTGAATCCGTATAACTACGGACTTTTAAAGACATTGCTCAAAGGTGGCAGATTAACAGCTCCATGTCCCACGATTCAGAATTTTCTGATTTTAAAATGTTACATTTCACTGACCCTAATTCTTAGGTAAGGCATAAATACAAGGGCAACTTTAACTCAGATTTAATGAAACACTTTCTTTTGTCAGAGAATGTCTGCATTGAACTGAATGCCCTTTTAAAAGACAAACATGGCACCTATTTAATAATATTTGAAGTTGCACCTGCATATAAATGCATCTGCAACAAAAATGTGGTTAGGTAACCATTGCCATTCTTTCCTACATTCAGACAAATCTTTCCATTAGGAAATCTCACCACAAATTTACAATGGAAACAGATTGTTTTAACTTTATGAAGAAAGAAAGATGGGGCAGAGAGCTCTGGAAACCTATGAGTGGAACTGATTTCAGATTTCTAGTCATTAACCAACTGCTATTGGTAAATTTCATGATGATTTATGCCCATCTTATTATTGCATCTGCATACTTAAAAGATACAGATGTACAGTAATGGGAAATTTGGATAGTACCAGAAGGGGTGTGTGACAGAAATCACCTCTACTCCTGTGGCATAGATTATATAGACATTAATTAACATTTTCAGGAAAAATATGGGAAAGGATTAACTTACAATTCATGAACTCTATCCAAATTCCCAGATAGTAGTAACCTATCTTTTGCACTAAGAATATCAGATGGAAATATCATGGGATTCCACGGTTTGTCCGAAAGAGAAGATCCCATTTGTGGAATTTTCTTTTTCTTGAAGTCAAAGGATCTCTGATACAGACATAAGAGCAGAACCCTTGGAAGTATTTTACAGTCTTATAATCTAGATCATCTGTCTCAGAATCAGCTCTTATCAGTCTGTTTCAGGGGTCAGCTTTTAATTTTTAAGGTATTGCAAGCACATTTTTTGCATAAGCCAAAATCTGCAGAAATGGTCAGGAAAACACTACCTGAGACCTTTGCAAAACAATATTTTCCTGAATTGTGGAGCTCAGTGCTACAATGTCCCCACCTGAATTTTTTGGTCGAAACACAACTGAATACAACATGTGAAACCTTGTACTTTGATGGATGATCCACTGACGTGCAAAGCAGGAGAAAGTCCAAGGGCCTAAGCAACAAGATATATTAGTATGGGTTAAAAAATGCTCAGATAAGCAAGTAACCAAACCAGGTCTTTCAAAACACATTTGGATATTCCCGCATGATATTGCATCATGCACATAAATCTATCAAAGTGTTTTCAGGGGAGAAAGCATCTTTATGGATGCTCTATGGCATACTTCCAGTGGTCCTAGAAAATGGGTTGTCAGTCATGTCTGACCACATTTAGACGTCAAAACAGAAAAGTAGTAATAAAAAAGCACAAACTATTATATTGAGTTTCTTGTAAAATATCAGATGAATTATGCTTCTAGTCATTCAACTGTGGAAAGGACCCAAGGCAAAATATAAAAATAAGTTTGGCAAATATCTTTGCTTTATTCACAATACTTATATTTTTCTACCATGTTTTGGGTTTTTTTCATAGAGATGTATGAAAAATACTGATGTACAGGAACTGCAAGTGATTAACAAGCTGCAGGTAGTGCAAGACTGAAGAGATAAGTAGCTTCATGCTGCCAAAGGTGCTGACCTGACAAAACCCTGAAACTTCTATTACTCTTGTCACTCAAATCCACATGCAACCTTTGGCCAGTCTCTCTTTCATTCCTATCTTGTCAGCCAAGCCTCTCGTACTATGTTGAGGTTGCTTTCAATCTTTTTAATCACAACTGTGTTATCAAGTAAACAAGAGACTAGTTTTCAAAACATTGGACCAAAATTAATCCAAAATTCATACTTATAAATTTCAACTTGGACCAAGCCACAGCTGGTGAATGATGCAAACTGTGCTCACACAGGTTGACCATTGCAACAACTTTCATACTGTTTCTGGAAATTAATCATGCTTTTCCCTGTTTAACATCTAAATCTCTCTCTATATGAGAAGCCCCAAGCAACATGGTGCAAAGCTTCTAGATGCATTTCAATAACTTGCAAGTTTAGCTTTTTTATTCCCCAGATTTTTTTTTTGGCAGAATATTCAACTATGATTTAGAAACTGCCAAGTCACAAACTCTAACAACATTTCCCCTCAATTTATAAAGCTGGATTATAATGGCAGAGATGCCATCAATATTTCATTACTATTAATCCAAGTTCTACCACCCAGGATCAAGGAACATATTTCAGTTGGAAGGATGATGTTCAAAAGATCAAAACCATCGGTCACTTCCTTCAATTACTATGATGTCCAGATTTTGGACAGTTTTGCTTTCTGATTTGCTCCCTTGCCTCAAATAAGGCTGTTGATTGTAAGTGTTGATTAATGAAAGACTTACTGCAATATTTTGAGTTTTTTGAAAGAATTCTTCAATTGAGAAAACACCCATCAAACTGCATTTCTCTTTGCACCCTGTTATCCTGCTAATCCTGACGGCCTCGATCATTGCATAACTCAAATCTTTCCCTATTGTGCCATTCCTCTAGACACCATCTATAAACCTGCCTGTTTTTCTACAGATACTGTATCTAATGAAGTCCCTGTAGTCTCCAGTACTGTCAACAGGAGACTCACACTTCACCTCACAGCCAGCCTTGAAATTCTCAGTCGAAACACAGAGAAATTTGTTATTCTGAATCTGGTTATCCAGACTGGAATTTAAATAAGATGATATATCAAAATAGGTTAGACTATGATATCTACATACAAAAGTTTTGTGGAGCCTTTCTGAGCCCTAACATCTTTCTTATACTTTAAAAGAATACTGCAGTAATCCAGTGGGAAACTTAGTGTTGAACTGTATTATTGACTTTTGCCTGAGGACAGAAATTAAGAACAAGAAAAAAGGAATCAGCAAATTCATTCTATGTCAACCTCTTGATATAATTCTTAATTTTAAATTATTATCATAAAAATGCACAGAATGCGAGATGGAATAGAATACTTTACTACTCAAAAGATGGCCTAATTATCACTTTTGAGAGATAATAATAACAACAATAACAATATTTTGATAAAAATAATTTCAACAAAAATATTCCCTATGCATTTGACTTCCACATCTCCTATGGAACCTGGTGATATTGCCAGCAGATGAGGCTGCTTTTATTGAAAAGGGAATTTTAGGGAAGCCTGATATCACCGGCTGTGACTGCTAACTAGGTAAATTTCATACTGGTCCCCTGGGAAACTCACGATGGAAACGGACACTCTGACACCACTATATTGTCTGTTGCCAGTGTAGAAATCCTCATTGGCATCAGAGTTACTCTTTCTATTGCTAAGGAATTTCTGTGAGGGAAAAAAACCCAACAAACAATCTACTACAAGACAGAAAAAGAAAACCACAAAAGAAAACTTCATAGTCTAAAACATGTTTCTCTGGAGCCACTTTTTTCCTCTGTACTTACACTCCTAAAACAGTATATGGAGTTTTGTCAAAGAATACAGCTTTATCAGCAGTAAATTTACACTATTACAGTCCCTTCTACTCATTAAGAGAGAGGATGCTACAAATGTAAATGTCTTCCAACCATCCCAGACCATCTCAATGGAAAACTGATTTAATATTTTCCCTGTAAAATATTTATTCAACTGTGTAAATATGTAATGTTTATCCTGTCAATTGCAATGTTTTCCTATGAAAGAAAAAGACACCAAAACTTTTTAGAGGAATGTACATATTTCTCTATAAGAGCAGGTAGACACAAAACCCAGTTTCTTAGAAATTTTGCAACTCCATGTAATCTCTATAAGAATATGGTGTTCGCCATCCAGAACTGGAAAACAGAAGAATGACTTTCATGATGGCAAAAGGCTAAATATTCTATGAGGCACAGTTTATCCTCTGAGATTATACCTGCATGCTTAAAATGGTTGTCTGTCTTGTTGGTTTCCAGAAATTCTGTTCATCTGCAGTAACTGCTCTAAAATAACATTGATGTCTAATCCTTGCAGGTTGATTTTCTTACTCATTCAAGCATATGCTTCCTAGAGTCTCATATGTGGAAGGAACATAAGGATTTTCTTTCTTTTTTACTTCTGTATCACTCCTTTGGTCTGCTTCTGAGCTCTACACATAACGATTCCAGGGTTACCTAAAAACATACTGCATTCATTTCTTTGACAGCATTTTCATAGAAAGGAGAGATTATGAAAGACTGAAGAAGTATATAAAGTCACATTGCAAAGGAGACCTTGTCACTGTAACTTAATGTTTGAAATAATATTTTCACTGAAAAGAAATGTTCTTATAATCATTGTAAGTTTGTACATTGAGTCTTTTGATTCAACAAGAATTGCTTGCTCTATTTGTAGCAGTAATATGATTTCATAATTCAAATTGGCAGATTCAGAACTGTAGAAAAGTATATATGAATATATGTATGCTTATATATGTATGAATTTGTGTATGTAAGTATCTAACAGAAAAAAAAGACCCTGCAACATAAAAACTAGGTAATACTTATAAATCAGATTTTGGTTGAATATTTCTAGGGAAAAAATGAAAAAGCATCACTTGGAATGGAAATAGATCTTCTTATAATATGAACTATATATTCATAGAAATGTCATAATAGACATAACAGTAATACCAGCATGCTAAGAGCAAATTATATTTAGGAGCAAATCTGACCTTATTTGTCACAGACTCATTTTTCACTTTTAATTTTGGTAATAATAATTTTCAGAAAAGCAGAGGAAAAATTATTGAATTGATATTGTAGTTTATCAAAAGCTAGGGACCTGAATATTTTAAAGACAGCTATTATTTCTTATTGAAACTACCCGTGTGTCCAATTTAGGAATATGTGACAGAAGCAAAGGTTTTCAAAGCAGACACCATTCTTTTGTAACAGTAACACACGCACACCCACACACACCCACACACACACCCCAAGACGACAGGCACAGCTCTGGACTACACGTCTTTCGGCTGTTTAACTGGCTGTTTAACTCAAGACTAGAGCTGTAAACTCCCTCCTGAAGAGAGTTATTGCAAATTATGCTCCTCCCTTGCTTTCCCTTTTCCTTGGAAGGAAAAGAGAACACATATGAACCAACTTTTGTTCCCGGCCATGCTTGTGAAGCATGTGTATTTCATTACGTTGTAGAAATGGAGCAATCGGCCAAGGACAGAAAGAAATTATTAGAAAATTTGTAAGGGTAATTGTCTGTTTAACATAGGACCTGGGAGAAAACTGTTTTGGTTCAGTCTGGTTTTTTTAATGAGAATTTTAGGCTAATTTGCATAATAGGAAGTTGAAGAATGGTGCCCATGCATTGGTTGTATGGGTATGGAAAGAAATGCTTGAAAAATAAGTGGGAATGTCAGGAGTTCAGAGAAGACTCCATTAAAAAAAAAAAAAAGAAAAAGAAAATAAAGATCCCAGAAAAGGTTTAACTATCCTGAACCTATAAGGTGAAGAAACTCATCATAAGCTATGCCACCCAGCCATGTGATGTTCTCTTGACAAAGCACTGAACATCGGGGGGTTGTGGATAAACAGACTGAAAGGAATTGTTAGATTAAAGAATAAATCTGATATTTACTGAAAATGTGGAGACATTTTAGACCTCTCCCATCCTTGTACATGCCAGGTGATTGTCTTAAACATAAATATCTCCGTGCAGTTGCTTCTCTTCATATAAATCACTAAATATTGCTTGACAGAAGGAAACTGTTTTGAAATTAAATTCACTCTTATGAAGAACCACAGTAAAGGTGAATTCTCTGCTTCAGTTATTATTTATATCTATGTGGACAATTAATTGCAACAGGAGATGTGAAGACAGACCTTTTCTGCTTACACAGTTGTCTCTTGGGTACTAATTTGAGAGAAGAGGAAATAAGGTTTAAAAAATATTAGTAATGAAGCGTGAACAAGTCTCACCTAGGAAAAGAAAAACATTTTCATAAGGAAAAATCTGGAATGTATGTTATTTTGAATTATTTTGATTGATATGAATTTGGCAAGATACTTCCTCAGAAGTATCCTCTTCTGTTCTGCTGAGTGCCCAAAAGTTTAGTCCTGAATTCATGACAGTTCACTAACTTGGAAGAGAAAAGCATTTTTATTTCCATTTTTTCTCTCTCTCTAACTCCAGTGTTGATGTCCTATATAGAGACACTGTACTAATAATGTCACAAAAAAAAACCCCTAAACAATAGCATTCTGTAATAACGTCAAGACAGAGAAGTTACAGAAAGAACAATGTTAAACAGGGCAAACTTCTACTGACAAACCTTACAACCAAATTTGCTGTGAAAGGCATTTTGTCTCATTAGAAAGTAAAGTGCCAGACATTTGTTAAGATGAAAGATAATCTTTCCTACTTAATAAAACCCAAATATAATAGTTGCCATATCAACAGGGACATGCCAAGAGTAAAATTACTACATATTTCATATTTCTAATTCTAACACAAACATGACTTCTCTTTTATAAAATGCAAATCACTGTACATTTTCCACAGTTCATGCTGGGTATAGACAATAATAATGGCCTGGAATAAAATAACTCTTACATTCACTGCTTAAGAATAAAAGGATAATGTTCATTAATTCTACTGAATAGTCTTCCATATCTATACCGTTATTTTCCTCCTTTAATATATGACTGTGCTTTCACTGAACCCGATCAAACTCCTGCATTTTTAAGTTGGACTTGTCCTACCAAACATAAAAGGTTCAGTTTTGCTACCTTACTGTCTTGTGCAAAAATGTACAAGAAAATGTGTATTTATGCACCTTATTTCACATCAGCTTCAATACTAAGCAAAAAATAGCAAGAAGCAAAAACATGTAATAAGGGCACATGGAGAAAAAAAATGCTTTTCTGTCCAAATGTTGCAAGGTGATATTTATGACTGACAAACAGCTGACAGTGAAATATCTCACAATGTTTTCATTAGGAATATGCAAATTGTTAATACAAAAATGTTCCAGATCATTAAGCATGCTAAAGTCAACAACAATTTTATTAAACCATCCCAAAAACTGACAGGAAGGTTACGCAGTGTCTGAAGGACAAATCTTATGTGCTTACAATGGGTGAGCAGTGTCATGAAAAAACTATGCTAGAAGTGTATTTCTCAGGTAACGATAAAACTAAAAACACTACAGCCTTAACTGATAAAATCATGCAGAAAAATCCTATGCGCATATACAATGCAATATTTTGGCTATGGCTGGCTTTGAACCTTAATTACAATCTTCACAAACAATTCTTTGCAGTCAGATTTAAGCACTCTGATTTTTTCAAGGGTAGGAAAAGCATGATCGTTTGCACAAAAACTGAAAAACTATTTCACTAACTCATGATCTGCTAGATATTATTAGTATTTCAAGTGTTCCCATTCCATTCAAATCATCATACTCCACCCCAAGTTTGTTTTCTTCTGTACTTACTGACATCTCTTGAAACAGTAGAAGCTTTGAAATAAGCACGCACTGCAGAGAGGTAAGCAGTGGATACAATATGCAAACTCCTCTCTCCTTGCCAGTGCTTGCACTAGTTTTGCCTGCCCAACTGATTTTTTTGGGGCTTTTTCAGGCTTTTCTTTTATAAACTGCTAACTAGTTGATTTCTCCTCAGTTAAAGGTTTATATGATAAAATAATGGCCAACAGTGTGTGACAAGTTAGGTATCTCGGAAGTGAAGTGAAGTGAAAGCTGATCAACCTTCCATCATTACAGAGGGTTTCTTCAGGACAGTGTTGTAGACGACAGAGGTGGAAGAAATACATGTGGCAAAAAGACCAGTAGCACATTACTGTAGCTGAGTTAAACACTCTAAGCCATCTTTAGTATTGATGAATGAAACTAGACACCTCAAGGGCAACTCATTGGAGTAATTTTGGATCACTATGTTAAGGTGAGCTGAAACTTTTCCGTGGCATCTATTTTTCCCTGTTGATTAGATAGCATAGCTAAGGTGGATGGCTAAGAATTAATTTAGAAAAAATACGTACAATCCTAATGAGCATCCTGGAATATACTAAATTATTTGTCCTTTTGAAAAAAATATGCCAAGCACATGCTCTGGGAACTATATATCTGAAGGCAAAGCAATCACAATTTGAAACACAAAAAAATCTTAATTTTATTTTCCACTTGTCCTAAGCAGTTTTTTACCTCCTAATATGCCATACACCCTTCTCCATGTTTTTTACAGTTTTGAAGTTTTTTATGGGTTCGTATTTTCAGAAATTAATAAAATAGCTACTATTTGCACATACCACTTTTAAACATCAGTAAATTTATGTTCCGTGCTTTGCTCTATATCAAATTCAGATTGTCAGGGAACTGACCACAAAAACCTCCTAAGATCTCTTTTCCTGTGAAAACAATTACACTGATGCTTGTGACTGTATCTATAGCTAAGACTGTTTTTCTTTCTATGTGCATTTCTGTGCTATTATCAGTGTCGAATTCCACCTGCAGTTTTTAACATTCGTTCACCTACATGTGTGAGCTTTTGTGTGGAAATACTTCACAAAAAAATAAAAAATGGTTTTGAATTGTTTATTCAAATTCAGTACTATGTAAACATTTATTTCACAGATGTTTCTATCCAAGTACCTGCCCATTGGTTGGTTTTGTTTCATTTTGGTTTTGCTCGTTTCTTTGTTTGTATTTTAGTTTATGTTTTGTTTTGGGGGGTCTTTGTTTGTTTTTTGGTTTTGGGGGGTTTTTTGTTGGTTTTGTTTTTGTTTGTTTGGTGGTTTTTTTGTTTTTTGGGGGGGTTTTTTTGTTTGTTTTGGTTGGGTTTTTTTGTTTGTTTGTTTTCTTGGGTTTTTTTTTTTTAAATTTCCTTAATTACCCATTTGGCATAATTCTGTTTTTATGATTACCACGCTCCATTACCATATAATAAAATTTACTGATAAAAAGCTGTATCATAAAATGTAGAGCTTAACATGAAGCTTTTATTCACCACTTTTACAGTACATAATTATTTTGTTAATACAGCTTATAGTGATAGAAATCACAACCTTGAGCATGGATATTGTTAACTTGTTAATCAGAAAAGTCAGGCATTTCTTGGATATAGATTGCTGTTTCTATAGTTTTCAAAATTTATTCAATAAATGTGGGTTCATCTGTTATTGATCCCATACATTTTTTCTTTAAACATGAAATTCAAATTTAAATTACAAAACAAGGAAGTTCTAGAAGATAATGGTAAATTTATTATCTCTGAGGAAAAAGATCAAGGCTATTTGTGGAATGTAGTTAGCTTACTGAAGAAACAAACGAAAGCTTTGCTTTACATTTCTGAAGTCAAGATGGCCACACCTTTATTCACTGAGAGACATCCATTGAAATGCTTTCCTTGACCATAAATTATAAAAAAATCCTGTGATGTGTGATAGATAGTTCAGCTGATTTACTGGCTAGCAAAAGAATGCTACAAGAACCCAGCCACATCAGAAGAAAAAATGCCATTTATTTTACCACAAGTACTTGAAAATTAGGTGTGAAACATTTCGGCCACCATGGAAAATATCTGCATTCAGATATTCATTCCCAGTAACTTGGAAATATGAAACTTACTTGCATAAACTGCAGCTACGGTGTAACTAGGCTTATTTACACAATTACACGTAATACCAATTTCACCTCACCGATGTTCCTCAAAATGGGATTTCTGCTCTGAAATGCAGAATGAGGCCAGTGTTTTAATTTCTGCTCTAAATCATGTGGAGGACAATGTTGAATATGGCTCTCTGCCTCTCAGAGGAACATCCCTCTGATGTTGAGCTGTCCTTTTCCTTTTTCTTAATCTGATTTTTCTCTCTCACAGAAATAATTCACACTTGTCTTGATGAGGGATTCTCAGACTCTCTCAAACACCCTGAATCAATCTGTTGTGTGAAGTGCCTTCTTTCCTTGATAAAGAGGATTAATGCAAAGCAAATGTCATCACCAAAGCTTACAGCAACCCCTTCTAGTCCTTGTCATTGCATTTTGGCCTTCTCACTTCATCCACAATAATATTTCTATACTTCATCCGAACACGTTCCCTGCCTTTCAAGGTGCAAGGACAGAGAAAGCTTTTCCCAGTTTCACCGTCAAATAATACCACCTGTAGAGACTGCTTGATTACAGTCTCTCCTGCCATCTGAAAACATCACATCAGCCCAACAAAAAAAAAAGAAATCTGGCAGCAATTTGTTTAGTTCCAAGAGGGATTTCTTTCATAAAAGAAAGTAAAAATGCTTTTATAGTCATAGAGGGCCAATATTTGTCATTGGTGAATGAGGTGGAGAATTGTACATAGGTGAGGAAATTAATTTCATGTCCTCAGGATTTAGGGTGTCCAGGACAGCAACTCACAAAACAGAGCAAGGAGAATCTGGACAAAATCCATGCTCTTAATAAATTAGTTGACTGAGTGGCTAAGGCTGATCATGATCGTCTCATCTATGCAGATCAGAGATCTTTTTAAGCAAGACAGTTTAAAAAAATTTTAATATAGTATATACACTCTGTACTTAAATGAAGTTTATTGGGATTTGCGCTTGTAACTGGCCATTGGAAGAAGTAGTACAGCATCTTTTCTCCTACTCACGAAGGAGACCTGGATTTCTCAGGCTCATCAGTATGTGATTGCAGCCCTTTGGGCTTTGCTCTGAAAGAGAAGTCCTTATGGTACAAAGCCCTTATGATAGATTTCTTCTCAGATCTTCATCTTTAGATGGTAATGCAGAGCATAGAGCTGTCATTCAAGCTTTTCCCACTGTCATCTTTGCTAGTAAATAATGTACTTGATTCAGTACCTTTGCAGCTTTATATGGCTGTCAATGCCCTAAAAAATAATAGGCTAGTGCTCCTGCCAGAAGTAAGAGAGAGTTATAGTGTGGGGATCATCAAAGGAATCGAATGTATTACAGTTATATCTTATCCTTACTTCCCAGCTTGGGATCTTGACTTCTCAGCAAACATTTCTTACAGATTTGCTTATCTCCTTGAAAAATTAGAAATAATATTTCTCAGAAAGACACTATAAAGCCATGTCCATAAGATTCTAAAACCAGCAGGCTGATGATTTACTTTTCAGTGACAATAGACTTGATCAGCTCGTCTTCACTTCAGGCCATTATTCTGTGAAGTACCTCTCACTCTAAGTCTCAAAAATCATACTGGAACTGAAAGGTGAAAGCACTGTGTGGAGAATGACCTGCCAGTTCAGTCCTTTACAGAGCCACATTTCTAGTCAGTCAACAAACTTGGTTGAGGATGTAGTCACAGCACTTAATTTGTCTTATTGAAATAAATAGTATAAGCATGTAACTGATGACCACCTACAATATTTTAAAATGTGATTTAACATTCCTTTAAGTAACTACATCACAAAACCAACAGCATTGAGTGTTGTGAGGAAAATTATTTTAAAAGAGATTTTTTGAAGAAACAACAACGTTCTGCATTTTAAAAACACTATTACAAATGAATTGTAATATAATTATAATTAATTTAAATTAATATAATTAGAATTTTTTCTTTATGTATTTATTTCAGAAACCTGCCAACTGCAAAATCTCTTGTCATTTCTGTTGGCCTTAAGGAACTGACTACAGTAATTTTCAACCGAAGATTCACAAATGATACTAAAGGTAGGAATTTGTGTAATTTGGAAAACTACAAAATCACCATTTAGAATTAAGTGGTAATATAAAAATATATAAAGAATGAAATAAACTGCCATAGTTTTGTGTTTATATTTTGAATCTATCTGCATATTTCTTATTTTATTGTATTTTATAGACATACTGTCTCAAAATGTCTCAAGGGATGACGTCTACTTTAATCATTTTTAAGAGAAATAGATTTGGATACCAGGGCTGTCCAAAGATGTATCAGTTCCTTTTTAAAATTCAAGAAGCTGTTCTGTTTCACCGACATATCTCTAGACTAATTTATTACTTGGAACTCCTATTTAAAACAAATACCTGAAAAAAATGTGATACCATAGTGACGTCAATAGTCCTTCCAAAAATCTATTGGGGGCCTAGGAGGAAGGTGTCATTGCAACCTGTTGTATTTATGAAAGACCTGTTTAAGATTCCTCTTTACTCACTTCTGTAGTTCTGGGTTTATAATACAATCATAGTTCTTTCTTTGCACCTCTCTGATCTGCTTTCCTATTTTACTTTCCATTTCTGCTCTGGTGTCCCTATCGTTCCCACTCTAACAAAATCCACTAAATATGTATGTGTAGTAGAGGGTAAAAGAAGAGCTTACTTCAGCTTCAAAGGGGAAAACCAAGCATTTTGTGCTACCTTTGCCCAGTCCTTGTTATTGAAACCAGATGGATGTTATCTGCTTCTATCTCCTTACCTACTCATGTTTGAACACTTTTTGGATTAGGGAAAAATGACCCCAGCAGTAAAACCTTATCTCATTTTTCTATGTCTACACTGCTGAATAAAGTAGGACTAGAGAGCAAGCTCAGACCCTGAGCTCAACCATTCATACTGCTTAATAATTAACATAGTCTCTGGCATGGTTTTCACCTGTACCCTCTAACACTCTTCTGGAAAATGCTTGGCATTGCAAGCACCAAGGGCCATTCCCCCACCCAGAGCTCTCTCTACCCTGCTATCCCCTAGTAACCTACTACCATCTCTAGCACTATTCCAGCAAGTCTCCCACCTTGAATACACCCACAAGTCCTGTCTATGACACCTCAGAACCTATAACAGATGTCGTCTCTAACAAGCTCTGCAAACAGCATTCTGGGCTTCAACATTCTTTCATTATTCCAAATATATTAACTGAAAAGTAAAGAAAATGAAAAGTCATTACTAAATCTTGGATCCAAGGATACTGTCCCAGGCACAGGCCCAAGGCTAAGAATATTTTGTAACTGTGGCCAGTCTATGTCAGCTGTCCTTAGAGCTGAAGAATGTTCCCCGGCTGTTGGAAGTACAGGTATCACCAGTTGTTGCAGGGTGAAGATGTAGGTCAATGCTACTGCTGATAGAGAAAGTCACTAAACTTGTCAGGGCCTAGCTGTTCCGCATTCTCAGCGAGGAAGTCTGGAGGGATACAGAGTTTATAGTTTTGGGAGTTTTTTTTTAATCTAAAGAGACTTCACTAAGCAATTTGGACTGAGGCACTAAATTCTTTCCTTAGGCTAAACACGTAAACAATAAAGAAGGGCTCAGCTTTTTTAAAGCACATCTAATGCTACCTACCCTTTGAATGTAGCTCACCATATAAATATGTTGCAGAGAATTACGTCTTTCCCTTCAACTCCAACAAGCTTAAACCCACAGCTTTCATATCTCAAGCAAACTGCCTCCCAATAAAGCTATAGCTTAGCTTGGGGCTGACAGTGATACCCAACGCACCCAGCTAGAAACGTTAGTTTTGGATAGGCTCCATGGAGGGTGAATAATGTTGTTGGCATTATTATTTTGTTTTAATCCTACACTAAATGTAATGTGCATAAATTATCTAGGGAGAGACGATTAAACCTGTATATATTGCCTTCCACCAGGATGCTCCAACCTCTAAGCAGTGTGACAAGTGAATGCACCCTAGTAATCACATCTTTTTCCAAACAATGGTTTCTGAAAGAAGAAGTTGTGTCTTGTCGTAGATTGAACTCTCTCTTGCCAGTTCATGAGACTGTCCAATGAGCAGTTTCTATATTGGATCTTTTGGGAAATGGTACTTAGGTTTCTAAAACATAATGGAATTCAAATGTAGAGAAGACAGTGCTTTGTAAGACAAAATAATTCTGCAATCATATGTGTTACTACAAAGCTTTAGACAGAAAAAGAGGGGCTCATTACATACAGACAACACCAGATTCAGAATAGCAGTATGTGCCTTCTGAAATATTTTGATCAGTTTCAGGTATGGAAAGCATAGAACTGCAATTTCAATCTATGTGCATCACAGAAAATCACTTTTAAAGACACTTAGCAAAAGACATTGCTCCATAAAAATAATATAAAGGCTACTATCTGAATTAGAACAGCTGCAGGGAATAGTGAATTCAGTGCTGAAGGAGTTAAGAATTATATTCTTGGTTTGCATAGGAAGTTGAAGGGGAAAAGAAAGTGCTGGGGGAGAATCTGCCTGGCCTCTGCAAATGTAGCAAAAGATTATCAGCTTTGGAGAGCATAAATACTTGTCTTTTGGCAAAATTTTTATGGTGTGTTTCAAAAATAGCCCTGTGTATGAGTCATCCCAAGACTATTGTTAAATCAATGATTGCCTACTGTTGTGAATGGCCTCAATTAAGAACCAGGGTAAACTCCATAGATTGATGAAAGTGCTTGCATTAATACACTTCTTAATGGACAGCTTTATCTAACTACATAGTGCAGTGAAGGAAAATATTTCACTCATAAATTTACATCATGAGTTCTTTGAATTAGTAAGTTTTATCCTTTCTTGAGCCAATACATAGCTAACAGGTTAATAATTACAGGGAGCAACTTGAAGCTCGAATAAAAAAAGAAGATATATATTCAAAAAGCTAATTCAGAGCTTAATTTTAAAACAATGTCAAAATAAGGTAAAGACAAATATGTGAGTGAGAAGAGTAAACAGAAAGCTTGGATAATACTGTATCCCATTTCAGTAGAAAGAGATCATAACTATTATCAGGTAAGAGAAGCTCTAAAATCCATCCATCTGGAGTGAGGAGCTTTGGGAAGAAAATATTGAGGAACTCTGAGAAGAAAAGTTTATTTTAATGTAGATGTCCAAATCTTAAAAATTATTGTTACAACATAGTCAGAAATAGCAGAAAATTGAACTTGATTTCCAAAAATGTCCTTTGAAATCCTCTTTCTGAGACTTAGAGAAAACAAACCTATGATATTACTGTGCATGCACACTTCCTCTACAAAAAAATTTAGGTACTCAGTAGGACACCTTCATGACTTCCCTAGAAACTTCAAAACTGGATAATCAAGAGTAACTTTAGTTTAAACAAATATAATTTGCATAAATCATGTTCCGTCTTTCAAAAACAAGTTTCTATAACACTATTAGGTTAAAATGGCCTCTTGTTTCCTCCTACTAATTTGGATTTAATTTAATCTCATCCACAAACTTAAACCATCAGGTTATGAAGACTCACTTATTCTTAATTTTCTGTGTGTATGTGTATATGTGAAGCTGGGACAGAGATGAAGAAGACTTTTGTATTAAGGAGGTAATAACATGGCAGGAAACAGGACCTGTTGTAATTCTGATTGATGTCCCTTTGTTCAGTCTACAAAATACTGAGATACATGACAAAGAAAACAAAATCTGTCCAAACAGAGTCAAGGAAGTCACTACACCCCGTAAGCAGAGGAATAGAGGGAGCTACTGCTGTGTTTGCCCATTGCCCTTTTTCATACAGTCATGTTCCAAATTTGCAATGCATCAGTATCTTAATTTTTTTCCTGAATCTGCATTTAAGGTTTTCAGTTCTTAAAGTCAAACATTTTTATTCTGTAAGTCAAACACGTGGTGCATTTGACAAACTAGAAATAGTTCTTCTCCCCTTTCCTGTAACTGCAGCAATTTAGTAACAGGATCCAAAATGAAACATACTCCATATCAGACACCCTTATTGTGCTAAGTGCTCCCAATGGTATCTTTTATTTCTGCTCCATCTTTATCCATCGAAGGACTGCAACTAAGGCTGGTGACAGATGAGGAGACATGAGCAGAGATGATGATGATGATGTCGATGATAATTTGACAAAGTATAAATTCTTCCACAAAAGGCATTTCAGTCACTTCAAAATGATGTGAGTGCAAGCCAAATGTGCTCATTACCAAAATTTTCAAAATTTCATTACATATACACAAATATAGGACTATCATTATGCCTGGTTAATCTAGTGCTCCTGACCTTCATGCAAAATATAGCAGTCCATGAATAAATTCCCAGGTTAGCATCCTAACTTCAGGGTACAAAGCAGAAATGAGAGAGCATATTTAGCTTTAACTCGGTTGTATTTTATTAGTGCTTTTAAATCCAGTGGTTCTTGAAAGGTTTTCTAAACCCCATATTATCAAGTTATTGCTCTCTCTGACTCAGTGATGATATCTCATATAAAATGGAGTATCCCCAACATGTGGATATCTTATCCACAAATTTCCCAGCCTTCACAAGCTCCGCATCCAACCTGTTATGGTGCTTGTCTGAACTCAGGTTTGTTCTCTTTCTGATTGAGGGTAGGAATCTGAAACAGTTTATTTCATAGTTTAAATTATTAGTTTCTCCTGAGGCTATAGATATTCTGACAATAATGCAGAGAAGAGAGGAGATGAGGCTTCTCTTAATTGTGCTAGAATTGTCCACTTTTCAAAACCATTCAAAACTCAGCATTTAGGATTAGAGAAGTTTAAGATTTAATTCCCATAAAATGAACTGAAAGTGAAATCTAAGCTGCGCAGTGCAGATGGATAACACTCAAACAGAAAGATTCGGCTTTCTCCAGCAGCTTTGTCTGGACCCGGTCCATCTTCTTTGCTTTTTCTTACCTGAGCTTCAAGAAAATTGTTCATACAGGCCACAAAACAATTTAGTCTCAAACTAAGTGATTTTTTTTTTTATCATTCTGGGACCTAAAGTGAAAGAAAACCAACAACCCAAACACAAAACATTGGTTTCTCAGAACAAAAATTATTTCTATTGCTTAATTCAGAAGCTAAATTAAAAAATCAATTCTTTGCACAGCCAAAACATATAATCAGTCTCAATGACATAAATGCACTGAAGTACACAAGTGAATTAAAAACTGTATTCCTCTGTTATTGCTGAGATCTGTCACAAGTAATTTTAGAATCATTTATTGATCTTTCATTATTAAGATTTAGAAAGCACTCACTTGCTAATCTGAGCACTTCTGAGTTCATTCGCAATAAAAATAATTACCATACCACTATCAAAAGGAAATACTCAGACAAACACCAATAAATTACCCCGAATATTACTCCAATACAAAGAGAGATTTTCTCCATCAGAACTTTAGTTTTGGTTTGGGATTTTTTTGGAGGGTGAACTGTTTGTCTGGGTGGTTTTTTTTACTTTTTAAGCCACACTATCTTCACCTCTTTTGTTCAGGATAATGACAGAAATGTATGATAAAAGCACTAAATAAACAGAAAAATAAAAAATTAACTGTATAGGTATATACGCATAACAAAACATGACTGTTGGTTTATAAAGAAGAAATAAGTCTCATTGTGTTCACTCAAAACATGACTACAATTTTACAACTTTCTCTACTTTAAAAATTCTCACTGAGAAATGAATGGAAATTGAATTCATTATATGTACATCCAATTTGCTCCCATTTGAGTGTCATTGCCTTATTTGATAATTCTAAATGATCCATATCACAACAAGAAGACTGGTAGACAGGGTTTTTTAATGAATATTACTTCTTTTACTGTATTTTTGTAACTATAGTTAGATAAGTTTTTGATGAAGTCTGTAAGAAACAGAGAATATAGCTCTCATATGTGGTAGAAAAAAGTCACCAAACACTACTATTTCCTATCAAAGTAGAAAATAGCAGAACATTGAATATTTCTACCTGTTCCAAGTCTGAACACACTCAACAGAGAGATGTTGCACACATCAGAAAAATATCTGCTCCGTGAATATCACAGCTCAGCTGCCAGCTGAGGGCGGGTCTGTGGTAGCTGCACTGCTGGCCTGGGTTCATTAGTTGTAGCTTTGGGCTTGTCAATGAGTAAAACACTCCTGCTCCTGCAGAGCTTTATGGGGGTTCACAACATCTGTAAGAAGATTCTTTATAACTCACACAAAATACAAGTGCAAAAAACCTGTGCCTTTTTCTTGCTTCTATTGGATATTATATCTACACTACAGGATCCTTTCACAGCACACTTTTCAAATGGAGCACATTAGCAACTTTGGAGTATTTTAGCAACCTGCAGTTAATTGAACTGACCAACAAACTTTTGTCTTTATGTTTAGGTGCATATACTGGTGGGCAGGCAGGACCAGGCAGAAGTTTCACTTATTACATCTAAAATAAAATCAGGGAAGATATTGTAATCTTCACCTTTGTGTTTTTGTCACTGTTCAATGTCGAAGACTGTAAAAGAAAATCTATTACCCTGGAAATTCATAAGGTAGCGTGCATAACATGAGGTTTTGGTTTTATTTTCTTCAGTTTAACTAATAATGTGCTTATCTAGTGCAGAAGTATCACCCAAAATTTGAAGTCTGCGATAGGTTATTGTAATATAGGACACAGAGTGGATATAATGAACTACTGAGCAGTCAAAAATCAGTTAAAGGCAGTATGATAAATCTGTTTTGAGTTCACTGATCTTTTTTTACATGAAAAAGGATGGCAATATGCAAATGAGGGAAAAAGAAATAAAGTAATTTAATTTACCTTTAGATTTTTAAACTGCTGCTGCTTATACTTGTACTAACACACTGGCTTGTCTTTGTAGTCAATAGAGAAAGTGAGTAGTTCCAGAACACAACTCCATTGACCCATTTCAGACCTTTTTGATGAAATTAACTGTGTCCTTCAGATGTCTATTTCCAATCACTGAGAATAAGCCAAGATGCTCAGATCCCATGTAGCTACTACTCTGCAAGTTTCATTTGGTTTTATGAATCTCACATAAAGTAATTGAACTTCAAAATGCCACTGGCAAGGCTCCTCCCCATGAAGGAACTCTTTAATGTGGAGTGTTTGATACCTTACTGACTTTTCCTATGACCTTCCTGCACACACAGAACACTATAAGCCCTTTGGAAGGGGCTGCTATATTTCACCGTGTCTGTCACCACAACTCATCACTGTTTGAAAGATAAAGGAGAGGAACAGTAGCTTGCAATTAGAGATGACAGGTCCACTTAGCCATTCCTTTGCCCTCAGTCAAGAGCAGGTATATTTTCTATCAGATTTGTCAAATTGTATTTTTCCATGAAAGTAGTTAATTGATTTCATGAATTATTACAGAGAAAAAAATAACCATACTAGGAAACCTAACTCTGTGATGTTCAGCTACCCCAGATTTGTGAATAGGTGGGCTCTTGAGAATAAAAATCCTGACAAAGCTGTATTCAAATGTTTTGGCCATTCTAACTGCAGTAGCTGTAAAATGTTCCTACATTCCATTTTACGGCCATAATGATTTTATATAAGACCTATAGCCATTATTCCAGTGATTTGTATGGGACAGAAATATCTGTAGATCTAGATGGCTAATGTGCAGGCTAATGGGAGCTACAGGGTAATAGTCTGCCCTTAATTCACTGACTTCTTTCAAAGATCCAGCTCTCTGTGCAGCCTATTAATCTACTAATGAGTCAAACCATTTCTAAAGTATACAGGCATCAATTCCAGCCTTGCAAGAATTTGTTTGCATCTCACTGGTTTTCTTCAATGTCAAAGCGCTATTCACAGCATCAAGCTAGTCTATTTTAAGAATTGCTTTCAGAAAGGATGTCCTTATCAGGAAAGATTTTTTATTCAATAGGAAAAAATATACACAGTATACAGCACAGATGAACTAAAATTTAATGAAAAAAAAAATCTATTGATGTACAAAAACCAAAGTTTGTTTCATATCCAATACCACACCACAGTTGTACAGCATATTTTCATATTGGAAAATTGAAAAGGTTTAGAGGACTGGTTCTGACATCATCTGTATCCATAGCTAATCCTGAGTACTTCCTACACAGGGAGGGTTGAAGACGGCTCTGGGTTCTCCGCATAGATCGTTTTGTATTGAATATTTTTCCTGCTTTTTGAGCTCTTTAATTGCCTGTTTTTCAATGGCCTCACAGTAAAAAAGAAAAAAAAAATTAGAGGGTATGTGATGTATTTGAAGGCAAAGATTTTTTATGATGTACCTAGTATAAACAAATTTTTAGAACTAAATACATCTTGAAAGCTAATACTTTTTAAATACTTCAGCTGTGATAATTTCTATTTGAAAAGTTGCACAAGAAACTTCAAGGACTTTGTTTTCAACTAGCTGTTCTAGTTCTTTTCTGGGTGTGCAAGGTTCTTATATAGCTTGTTTGTTCTATATTAGAGCAGCTAATATCTGAGATTTAAGTCCTCCTCCTTTTGGTGTCATCTTCATCTATTCAGGCATGCTGGCTGGCTGCCACTGCTCTGCAGCTGTCTAGGCTCTGTCTCTGTAGCTGGGGCAGTAGCCACACTGTGTAACCTTAGTTTGACCATAACTTGGATTGCGTCCTTTGCTATTGCTTTCTGACCTTGTATTAAGGTTGGATTCCAACCTGCTCCATAGTATATTAGCTGGAGATCTTCAGATTTACCCAGTGCTCTAAAAAACCTTATGGTGTTGGTGCTATGAGAAGCAAAAATCTCTAGGATAAGGAATGAATGACTTTCCACAGTAGACAGAATCACTACAAAGGAAACAAAAAACTGTGTTTAAAGTAAACTATTTTATTCACATGGAACTGTAAGTAAAGTAAGTAAGTAAGACATTTGGACACAAAATTCAGAATAACCTTCTGCATCAACAGTGTCAGATTATTTCAGGTTACCAACTCAAATAATCCTGTTAATATCTTAAATGCATTGAATAAGCCCAAGAGGTCCAAGAACTGTCATTACTTTGATACACATTTTCAGAATAAAGGCACATGAAGATATCCAAGATTGCTTTACCTGGCCAATAGCTTCAAGTACTGTTGTATGATGTGCATGAGCCACAGCAAACGACAAGCAAAGATCCAACAATTTTACAGAATCCTAATTTGTCTTTGGGAGAAACTCAAGAAAGTTCTTTTCACTATTTCTGTCAGGAACTTAGTGATTACAGTATAGTATTTTTCCAGTTTCTGGGAATTTCATCCTGTAGAGAGCTGCAAGACAGAAACTGACAGTACATTTCACACGATGCCATTATTTTTCTCTGTGTTCAGATGGAGCTTAGAGAGCAACTCAGCTCCCTCTGAAACTTACACAAAGCAGTTCATCAGAAGACAGGGCACTGAGAAGAGTCCACAGATTGCATTGACTCTGTTATGTTACAGCAAGAGGTTACACATATAGTTTACACCTGCACCCTTCCATAGCGATGCCTAAGATGCCTCAATCCCCACCTAAGTCTCACCCTAAACCACAATAAATTTTTGCAGAATTCAAGCTATTTCACAAGAAGTAGATATTTGAATACCACTTCAGTATCAGACTTGTGCATCCAAAGACATTACTGACAATAAGATAATGACTGACAATAAAATGGAAACTTTAAAAAAGAAATTATTATTACTGATTTTGCGGAATAAAAAAAACAGAATAATGTGGTCCTGGGGCACCAGTAGAAGCTTCATCAGGCCTAATTTTTAAAGTATAAGAAAGTCACGAAAAAGAGGACATGTGAACACCTGCAAACACATTGCCCTGCTACGTATTTTTTGGGGAAATAGGGTTTGGTTTAGCAGCCTGAGACCCTCCCCAAACAGAAAGTTGACTTCTCCTTCCTCATACTTCACTTTAGAACCACACACATAGAGCACAATAGATAATGAAGGATGTCTCCCTTCATGAACAATTAGTGAACTTGACCACAAAGAGTTTCGAAATACTTCCTCTTTTCAGACCTCTTATAGTAGTACCTAAATCTCATAGAGTTATATAGCATGAGCCTGAGCTGAACTATTTATTCTCCACTTTTCCTGTCGAATCTGGATCACAGCACAGAAAAAGACTGAAATAGTCAAAGGATTCATAAGAGAGAGAAAAAGGTAAAATAGTTCTATCCTAATTATAAGGATGTTTCCCTGAGAGTGATGCTTTCTTACTTCTGGCTGTGTATATTACTCTAAGTATTATTTGCACTGTTTACAGCAGCATGTTGTCAACATCTTTTTAGATTATAATTATTGAGATACTGGATTCTTATAGAATAAATATTTCGGCAGATTCTGGAATTTTATCTGAAAACCTTTTTTTTTTTGGCTATTTCATTTAATCTTCTTTTCAAAGCAAACAAAGTTACCTAAGTCAGAAGAAAAATTCTCCTGCTACCTAAGAAATTTTGTAATCTAATGAAGTTAGGCATATCTTATAACGCAATAGGAATTTACAATTGTACTGTTGCATCTAAACTGAGAAACTGATATAAAAAATGGATCTAGACTCACCTGAATTCCATCACTAGAATGGAATTCTATCTTTCTATAATGGAAAGATGAATCAGGCTTCAAAATAGCAAATGGTAATTTGCTATTTTTGCACTTTTAGTGCATTTGTAAGCTTTAAAACTTTGCTTTTTTTTTTGTTCTGGCAGTCACAGAATGAGAGACCAAAGGAAAGGCACACTCAACAGTCACTACTTAAAAGCAGAATTTACAGAGGCACACAACTAATTTATGTCCAGTATCATAGTAAAACAAACATTAAAACAATACATAAAAAAAAAAAGGCAGTTACTTTTTAAGATTTATAGAGACTGTTCAAATGACTCACATTATTTCTGCAACCAGCAACATGAACACATGCAAATTTTGTTAATGCATTTTGTGAAATTAATATGTTGCTTTCTTAGTTAGTACTGTAACCGTAGCAACTAGTACTCTAAAAAATATTTGATGTATGTGTTTTGTTCTATGTTCTTTGAGTGTATATGCACAGAATTTTGTAGACAGAATTCTTGTAAACAGATTTTTAAAAGCATATTTCAAAGTAAATTGAGCAGCAAAGTATTTATTTTGTTTTGTTTTGTTTTGTTGGTTGGTTGAGGGGTATTTTTCTGTTTTGTTCAGCTCCACAAGAATTAATATTACACTGGCATCAGTTATTCCTGTGGTCCAATTGAGTGGTTTAACAAAATAGACAGATGTCAGTGGATCAGTTCAAGCACTCCTCTGGTGGAAAGATGCCACTTCCTTTTTTGAAAAAGGCCAAAAACTTCTTCTCTGTGCCCACTCTCACAAAAATATCTCATGCTATCTCCCTAAAACCAATATAGTTCTACAAGAGATCAGAACCCAGCAAGAAGAGCTACCAAATGGTATCTTGCATGTTCATGCAAGATTTCACACTTTCTGTAGTCAGAAATTTGAGAATCATGAGAGTGACTTGAACAGGAAGATGGTTTTTAGGACTCTTTTAAAATGCAGCTACCAAGATCAACACATTCTTTTGCTTGTAGACATTGCCCTTTTCCCTCCCTTCTCTGTGCTCATGGTAGAGAAACCAGAATAGTTCCATTATTTTAATATGAATATAAATTACACAAAAAAAAGAAATCGTTTGCCCCGCAGACAACCGTGGTCGATATGGCAGGAATACTACTGGTTGCATGGAAATATAAACAAAGTAGCGTGGAGGGTAAAAACGGAGTGTAACTAGTTTTCTATTTTGACAACTGTAATTGAACAAAGGGTCATGGCTGCTCCTGGGATTTTGGTCACCCGTCCTTCAACAGTACAATCCTTCTTCACTCTATTGCAATAATGATTTCTATAACTGAATGTGCCAAACAGCATTAACAACAACTAGAATATTACTTCAGAGCTGACAGGCATGAACTGCCACTGTATTTTAAGTGATACTAGACAAAGCACTGATCTGGGAGTTGAGTTCATCAGTGACCTACCTGAGTTGTTACCTCCTTTTTAGAAGAGAGGCTTATTATCTCTCTCAGGTTTCCAGATGGCTTTTCAATTATCTATTTATCTTGTGCAGTTGTACTGACTAACTGCTTAAGCTGATAACTGCCAGCTGCCTCAAATTCTCTGTGATGCCTGATAGAGATCTTTCACAGTCGAGTCTGTTCCTGTAGTTACAATGTGCTGTGTTCTGTGTCACCGTGAGCTGCAAAAGAAAAGAATTTTATTTGGCCTAGAATAGACATTGTTGATGGTTACAGAAAAAACTAACCTCAATGGAAAGACATGATTTGTCTATATATTATCATAGAATTCTACATACTAATCATATTTATATGAATTTTATCATAAACCTGAAGTACATGAATCTCTTTCACTAACAGCACTAGGATTAAATTTTATGCTAGTGACAGAACTATTTGTGTGTATGATGTAATCCGATGTAGGCCAGAACAACACACGATCATAAACATGCATCCTTTAGATTCATACTCTGACAAGGAGATACAACCTGTGATGTAGCAGAGAGATCTAAGCTTAGAAGAGGACCTGTAAAATTCTGGATTCAGCTAAAACTGTGTGACAAGTGGCATGTGGGGAAAAGGGACTATTCCGGTAGGGGACCTACCCAAACAGTTAGTGGAGAGACTTACGGAAAATGCCATCAGGTATTCAACGTTTGTAGCATTTTCTTTTTCTCTAGTGAAAAATAATACTGACATTTTTTTAATGTTAATATCATTAAAAAAAGTCAAGCTGTTACAACCAAAACAGGATAGTGTTTAAAATGCAACCTCACAAAAATCTATCAACTGGACACAAAACTAACAACCAGGCGGGTGACTCTTTTCATACACATATGATAGATGATTTAATTTCTTCTTAACAATTAGTTCACTGAAAAATACAGAATGCCACACTCCCATACACAGACACACACATGGGCACACAGAGCTCTGAACCTTTAGCAGCTTCTTAAAATTCACTCAGAAATTATTAATTGCTATCACTCAAACATTTTTAATTCTTACCCTTAGAGGTAGCTATGAACATTTTTATTTTGAGTAATGGGCTTCCTACAGCAAAGGTGCACCAAGACTGGAAAGATGCAGAGTGACAAAAGGGTTTTTTTCAATCTGCAACTGAGAACCAAATTACTTCAGTGCCTTCACTCTGCAGACACTCATAGAGGAGTATATTCACTTAAAAACATGATATCACTGCAATAAAAGTCAGAATAAAAAATTAACTCATACATCAACTTCTAGTCTGAGGGCAATTTTTGTGTTTTTAAGCAGGTCACAGGCACTTAACAACTTGTATATGGACTTGTGCAGACTGCAGGCCAGAATCCCACACTGTTATAACTTCAGCTAGTTTATGTTCTGACTCTGCCTTGGACTAGAAAACACCAATGCAATGACTCACACAGCAACAGTAAGTTGATTAAGATCACCTTTCCTACAGAGGGTGTTCTGAAAAGAGATATTGAGAGAAGCTGCATGAGGCACATAGGTATATACAGAAGATGTATATGCCTGTAATGGTTAACATATGATAATGTAATATGCTATTTCTATATGGATATTACTGTATGCAGTATAATATAAATACAAATTTATTTATAAGCAGAGTACATCAGCTTGTACTGTATGTAGCACTATGTTACAGCATGCAGCTTGTACTCTGTAGTACAGCAAATACTGCGTAAGTGATATACCTTATCACGTGTATCACTGAGTAAAATTTATTGTGTCTGTTATATAGAATACATTTATAAATTAAAAATATATATTTATATCTATATAAATACATTTTTATTTTAGTTAGGCCATATCAGTGGAGGAAACAGAACTATGCAATGAAAAACAGGTATCATTTCTATCTGCATGTATTAATTTTTCAGTTCCCTTAGAAAATTACTTTTCTAACATTATATAAAACAGCATGTAAACTGTACTATTTCACTGTAAAGGGCAATGTAGACATGCTTTGCATTTTGCCGGAACTGTCTGAGGTCCTATATGGCCTACAATTTTCTTCAAGGCATTAAAAGTGTTTGAATAGGGAAGAGAGCTTTAGACTACTGTAATGCCAAGCATAAAACTTTGATTTTGGCACTAGCAGCTTTTTTAATAAAAATTTTACATCAGATTTCATCCTAATTTCAACATTGGTAACCCTGTAATTGTGGGCCTGCCTTCAAGAGTTTGACCATGGGCATCAGTACGCAAGCTTTGTTTGCTTGCATGCCCAAGAGTCGTGGCTTAGGGTTTGTTCTTCCCTCCAATAGGCTTAGTGGGCCCCTTGTGGGTCCTTGGTCTTCCAAAGTCTGTAGTGCAACCTGCTGCCAGGACAGATACTGTGACTGTGAGGATGCTGGGCACAGGCTCCTTTGACATACTTGCACAAGAGATGACTGATATTGCTACTAAATTAACGCAACTGTGACTTCCACTAGCTGCCTTGGCAGTCACCATGTTTGTTCTGAAAATGGCCCTGGACTCAGATATATAACTCAAGTACTACTTATGCAATGTCACAAAAATGACTCCACACTGTTCAGTTTGTTTCAGGAAGAACAGTGTTTGCTGTCTCTACCAGTGAACTACTTACTGTTCCTTATGAACACAGTGACAGAATCTGCCCAGAGACACTAGAGACCTGGCTGCTTTACAAACGTGACAAAGTAGTCCCTCCTGAATCTGGAAAACTGGAAATTTCCAGTTCCATCTGGAAATGGATGATACATAAATAATAACAATAACATCCTAAAGAATGAAGGAATGTTAAAATGTTACATCACTGATATTTCCAGGTCAGTGTCTTCTGATTTAATGGTTACGGTTTAAAACATAGAAAAGTTCCTAATACTTTTAACATAAAAGAAAATCAATTCATAATAAAAGGAGACAAAGAAACCTGATTTCTAATTTGTGCTTCAGACAGCTGTCCTCTGTGGATGGATTCTTCAATGTAATAGGTATTGCCATTCATGCTGCTGGTTTTTTTGAGGGGTGATATGCTTCTTTCCAGATTATTTTTCAAAACTTTTTGTTCATCGTGGCTGATGCTAGCTAAGGGATTCAAATGTTATTAATGGAAAATAAACAGACAAAAATAAACTGCAAGTCCTTCCTTCCTTTACTAGCAGGTCAGCAAACTAGAATACTCCCAACTACAGCCCAAGTTCTCCTCCTGTCCATACACAGGCAGTTTCAGTTCCTAACATGCCTGTAAAGATCCTATTCATAAAGCTCTAGTAAAGTGCTTGCAATCAAGTTTTTTTTTTAAATTGATATTAACATTTCCTTTTGTACATTTTGCAACACAATGTCAACAACTGTAATTAATCCAGTCTCCTCGCAGTACTTAAGTATTGCACATAATGTGCAACCTTCACACAAGAATAGGCATGATGGTAAAGACTTTAATTATGCAATTATATGATTATGTTTATCTCTTTCCTTACAGGATTTTAGCCTTAAGGACAGGATTTCTGGATAATTTAGCGGTCACTTTCATAAACGCGTTCATCATATGTACAAAACACCTCTCATAACTTTCTTTCCTTAAGGAGACAAAAAGGCGGCAAATGCTAAGATGACTAACCAAGATTTTCACCAGCAACTCATTGCTGACTGGCCAAATTTCAGTTCCTGTTTCAGAAGACGAAGGTCCTGCGTTGAGCAGAAAACGAATTCTGTTAATGTACTTTTTATTTTTCCCCTAACACGAGGAAACTGATACACCGGTTTTTAACCTTTCATTGGACCAGAGAGCGCAAACTGCCTTTAATGTGAAATACTTGGTATCCCCAGTCCTGAAGAGGAGGAGATCGGGGTGGGACGGGGGGACGGACGCGTTCTGCGCTGCCACAAGTGAGGTGAAGCGCGGTACTCGCGGCCATCAGGGCGCCCGGAGCCCTTCTGTCCCCCGGCCGCAACTCGACGCGAAGGGGCTCCGGGTGCGGCGAGGCGGGCAGGTGGGCGGGGAGCCGCGGGCGGGGAGAGCTCATGCCTGGCCCCAGGGGCCGCGGGGGCCCGGCACTGCCCGCCCCAGCTCTGTACGGCGCAGTACATCCCGTCCTGTCCCACCTCCCGCGCTGGCGCTGGCTCCATCCCCTTCTCCCCGGGCCGGGCGCCGCGCCCCCGCCAGCCCCGCGGAGCCGGGTTGGGCAGCCCGGGAGGCGTCTCCGCCGCAGCCCCCGCCCCCCCGCGCCGGTGCTGAAGCGCTTCGGCCGCTCCCCGGCAGCACCCCCGGGACAGCAGCACCCGGGCCTCCCTCCCTGCCGCCCGGCCCGGGCTCTCCCGCCGCTACTCCGCTGCCGAGGACACCTCATGGAAAATAAATAAATTAATTCCCCCACTCACTCCTGCGGCCGGGAGAGAAGCCGGCGGCGGCCGCGGGATTAGATCCAGTCCGAGCTAGAGACCAGGTAATGTAACCTACCCGCCAGGAGGGAGGAGGAGGACGAGCAGCGAGACCGCTGAGGTTGTCCCCACCGGGGAGGGCTCCGGGGGACGGAGAAGTGGCCGCCGCAGCCGGGGCGCGCCGGCGTGGCCCTTGCGGGCTGCGTGCGAGCGGCTGCCCCCGCGCCGTGCGCGCCTCACTGTCAGTCACACACACACACGAGCCGCCGCCCACGCAGGGATGCATGGACGGATGGATGGATGGATGGATGGACGGATGGACGGACGGACGAATGGACAGACGCCGCGTGGGACGCAGCTGTCGTCCCCCGGCACCAAAGCAGCCGCCGCAGGGAGACGCCGCACGCTGCTCCGTGCCCCGCTGCCACGCGGGCGGGCGGCTGGCTCTGACAGCGGGGCAGGGAGGGAGGCGGGCGGCGGGGCCGGGCTGAGGCCGCAGCTCTGGGGGGAGCGAGGCGCGATCCCGCCCCCGCGCCACTGCGCGCATCTCCGCGGGGCGGCGAGCCTGCCACCGCGCCCTGAGGCAGCGCCCACCCCGAGCGGAGCCGCGGGCCGGGAAATGTGGGCGGAGAGCAGCGGAGCACAAACCGTGCCGCCGCGCATGCCGTCATCAGACAAGGGCCTGCAAGAAACTGAGTGGTCGAGGTGACCTTGGGGAAGGTAGATCTGGATGCAGCCACTGTTGCTCCATGCCAATTGCAGTTCCGTGCTCTGGGCTGCTCCGAGTCCCGCAACTCGTGCATTATCATCTCGAAACACTGCTGGAATTAGTCAATGGTTGTGTACAGAGGTCCTGGTGTAAATAGTACCAGAGCCAGGTAAATAGTCGTCCATCATTCTCTTGACCTCTGCTAGCACACAGGCCTTGAAGGGAATGGTCTGAAGAGTCTCCCTGGCAAGGAGCAATCGTCCAGGGTTCATCGTTGTTGAAGTGGCCCCTAAAAGGCACTAAGTCTTAGGAGAGACTGAGAAGTTGGCCCTGTTCACATTTCAGAGACCAAAGTGTCCCCTGGTACTCCTGGGAAAGCACATTACCTTTCAGTCTTTCAGGGTCACAGAACTGACACAAGTTCTCCACTGCTTTTCCGGTGAGGTCGATAGGAAAACAAAACAAAACAGAAAAACATTTGCAGATACCTGGATTTTCCAGTGCCAGTCTGAGCTTTTGGTAAAGGAGTCTTACTGAAACTGTTGTTGAAAGCTGTTTCAGGAAAAAGAGAGAAACTAAAGAAAGCTGATGCCTCATGAAGGTGTCCATTCTTGTTTTGTTAATCTCCATAATAATCGCTCGTTTCCATAGTGGCACCCATCTGTGGCTCTCAAGTTACTGATCAAATAGTAATGAAATAGGTGCTTGTGGCTTCCATTGCAGGAATGGGGCCATAAACTTAATCGCACAGCAATTGAGCCAACAACTCAAGAGCCTTAGCTCTGTCTAGACGAATCATGACAGAAAAGTTAGTCATTGAGACAGAGGGATGTAGACTAATATTTAAAGGAAGGAGGAAACTGACAAATAATTCAATAAAAGTGATATATACTTCCATGTGCAAGTATTAAATAAGATAATAATACATAAGTGATTACCTTCTTCTTTTTAAATCAGCTCTCTCCTCTCTCCTTGCATTGTTGTTTGCTAGCTTTGCATATTGTACTTGAGCCTGAGTGTTGAACTCCTTCTACATGATGGAATAAATTTAGAGAAGAGATAATACTCCAGATATTTCTATTATTTGTGCAATTCATTACAGAACTGTAACTCCTTGTATCTGGAAGGGCCCAGCCAGCTTAGTTTGCAGCATAGTGTTTACAGTGTAAGTGGCTTCAAAGCAAAACAACTGATCATTTTGAATAGGCAGAAGGGTGGCTGGAGGTTATGGGTTTTATTTTATTGCAGTCTTAAATAATTTTGGTTAATGAAGACACCCTGATTTTACCTATATGATGGACATGTAGAATAGCCTAAATACGGACTGTGGTCTTCATGGAAGGTTTGCGTGGATGGTGGAAAACCAAATTCACACATTTTATAGATAGGAAAACTCTTTGGATTGTGTAGTGATACACTGATCTGAACAGGTATTTTACATGTAAAGGGGGAGACTATGAAATATTACAAAAGGAAATATCAAAAAAACCCCCAGAGTGTAGTTAAATACTGTGGCTCTGCAGCTGCAGTAAGGAGTGAAGGAATTCTTTTTCAGCAATTTTCATTGTGAATAAATACATTGTTAATAGTATATTTAAAAAGTTTCTTTCCACCTCTTTAATGTAATTCTATCTGTTGTTTCTCTGTAGTATATATTGTATTTGAGCTCACTCAGTCTTGCTCTGGCAGAATTCTCATTCTAGAATCCAAGTTTTATCAGGTCAGGAGATCTTTGAGCTGCCTAAATTTGTGGACAGTCAAGTTAAGGGAAAGAAAAGAACATTTCTCGAATCATGAGCTGGTGTTTTAAAAAATGTTTTTCTTTCATTACTCTTCTTTCTTGGATGTGGTTCACTACATCATACTTCTATTTCTTTATATGCTTTTTTTTTCTTGCACTCATTGCTTTTCTTTTTTCTTCATTTTAGACAAAAGTCGTCTCTAGTATCCTTTGTTTCTTAAGTAAATTATCTTGTCCTCTTTTTGCAATCAGCAGGTGGTTTTATTTCCAGTAAATATGGTTATTATTGGACCCATTTTGTGTCAAGAAAAGAGGCTATGCCTCACCTTATTTTATTTTCCATTGCAGAATCACATGATGCTTTTGAAGAGTTGCCTTTTTCTTGAGAAGTTTGCTTTAGCAAGGATGGTGTCTGAATATAATTCTCAATTAATTGTATCCCTTAACACCATTTGCCGGAATTAAAGCTGTCAATTTTCTTGTGTGAGAGTCAAGAGGAAGGTTCTTGGGCCGTGCCAATAATCTGTGTTGTTAAATGAATTTTATGTTTCAAGGTTGGTATAATTGCAAAAATGTAATTATCTTTTGAGTTTTATTGAAATGGTTAGATCATAGCTATAAATCATTGATAGAGAATGTTACTAGTTTCTGTGTCTGTTTGTGTAATACATATGGCATAATGTTTGCACAGCACCAAGGAGGAGGTTAGATAGGAAAATATGATGTCATTGACCAAGTGTTTTATGTGTCAAATGAGTACAAGAAACTGGCCGAGTCCCACATACACATCTCAGCCCAGACCTGCATTCCTTGACTTGCGTGTATTTGTGATCTCTTAGGCCAACTTTTCTAATTTTATTGTGAATCTTGGAACATTTGAAGAGAGGTTTGCAGTATTCAAACAAAAGTAATTTGGCTACGGTAGTGAGGAGACAATATTCCATGACTTAAGGAGTAGAAGATGGCGGACAAACTGATTGTGGAGCTCTATTTGGCTTTACAATCTATCCAGTATTTTTTATATTTGTTGGTCTTATGGTCAAGCAGTCAAAATATTCTTAAACTCTTATTGAAGAGCAAAGGGCTATCTAACTAGGTCACAGTGGCTAAGGTTTTAATGGCTATTTTATTTCATAACATTTGTTTTGGGGAGATGGTGGGAGGTGGTGGTGAGGGGGCAGATTGATCATCATCAGCTCCTTTCATAGATCTTAGTTTTGGTTTATGTGTTGTCTTTAAGTAGTTATTTTATTCATACTTTTTCAAGTTCAAGCTTCCAATTCCATGCTAATATTTTTTTATTTTTGGGACACAGTGCTTTTCTGTCTTATGACGCTTGTAGTAATATGTCATCTGAGGTTTCCATAAAGAGCGCTTGCTGATAAAAATGAATAAGCATTTCCAAGAGGTTATAAACATGACTAGGCCACTTTAAAAGGTTCCCAAAAGTGAAGGAGGAAAATAATGGAAAAGAATTGAGCCTTATCACAATATAGTCTTTTCCTTTGTAGTTGTAACACTTAAGATCTTAAGAAATGGAATTAATGTTAATTTTTAAAAGCAGGAAGCACTAGAGAACAAACTTAAGCCAGTTTATTTTTATTTAGTGCTGATGCATTTTCTTTCAACTTGGTGTCATGATTATTGAATGTTAACTATTGAATGTATTTCAGTTCCACCCAACAAGAAAGCAGTGCTTTGAATAATAGTGTAAATCATATAAAATTGGCTAAGAACTTCAGACTGTAGGAAACTTGTACTTTTAAGTCACCTGTCAACAAACCACAGGATGCCCAAACTTTGGGGAAGTTGGAATATTTGAGAATAGGTGGATTTGACATTATTTTCAGATGGTTACTGTGAAAGATAAAGACAGCATCAAGCTCCACAAAAACCAGTCAAAGTATAAAACTCTGCAGACTGGAGTTGCCCAAACATGCAAGATTGTTTAAACAGTGTTTGTTCTCTTTCAGTGTGAATATTTGTATCCTCCAAAAGAACACTTTCCAGTTGTTTTGACAGCAAGCTTGGTAGTTATTTCACTTTTATCTTTCTTTAAGGTTTTCCAGTGGAAGACTCAGGTATAGGTGATGATCAAGGTTCAGAAAGCATGTTGCACAGAAGACAGCTCAGAAAAACTGTATTTCATAGCTTTTCTTATTTATATATTTTAAAAGTTCTGGTCCTTCAGAGTAGCTCATCTTCCCGTCTCTGCAAACAGACTCCTGCTGCAGCTTTAGGCACGACCATTGTGTAGTGCCCTTCCATCGTGTGGCCCCAGGATTAGCAAACTGTTGGCAACACACCCAAGTTTGGCAGCTAGGGATAGCACATACAACAAAGAGTTGTAATGGTGTTCAAAATGTGTTTGGCATCAAAGAACTTTAGCATTTGCAGTAACTGCAGTGGTGATAATGACAGTGCAATGAGGTACATTGCCTCTTGCATGTGTTCTACAGTTTTCCTAATAAAAATTAGTAAAATCAGTCACAAAACAGCAGTACATCATCTCAAAAGATAGAAATGATTTTTTTTTTTCTTAGAAATAGGTTAATTAAGCTTTTAACATTCATACTTGCCACTCAGCACTCAGACACTCTTGGAGTCCATAGTACAAGCAAAAAAGAGACAAAAAGAGATGAAATCTCAGTTTGTCTCTTGTGTGAGTTTCAACCTCATAGTGTCATCCTCAGTACTGTACTTTTCAGTGCTTGTGTTCTGAAATCAAGAAAAACTGAAAGCAAGTATGTATTTTAAGGTACTAAAAACATGTGAAGAAAGAAACAAAAAACAACTCCCAATTTTTGTGCTGACAAAAGTGGAGAATGTATATATGCAAAATGTGCATTTGATTTTTTTAAATATAACTAGTTCCTACTGCAATGTATTTGATTAGTATTTCAGACAGAGCAATATACTCACTTCCAGCATATGCTTTTGTAATTAGTTGTATTAGAGTGGTTTTTTAAACATTAAAAGTAGATGCTGTGAGGTATTCTTTCCAAATCTCTAGGATAACAATATAAATATTTGGCAGTGAAGATGAGAATTTTTGAAGTGATACAAGACTATGTTCAGTCTACCAGCTTTAACAGTTTGGCTTCTGAGAGACATAGCTGCTTTTCTCTGCTGACCTTATTGAGAGATGGAAATTAGAACCTAAAAATACGGGATATTTCAACACTTACCTGTGCTGTTGAATTAAAATGCCATAGGAGTTGTTATTACTAGAATGAGCTCCTATAGTCTGCATTCTTAATATGGCCCTCAGGGCAGGTTCACAAAAGAAACCAAGAAAAAAATAACTTAATGATGCAAATAAACTCCCCTTGGTAATGTAGGTGTCTGATTTCTTAACAACTGGAATTTTATGTGCTAAATTCCTTGATAATTCAGCCTTTGCTGAGTATACTTTCCACTGAACAGATCTTTTCTAGAATTTAATTGCTTTTGCATGCTCTGCCGGGGATGGATTTGGGTCTGAATCTGGTTAGTGGACCCCGTGTTCTCAGCAGTGCCACCTGCTGATGTTAGAAATGAAAATTGTTGAGATGCATACTGCAAACTAGAACTGAAGACTGGTTTCAAAAGCAGAAGAAAGTGTGCCTAGGACAGACTCAGGCAGGCTGAGCAAGGGGGTTGCATGTGGGAGCAGGTGGAGAGAACCAAATAGACTATAGAAGGAAATCGCTGCTGGAAGCTGAAGGTGGCAATGGGCCTATCATCCTATTACCGGCCCCTTTTTAGGATGTACATCTTTATAATAATTTGTACATAGTGCTAAACTAAAGGATTCCTTTCTGGCCTGAGGAATTTGTAAGATCTCTACTAATTTTATCACACAGGGATCCTAACTCCTTATCTTCCATTAGGCAGCCTCTTTCCCTTTTTCTCACCAGCATTACAAAAGGCAAATCAGGGGACTCAATAGCCCATGATTAGAAACCACAACAACATATTTTAGCAAGGAATGAAAAAAGCTTCTGTATTTTTTGACCTCTGGGTTGTATATATAAAGAAAATAGGCAGAAAAGAATATGCCATAATAGCCTTTATTTACAAAGCATGAAGTATGCATTGTATTTGTGAAGAATAAAAGAGAACCTGGTTTCTTGTTCTTGTGCAGATATAATTATGTTGGCTAGAGGCATAAGGTATGGTTTTTTTCCTCATGTTTTTCTTATGTGGTTATTCAAAAAGAGATGTTTTGATGTAGTTATGCTGGAAATAGGGGTGCATTATTTCAATTTAGTTTATTTCCTCATTCATACATAACAACACTAGATCATTATGAGTGTCATGCATGGCGTGTTGTCTGTTTCAGTTTTAGCTCTATGAAAATAATGGAAGTGGTTTATAAGCTAATGAGCACTTGTAAGTGCCAAGCTCACATGAGGTAGAGGAATTGAGGAAGGTAATTTTTAAGTGACACCTAAAAGCACCACGATGTTTTCTCTCAGTCAGCTAATATGTCAGTGTTGCTTGACTGGCATTTTCTCTCTTTCTATGACTCCAGGTCCACGCTTGAGCTACCTTCCTGTGGCATAGTTCTACTGGGTTATTAGGGATTACTCATGGTTTATACCCAGTAACGGAGAGTCTTTGACTTCTTCTTAAGACTCTGTTACTTAGTCTTTTGGATTGCTTGCTTTGACTTGCCTGATCAGGTTAAATGGAAATTATTTCTTATAGTGATTACCAAAACGATGTCTCTATTTCCAAATAAATGCTTTAATGTGTCCATCTTCTTTGCCATTCCCTTCTTTATTTTGGTGAGAACTTTGTCCTTATCCTCATTTATTAGAATAAATAACCTCGAGATACAGTAGCAAGTTAGTATTCTGCAGTGCTCATCCTACTGGCATAATGGGTTTTCCACACTTAAACTGGAAACTGTCAGAGGCAGTTGTCACTTGTAGGACAGCTTTTATATAGCACAGATGATGCTCCTCCATAGTAACCAGTACTGATGTTTTACCATGCTGTTTTTATATTTAGAGTTACAAATGTTTACATTTTTTATCCTTCTGTTTTTTAATTCTGCCTTTCAAGTGTCATTATTAGGGTACAGAAAAAATGTAGGCTTGGAAGAATAACACATGTAGAAGGTGAAAACAGAGTAGATGGGAGAGACACATTACCCTGAGGAAATACTGTTTTGAGGTGTTTCACAGAGGGAGATATCTTCAACCTAGCAGAAGAGGAATGACATGTCGTGTTTTCAGTCAGAGCAGGTTTTAGTTGTCTTCTGTTTTTTAATTTTTTTTTTTTGAGAGAGGAATAGAAAGAATATTGGCCTTTGCTTTTATAATTTCTTTATTCCAATTGTAGGCCATAGGGAGGTTTTTGTTGTTGATGAATAGTATCATAATAGGATACAAAAGCCTGTGCTTTCCACAATTAAAATAGATTCTTCTTCTGAATGTAGTAGCATAGACAGATATTAATGAACCAAGATGTTGTTGCTTAATTGGATAATGAGCTTGCACTTCTGGATACACTTTAGCATTGCTGAAATATTGTATACATAAAAGGGTGACTTAAATCATATTGTTCTCAATGAAATTGAGTATTTAAAATTACAAATTAAGTATTTTAGCTATGAGGCCATGATTTTTTTTTCTTGTATGTACTTCCTGAAAAATTAGCAAAGCTATTGTGGTTGTCATATCCAAGCTTACTTTGGAATTATTATAGTTAAATTGATAGTTTAATTGCACTGAATGAAGTGTTTTATTAAGTATTCAGGAGATGTTTTTAACTTTAAGAAGGTAGATACAGATTTCTTCCTTATTGCTTTTTTTTCTTTCCCTCATTTACCAGTTTTATCCCAGATGTATAAATGCAACAATCTTTGTATGGGGGAACTATACTCTTGCGATACCTAAATTAGCCACCGAAATTAGGATCTCTAATTTCTGTGTTACAGGGTCTTGGGTAAGTGGGTTGTTATTTCCTAATAACTGAAGCTTAAATCCTACTTTTAAATCAATCCCCTCTACTAACAAACGTGTACTGGTTGAAAACAGAAGTTACAACTGTATGCTGAACAGCCTGTTTTATAAGTACTTTGAACAGCAGTTACAGCTGTTTTATGTGCAGAGAATCTTGCATTCTGGTGTAGTCTCAAGGAAGCATTTATTTCTCAATATGGCAGCTGAATATACATAAGTGAGTAGATAGTTTTCTAATAGTAATAATAATTGTATATATATATACACAAATACACAAGGTGATATGAAAATAGGAAGAAATATTCAACATGGTGCATACTGGGAGGTGAAGTGGGGAAATGAAGAAAGCCCTGGAAGAGTGCGGGTATATTACTTTGATGTTTTGGGAAGTTCTAGTGTTGCAGTATGGCGTTTACAGCCTGTAGTGAGCAGCCATAAATACCATATATACATGTGTGTGTATTTTACACATGATCCTTTTGACCTCTTTGGAACAGTTATATGACCAGGTACATAGAAGGAGTAGTGGGTACTGATGGGTGATGTTGGCATACAGGAATGTGAGGAGATGCAGAGTTTGGACCAGCTGTGAAGACAACAGAATCAAGCTTGGAGGAGACATTCAAGGAAGCTTTTAGTCATCCAACCGAAGCAGAGCAAGTTCTGTTTTCCTGTGCCAAGTGGCTAAGGTTGTTTGCCTCACAGCTATTCGCACTGCTCCAAAGGGGAGTTTGAACTGTTTGGTCAATCCCTGCTGCGTTCATTAACTTGATGTGTTTGTTTCTGTTGCCCCATTGAGAAGGGAATGGTTTCTGTTTGTGTTCCTAAAAGTTTGGACTTGATTTATTTAACTAAACCCCACTAAGCACAGAACCTTTTATATTTGGTTGAACTTATGCTCCCAGACACATTTTATTCTGCTTCTGTGACTTTGACAGAGGGAATCCCTGTTTGTTTCTTCGTTTGGTAGAACTGTTTATCTGGGCCCTGCTGAGGTTAGAAATGGGCTACCTACTTTCTGCTGCAAACAGGAACCATGAGAGACTCTTGTCCTAAAGAGGGAAAAGCATATCCAAGATGTTTGCTAATTATTTTTTTCTCCTTCAGAGAACTGATAATATCCAGAGGGTGTTGCAGTGATTCTTTAAGCAGGAGTAGGAAGGCTGATGACTGCAGTGAAAAGTCACAAGGTCTTGAAGGTAGAGGAAGAAGGAAGGAAGGGTACATGATATAAACTATCAGTCTACTGATCTTTAATCCTTGGGCAGTCCAGTAATGCACTGCCTTGCTTTTGAGAAAAGCATGAGCTACCTAAAAAGCCCATTGTGCCTCAAAGTGGAGGCTGTCAAAGCACTGGCTTTAATTTCAATCCTAAAATGCAGCAGCATGAGTAGAATAGATGGAGCAGTTCTGCTGCGGACATCGGGCTGGCCTGTGAGAAGCAGTTTGTGTTACTGCTAAGGTTACCATCTCTAAAATAACCTGCTGCTGTAGAGCTACAGTGAAACTGTACATTGATCTGCATCTTTCACCTGTGGCAGCTAAAAATGTTTTATTTGTCTCAAATAGACCTACTCAGGGTGGCTTGGAAGAAACTGATCAGTCCAGAGGCAAAAAAAGTGAGCTGTAAGGGAAAGGTGCTGTTGTTGCAGTATTCAGGCCTGCTGGGAGTTGCATAAAATGTGTCTGACTTCCGAGGACCCTCAGCTGGCAGGATTTGTGTGCATTTCTATCCGTAAAAAGAAACCTGCTTTAGCCTTGTAGATGCTACAGTCAAGAGCTGATCCTGCAGGGGTGAAAACTTCTGCCAGCGTAGCTGCCCTTCAAGGCAAAGTAGAAATACATTGTAGAATATTCTACAAAGAATTTCTACATTTTTTGTAGAATTTTGTACAATTCCTGCAAAGTAGAAATACACGATAACCTTTAATCACTTTGGGTTGAATCTCCTTCTTGTCTGTAAACAAAATTACTTCATCAATCGCTGAATATTTTTATCACTATGCTTGTTTCTTTAAGTAATACATACCCAAGTACAACTGTCATTTTCCCACTATAGCATACACCTATACTTACTGCTTACTTGTTTTAAATGTCTGTTTAATCATGGTCCAAATCCGGATGAAAATCTGAGTGTACCTCCAACAGACATAACACATATTTAGCAACTTATATATCTGTACATAGATCATAAACTTTCAAGATGGAGAACATCTTGCATTTTCTTACAGGTGAGAAACAAGTATTTTTTGCCTAACAACATAATTGTGCAATGACAGAGATGGCTAAGTTAAGAGGTACAAGCTTTCACAAGATGTATACCATTAAAATTAAGATGCTAGTAAAGGCAGTAGGACTATTGCATTCAAGCTCATTATCCTCTTCTAGTATTTTGCAATGTCCTCATAGCACCCTCTCCCCTCTGAAAAAAACCCTTGGTTTTTAATACTCAGTCTTGTACACACTCAGTTCCACTGAATTAGGCTCACATATATTATCTGATCTGACTAGAAAAAGATTTTATACTCTAAAAAATACACTGGCACACAAATGATTTATAAAACACAAGGAAATGGATTTCATGTAAGCATTTAAAGTGATCTGAACAAAAGAGAAAAATTACCATCATATATTAATGACGAACATATTTGGCCTTCATGAGCTACTGCAGTGTTTTAAAAAAGTAAGAATGTTAGTGGCCAAGTTTATACTTCTTTATTTAAGGCAGAAAGCGATATTCAAGTAATCACAGCTAAACTCTGCCCTGATAGAGTAGCCTTAAAAGTTACTTCTAAGGTATTGCATTCTTTTATTTCGTGTATGATTATCTATGCATTCATACAGATACATTTAAATACAAGATAGTGAAGACAACTGAAGGGAAATCAAGAAACCAGGGGAAATCTAAAATATCAGTTTCGTGATAAAGAAGCTGTAACTGATTTGTGGAAGAGTTTTTCCTTACCTTGGACTTTGTATGCTGGCATGTTTTTGAGTTACTAGAGCTGTTGGAGCAAGGAGGGGTGAGACAGCTGGGTGAAGCTGGGGGATTGGGGAGGAAGAGTGGAGGGAGGGCAGTGGGCGATCTGTGGAGCAAACTGAAGCAGTGTCTGCCACTGGAGAGGGCTGGCAGACTAAGGGGCTGGTGGGGGAGCATGTTTTCATTACAGTACCATTGCAATGAGTGTTTATGTACTGGTTGGTGAGAAGGAAACCACTGATATTTCTCTTTAACCTCTGTGTTCATAACTTTTGCACAGGTGGTTTTTAACCCACCAGTGTGTCTGGCTCATTCTAAAGGGTGGTGTACGAGAGGTGAGAGTTACTGCCATTTTGGAGACTGATGAGAAAATCTGTTTTTCACATTGCCCAGCTACAGCAGTTCTTGACCTGCTGTTCTCCATTCATGGTTCCTGATTGTATTCTCCATTCACTCCTTAATATCCCTTGAGTCTACCCACTGAAAAAGAATGCTTACACAGAAACAGACAAGAAGCAACCCAAAGGCTGGGATGTTTGGCAATGTGATGTGCAACATAGCTTTCAGATTTGTATTTCCTTCATACCTAACACACTCAAACTTGTGTACTGTCACACCCTATGGCATATCTTATTACTCAAGCTCTTGTGTATCTGCAGTTATCTAAGCCTACAAAACTTCAAGCTGCATGATAGTTCTTTTCAAATAAATCACAGAGAGTAGTTTTTAAAATAACGTTGCTGTTGTTTTTGTTTTTGGCTTTGGCTCTTTTTTTGTTTAATTTTTTCTGACTTTTTTTTTTTTTTTTTTTGTACTGCAGATGTATCTGCTATGGAATTCTTGAGCTTATTCAAAAAGACTTGGCCGTCTTGGGCAAAGTTACTGGGTTTTTTGTTAAGTTTTGAGCAGTCCCTGATACATATTCAGTATCTACATCATCAGAGACAGCCCTAAGCTGTTTTGTTGCCTGAATGAAATATATTGTGCTGCCTCTATTCCACATTTGGAAAAAAATTGTATTAAATACCAGGTACTTTTATAGAATTGTAGAATGCCACATTGAGATATTATGAAATACAATCTCACAAAATTCCATAAAAATATGAGATAAAATATTTATGCATTATAAAAATCTATGTCTTGCTACAAATTTAATCAGTGCAGTTACAAATTTGCTCTAAAAATGCTACCTCTCCAATTCTGTGGCTCTGGGCAAGCGTCCAGCATTTACATAAGGTAAGCTGTCCTCTGTATTGTTCTATAAGGCATTGAACATTGTTTCAAGTTTTAATGGGGTAGTTTATTCAGTAGCTTAGTTGAGTAAATTGTCGATTAAAATTGCACATACAAAATTTTTCACTTTTTTATTTAACATGGCGGTGATTTTCTTTCATATGCTTTTTTGCATAAGACTTGACTTGAAGATTTACTTTCAAAAAAGATAGTTGTCTGTGGTATGCAAAGCACAAGATAGTTTGTCTGCACCTTCCATAAATTTTCTTCTGTGAAGCCATGATAACCACAAAAATGTTTGTGATGCAACAGTTCTGAGTTGCACATTTTGCAAACACGGAGACAAAATATGGATATTGCAGCACATGCTTTTCAGAGATTCAATACTCAGCTAAACTGGACATAGTTTTCTCAACAGTACAGAAAAGATTGCAGAATTTCAGATTTCAACATCAGGCTGTTAAGCTGTGGATCTGTTTCAAAGAAGATGGAAAGAACATTTTTAGAATCTAGAGCATACATTTTTCACTTTCTTATTTTGTAAGAGCTAAATAAGCCAACAGGATAACCCTTGTCGTACCTCCCCCAAAACACTTAAAATTTAAGAGCATTGAACTGGAAGAAGGGACTGGGTCATTATTTTCAGTGCACTGCAATACCAAGAAACTGTATTACAACTATATTTGGGGCTGGGTTCATCCGAACACTGAGTTCAGTAGCATATTCATCTACAATTGAACAGCTTTTCCAGATGTACTTTAATGCAGAGATATAGGCACTTTTAGGTTGCATATCGTTACGTTATAGCTCAGATGTATAAAACATGTCAGGGAGAGATGTCCCAGAACTTCATTTCTGCCCACTGATTATAAGTGAAACCTACATGTCCAGATCCCACGAAGATGTCAGCACTCTCAGTGTCAAAATATGGTTGTGATGGATTGCTCCCTTACTCGAGAAAAAGTCAAATTGTGTGTAAGTCAAAGAATATCTTGCAAATATTAAAGCTTAAATCTTCTCTAAAATGTGTAAATCTAGAGTATATACTAGTAGGAGAAAAGAAGATTATCACCCAATACCTGAGGTCTTGGACAGAGTTATACCAAAAAAACCAGTAAAAATTCACACCAAAAGAAAACAGTCTGTGACCAAACCTCCATTATTAGAACAAACTGCTATATAGCTTTATTATTGCCATGGCTAACATAGGGCATTCTTTCAAGAAGGCTTGGATTGAGACAGAAGGAAAAGTTGTGCTGCAATATTAATGGTAGCACTCGACTATATGCAGCAAAGATATTTTCTTTTCAAGTGTCTATTAATAAAAAGACGTAGTGAAATAGATGTTAGTGTGTAGAAAACCTGAGCTGAAGTTCAGATGAGCAGCCAGACTACGTGGTTATGATGAGTTTACTTCAATTTTAACAGTTTAATCTTATGATCCCAAAAGAAATTCTCAGGCTCCTCCTGGTGTCTGGCTCTCTTCCAGGGAGGAATAGTTACGTCTAATATGTGCCTCTGTGTAAGGGGGCAGCCAGCTGCAATGAATGAGCCAGGTCTAGGCACCATTTCTCAGAGGAGCTCTCAAGTAGCTGGATTTGTATTTTATGTAAAACTCCACTGCCATTACTATTCACAAAATAAACTGCCAGATATAGTCTCAAATAGTGAATTGAACAATAGCCCTCTTGGTATTGATACGTTCTTATATAGACAATGGTCCAAGACCATATTAACTTTTGTTTTTGTCAAGTTCAAGCTGACAGTGGACTGCAGGCCAGCTGCCTGCCGTTGGCATGCCCGTGCCAATTAGCTCTGTCACCTAGAAGTACACTTTAGTGTTAGTTCTGACCTTCTGCCTCATGCTCAGTTCCCTGAATTTAGAAGCTCAGCCACAGAACAGGCACAGATTTTAGTTCTCATTGACTTCTCTCTGAAGTCAATGGGCAAAAGGCAGCTGAGGTCCCCCACCGCGATTCTGTGCTCTGCTGCTCATGTGGACTTTGTGGTCAGCATCCCTAGAGACATTGCAGTGTTACCTGCTGTTAATCTGTCTTTCTGTGGCTATTTCTCACAGATACAAAAATCTGGGGACCAGTGGTGATTTTCTCTTCCCCTGTCTGGGATGGGATGGGGATCTTGTTGAAGGAGGGGCCTGCCAATGAAGGGCACAGTGGGGGAGAGCAGCTTTGCTGACACAAGTGAGAAGCTGTACCCGGGACTAAACACAAATTGTCAAAATGTAACAGAAGGTGTCCAGCAATAACAATGCCTCCCTTCCTACTTCTCTCCTACAATAGGAAATGTGGTATTGTTGTCACTGCAGGGTCTTTGTCGGAGTTCAGCAACCCATGTTTACTTCCTTTGTTGTCCTCTTCTTGTGGGCTTGTGTCAGCAAACATGTTCCCTTGCTGCTGTTGTCCTCAGTGCTGAGATGAACACCCCTTGCAAGTATCCTCTTCACAGTTTGGCATTAGAGGCTCACCTATCACTGCCATGCATTATCTCCAGTATATTTCATTCTTGCCAAAAGAACTGTTTCAGATTCAGATTAAAGTTTTAGACAATAGAGAGAACAGTTAAATGATAATACTTTCTCACGATTAGGCTGGTCTTTTTCTTTAAGCAAGTCTCTTATTGGGTTAGTTTCCAGTAACTCTAGACCTTGTCCCACTTTCCGTGTGAGATTGCCACACATCTTAGAAATGCAGATCATCATTAGCATAATTATTTTCAGATAAATTAAGAAATTTATTCTGAGAATCGCTTTCTTGCCTGTGAACATTCAAAGTGGTGAGCAGTGAAAGTAACAGCAGTTTCCCCATAAAATCTGTCCCAGAGATGGCCTAAAATTCCCAAACAAAGCACTTCTAAGGGCTTTGAGGCTTTAATATCAGTTGCTTAGTGGATATCTAGGACAAGAGAAAGTTTTAATTTTTTTCCAGCTAGAGTCATCACAGTGTTTTTCTGTTTCTTTTGACCAGGCAGTTTTGTCCTTTCCGGAATTTTTTGGGTCAAGACAAGTATGGTGCGTGAGACTGATAAAAAATAACAGTTGTGAGGACATACACACCTTGTTGCTTGGTTTTCCGGCAAAATAGTTAAGATCATTTTTACAATTAAAAAGAAAAGGCTTTTGATGTGAACTTTAAAAAGCATTTTGCTCAGAATTTTTGAGTGAAGGTATGATCTGGTCTTAGGTAGAACATAACTTCTAAGTATATATTTATTCTATCATCAGTTTTGCAGATGATTCCATTTTTTTTGCCTATACAAAAATAGTGAGTTTTTGTAAAATTTAGGAAATAAGGAAAATAGTTTTGGGAGCTCTGCAGCAAATTCTGCATTATCTTCAGCACAACACAACTTTTTAGATATTGTCATGTCTAACATCGCTTATTAATGGAAAGTTTCTAATTACTCTATAAAGTCTAATGCAGTATTTTATACTTTGACTGTTAATTGAGCAGTCCAAAAACATCTACGTTAATTGCACAGTTACTGTTAATTGCTGGACAATTTTGTCCAAATGAGAAAAAAATTGGACTTTTGCAACATGTTAGTTGCGTTAAGTACCTCTAATTTTCCTTTTAAGCTTTTACTGATGATCTTTAGAACATTTTTATTATACTTTTTATTCATTCAATGAAATAATGTTGATCTTAACTTAGTGTATGTTATAAAAGGCAGTTTCCCAACCAGCCTCACCATGTATGCTGAACTCCTAGAGCATTAGACACAAACTAAGTTCAGGTGTCCCCAGATATTAGCACTCATTTTAAAGGTGATAGCATCTAAATAAAATTTTGAAAGTGAACAGAGGATGATAAAGAAAAATCCTGCATGCCAGACAAAGAAGCTGTGAAAGAAACCCTAAACAGGTGATGTAATGTTCATAAACCAAGGATGTCCTTCTGTGGGATTGTGCTCTGAATATTGAGCTTCACCACAACCTCTTGCACCTCAGTAATTTGAGATGCTTGTTGGTTTGGCAATTGGTCAAACAAAATAAACTGTCCAAACATCATGTGTGATAATCGGCCAATGAGGTCTCCAAAGAGTCTTTAAATGTTCACACTGAACAAAGGCTCTGTATCTCTCACGTTCCAATTATTGTCTTGGACAGCAGCTCTCTGCCAGGTAATGTGCTGTTTTTCTATTTCCTTTTAGCTTTATTTAGTAGCACTAGGTAGTTTCAGATTACTGTGGTAATCCATGCAAAACTAATTGACTAATTAAATGCAAGACAAGTCAGTGCACCAGCACACGTTGTACAATATTTGCTGTTGGCTTTTTAATGATTATCTAACATGTATTGACGAAACAGTGTGAAGCACTTTAAAGAAGAAACATTCTTATACTCTGTCTAGTCCTAACAAGTTTTAACAAGGATTAACAACTGAATGATGACAATTCCCAGTCTAACCAAACTCTACGGATTTGATGGACATATTTTGTTCATATAGGTTGCCAAAATTTCGGAGAAAATAAAGACTTCAAAGATGAGTCTTCTAAAGAGAAACTTTAAAGAAGGGGAAGCAACAGTGCAGTTCAGGTCAGATAGGCAGAATTATGCCATGTGTTCTGAAGTAACACATAATTTATAAATGTAACATCAATTTTATTTACAAGAGAAGTCTTCATGATAAACATCTTATTTTCATAAGGATTTGGGAGGGAGGCAATAGCATAATTCCCCTACATGAAACTAAGTGCTGGAATGAAGGTTATTCCTCCTGGCTGAGCACTTACACAGACAGTTCTTCTGCAACACCAGAGATTTTTATAATAAAGGATGAGGGGTTGCTTTAAAGCGAACAACATGGGGGTATATTTTTCTGACACAAGTAACTGTTTCAGTCTTTTGCAATGTCAGAACTTGATGTCCTATGCCTCCTTTCAGATATAGGCACTTAAAAATTACTAGATTGCATAGAATCAAGTGCAAAAGTTATTTCGAATTTGTTTTTTTCTTTCATTATAAAAACTCCTGTAAAATCTCCAGCCAACCTAAACAGTTTTGCAAATAGTTAGTCCACTAGCAGTTTTAGAATGGCTGATGATACATAATTGTGGAGAAAAGTTTGCTGAGTTTATTTCATGGAGATAACCTGGTGATTTTTGGGGCTGTTTTTGTCATCCCTGTTATCAAAGCGTAAAGGTCTAAATCTTTGTTTACTGAGCTCAAATCTGAGTGTAAAGCTTTCTTTAAGAAGGCTGGTGGCTTAGAGGCCAGAGTTTTGGCTGTCATCTTCACAATTCTTCTGATGTCAGAAGCACTGTAGGGGCTTATCACACAGTAAGGTTGTAGACTTAAGTGGGTCAAATTCTGAAAAAGAAGAGACAAAACTCCTCAATGGAGTCTTCAAACATTTCCAATGGATATTTTATAACTTTCTTTATAGTTTTTCATTTGTATTTGCTTATGATATGATTCTCAAGAAATCTACATGAAATATCATTCATAAATTGTTTCTAGAAATAAAATGATTGGAAGATCAAAAATAAATAATACTTTTTCACCAGTGATTGAGACTTCAGTGTATATTCTCAAAGGCCCACTCTCATGTAGAACTCTTGTATTCTAGCTCCCCAACACTAAAAATATTGCCTTGACTCTTAGCAAAACCAGGAGATAACAGAAAGGTGTCCCTACAAGGTAATAGCAGAGAGGTCCCCAAGTCCTTATGTAAAGGAGTTGTGCTTGAACAAATGACTTTTCATAATGCTGCATGCAACTTCAGTGAAGTTTCAATATGAGGAAAATTCCTTTAACTTACCTCCTAAAAACCTGGAGGTTTTTTTCAAATTTTCACACAAAATTTATTTATCAGTACACCTCCCTATCCCCTTAAACAGATACAAGAAGGAAAGGAATGGGGGGGGAGGGGGGGTAGAATCCAAATCAGTCTGTCTCTTCTGCTGAAAGTCCCAGAGAAAAGGAAGCACTGTGCTTGACCCACGTAACAGAAGAAAGCAGGAGAGTGAAAGATGTGTGTGCAATGTATTTACAGACATTATAAAACAATCACTGCATGATGTTTAAACATTGCTTTATGGTGTTTCCACTGAGATATTCCATTAGTATGTGATGATAATGAGTGATTGTACATCACTGAGAGCTCTTTCCATGACTGCATACTTTTCTGATTTTTTTCTTCTCCTGTGGATTGCACATGGAAAAAAGGGAGAGAAATTATTTGAAGAACATTACCGGAATAAAAGCCACAAAATCACAATGCTGCTTAGAAATGGACAAACTTTTCATCACAGTTTTGTTTTGTTTTGTCAATATTATTTTATTCAAGCTAGAAGTGCAGCTTTAGATATAATCTTGTGGAGAATGTGAAAGAATGCTTTTAAAAATGTCCCTGGGCAGTGCATATGTGTTGAAAAAAGTGTGTGTGTGGGTTTAATACCTTTTTTTTTTCCCACTTCTGTAGACATAGCTTGTCTACAGCAACTAATTTGAGAAAGTATATTTTCAGTTAAAGAGAGGGATTGAAACAAGACAACTGCTTCTTTACTGGTAAGGATCTCAACATCTCAGTTCAGCTGGAAATGTTTGTCCCAGATCTAACTTCTTCATGCTCAGATGGTAAGTCTTCAGAAGAGGGAGAAGTGCCATCTGGTGATCCAAAACAATACAAAAGTGATGGAATCAACATGTAGGAGATGACAAATGGAAGTGGTCATCAACCTCAGATAAAATTGCCATATATGTTTGGTCCTGAAGATCCTTAAAACTGATAAAACACTCCACTATCTCCATCTTCAGATTTCCATTTAAATTTTTATTCTTTTGTTATACTGCAGCAAATTAATATTATATATTTAGCAACAGTAAGTCATCATTAATGCATTACAGTAACCACAAAAATTTCAGTGTATATGAAGTCTGCTGATACAACAGTAGTATAAACTATATGCACCAATTAAATGAATTATGGAAATTATGCATGTATACACATATTTGTTCTTTTACATTAGATTATGAACTCTGATACATGATTTGTCATTTACATTAATATTTTAGCTCATGGGTGTAAAACAATAACAATAATATCTGTTGTGTGAAGAAACTAGAGAAAATAGTAGGTTAGAATAATTCTAACTCTTTTAATAATAATTTAAAAATATTTGACAGCTGATAAGCTGATGGTGCTCTGTAGGTCTCAAATTTAAGAGCAGAGAGACCATAAAAAAGGAAAAGGGTTGGCTTGGAGGTTGCAGAAAAAGAGAAAACATTAAACTGCAGAAAACATTAATAAGCAGTATTTCATTCAGCAGCAAGTTCAACTTTTTCTGAGTAGAACTGTATCATATTAGTGTTCTGGTTTGTGGTGAGGATGAATTAGTTAGTTAGTTAGGCTTAGAGAGTGAGGTAAACTCAGTTCTAGCTTGCTGCATTTGTTTAAGGTTCATATTTGTAAACATTTAGACTGAATATTAGTTTTATTTGTGTGAGTACTTAAAATACCCAGTCGGTTTTTTTTGTAGGGCGTATTATACAAAGTTATGGGTCTTTTTCATCAAAACCCTCTTTAAAAAGCTCATCAGAGTGGGGTCTGATGAGTCACGCCCCAATGCTATGGGGTCTTGTAAGAATATGCACAATTACTAAAATGCTGTAAGTATTCTCAAGACTTGCTCCTTTAGTTTGAATACTGAAATGCTTGTTGATAATGAGGAGGAAGCTGTAAAACCTTGATTCTTGTTCTTAGGGAGATAATCTTTGAAGTCAGGAGGCATTTCAAAATGTCAGACTGTGTGTGTATTTCTGTGAACTGATCTTTCAGTTTAAAAGAAGGGAAATACCTAATACAGAAATGTTATTTAATGAATGTTAGACCATATCCATTTTTCCTATTTGTAATTCATGTGCTTAAAAAGGATTTATTACAGAGTTTCCTTTATAAGTCACTGTTAATATATTACAATTTTTACTTGAAAGCCTTTTGAAAAGAGAAAAAAATGCATAAAGGAAAAATTTGTCCTATTGAACACTTATGTATATGTATAGAATTGTACAGGCGTTGTTTGCATAGAAATTCTGGTTATCTGCCAAGTATGAGCTCAAGGTGTCTTGCTGCACCCTGTGAAGTCGTAACACTCTTTGTACATAGTGCCACAGATGATAATGCAAAAAAGCAATATTTCTCAGCCAAATCCTATTTTGTAATCCCCTTTAACCTGCTTTTCCATTAATTTATATTAGTGTCTTGTAATTTAACCCCTGGTGTGAATCTAGCACTAAAAAGGAATACTGTCTTTTATAGTCTAGATAACCTTATCCACAACAGTATCTGTATTTTTAGGAGATGAGAGGATAATTCTTTATATTGACACACAATGACTAGTTGGGTCAGGGTGAGTTTGCATAGTGGAATGAGCTCCCTACAGTTGTGTCCAGACACCTTGATAATGAGAAGTGGCATGAATGTTTCATTTATTCATTTCTTTTCAGTCAGAAGGTCAAAATGAACTGGTATCTTAATTTCTATTTCTCTAAGTTTTCAAATGAGTTTTACCTTTTTGCTTTTAAGTAATATTTAATTTGAACTATCAAAAGAATAAAATTAAATTCTTGGTGTCTATATTCTTGGTGTCTCATGTTAAGAGAATGAATAAAAGATAAATCTATTTCACTCTAAATTGCAATAACAACAGTCTAATTTTAATGCAGTTTAACTATTTTAGAAGTCAATTGATGGTCAAAGCTAATGTTAACATAAAGCAGAAGGAATGAAAGCAATAATCCTTGTGGTGACTGCAACTGATTATGACCTTTTTTCATCATGTTATTAGAAAATTAAATAATTTTCTTCTTCAAGAACAAAACATTTTAAGCTGTCAACAGGTACATGAAGTTCTGCTCATAAAACCCTTCACTTTATCTTAAACAAACAAACAAAAAGAATTAAAAGAACCGACTAATAAATTCTCAACACAAATAACAGAGCTGAACTATATATGACTGAACTGTTTAAGGAGTTGATAGACAATTTAAGAAGTTCTTTGAATTCTAGGACTTGACTGTGACTTAAAGCCAGGCCTCCTTTGGAAGACGGGTGCTGCAGTAGAATTAGAATTAGAATTCCTTCTGGACAGAGTGTGCTGCAACAGGAAGTCTACCAACCTGTGAGATGGAACAGCATATTTCCATCTGTTGCTGGCCAGCTGTCCTGTACATCCCCCTCCTTTTCATGAGATCAGCCTGACAGCAGTAGTTATGCTCCTGAGCCGTCATGCAGCTGAGCTGCAAACATGAATCACAGGGGGTAGGTGCACTTCACAGTCACTTTCCTGTCTAAAATTTAGTCCTTGGATGTGTTGGGCTTTCTAGCTTTGACCCAGAAAAATATTTAGCGTGTGTTTGTGTCACTGAATCATTGAGGAGTCTTTTCCTAGAAAGAAAAATAAAGGCCTTTTTAGGACTTGATAATGAGATTTTTTATTGAGGTTTGTTATGGGGAATATTGTTGGAAGAAATCAGTGCTTTCCTGGTAACCACTGGTTTACAATGCTTGGTAATTAACCAATTGTTTTATATTTCATCAAATATACCATTGCCTTGTCTCAAGAGAGCTCTCATCACTCTCTCTAAGGACTTACTCCCGCATTCACAAATAATAATTACTCTCCCTTTTTCAAAATGGTTAATTTTGCAGTATAATCAGGAAATGCTCTGACAGTGACTGCAAATGTGGCAATTCACAGTGTCTTCTGAAATCTAAACCTGTGGAAGCAGGATAAAATACCAAGAAAACACCCCTTTAACGTTTGTTTTGAGAGAAAGGGATGGTGACGTGGCTGTAAGGGTTATTTGAAGAGTAGGATTTCTAAGGATAGGGTAGTGGTTTTGTGTTTGTTTTTTTTCCCCCCTTTAGGTTTCAGGCAAGGTTCAAAGTTTATTTAGGGAAGTATAATGAAATGCAATTCACTCTTTGTAGATTTGCCTAAAAACATGCATCATTAAAGAATTTGCCTTGTCATTTATTTGAGTAGCTCATCATCCTTGTATTGAGAGAAATAGCACGTAGTTGTCACCTACTATCCTCTACATCTTTTTGTTTTTACAATGTCACAGACATAGAGCAGCAAGAATATGTGATTGATGTGGTTACATCATCTTTAGATTGAGTGTGAGGAGCCTTCTCATGTATTTCACTTCATTCTGGGTGTCTATCTGTGGTGGCTGTATCAAGCGTAAATTCATTTTTCCACCCTCCCTCACTGCTGTCAGTTTCATTAAAGCTGAAGCTCTTTCCCCGGTTGACAGTAAACGTCAGGTATTTGTGAAAGAAGAGTATGATAGAAATGGATATTGCAAAAAAAAAAAAGCATACTCATTAGATAACATAGTGGGTTTGGGTTGTGTGTTTGCTTTGCAGCCTGCACTTCCCTGGGAATGCAGAGATGGAGACATGCTGGTGCAGCCTGGGTACCCAGGTTTGTGGTGGAAGGGAAGCTCCTGGCAGGCTTTGCACTGCAGCCAGCACTTCTAGAACTTAGGAGGTAATTCACACGCATCTCTGCTGCTGGATAGCCCTTGCCTGAAGATGTCTGAATTTGGACACCAGAAAAATCTAAACTGGAAATGGCAGGTTGATATAACTTCAGCCTGAGGTCATTGTAACTTCAACTGGCAGCCTGATGGTGGTGTGCAACTCAAGCAGTATATGCTGACAGTGCATTAGGTCAAGACAGGGAGGTAGAAAAGCAAAACTAGAACAGCTGATCTGGGAAAGAAAGCCTTTTTGAGCCCCTTAGGATTGGCTCTTTTGCATAAAGGGAATGATGGCAGACACGAAGTCAAGTGGAATCTTGAAACATGCAGTTGAAAGACAAAAGAACTGAGGAGGTATCTGGTATGAATTACATTATATATATTATGAAGAAGGCTCCATGAGAAGCAGCCAAAAACCCCTTCTTTCTGGTGTTTTCTGGATTAGGACAAAGGGATGGGACTACAAGATAAAAAGTCAGCTGTTTTGGGTCATGGTTAGCTAACTTTAGCTACTTCAATGCAGAAATCCTTAAGCTGCAAGAGGGAAAGCCATCACCCTTCTCCCCATTATTAAAGTAATTCGTCTAAAGACTGAAAGTCAACATTCGAAAAAATTTATTTGAAGGAGGACAAAATTACACCTTCTGTGAATCAGAAGAATAAGCATAATGTGAGGAGGAAGCAATTTTTTGTTTTATGCACCTTCATGCCCACAAAAGAGGCACTTTAACATATTGAATAGAGAAATAAAAATGGAAAAGAGAGAAGAAATCCCACCTAATGGAGTTGGGAGCCTTTAAAAAGTATTTTAACCAAAGATGGCATTGCAGGACACTTTAAATTACTAATCACAAGTAGACCATTGCTGTACTAAAATAGGGATCTAATAAAACAACCATTTGGGACTATTTGGGCTTCTGGGTGTCTACTTCTGTATGTTAAGCGGCTTGAATTCATTCTTTCTTTTCTTTCTTTCTTTCTTTCCTTCTTTCTTTCTTTCTTTCTTTCTTTCTTTCTTTCTTTCTTTCTTTCTTTCTTTCTTTCCTTCCTTCTTTCTTTCTTTCTTTCTTTCTTTCCTTCTTTCCTTCTTTCTTTCTTTCTTTCTTTCTTTCCTTCCTTTTTAGAGATTAGGAATTGAATTTTAGTATCACTGCAATATATGAAATTACTGGTATGTCCTCAATTTTAAACTGAGGTAAATTGCTCGTTTTAAAATGAGTGATTTTTAATGTGTAAATAAGAGAAGAGGTGAACAGGGATGTAATTTTGTAGACTGGAAATTTTTGCTCTTCACATATTATTAAAAACTTGTTTGTATCAATCCGTGTGAAACACAGCATTGGAAAAAACATTAAGGTTTTTTGTTTAATGTTTTATCTCTGACTTAGGAGGAAGACTTTTTATAATGTATGAAAATATTAAAGTTAATTACAGTCTATAAAAAAAAGCGTTGTGGGATGCATTGCATCCCTCACATAAAACACATTGTTTTCTGTCCCTCAGTAAGTATTTTATTTGTTCAAAATGATCCCATGATATTAATTTTTGACTTGGCAAGAATGATATAGATCAACAGTATGTACTAACATCTGGCCACATAGTGCAGCTGAATTAGTCGTGTGATAGCAGTAAGAGAAGAAAATGGCATGGAAATAGATGTAATTTTAGGCTCAAGGGCCCAGTATTTTTGTGTAATGCTGATTAAACAGACTGACAAAGCAGAAACATTTTAGGTATGGGAAAATACCATTAGTTCCAAAATGAAAGTTACTGTAATTCAAGCAGTTGATGCAAACTGAGGAAAATAGTGCTGCTAGCCCCGTGTGCAATCAAATCATGCTGTAAGGCTCATTATTTGGTGGGTATTGTAGGATTGAAATAGAAGATTTGAAGAGAAATTACAGAAGCAAGTCCTTCACAAATAGAAGCATTATACATACCACAGTGAAATAGAGCAATGGCGGAAGTGCAGCTTCATCAGTTATTGCATCTACATCAGATGAGTCACCAAAAAACTTCTAAAACCTGGGGTGACAGTGGGTATCTATTCTTGGGGAACATTTAATTTCCAGCAGGTTGCTGAAGGGCAATTTATAAGTTCACAGAAAAATGGGTATGCATTAATTTCCTTATGATACTAGGGAAATGTAGTTTTTAATCTACATATAAATTCCTCATCCTTCTTTCCCTGCTACCCATAATATTTAAGAAGTTGAAAATGTTTTTCCTTGTAAATATCTGTCCTTATGTCTGTATCCTGATGGCTACATGTAAGGGCCAGAAAAAACAGATAGAAAAACATTGCTGATGAATCTGAGGATAATTTTAAACTAAGGAGTTAGATCTTGGCTCTTGAGATACCTCATTGTGATATCTCAAAAACGGCAGGCAAGAGAGAGGTGTTCTTTCGCACGAAGGCTTACTTCCACTATTTCCTCATTTCTTACGAGAACAGTGTAAGAACTTGCTTTGAAAACACTGCTTGTTTATTTTTCCATGGTGAGTACTACAATTTCTGAAGTATGTTTGACTCTATAATGAACTGGAAAGAGGATTTTTCTTACCCTGTAGCCTGATTTAGAAGTACTTAGGTACTGACATTTAGCCACTTGTTAATCTCTTCTTTTCTTGTACAGTATGAACGGTACAAATGTTATTCTGCCTGCTCAGAAGTGAAAAGGTATGTCCAGCACTAGAAGTGCTAAATTTCCATAGACAGTATTTCTGAGAGGAGATGTCAGGAAGAAGTCTTGACAGCATAACAAGTTAGAAAAATTATTTGTGTTACTTTAATATTGCCATAAAGCTACCTCTTGTTATATCAGCACATTTCCTCAAAATTCTTTGTACTTATCTTTTCATCTCCTGTTCTTTATTGATTTATTTTCTCCTTGATTTCTCTTCCATCGAATTTGCAAATCTCTATATTAAAAATCAGAAATGCCTTACCTGTTTAAACAGGTATTGGGATAAAATGTTTCATGGAAGTCTCAAAGGCGTATACAACTTTTTCAGTTTTTGATCATCCTATTTATGAATAGAGAACCAAATTTTTTTCTTTCATATGCCCTATAAGTGAGGATGAAGTCCATTAAGGATAATGGATTGATGCTATCACGGTATAATAATCAGATGTCAATACATTCTTTGAGCCTCAAGCTTGCTTTACAAATTTCTCATTTCAGCATTTAACATGATGTGCATACCTGTATTGCTAATAAAAATAATTTCATTGCTGAATTAGTGTAATCTACAGGATAACAAACACTTGTGAAAAATAATTAAAAGAAAAGCAGTAGGCCCAGCTTCAGGGAAGCAATGATTTACTGTGACTTTCCTTTCAACTTTTGTCACGTGTGGTTTTCACAAGGTTTCTTTTATTACCCTGTGCAGTTGCCATAATAATAGCATGTCTGTTATTGGAAACCTCAGGCTGAATTTGTCACAGGCATGCCATGCAAGTAGGAAAATTGTACTTAAGCCATGATATAGTACAGCATGCCTTGGTTCATTTTTCTGGATTCAGGCAGCTGAGGGTGGTTCAGCACGTTTTCTGTTAGTATAAAATTTACTTCCGTGTCATTTTTGATGGATCATTAATTACTCTTGTCAGGTAGAAGCAAACGGTTTTGTAGTTTAAGTCCTGCAACAGGCTTTGTAGGATGTAGAGTTATTGCTGAGCTTATGTGGACTAGAACTAAAATAAGTCTGGTTTTGGTTTGCTTTTATACCTTTTAACATAATTTTTAATGTTTCTCACTGTGCTTTATTTGCCTTGATGCTCATGTTTCATAAAATACTACATACCATATGTGACATCCTTAAATTGGTTTTGCTACATATAAACCAATGTCTTGGATATTAAATACTCTGATCCTATTCTTCATTTGCAATATCAAGGTGAAATTTCATATATTTTCTTGAAAGGAAGATTTCAGTTTTGAAATTGGAAAGTGAAATTAACAACATTGCTACTTAATAATTTCTGATTTAAGAGATAATTTTTAAATACTTGGCCGGTGTCTTTCATACGCGGAATCACATTTCTATTGCCTTACATCCTAACTGTACCACGTTACTTTGCAGAATGTATTTTCTACAGTTTCTGAAAATAAGTCTTTTTTTTTGTCATGACATGAGTTGAACACTCAGATATTGAGATTCATTAAATTACTAGTCAATTTAAAAAATAATTTCTGAGTCCTCACTGAAAGCTAAACAGTTGCAAGCATTTTTTTTTCTAGAGAACCTCCTTTTAACATTTGCACACACCGATGAGACAGGTGTGCGTCAAATAGAGAATGAGTCTGGAGAATTAATTCAACGGGTTTTAAAATCATATTGATTTTGTTTGTTTACCTGTTTCAATTGATATTTTTTCTTCAACTACTTTGGCATCAGCATTAATGTTTCATATAACTTTTGTCTCAGACAAAAATGTTGGGGAAAAAACAAATCCAAAGCCTGAGTTTCCTATAGATTTAATTGTTGGAAACTGCTATTAAAAGAATCTGTGAAAAGTATAATAATTCTGTTCCAATAATAAAGACTGATTGTTTTTTTACCCTCTTTGTCCCACTGCCCCATGTGTAACACTTCTGAAACTGAGGGAAGACAAAAGGATTTATGGTAGATATTCCTATGCTCTGACCTTAGTTATTAACTCCTCTGATATTTCTCCCTAATTTGGTCCAGGATCTGATTGTTCAAGGTAAAATCCAACTTTGCTGCTGTGTTTTCTTCATTGTAGCTGATCTGTGGCTGTGCTCACACTACTCTGTTGCCCACTATTTGGAGATGCCCATGCATCTGTATTTCTTGCAGGAAATAATGAATCTGATAATTGCAAAGAAGGAACTGGGTATATGGTGGATGCCAGGAAACAAACTAAAGAGGAAGAAAATGGTTACACAGAATAAAAATTAGTTTATATTTGCTCCTAAATCTAGTGTTTAATCTGACCGCTTGATGAAGAAAGTATCAGCTATTAAATATCCCTGAAATTCAATGTTGATAAATTCTTACAAATAAAACCCAGCAGTTTTGCCCAGTTGGCTATATTGTTTCCTAAATCTGTTGAATGATTTCACAGTTGAAAGCTTTTCGGCATGGCAGTTCTTCTCCAGAAATGGTATGTTGTTCTGTGCTGGTCAGCTGAGGTGAGAATGGCTATTGGAAAAAGTGCTTCAGGGTGTCAGCAAGCCACAAATAGTTTTCTAAAATACCCGTGACTGTGCCATAGCGTGCAAAAGGAAGATGCCTTTAATTTTGTGTGAAAGCACAGAATTTATATCTGGCTTGACTAGAAAAGGACGGGAAGAAAAAGGCAACTGAACACCAGTGAGAGATGCAAACCCTGCTGAGAGGGGAGAGTCGAGTGCTTCTTTTCTAAGAAGTGCATAGGTTATACGTTACTGAGCCTGCCCACATTTTCTTGCATAATCCTTTCCACCTCCTTGCATGACTTAACTCAGAATATACTACAGGCAAGGTCAGTGAGGGTGAACCGAAAGCTCTAGTCATAAGGCTAAAAGGTGACCTTCTTATGCTGTGATGCCAAATCTCAGCTGAGGCCTCCTGAGAGATCCTTGAGTTGTGAGCACAAATACTAAAATATTGAAGAAATAAGAGACTGTTTAAATAAGATAAATGCGATGATGAAATCAAGCCTTCAAAAAATGTTATGTATGCAATGCTAATACCTCAGAATGCTTTCCTGTTTTGTTCATGGCATTTTTTTTTCTTTTTTATGAGTAAATTCTACTTTGGCACAGAAAAATGCTAGTCTGCTCCTCTTTCTGTGTGTGTCTTTAAACAAGGACTTGCTCATGCTGCAGAATGCAACCAGGCAATAGCTTGACTAGTGCTGAATATGTGGACTTTGCATGTATGATTTCAGCTAAGCGATGTGTAACACCAAAGCCAGCACTGATTTCAATTTTTCCAGTAAATGAGTACACTTCAGGATGAATACTGGGCATTTTTTATTGATTGCTTCTTTCATTTGCAATAAATAAAAGGTTCTTGCTACATTATCATTGCAGATTTTCAAAATCAAGATGTCATATTTTTCCAGTAGAACAACTTGAATATTGGATTTCCACATGGCCCACTGAAGATGGATTCTTCAGGTTCTATTCAGAATAATCAAGAATATGTATTTCTTTGCCTAGGAAAAATAATGTGGGATGAACTGCAGAGTGACTGTTGCTAGCATATAATCAACAAATTAAAACTGCTACTAGGCTTCATTCACTTGCAATTAAAAATGTGACCGGCATTGAAATTGCCAGGTTTGTAGTGAAGACAAAGGGGAATATTTTTTCAAAGACTGAAGTGTTGGATTTAATCTTTAATGGTTTCGTATATCCCTAAAAGTTCTCATCTGAAATGTTGGCTTTAATGCTTTTTGTCTCTTTTTCAGCTAAAACCAGACTTGTTCACCTTGCAAAGTCTATGCATCTATAAATCTTGAATTGAGTGTACTAGACCAAATAAGAAAGTTGCATTAAAAAATATGGGCATTTTATTATTTGGGGGCAGGGGGAGGAAGTTTGCATGCTTTTTGTAGCTGTTATTTTATTTTATTTTATTTTATTTTATTTTATTTTATTTTATTTATTTTATTTTATTTTATTTATCTCATTTCATTTTGAAAGAGAGAGAGAGAGAAACCAGTTTCTGAAATAATCTTTTCTCCATTGAGGTAAGATTATTTGTTTAAACAAACCACTGATAGTTTTTTGTGAACAAGGGAAAATAAATACATTACAAAAAAATATGAAATTAGGGATTCCCNGATTTAATCTTTAATGGTTTCGTATATCCCTAAAAGTTCTCATCTGAAATGTTGGCTTTAATGCTTTTTGTCTCTTTTTCAGCTAAAACCAGACTTGTTCACCTTGCAAAGTCTATGCATCTATAAATCTTGAATTGAGTGTACTAGACCAAATAAGAAAGTTGCATTAAAAAATATGGGCATTTTATTATTTGGGGGCAGGGGGAGGAAGTTTGCATGCTTTTTGTAGCTGTTATTTTATTTTATTTTATTTTATTTTATTTTATTTTATTTATTTTATTTTATTTTATTTATCTCATTTCATTTTGAAAGAGAGAGAGAGAGAAACCAGTTTCTGAAATAATCTTTTCTCCATTGAGGTAAGATTATTTGTTTAAACAAACCACTGATAGTTTTTTTGTGAAAAGGGAAANTTTTCTCCATTGAGGTAAGATTATTTGTTTAAACAAACCACTGATAGTTTTTTGTGAACAAGGGAAAATAAATACATTACAAAAAAATATGAAATTAGGGATTCCCTACTATCACTCTCATTTTGGAAAGTTTTATGCAGAGTCGAATTTTTTTTGTGTTTCCCTTGATTGTTCAAGAGAAACTTCATGGTCTCACAGTATTCTGAACACATAGATTCCCCTGCCTACCTGCAGACAGCCTGCCTGTTGTTTTTTAATCTTTGACACCACTCTGTTGGCAGTGCCACAGCAATAAATGCTTTAAAAATGCAGATAGGTTAAGTAAGTTGTGACAGTGATCTGTGCAAGAGGCAGCTTCAAAGGGCAAAAATAATACAGTGTTAGAGACCTTGCACTGAGTAGAATACATAGGCTCCCACACTGAAAACTGAATGAGGAAAGAAGAAGCTGATAGACAGTATATTCTACAACAGCCCCGCTCATCACTGAATTCCCATAATGGCCAAAACAGAGATAATAACACCAAATATATACACATACACTTAAACTGTGAGGTTTTCATAGCTGGAGAAAATGGTCTTTCTTGTTATTTGCATTGGAGACATGTATTTAACCAGATCTCATCATCTCATCATCCTTTAATTGACTACAATAAAGTTTGATACAGAACAGAGTATAAGTTTCATATGTAAGCTTGGTATATGTTTCATACATACATGATAATAAAAATAAGCATACATATAAACTCTAGTAATCAAAACCTCAAAAAATTGCTGTATGATAGTGAGGGTCCCTAAATTTCTTTTCCTAGTTGACTTACAGGGCTAAAGTTCTGCTTCTACCATGGTCAGAAATGCCCCAGCTTTAATTATGCTGGTTGTCTCTCTCCCATTGGGTCTCTTAAATAAGCAACGTGAGGTCATTTTTTTGATCTGGACTGTTCTACATTTTAGAGATTACCTGTCTAATAGGGTGCCAACACACTGTTGGTTTTTTCAAGTGACACTGGTACTTCCATCTTAGACACTTGCACAATAATTAGGACATTTCTTAACGTTTAAGTCTGCTTTCTATGCAAGAAGATTCTAGCCAATATCTTTTCCCTTTCAGGAGAGAATTTTAATTCTGAGAGTATTCAGGAGGACATTGTCAGTTGATCTTGATAAAATTGTTCTATTTTGAAGAAAATACTCTCATATTCCTTGGCTGCTGAAAATGCAAGTACTAACAAAATGTACCCTGAGCAGGAGAAATTGACACTTTGGAGGTGAATATGTAGACTTTAGGTTTTCCTGAAGTGACTGTCTTTCCTCTACAGGCATTAAGACAACTGTAACCAACAATCAGCTTCTTGCAAAGATCTTGAGCCTAAATGTTTTCTCTGAAATACAAATGGATGTATGCACATCATTAAACTCTTTATGGAATTGAGAGATGAAAGTCTTGCCTAAAAGTAGGAGAAAAATTTGATGCAGAATGAGAGGATGGGTTCAGGTCACCAGAAACCTAAGTCAGCCTTGACTGGAAGACTCTGCTTATATGTCAGGCATACAGTTAAAAATAGTCAGGTGAATACATAATATTATTGGTGCACTCACAAGTACAGATAATGAGAAATTCATCATTAAGATGAAAAGATAAATGCAGTGGAATCTATGAAAAAAGCAAGAATTTTCAAAAAAGGAGGAATTAAATGTGTCAGTCAACTTGATACAAACTAATCAACTCATACTGGAATTTAATTATGTTACAAACAGAAAGAGCTGATGTACACCTTGAAAGACTTAGTACGTCTCCCTGCTCCGTGTTCCTGTGCTGGGTACCTCAGCCTATTTGTAAAATAAACATTGCAATTCAGAAAGGCTGCATATTTTTCACTTTCATCTACTCAGCATTGAGATCCAGAAAAAACAAAAACCTACAACCAATTATTGTATTTAAATTTATCTGTATGCACATTCTTCTGTGAAGTGTAATATCCTGGAATGGAGATAATTTCAGATAATGGTTTGTTAATAAAATACAACTTTCTTTATCATCAATATGGATAAAGACTCCATCTCAAATTCTGTGGGAGCCATTTTATGTCAGTCCCATGATGCAAATATGCCCTAGAGCCATCTTTGCTGTGCTTAAATAAGCACTTTATTTCGAGTGCCTTATTGGCAATTACCAATGATTCTGTAGTTACTTGGCAGCAAATGGCAGTGTGATACTTCATTATTTCACATCAGACCAGGTATGTAGGGTATATTAAAGTAAATAAACCATCACTTTGCTCTGTTAACAAAAGAAAAAAATTGTGAAAGTAAGGTGTAGCTATGCATAGCTTCATCATAAATACTTGTAGATATGTCGGGTGTGTGAAATATGTAATGATAAGTTATTTTTTCCTTATGTATGTATGAGGGAGGCCTGAGTACAACCTTTTTGTTTAGCTTATGTCAACATCATTACTATGGCCAAGTAATTTTCACAATTTTGAATGATTTTTGACGTTATATAATCATTATTGACAAAGGATATTGCCCTATTTCACTGTCTTAGGTTTTTAGAGAAAGATACTATTTGTAAAGATTTTCTTTCAAACTGTGTTAACTTGTAAATATATTTTTATTATAATCACCAAAAAAACAAGACAATAAATAATTCCACAGTATTTGCATTAACTTATTTTCCAATGAACCTTGGAGGCATTCCTCATGCAGAAGCCAAAATACAGTGAATTTCAGTGAATGATATAAAAGTGTTGAAGAGGGTGACCACTGGTGATTCAAGGCTCAGATAATGGATGGAATAGCCTTTTACAACACTTACTTAGAAGCAACCCATAGCAATGAAAAATGGAGATAGATGTAGTATATTCTTCCAGAAGATTTTTTTTCTTTAAATTTAAGAAATCAGGGTGAACAGGAGTATTTATAATAGAACAATTTATATTAGGTGACCCTGCCACTGGTCTGAAACATGTCTGCTTAGCATTAAGTAATGAGTAATCACTCAGTCTTAGCCTTGAATCTACTGCTAATTGCTTTAGCTCTACATGTAATTTTATCCTACGTGCCTCAAAGGAGGTGACTGCTTTGTTTTATATATTTTTTCCTGGATCACAGGAGGCATGCAACTTTATATGACAGGAGTGCTGGTTTGATTGGTTTTGTATTTACGTTTTCTTGCAGTGCTTCTGGTCACAATTTTGGTGAAGTACTCTTGCTAAGAACTATATTGTAGGTCTGTGTTTGGCTTTTCTAATAGTACAAATTCAGTATAACAGAACAAATATTCTAAGTGCATTCTATTTTATATCTAAGAATAATTCAATTATTAGAGTACCTCTTCTGTTTAAAAAAGGTTTAATCTTTGTTTTTGTGGGACAGCCTTCCAGAACAGAAATAATTTTAAAATCCAAATGAAGTTCAAGGGAGGTTTTTTTTCTAAACTTCAGTGAGCACTCATGCTTTCTTTTGCAGGAGGTAGAAACATAAACATTCACTTGTTAAAAACCACCACCTACCTGCATGTTCATATGTGGGGTGTGAAAAGTGTCAAAAGTACTTAAAAGTTCACCATCATTCAAAATCAGATTTTTGCATTACATGTTACTGCTTTTCTGCTCTGTTTTTGTACTGGTGTGTAAGGTATGGAATCCCCACTCTGTCTTTTCCAGAAATAAGACTGAAGAAGTCTGTATTAGAAAACATTTTATTCACTTACATTCAGGATTTTTACATCATCTTTGCATTTCTATTTTTTTTCCTTTTAATAGTTGTAAAATAATCTATGAACTGGCATATGAAGAAATAGTCTTATTTAGGGATTGTGCTAGAAAAAGATGATGAATTTCTTTTTATTGGTGGAAATTAAACAGTATTTTGTGTTAATTTACCGTTTAAAATATTCTCATCTATCCTGGGTAGTAATAATGCCTATTTTGTTATGTATGTGAACTGGAAATATATGCAAGAATACAGCCAACCCTACAAAGCAAGTTTGGGTCTGATGCCGAATAGATAGAAGCTAGGGACAATTGAAAGACTCATAAATAGCCAGAGCTAGGTAACATCTCATGCGCTCCCACCTCAAAATCCTGTTTTGTTTTGCAGAGGAGTTACAGCTTTACTCATATTTTGAAGATGAAAACAACACTCTTTACTTCATCTTTTTGTTCTCTGATACTTTCTCTGGAAATCTGAACAGGTACATTCTGTTACTGTTCTTTTTCACTTCCTAAAAATTCAGGATTTGTCAGTGCTGCATCTTTTAGCTGTCATCTTTATTATGCAGGGGCCAATAACACTTTTTCCTACAAAGGCCAAATGAAAAACTCTGCATTGAAATTTCATTCCGTAGGTGCTGTCATCTACATGCTTGGTACTGAGATGCACGGGCACCTACTACTTTTCCTGAGATGCACAGGCACAAACCCCCAACATAATTATGTTTTTCCATCATGTGCTTCTTTTGTCATGTAAAGGGTGCAATAAATGCACGTGGCATTTTACAGACGCGGTTTTTGAATCAGTAAGTCATATTAGGGAAAAAGGAAAGAAACAACCCATGCTTTTTCTACACATAAAAGCCATACCGATTTATTAGGAGCTCATTAGGGCAGAGTTTGTTTTACCCAATATTTCTTTTCTCATATAAACATTTTGTTGATTGATGAAGCTCACAGTGCTTAACTTCAAGGGAAGAAAAGAAAAAGGACAGACTGAAATTCCACATTTAATATTCAGATTGCAAAATACCATGAAAATGGAATAAGAATACTAAGATTGAATAGAAAATAGATATTATGCTTGAATCAGATTACAACAAGAACAACTTCCCCTCAGGAACACCTCACAGTGTATCTAGTAATATTTTGAGAGGTAAGAGAAATACTGAAAAATGTGTTTGGAGAAGAATCTGCAAAGAAACAAAGTTGTAGTTAAACCCAGTCATCCCAGGAGGTAGTGATTGTTTCATCTAGCTATTGACTGAGAAAGGATCTAGCTAAACGAAACTTGAATGGAGTTCAAATCCATTTACTCCCCTTTGAAGTCAGTTGGGCTGCATGTGGAAGTTTATGTATAGGAAGTGTATGCATAGTCTATGCATACCTATGCATAGGTAGATAATAGCTTAAGACTTCAGTGAAAATAAGTAAAAGAGCTGTCTTTAAAGGCTTAAGAAAAACGCATAAACTCCAGAGTTATTTTGTACACAAAGAAGAAGATTACTGTCTTGAAGGCTGAAAGTGGTCTTCAGGGGGCTATAATGCTTAGGCTCTGAATCCCAGCATTGTAGTGCTTTCTCAAGGAAAAGCCTTGCGTTTTACACAACTCCACTGCCACTTCTTTGTCTTATGAAGACAAAATAAATAGGTGTGTGGAGTGTGCTGTACATGTTTTTATGCGTTACAAACAGTTTTGCATATACAAAGTTTGGCTAAACTCTTAAGAGTACACTGACCTTCAGTAGAACTGAGTACACTGACCTTCAGTAGAACTCATGAACAACCAAATGTGTCTATGTATCTGCTTTTTACAAGGAAAAATACAGCTCAGAGTTTTGCCTCTGAAGTGATTAAACTTCTGTCCTGAAAGGGACAATAGACTAATTTCTTATATTGATGTGCTTGTTGCCCTACACTGGATATGGCTTGCTCTTGATTTATCAAGCTTCCACGTAAATATGACTTAACTAGTGTCTTCTGTGAACATTTTTCCTGTGCCCTTTTGCTAATTGGAAGGATGCAAATGCCACAGAGATCTTTTTATTTCTTGTCTCATTTGATATATATTTTTGAAAAACTCTATGACTGTTTCTATGTAGCTATTATAGTCAAATTTTGAGGATTTGAATTCTAGTGTTCTAGATTCTCAATAATGAGAATAAGGAGTGTTATCTCAGTTTGCAGAAAAATAATCTGAAATGTAAAGCTTTCCTTGTGATGATGCAGAAATGTAAAAGCTGATGCTTGTGAGTCTATTTACATAGGTTTGGCTTTGGCAGAGGAGGGTTATGTAGAGCAAAGCACTTTGGTACATGGGAGAAGTTTCCCAGTTAAGAGTCCAGCATAACTCAACAACAATGAATCTTGTAGTGGATTTATCCGATTACTTTTGAGCAATGAAGCAATGCTACCCCATATTCTCTGTCAAGCAAAATGAGAAATTTGCCTGCTAAAACACAGCTAATGCATTAGCAAGTTCATCTCCTGTAACTAACAGGCTGTTGCACTTCAGGACTTCAGCTTTCAGGTCTACCTTTTGGGTCTGCCACCCAGGCAGTGGCCTGTTTGGGTTGTGCATAGTAAGAAAAAGAGTTCCTCTTGTCGTAATGTTTGAAAGGAGGACTTTCATAACAGCCTGAGATAGCTGGTCAAAAGGCTTATGTTCCAGAAGGCTTATGTTTCTCATCTTAAATGGAATGGAAAATATGACCAGAAAATCAGGAAAAAATTGGTTTCTAGATTCTTCAGAAATTATTGATGTCAGCATGAGAAGGGAGGGTTTTCAGAAAGATCTAGCACTTCTCCTGCATCCTTCAGTGGTTGGTCATCTCTTTGAGTGTATTGACAAGTACCAAACACCTTTTCAGTGCCACTGTGCCAGAGCAGAACCACAGGCTTCATGCATATATTCTGGGTATTATATGGGGAGTTAGTAAATGACAGAGTAAAAAAATTGCAAATGATACATGTATAAACAATATGATTTACATAAAACCCTTGATAAATTCTAAAGCTTGTTGAAAATTGGTTGAAGGTTGTTTTTGCTGTAACATTGTAGAACTGTTTTCTGAGAGGTACAGCAGTGTGTTGTACTCATTGGGTGTCGTGTACTTTCTGTGTTAGGAAAAAGTGCCCTCTTTAGTAATCAAGAGAGGTTTTTTGATCTCCCCATGTTCAGTTTCTTACAATGGGTGGAGGAGTACGTGTCAGAATTTGATTAAACCATCTTGGTCTTTAAAGTTGTTTAAAGTTGTTTTGTATAGATATCAGCATGTCATCTCATTAACACTTGGACAAAGTACATAGTAAGTTTGTAATTAAACATCCTCTTCCTTCCCATGGAAATCAAATGCAATCACAACTTCTTCCTTCCCTGTATTTATTCACATTAGAGTATTGCCACTGCCTAAATTAAATTAGTTTTGGTACATACTTCAAATGAATTTTTTTATCATCATGTTCCAGACTGGACAAATAAACATCATACGTGTGCTTATTTTATGTAGCACCATGCCATGATACTCAGAGCTAAGTTGCATCAATGGGATACTGAGCTAACACAGCTCTTCTGTTCCTATTAGCCACGTTTAGTCATCAAGAGATGGCAAGTGTATGTGTGTAGTACTACACTGTCCCATGTAAATGTATGCCTCCCCATTTGTTTAGCTGTTTGCCTGAAGTTATGTGTTATTAAATAGGAATAGGCTTTCTTTTATGGTCTCTTACCAGCATAAACATCAGCATAAGAAAGGCTGAAAGTTGAGTGGGCTGGACAGAGCTGTTGACTAATGATAGGTGGTTAGAGAAGTTAGATTCCCCTGCACAGTCCTCAAGGTGCCATTAGCGTCTGATTTCTGCACTTAAGAAATGGCAGGTGCATCTTCAGGGATGGCCCCTGGGTGGTCCCAAGCATGAGCACCATGTTAGCATACCTGTGTGATTATCTATTTGCCAGGAACTGGAAACAGTTGGAGAGACAGCACACCTTGCTATCACGTTTTGCTTTTTCAGAGCCATGGCTATCACTGGTCATGAGATGAAAATTAATCAAAATTGGTGCCTCTGGCTTGAAAAAACTTTCAGTTAGACATCTCTGAGAAAAATGTTGACATTTTATAATTCTTCCACTTTGTTTTGCAAAGCCACATTGATTTAGTTCTAAAAATGCTTTTTTATAAATGCATCAAAACTCTTATCTCTGCTAAATTCTATTAAGTGGGGAAAATGTTTTTCTTTCTTTCTTTTCTTTCTCTCTTTCTTTCTTTTCTCTTTCTTCTCTTTCTTTCTTTTCTCTTTCTTCTCTTTCTTTTCTTTCTTTCTTTCTTTCTCTCTCTCTCTCTCTCTCTCTCGCTGGTAACCAAATATGTAACCTAATATGTATTACTAATTCCCAAACAACTTTTGGATTAATCTACTTTTTGGCTATATTTTGCTTGGAATCAGTGGCTCACATTTTAACTTTCAAAGGGAGAAAGAGCTCACACATCAAGCCTGTACAGGCACAGCTGAATCAATTGGATTTTTCAGTTTCAATTATCTATATGGTTTTAGTTTTATTTTATACTAATAGATGGCTTACTTCCTCTACTCTCACACAACTTTTAAAATCTATATTAACTGAACAGCTCTTTACTTATGATCTAAGTCCTGGGGAGGTTTTTAGACTGGATACCCAGAATAGCAGAAATTTTGCTGCTTTTTCAAGATGCAGTGGTCCCCAAGTAATTTATTTTTTAAAAGATATTTTCCTTACTGTAAATTTTGGTAGTTCTGCCCTTTTACTTTTTGCCTTATTTACTTATTTTTCTATAAAGTACATAAGATAACTGTAGCTTTGCTAAAAGATGATTTATAATTCATTAGCTTTCCCAGTTCAGACTTCTAAAAGACTATGTCATCAGAAGCATTCCTAAGTTTGTCCATTTTCTAAAAGACTATGTCATCAGAAGCATTCCTAAGTTTGTCCATTTTATTAGTAATAGAGAAAAATTTCTTAAACTAGTAACAATTTCCACACTGGCAGGAATAAATGAAATGTGAACCCTGTATAAACTTTTGCAGTCTGGCGTTGTTTTCCAGCCTTGGCCTGTTATATATTCCCTGTCATATGCTCTTAGGAAAAAAATCCAGATCAGTTTACTTCCTATTACATAATCTGAGTAGTTGTCACTGAGACTTAAGCGTTAGTAACTGTTTCCACCCATGGAAGTCATGTGTTGCACGAGAATAGAAGAAAAATATTTTCCCAGTATGTATGAGATGATTCTTTTAGGCCAGGATTTAGACTAGTGGTGGGACATACACAAAAAATACACTGGGCCATAATACTGTAGCAGAGAAGACAGCCAAGGGTTGGATTCTAAGTGCAAGAGCCCAGAGTAACTTTCATGAAGTTTACAGAAATTAATGTCAGCAGAATTTCAATTGGAATCTATTGCATCTTCCTACTGTCAAATATTCATCTCATAGATGAATGTGAATATTATCTTCATCAATAAATGAATTAAATATTGCCACTTCCAAATTACATGTTTATATAAAAAGATACAAATTTAGATTTTGAAAATATTAACTAAAGGTGCAGCCTAAGAATAGGCTAGCTTTTCCCATAATTGATTTTTTTTTCCTGCCGCTTAGTATTGAGAGAATGGTATTAAAATGAATATCTGTTATTATTGATAATGGAAAATCTGCTGCTTTAGAAAGATTGTGCTATTTATTGTTCAAGCAATGTGCAACAGCTGTGCAGACAACTCCATTAACACTGACTTGAAACCTTAGATCTTCCATTTGTAAAATATAACAAATGCATAAATGTATAGCTCCCTGCTTCCAAACATCAGAACTCTTCAAAATATATATCAAGCATACAACTCCAAATTTACGTGACTTCTGTTATTCTGGGAAGACTTCTTTTTAAAATATTTATTCAGTGTGTGTTTTGGAGAAGATGAGTGTACTCAGGTAGTTGAAAGGCCAATATTAGCAAAAAATTGTTCGATAGTGGTCTAAAAAGAGTTAAAATATCAAGGATCTGTAAATTGTAAAGCTGGTAACTACCATGCTTAAATATGAGGGAGTAGTGCTAGAACTTGAGAGATGGTACAAGTGGTTAGAAATTAATATGTTTATCAATACTCTTGCAGTGTAGGGAGCTAAGACTTTGACTTATAAAGGGTTTAGCTGAGCTTATTAAAACTAGTTCTTTAACAGCAAAACAAAGGTTTGGTTTGGGTTTTTTTGAAAGGTTGATTAGTTTGGTGGTTTATTTTTTTTCAGGTCTGCAGAATTTTTCATCAACTTCAATGAACTTATTGTTAAATCTGATTAATTCTTCACACTGAATCACTGGCATTTTCAATTTAGCCATCAACAGTTCATTTCAGTGCACTTCAATTTGGGTGTAGTGACACCCTCTTTAGGTTAGATATTCTATTGACTGTCTTTTTGAAGTAATTAAAACAGAATTGCAATCACTTTGGTTGGAATTCATTTCACTTAACTCTAGTCATGTTGGTATTTAGTCATCCAGAGTAAGCCAGTCATATAGGTTTCCCTTAAAATAAATGAAAAAAGGTAACAGAAGACATGATGAATGGAAGTCCAGCTCATGACTGTGACTGTGAATACAGATAATGGTTCCCCAGGAGAATGTAGCAGCAGAACATATGAGGTTTAAAATAAAAAACAACTAAAAAACCAAACCCATCAACAAAAATCAAATTGATTATAAATACTGCATTAACATTAGTTTTGACAGATTACGTTAGTCATCTCGCTACTGACTCAGCAATGCTCCAGATCTGATTTCAATGATGTAACAATTCCAACATATTTACAATATAATTTTCTCAGATGGAGGTTCCAGTACTGTAAAAAAATCACTTTAGTTACTGGCTTAATAATAGCTTTTCGTCTTAGTGCAAATGGAATTTTAATTACACTAACAGCATAATTTATATGTTTTTGCTTTTTATAGGGCAGTATCTCAAAGGACTTGCTTCTGTGTCAGTAATCATATTTTGAGTCCTCTAAGAGGAAGAAAGGAATTAGATGATGTGGCTTTATTTCAGTCTTCCTGGTGAAAGTGAACTAGACCTTCCAATACACTCTGCACTGGTGTGGCCTGAGCTAGAATATTGTGTGCAGTTTTGATCCCTACAATATAAAAAAGACATTAAGAGAGTGTCCAAAGGAGTTTAACAAAGATGGTGAAGGGCCTTGAGGGGAAGCTGTGTGAGGAGCAGCTGAGGTCACTTGGTCTGTTCAGCCTGGGGAAGAGGAGACTGAGGGGAGACCTCATTGCAGTTACAACTTCTTTGTGAGGAAGAGGAAGGGCTGGCACTGATTTCTTCTCTGTGGTGACCAGTGACAGACAGAGGGAAGGGCCTGAATTGTATCAGGGGATGTTTAGGTTGGGTATTAGAAAAAATGTTCTTGACCCAGAGGGTGGCTGGGCACTGGCACAGGCTCCCCAGGGAAGTGGCCACAGCACCAGCCTGACAGAGTTCAAGAAGCGTTTGCACAATTCTCTTCAGTGCATGGTGTGACTCGTGGGGTATCCTGTGCAGGGGTAAAAGTTGGATCCTTGTGGGTCCCTTCCAACTCAGCACATTCTGTGAGTCTGTGAGTATTCCCACAGCCATCAGGAACTCACATCTCTAAACATCCTTGTATAGCTCAGCAAACAGTTCTTACTTTAACATCCAATTATCTGCCCAGTTGATGCTGTTCCTAAGAATCAGTCCGTTACAATTCTAGACCCTAGGAAGAGAGAAAGTTATGGGGATTGTTCATTTAATTTTATCTTACAGCATGAGCCTCTCCCTCTTTTCTGCTTCTCTCCATGAAGGCTGCCTCTGCCAGCCTCCTAGACAATTGGAGCAGTGATATGAATATGTCTGCCTTGGATGTATGAGGGGCTCTTACTTTCCCACACTGCTTCAAGCACTTGTTTTGTTACTGCTACAGTGGGATGACAACTACACTGCACTACTGATTCTTAACTGTAAATAACTCCATATTTGTTTCATAGATATGAATATTTAGAGCTAGTTCCTTCATCTACTCTGCAAGAAAAAAAAAAAAAAGGTTTTTTTCTCAATAAGCTGGAGCTTTAAACTTAAAATATCTGTAGATAAATTTTTAATAATGTTGGATATTGTGGTATTAAAGAATGAAGTGAAATAGGCTTTAAATAAGAATGGTGATTTTCAGGATTATTTTTGTTTAGACTTTTAGCAAGAGAAGCAAATCCTAATATAAGCCCCATAAATGCAATTTAATATAATATATTATATGTAAGTTGTATTATTGTCACATAGAATCTGGAAAGCATTTACAGACATGACCCTTAGATCCAAGCCTGTTGGAGAAACTTTACAAAAGCCAGTATTCTTCTAAAATGCTATCTAGCCTGGGCATTTTTAGTTGTTTTGGTCTCACACAGGGTGTATTTGTCCTGATGATGAGACCCTAGTGGAAAAAAGGCAGTGAAGTCAGAATCTGAGTGATCTTTCATCTACCGGGGTTTTATTTATCACACACCCCTTAGTCTCTGAATATAGACAAAAAGGAGACTATTTTCCCCTCTCAGGACAACTAGCCTGTTCTTTAAGGCTAGGTACCAGAGTTCCTTAGGAGCTACTTTGCCTCCAAATCTGAGTAGTTAGAGCTAAAAGCAGAGACCAGACTCTCTTGCTCCCGTACAGTCTTTGCTCATCCTCCCTTTCTCCAAAAGAAAAAAATCACAAGGAGGAACAAAGCCTTCTCACAAAACTAACAAGATACCTTTTTCTTCAAAGGCTGAAAGTTGTTCCCAAGATTATGACAATAGCTTATAAAATGTTGGTGAGGCAATACCATTTGATGAGATGGTACCTGCTATTCTGCCATCCTGCTTAGAACTCATTAAAAGAGCAGTTAATGAAAATTGAAAAACTTTCTGCATTTAAACAAGGATCTTTTATAAGACTATAATTCTTATTTAAGTCATTATTTTCTAATGCATTTATTTCAAATACAGCAGCGTAATTAACAGGTGTTAAGGGTAAGTTGGAGGAGCAGACTGTTCAAAGCTATAAAGCAAACACTGTACCCCACCTGAGCTCCTAGCTCTAGTATTAAGCGGTACAAATAATCTGCACTTGCTACTTAATGAGATTTTAAAATACACACTTACTTAAAAATCTCAGTTTTAACTCACATCTTATTTGGACATTAGTCCTTAACCCAGCTCTGATATGGGACAAGATTTAGGGTTACTCAGTCTGTTATCACATTTGTTTCTCGTGTCTAAAAGTGGATAATACTTCTCAGTCACCTCACAAGGATGTTATAAGACTAACTTTCCTGAAGTTTGCAAAGCTTTTTGCAGTTCTTGTCTTACTGAGTGGAACTGGAGGGCAGTACACAAATGCCAAGTATTTCTACTATTCTACAGCAACTGGGGACAGATTTTTCACATGCCAGTTCTTTTACTTTGGGACAAGTGGCTGCTGAGTCAAGTGGTGATGGGGCACATTGAGGACAAGGCAGACAAAATGCAAGCAGGAAAACAAACAGTTACTCTAATGTTGCAGAAAAAACAAAACTAAAAATCACAGTAAAATCAGAGTCTCAGTAAAAAAGAGAACAATATAAATCCTTCTCAGAAGGGTCTTTGACAATCTGTTGTATCGATAGCTGATTCTGGCAGCTGGCAACTGTAGAATATTAATGAAGCATGGGTTGGTACGTGAGCAGTTTGAACAGGTTAATTATAACTGACTGAAGTCTACAATGCATGATATCAAGATACATTATTTGTTTGTTGCATCTGCTCTTAGTTTGACCTTATTGCTTGCTTACTGCTGTTTTTTTCCTTTTTTTTTCCTTCCTTTCACTTCTTTCCTTTCTCCCTTCCTTCCTTCCTTTTTTCTCTTTCTCTCTTGTTCACTAGTTCTCATGTGCCTAATTTAAGTTCAAATGTGCTGAAAATTGCAATAAAGTTGTTGTGTTTCAGATGTTATAGAAGTGCCCTCTTGTCTTGTTTCTCTCCTATTATTTGTTAGCAGACACATGCAGCTCTTATTACAGTAAGCCGCGTTCTTGTTCACTGCTTACATAAATGGGATTTATACAGAGGAACTAGAAGGGGCTTAGGAGAAAATCCTTGTGCGCATCTGACTCAGGATATATAAAGGCTGAGCAATATCTGTGTATTTGACAGTGAGAAGTGAGATTGATGGCTTCACTCAGGACCCACTCCAATCACTATTCCCCTGCTGGTTCCCTGGGAGAGGGCAAGCAGTGTTCCTCGCCCAGTGCTTCCCTAGAGAGGCATAGGTATGAGCAATGCTGTCTCGCTGGCTTTAGGCACGTGATACAATTGATATGACTGGCTGAAAACACTGGTGGTGACCTTTATTTCCTCAAGTGCTGTTTCTTTTTTTCTTATCTTGGTCCGGTAATGTGTCCTTCACGGGAACATCATCACCCATGTTTGTTTTTATGATTTCTACCATATTTCTTTTTGTTCTTTACAGCCCGTAATAACCTCTAAGAGTTCTGAAAAGGTATTTTGCTTGTCACTGCTTCATTCCTTCATCTTTTGCTTTTTCCTTTATCAACATTTGTATCTACTCATGTAAAATTCTGGGGTTTTTTGGTTGCTAATGGATTTTGCACTTGTCTTAATACTACCTATACTACCCAAATCTTACTAGTTATGCTTAGGTTAGAGCTGGGTATATTAATGGGTTAGACTGCTTTAGGAGGGATTCAGTTTCAGGGATATTAAGTGCAGATTTTACAGGAGAATACTGCTTTAGCTTCTGAGCATGTCTGGAATGTTTGAGATGTTGGATTTAATGTTTGTGAGAGAATGAATACTTATTTTCATCTTGGCATAAACATATATTTAGTATTTTTTTCCTCTTCACCTTTTATTAACTGGAGCTAATATTGGCCATGGTGATCATAAAGGAATATCAGGGAAGCTATTCTTAGCTGTACTTCGTGGAATAAACAGGAGGTGTGAGATACAATGATCCAGGCTCTTCTTCATGACAGCGTAATGCCCAGTGTAGGTTGGCAGACAGGACCATGCAGTGGCCTTTGCACCAGTTTGCCTCTAGGCTAAGGCACAGGAGCAGCCAATGCCCCTTTGCTTCTCTCCTTAATGCTCCTGTCATTTACTGTGAAGCTTTTGAAGGGAGGAAAGCACTGAACTGTCAGAGCCTGTTCTTCTACCCTGAAGGGATGGGTACAGCGGGATCTCTCCAAACCGTTCATTAGTGACATTCAGGAACCTTTAACATTCTTTTGATTAATGTGGTGGCGGTGATTTTTCAAAGTGCTTTTGTATTATTTTTAGGAAAAGGAGTGCTTCCTCAGTAGATTGATAAACCCCTTCCATTTTTATGAAGACCAATGTGTTGATGTTGTTTGCCCTTACAAAAGTTTATAATAGTGATAGAAGTGTTGTCATGTGAATATTAAGTATGAAAACAAATATGCTCAAGCCTTTGAAGTGCAAGAAAACAATAGTTAACCTTTTTCTCATGAAACAACCGAAAGTTTTCTCAGATGAGCAGAACAACAGCTTTTCTGGGATAGATAGCAAACTCTTGTTGTTTACTTCCACTTAACTCTCAGAAATAGAATTCTGCTTTTTGTAGCAAATTTGAGATTTTGTGCTCTTGAACATGCAATAGATCATTTTTATTTGTGCTCTGAGTTATAGTGGGCTTTCTGAGATACTCTGTGTTCTTATGGATCCTGATTAGCAAAAACAAAGTAGTATTTAATAGTTTTGACAAAGTTAAGTCTCAGCAGCCAGAATTGTTTCTGTTTGTCCAACTTGTTCTAGTGGCAGGCCCAGGTTTTCCTCTCTGAGTTTTCTCAGTGAACTAATATTAAACTGAGACTAGAATAAGCAGAAACAAAGTACATGCCAGAGGTTCTTTCTGGACATGCGTTACATGCTTTGTTTACAGAACAGTAGATACCTATTGCTGCCATCAGGAAATCTCAGTTATATGGTGCAGAAGCCAAACTACCTGGGTTTTTTAAATTTTACCTAAAAGCCAGATGTTTTTTAGTCATTGATTTAGCTTTCCCCAGAGGTGTGGCAGCTACATCAGATTGTAGATGTCTACAGTCAGCTTCAGTGAACTGGAGAATCAGAAGTACACTGGGTTTCTATCACGGGGCTAGCCTAGTGATAGGTAATCTTAAAAACAACATTTTGCTTGTTTTGTGGTATATACTGCATGCAGTGCTACAGGCATTTACCCTGAAAGTACTCCAGGCACTATCCCAAGAGATAAGTATAAGCTGAGATAGTTGTTTTTTTTAGTTTTTGTTAAGGTAATCACATCACTCCCACTGCTAATGCAGTTTACTGCGAGAAATTGGAATATGCTGTGAGTGGCTCAGAAGAAATCATGTAGAGATTTGCTGGTAATCATAAGCATAACAGTAACCTACTCACTATTATCATCCACAGTTTTCAATACTAGTATGGCAGGAGACCAATCAAGAGTAATAAGTTGCCTAAATGCCCAAGAAAAAAACAGGGAGGAAAGAAGAATTTGCAGTTCATACTGTCTGTGTAGGCTGGATTACACAGAAAAAAAACACAGTGGACTCTGGTTCAGTGTTTAATAGTAAAGGGATTTGATAGTGGAAAAAATCTCAGAAATAAAAAATGCTTTTTCAGTGTTACATATTTTCTAAAAAGGTAATGCAGAATGTAAAAAACTTAAGCTTTTAAATATGAGGATGATATCAGCAATATGAAATTTATTTCAGGCCTTAGAAGTTTTATGTGAATTTCCTATGATTTCTTGAGCTGCCTGAATGTGTTGGCTACACCTCTCAGAAACTCTGTAAGGGATCATTTTGGTGACAGCTCTTACAGCCAGTTCTAAATCAGACAAGAGCTGTGGAAAACTCATGAGGTTTATTAGTGAAAGGCTTCCTGATGTCTTCTGACATGTGGAAACAGCAAAATTAGTACCATTAAGCTCCACCTTGTTTCTGCAAGTAATATCAACATCAAAATATCAAAATCTTAAGAGTAAAATATGGAATTTTAATATTGTGCATCTATTTTACAGATACACAGGGAGTTTTAGCTTAGAAATCTCTGCTTAGAACCTTCTTTTCAGACGTTTGCAATTTGTTCCTCTCTGTTGTTGCTGATGATTTTGCTGCGGTACCAATAAATCTCACTAACACTTACTTATAGCATTTAGTTATAATTTAGGTGTAACTTTTTTCCATTGTTTCTTCTCCACACTGTGGATGGTAGAGCTACATAAATTAACCCACACAAACTAGTCACTTTGCAGTAAGTGGCTAATTGCAAATACAACTTCAGTGACTGAGATCAGTGATTTGTAACAGTTGCCACATATTGACTAGGCTATTGGAAATATTCTTGCCACAAGTGTTTTTGCAGAACATCTGTTGCTTCTAGAAACAGCTACTCTCGTTCTGTGGTCCCATGAAAACTGGAAATTGGTCTTTGCTCTGAGGATTCTTTATGATCTCTGCAGATGACTATTGAATACTGTAGTTTGATATGGAAAAAAGGGAAAAAATTTTGACGTCCTGTTTCTTTCCTTATTTTTCAGTCTAGTTGGAGAAGAGACGGAGACCAAATAATGCCGCCTGCAGCAGGAGCTCCGGATTACCCACCTCCTGATGGAGGCTGGGGATGGGTCGTGGTCTTTGGGGCTTTTATCTCCATTGGATTTTCCTATGCCTTCCCCAAAGCCATCACAGTGTTCTTCAAAGAAATACAAGAGATCTTCCACACATCATATAGTGAGATAGCTTGGATATCATCGATAATGTTGGCTGTCATGTATGCAGGAGGTAAGACATTCGTGAAATTAGTAAATAACATTGTTTGGTTGTTTTTTTTCATATGGTCCTAAAGCATTTTTTCCCCTTAGGGGCCTTTTCATTGTTCCTCTACTTAAGATTTAGATAATTTAGGTAAAAAAAGATTTTGCAAACTTTCCCTAAATTCACAATTTTTGAGAGTACAATTTTCCAACAAATCAATGCCCAAATAATTTCTTCTGGGTCTAAGGGTAAATTTAGTCAGTTTCCACTGCCTTGGTGAGATTTCTCAGCAAATCCAGTGATGAAGCTTAATCACAGAAAATTATTATGGCAGTGGGGGTTCATTAGTGAGACACAGGTATTCCTCTGTAGACAGCGGGTTTATATCTTGTCCTTATTTGTCCTAAAGTCCTATTTTCCATTTAGGCCAAGAGTGATGTTTCAAACATGCCATCTGTATGACAGCTAAGATGCAGACAACCTTATTCTTGGGATTGAACAGTGAACATAAATTCTCTGATACCTCTTTTCTTGTAAGCAAGCAAGTAAAGAACAAGACAGATGAAAAAGGATTTTAAAGTATAAAGCTATGTTTAAGAACTAAGTGTCAAATCAGCTTTGACAGGCTTTGGGTCTATCAACTCCAAAGACTAACTTGTTAAATTCTGCATGGTTTCTTCATTCTTTCAGAATCTTTTTCTCCTTTAAGTATTGGTGAGAGCTAGCTGATGCTTAAGCAAAACATTTACTCAGACAGTTCAGAGGTGTGAATTACGTTATTTCAGGCAACAGATCTGGTATTTCCCTTTCTTTTAATGTTAAGAGGTAACCACCTGGAACATCTGACTAATTGCACTGATGGAGCGATTAAATGCATACATTTATAAACATGTGTGTGTTTATGCATATGTACATATGTGTGAGTGTATATACATAGAGACTGAAAACACTGTGCCAGTAGTGTACTGATATTGAAACTCTTAGTCACTGAAGAGTATCACTCCAGGATTTTTCAGAAGTGGTGTCTGTGTAATAGTAAAGTACAGTGTTACCAGGTCCAACAAATGACCTATTGAAGGATGCATGAAGTCTCATTTTCAGCATGGTAGTTTTTTTATCTCTTATTTCAGCCTCCCTGAGTTTTGACACATGAACGGCTGTAGCTTATTTAGCAGTCAGGGAAGTGAGGATCATGCCTACAAAGAAGATCAAACTACCTGGATTGCTCTCTCAGTTAGCGTTGAAACACATAATCACGGCATGATTATATGCAGGTGCTTTTATTGAAGAGCTCTGGGAATCGGGGGTACAGACCCAAATCTGACTCCGACTTGGGTTTGGGATAGATACATTTTATACCCTCTCATGTAACTGTTATACAATCATATGTTGATCATTAACTTTCTATTGTTCTATTGGTTCCACCCGAGCACGAATTTTAAGTCCCCTTCCCACAGCATTTCCATTGTTGTTGTCCCTTTCTCGTGATTCTTTGTTACAACTGAATAATTATTTTTGATTACTAAATAATCATTGCATTTGTTATCTACCGTACAGGTGGGAACACAGGTGCAGGTTCACATGATTTAGCAAAGACAATGCCCACTCCCCTTCCCAAGGCCTATTTTAGCTACCACGATTTTAGAAGCATTTTAACCCTATGGTATTGTCTCCAACTACCTCTTTTTCCCCTCTGAGTATAATAAGGAAGCTGGAGCCATCATAGCATTAGTTTTAGCACCTCAGGTAAATATTTTACAGTTGATGGGATGGAAAAATGGATCTTTTTTCAGATTCTGGCAGTCACAGAGACCTTATGAAAACATCTTGACAAATAATATCAATATCAACAAAAGCATGCTGTTCAGACATATTATTTTTATTCATGTACAAATAGAAAAACATAAGTTAGTCGTATGCTGGTGGGGAATTATAAAGGATTTTATAGGACCAGCGACAGTAGTCAAGTGATTCACCAAAATACACCAGGTGAAGAAATAACTTGATGCAATCAAGACTGGAGTAAAAGAGGGTATGTCTCATCACATTCAGGTCCCCTCTAATATAGCAATTTCTTAAAGAGTGCATCAGCACTTGCACTGTGGAGTGTACCTGTGTAACTGTGGAGGCCTCTGGACAAGAGCTGAACCCATCTGGAGCATGGGAAGAATACAGATATTGAAAAGCTGGATTTTTTTCTGCGTTCTAAATGCTGTGACTTGCTGGCCCTGGGCTCCTTTAACAAGGTAAAGCAGGTTTGCTCCATAGTGTCAGTGCTGTTATGTTGTGTTCTCTGCATAGCATTTAATTTATGCCATTTCTGTCAGGTCAAAGTTCACCCAGATTTTATTACTAGTACACATGCAAATCTCAGGACATTTAGCTGTGGTCATTTTTATCTGCGAGGTTCAACGTGCACAACTTTTCATATTAAATACAAAAGATTCCATATTTCTTCCCTTTCTCAAATACTTCTTTGACTGATCTGATTACCAGATACTAAGTCCATTTGTATATTGACATTAAAAGCTATAAAATGGTTTGCTATTTATTCTGCTAACACCTACCCCATTTACTAGGAAGATTATCAGCACAGGAACAGTGGGCAAAGTTGTTTGGATATCTTGTTACAGACTCGTGGTTTTAAAATGCTGAGAATGACGACCCCGCCTGATATAAACACTCTTTGAAGCCAAAGCTTCTCTAGGACCACTTCCTAAAAAATAGACCATTTAAACAATCACTGGCAGAATATGAAATAGCAATCCGGAAAAACATTTCTGAAGGAAATCACTTCATTGTTTTTACTGTCTGAAGGTGGTTTGATTCTTCCTTCACATTTGATGTGCTGTCATGTGAAATACACGTTCAGGCCGCAAGTACAAGGTGTATTGTTTACTACGAAGTGTGATACATACATCTGCTATGAGCAGTGTTCATCATACTACTAATTAAGGTAACCTGAAAACATCTAAGATCTGTCATCCTCATTACAGCTTAGCATTCAACCTATTAATCATCACGGTGGGGTCAGTGAATAAGTTAGAGTCTGTGCAGACACTTTTTGCTTTGGAGGTTGCAGTCTCTTGCAGTGATTAGCTGGCATCTGTGTTTCTGCAACAAGATATTAACTTACCTTTCAGTGCCTGAGAAAAAAGCTCCAGTAAGGAGCTAAAAGAATGTTAATTATATTTATCACTTACTTCATACTTAGAATAAATGGCATTAAATTATAGCAGACCATCTGGCAATCCATATGGTCTCCTGCAGTCCTGGTTAATTCCAGCAAATAGGTCAAGCACAGCATTCACCCTGTTAGGAAAGCACCAGGCAGAGGTGACAAATCTGATAAATCAAATCAATATGAAACTCCTTTCTCTCTCAATCTGGCACAACGTGCAATTTCATACTGTTCTTTGTTGTGTTTTAGGGGGTTGGTTTGTTTGTTTTCTTAAGCTCTCTATTCCTTCTTCCCCCACCCCCCAGCCTTTTGATGTTTGTTAGAGTTTACTAAAAAGGCATCCCAAAAAGCAAGATCCAATGATGTGATTAAGGTTACAAGTATTGCACAGCCTCTACTCTTCAGGCCATGCTTGATAAAAGCATCCTCTGGAGAAGAGCAGTAGTTCAGTCTCCATGGTAACTCATTCTTCTGCCTCTCTTGAGCAGAGACTGTCAATTGCATTAAATTAAGGGTGATGTGATGGATTCCTACACACAAGGGGCTGAGATTGGAACCACCAGACTTTTGTTACTGGAGGACAGAAGCTGGGATAAAATGGTATTAGTTAAGTTATCCTGACAGCACAATCTGTGTTCCTGTACATGTATGAACAGATATGTATATAAAGTGCATGTGCATGTATGTATTCTTATGTATATAAACTATATATGTATCCATACACTTGCAGAGTCATATTGCTGCTCCAACACACAGAGACATGAAGGAATTAAAGAAAAAGATCAAATACATTTGACCTTAAGTTCTCTTAGTTCATTCTTCTCTTTTTCCAAACTTCACCTCTCACTCTGTGCAGCGTTATCAGCCAAAGGTGATTAAGGAACTTCTTATCAGAGCTCGATCTGTTTCCAGTAGAAATGTTTTCATTGCTTTCAGTGTGGGTTTGATAGGAGCCATAGTGGCAGCTATGAAAGCCATGTGACAGGTCTGGTGATTTCAGACAGAGCTGACCTTGAGCTTAAATTTCCTCAGGGAAAAAGCAGACTGTTTACTCACTGATCCTTAACCCTTTTTCTGACATTTTTCCAAGGACAGTTTCAGTTGGGTTTTTGTTTGTTTCATTTGTTTTTTTCTCAAAAAGAACTTTTTGGGTATAACATTTGGTTGTGAAGATTACCTTGAGAGCTGATAAATCCTCCAAGCCATACCCAGCTGTGAAATGTGGGACAGTCTTGCTGGTCTGAAGTTCAGAAAACAGAAATGGTTCATTTAAATTCTGAATAATATACCTAAGTAAATAATTTAAAAGGCATCTTTAGACTGCTTTTGAAGAAAGATGATATATAAGTGTATGGAGTGGCCATTATAATTTTTCAAAACAATCCTATACTTAAAAAATGCAGCATTTAATATATTCCTTTCTCTTCTGTACGGCTTAAGTTATTCAAGTTTGAAGTCAAGTATTTTGAACCAGTAGCAAACCCTTGAAGGATTTTTCATGTGACAGCACAAAAGTAACCTATAGACAAGTCCTCATTTTGACTTTGTCTAATACTAATTTGGAAAATAACGTATCATATGGTATGTTCAAAATATTTGTGATTTTATCTCAGTGGGTGTTTTGGTGATATTGCTGTGAAGATGAAATGGCGTGCACAGTGGAGATGACAGTTGTGAAATCCATGTAACACAAACAACAGATGGTTATGGATTTTTACTTTTGGGCAGGACCTGGGTTCCTACACTTTTCTTCCTCCCTGATAACATTTTCTAATTTTGGTTTTACAAATACTGGCACAAGGAATTCAGTGGCCATCCATATGGAGATTGAGAAGCTTTCTTGAACAGACCTATCTCCTTTGTTGTCAGGGGCAAGTGTTTTTCCCCATCAGAATATGCAAAGGGTTGAATTTTGATAACCTCATTTAGAGTGTCCTTGAAAGCAGAACTTACCAACTTTCTGAGTGCTTAATGGGCATAAGGGAATACTTCACTTTTAGCCTAAGATATATGTAGAACATCTGTGTCAAGTTAATTTGAGACTCGCAGATAAAGGAAAAGGAGTCATAATGAGGTTTCACAAGAACAGAGCATTTTGAATCTTACTAGCAAATGGAGATAAGAGTAACAAAAATATTATAAATATACATTAGTTCAGTTCTTAAAAAAACAAGACCTGAATGCTAAAGCCTGTGAAGGGTAATTCAGCCAGGTCTTTTATTTCTTGGAAGGCTTTGAATTTTATTAAAACTGGACTTTGTAGCGTAGTCTTCTGCAGCAGCAATGAATGTTTTAAACAGAGACCTTCTTAGATATTTAGAAAACACTTTTTAAAATGGTCATGGGAAGAAAGGTGGGGAAAAAAAAGCATATCTGTTGTAGATGGTTTTATACATTTTCTTTTCAAACAGGTTTGTCATCTTTGTACAGGAACAAGCTGGTTTTTTACTTTGCAACTTGTTACACTTGGCCAAACAGAAAAGATCTAATTGCTAAATATTCAGTGCCTTTTGGGGATCTGATTTTGTCAAGTTTTCATGAATCAAAAGTTTTGCTGGGATCTACTGAGATATACTCAGGAAGCCAGTCTCAAAATTAAGGACATGCTTCCACTGAGAGAAATAAGGAGTTTTTTGTCTTTTATTGTATGCTTCTGTTCATTTTGAGTAATTGTCAGAAAGACATTACATGATACAGAGTTCCCACTGTGCTTCTACTAACCTCTTTTGGTGTTCCAGCGATAAGGTATTAGCAATGTTTTGATACATATGATCACCTGGGGACATGGTTTAGTGGCCAATATGGCAGTGCTGGGTTATTGGTTGTACTTGATGATCATAACGGTCTTTTCTAACCTTAACAATTCTATGATTCTATAGAAATATTTGTGGTAACATAAATTTAATTAACTTGAGCCTTTTATTAAAACAGTCTTATTTACATACAAGTAGGCAATGTGGATTACATAATGAACATTAATCACTCCTTCCCTTTGTAAGACTTTGTGTTTGTCTTGATCTTAATTTGGTTTTATAGAAAAGGATTTCTGTAACTAAAATAATCAATATTGACAGCTTTTTTATCTGCAAATATGATTCTTTTTTTGATTTTCATTTAGTTTCAAAGTCTAACAATAATAAATAACGTGCATCATTTTCTAATGGGCTAAAACTTCGAGTTTGTTTAAGAAAGGTATCAAGGGACAAACTGAGGCCTTTGATATGTTCATTGAGCTTGTAAAACTTTGACGAAAGAATGCTTATTTTGTGTGTACTGCAAATGTTGGGTTAGTTCCCATACAGTTTTTCACTGGATCATACAATGGTTATGTTTGTTGGATAATTCAAAGGTAATGAAACAATGGTCTAGCGTGACTGGGAATCATGAGATATTTAAGCAAATACCAGAGAACTGTGGGGAAGGAAAAGTCTGTGTATACCATTGTAGTCACTCAGCACTTCAAATGAAATAATAAACCCAGCATTTTACAAAGAACTTATTATAGAATTTTACTGGTCCATTGTTTTGGAATGTCTAAGAAATATCCCCTTGTTTATTTTGGAGAGTATATTCAAGGAAAACAGAGTTGTACTGATATGTTTAGAAGATATTCTAAGCCAGTATCAAATGGCAACAGAGATGTACCATGATTCATAAAGATATGTAGTTCTGTAGTCATTAAAAGATGTAAGTGGGGCGGAGACTTAGTGACAGGTTTATGATGATGCCAGAGGAACAACAGAAATCAAAAATGAGGTGGTTTAGAATGTATTTTATGATTATATTAAGCACTGTTTTAATTGATTTACTGGTTTTGAAGATTTTTGCAAAGACCATGTATTTAAATGTATAAAAAATATGAAGAGTTTTGAGGAGTCAGAACCTTTTCATCTAATAGTGATATTCTATTAGGATTCTGTATGTCAAAGAATACAAAAAAATGCAGCTTTAGTAGGTTATACCTGTTTTGTTGGTGTATACAAGCCAAAGAAAAGCTGAGCTTTCTTTTCCACAAATTTTGGCTGGTGTTTTTTCATTGTCAAGAAGCAATTAAGTATTTGCATTGCAGTTCTACCTGACTTTTGTTTGCGGGAATGTCTACTGTGGCTAGACATCCAAATGAAAGAATGTGATTAAAACAGGAATTGTATTATGAACTAAGATGTTCCTATCTTTCAAACACTTATTGCAACACTCTCACTGATGATGGGAATGTGTGCCCTGTTTGGTTTTTCAAAGTGTAGTGCTTTGAAACACCATTAAGAGCTTTAACTTTTAGAAAACTTGAAGAAAATAGTAGTGTCCTTGCAGGCTTTAAGCAATAGTAGCTGCAGATAATATGAACAGGATTCATGTGTTTAGTCTTCCTCAGCATAGGCACCTGCATCTGATCCAGTTGTCTAGACATCTTCTGTTGTCAGACAATAAAGATGGAAATTTCTAATTTGTTCCTTCCTAAGTTAAATGTCCAAAACACATAAAATAAACTGTATTTTGAAGACTTCTTTGTCTTTTGAGTGCTAAAAGAATCTAGAGGTAAAGTTCAAGTGTCCATTTTGCACAAATATGAGTTGATGCCACGCTACATGGTTGTTGCCCTATACTAATACATTATATTTTGCTACCTAGAGACCTTGAAATCTAAGAATGTTCGTATTAGAGATGAACACCCATTGTTAGTGGTTTTGAGCTTGTTGTGTTTAAGGTTTGGTTTTTCTTCTTTAATCTTCTTCTTGTATATTGCATAGGTTGTAATTCTCCCAAGTTCCAGTGACACCGACTCAGTTGCATTCGTTTTGATGCTCTTAAAAATACCTGGTAATTTTAAGACCACCTTTTTAGCTTGTAAATCTTCTCTTATCTTGCAGTGACTTTCTTCACACCCGTAATTCCCTTTCTTCCATAACCAGCTAAGGAAAAACACTACTGGGAGAATAACTGGCTTGTCTAATAAGTGGCCAGGTTTGCGTTCTTCTGCAGACGATTATAAGCTGATAGAAATCTATGGATCTGTTATATTTTCTTATGTTTGGTGGATGATTTAAAAGTTAAATACAGTTCAGTCTCTTTGTAACAAGATCCCCAAACACTTCTCTTACCAGTATCAGGTGGCAGCACTAATTTTGTCATGATACAAAGCTTACTCATCCTGCTCTCCTATGGAGGAATCCTTTGCTCTTCCTGGAACAGAACTTACTTGACTGAAATTTTTAGTTCTTTTACAAGGGTGAGCTTCTCTGTCCCATACATATTGCGTCCAGATTTGCAAGATTTCCCAAGAACTCTGCACCAGCTTTCAAGATAGGATTGGCACAAGAGAAGGCAGCAGATGTCCTATTTGGCCTTCCCGAGAAGGTGGAGTTACCTTATGTCCTTGGAAGTAAAATTTAACTCGGAAAAGCTTCTAGAGCAGTTCTGGTCTAAATTGTTCTAATTATTGGCATATAACCAATGGGCAGAATTAATCTCTTCATATTGTGGCATTGCTATGCTTTAAGTCTATGTAATAAAGTGTATGAATCTGCTATTACTTGCCTCATCAGAATAGTTGTAATTTTCAGAGCAGCTAGTAAATAAACAAAGTGCCGGAGGTCTTGCTTCTGGATATTTAACTTAAAGACTGTCTTTAGAGGAACTATATAATCCATAAGAAACCAAGACTCCATAACTGTTGCCATGAAACATTTAATTGATGAACATAAGGGTTTAAAGCTGGAGAGAAGGAACATTTTCACTGATGATGTTACGCTCTTACCAGAGACATCTAAAATAACTGCCTGTAACTCCATTCCAAGTGTGGGCATTGGTGCTTATCCTGCAAGAGATACTTCATTTTAAATACCTTAGTGATCTGATAAAGTTCAAATTTAAATTAATTTTTTTTTCACCTGCCTAAAGTCAACATATACGCATGTTAATATATCTATGCAAATATGTTTATTCTTAGGTGTTTGAAACATCAAGATTTCTTGACAGTGTACCTTCAATTACTTAAGTGATCCTAGAGGCATTCATTAAAATCTCATTTTTATTTATATTCATATTCATCTTAAAAAGACATGATCCATAAATGATTTATATCTTTTTCCCCAAATAAAATATAAATAAAATACAGAATACTAGCTTTGAAGATTTAGAGTATTTAAGCAAAGCTGGTGGCCTTCACTTTATTAAAGTAATCATTTAATAAAACTTCTGACTTATTTGTTAGTAAGCTTATCTCTGCTTCGTAAATGGAAAACAAAAATGTAAGGACACAGTACAATGTGACCTTAAGTATGAGTCTCCTAAATTCAGTTTTATTTTATTGGATTCCATAGAGTTCCAGTGCCGCAAAGTGCATTGAGGAGTCAAGAATCAGGCACTGTGACTGTAAGGATTATTCTGATTATTCATTGAAGCAACAGATTCTGTAACAAAACACTCCCAGGTAGTGACCTGAAATTGTATGATTCTCACATGTGAATAGAATGTAGTCAGCTTTGGAGATGATTCTAAGGGGCTCATGCCCCCTTGCATGAACAATCACTTTGACAGGTTTCTGTTGGAATAGAAAGGTACAGAAAAGAAAAAAAAAAGTTTGACAAAACAAGTAAACAAGCAAACAAAAACCCAACAAAAAATGCCCACGAGCCACTGTGTCCTATAGACTAGACTTGTAGGACTACACCTAACAGAATGAGATGTCGCAGTTCATCTCAGAGAGGTTCAGTGTGTGTTAGGTGACTGCATATACAGTAATGAAGAATACAGTCCTGAAGTTGGGCTTATATTAAAATAAGAAACTGTAGAGTTGTAAGTTTTCTAAGACTATTTGCTAATGAAATGCAATAGGATACTTAATAACCTTGAACAAAATTTTTGTAATTATTTTGAGCCAAGAGGGAGAATTAGTTCATGGTAATGCCACATAGTTATATTTTTAATTTGTTTATTTATATGGCAGAAGACATTTGAGATATTTCAGAGTGACTTTTTTGAAGAGTTTTATTTTAACTGAAAATTTTGAGGCATGACATTTTTATTTTAGCTTGGGAATAAAATGGATGTTAAAGCATAAAGTTGGTTCATGCAATGATTGTTTTAATTTTCTGTATTGTTCCTGAAAAATCAACTAGCATGCCACATAATATATGTGGGAGTGATTCTCTTGTCTTTCACACAGCACCATAGTTTATACCTGTGCAAAGAATGTGCAAAGTTACATTTGCCATTCTGATTTAGAAGCTCTTCATATTTACCTACTCAAATGTAAACAGTAACTTGAGTGCAAAGCACTTGACCCTATGCTCAGAGAAACAGAGCTGAAGTGGCAAATAAGATTAAGACAAGAACGAATTTGTATCAAGGAATTTCTTCCAGATTATTTCACCTGATGTTATAAAAAAATTACCTGACAGGGTGTTCAGATATACACATCGCCTGGATCAGTCAAAGTTCTGACCAATTGCTTTCCAGTAAGATGTATTAAAACTTACTAAAGAAACATAGTTCCTCCTGTTGGAAGAAAATTATACTTTCCTCAGTAAACCTAAGTAATATTCTCCTCACAGGCACACAAGGTAAATCTTTGCAGAAGTAGGTATATTTCATCGGATTGTTTTAATATGTTCTTGCTGAAGAATGTCAACATAATTCTTTAGTTGAAAGGTGGCTCCAGAAATGCATGATGCTTAGGCAGTATCTGTAATACAAATCATGAGAAGCCTGTATTTTAATGGGCACTAATTTATTTTGAATTTATGATGCATCACAATCATTAGAAGGAAGCTGCTTCACATTACTAGGTGGAGAATACTGTTTCTGCCAGTGGCAGGTGGTTTTATTTCTTCCCAGCAGGTAAAAAAACCCCTCCCTTAATCGAAAGCCACACAAATATTATCTTCAAGTGCAACAAGGTGGGACTAGGTCACCAAGCCACTTCATGTTGCTTTTTGAAGGAGAGCTCAAATACTCCTTGTTCATGTAAGCAGACCCAACCTAGACTTCCCCACCTGCACATTTTCGGAAAACCTTGTCTATTGGAGGTGTATCCTCTGCTGCTACAAGAGAAAGGACCATGTAGAGAATGTTATAAACATTGTTTCCTCTCTAGTCCAGCCAAAATGCAACTTCCGTAAAGGCCTTTGTTCAAGTCCCTCATAATATATTTCTTTTCCACTGTCCAAGTCCCAGGTTTCTTCTACTAATGTTTCATAATTCTTTCACTCCTAAGTTGGTCATAATTTATGATAATTTTGATTGAGTCCACAAAATGAATGGCATGTGACTATACACAGAGAACATCTAAAAATTTGGAAGAGCATCGAGTAAAGCTCTTTCTAATGTAGATGGAAATCTGAAAGTGACAGTTCAATGACAAATTCAACTCTGATGAGAAAACATATGTGAGGTTGGTATGGGAATATGCAGAGATAAACTGACATCTACTCAGATGTAAAGATTTAAAAAATGTATCTGATTTCTCCTTCAGTTTTATTGGATAGAGTTATTCTGAGACATGTATTTGGCTGTAGAAGGCTAGAGACATGCAAAGAAAATAGAATGAGAGAAGAGATTAGAAGCCACTCTTAAATTATTGATTAATCAGTAAATATTTTCCTGAACATTATTTTTAGAAAGCAGTTAAATGTGGGTTGCCTTAAATTTAAGCAAATTGGAAATAATAGGCTCATAGAATGGTTGGGTTGGGACACATTGAGTATTTTGTACATGTTGACTTTGAGTTGTCCTCAAAGTTTCCACTTCTTTTAGGGTGTAATAAAGGCTACTAATTTGAGCACAGTTGCAATGAAAATGCATTGAAAAGTGAAAAATATCACATAAATCTTGTTACTGCTTTTGATCAAGAGTTATTTTGATAACTTTTGGCTGTTTATTATTCTAGTTTTGATTTTTTTCTTCATATTTCTAGGCATTTAACAGTTTATATTGCTTTTAGTCTTTTTGACCAGGAAGACAAATATTCAGTGTTACTTTATATATCATTCTATAGTTCAACACATTTTTCTCAATATAAGCACATTATTTTTTCACTTGTCTGAAAAAACAAGGCAAATGAAGCTCCACAAAGACTGTTTTAATTGGCAACTGAATGTATTTTGAAAAATAGTGGGAAAAATGTAATTTCCGTGTCTATTATGATCCCATTAATACACTACTACTGTCTGCACTTACACCCTAATAGGTGCCAAAAACTAAGCAGAATGCTTCATTCCCATTTGTGTGATATCTTTGAAACACAAATAAATTCCCTTCCCCCTTCTCTTTTTTTTGGTCTTTTCTCTTCTCCTCACTCTTCCCTTTTCCCCTTTCCCTCCCTGTTCCCATTCCCTCAGCACATAGGGAAATACATATTAACAAATATTTATTATATTACTAATCATAATATTTTATTATATTATCGAATTATTTAGAAAATATCTAATTTATGGTTTGTAGAGGAATTTGGGAAATTGACACACTTAGGCTTCTAAATGTGAGCACTGAAAGCCACCATATGCATTTTATTGGATATTATAAAAAAATATATAATTAAAAAGTTAAAATAATGCTTTAGGGGTTTTTTTCTATAAAATAGTGTTTAAGCCTGATTATACTAATGTGTAAAGTGCATTTGGAAATAATCTTATAATGTTATTGACAATGACCTAAATATGATGACTTCTCTGGACACTTCCAAGTTATAAATACATCCAGAATTATACTTCTCATCACATTTATTCTGAGTATGTAGATGAGATTTAATGATCCACTCATGATCCATAATTCACAGTAAGTGGTCCACAGAAACATCATAGGTAGTAGATTCAGTATTTTCAATTTGAAGTTTAATTATACAGTGCAAAACTGAGACCAGAAAGGAATATGATAGAAGAGCAACTGAGAAAAAGCAAGTGTCTTGTGCTTTCTCTGAAATTACATATTATTGCCTGTAACAGTATCTAAGGAATCATTTCCAAGCTGAGTTAGTCATAATATTATTCTAGAAGAAAACAAACCGTAGGATGAGGTTCAGGATGAAAATGAGATATTGTATGAACTTTATTATGATGGGTAATTTGTAGAAGACAGAGAAATCCAAATGACAATATTAATCTTAACTGAAGTTGGCTGAATTTTTCAGTGTGAATGCATTATCTGAAAAATGTACTGATTTGAGTTGGAGACAATATACCCTGCATTCCTAAGAACTATTCAATAGCCTGGGCTATTGTATTTGTTATGACTTTTTGCCCTCTAAAATTCTGCTAGGCAGAATTGACGAAGTGTTATTCTGCTTCCAGGAAAAGCAGGCAGGGATTTTTAAGTAGGGGTATAAAAATAATGAATGATAATAGGGAATAATAAATAGGAAGTGTCGAGTAATGAACATTTACAAATATTGTGTTCACATGTGCATACACAGATTTTAGAAAAGAGAGTCATTCCTCAAAGAGGAAGGAAGTAAAAAGAAAAGGAAAACCTTTGTAACTATCCAATAATGGTTTATGAAAAATGTTTACGAGGAATTAAAATAAATACTTGCATGAGCTCTTGTCCTGGTTTGAGATAAATTTAGAGGAAAACATCTGAAATGAATGTCCTTCTGTTAAGAAGGCAGATTTCAGCAGCCACTCCCCCACCAGGTTCGGAAAGAAATTCCTTGCAGGAAAGTGAAGAAAAACCTATTTATTTAACAAGCAAAGTGCACGCAGGCACGGAAAAGAGAATTAATAATGTTAAATAATAAAACCTCTTGCTGTGGAGAAGAAACTTGGGTAGATCTGAAGAGTCCTTTCTGTGGGTGTGGCTCTGCCCTCCCCAGAGCTGGGGTTTGGCGTGGGCCCCTCCAGGCCGTGGTGTGGGGCCTCCTGGTGATGTTGATCTGGACCAGAGCAGAACAATCACAAGAAAAGTTCTCGCCTCAGCTAGCAGGCTAGCTAAAAAGCAAAGAGTTTTAACTCTCCATCTCACTCCTAAGAAAAGGAGCTGAGAGCTGGGAAAAAAGCAAGAAGGTGCTTTCCTCGGGTCTGCAGCAGCAGAAGGCAGGGGAGTGTGTGTGTCCTTGAGCACAACCGCTCTGAAACATTCACCTGGCTTCTCTCCCTCCGCTCCTGAAAAACAGCTTAAAGACACAGGAAGGCACAGGATTCATGTCTGGCATAGGGCAGCTGATAGGGAATATAGTATCATACAGTCACCCCAGGACAACTCTTCAGTTTGATTATTTTGTCTTTTATTTGTTTTTTTTGATTCTTTTTTAGTTCCCAACAGTTGTCTCTTAGATTAACTTCATATCTCTTATTTTCAAGTTGCTATAGTTTTAATTGTTACAGTGGTATAGTGTAGCCTCTGCCTTTTTTTTTTTCAGTTTTATGATCTGCGGAAAATCACCCCCTGCTTTGTAACAGCAGAATATACAGAACTTGTTTGGCGATCTGGTTCTCAGTTAGCGAGCTGTAAAGACAAGTTTGATAGCTAAAAACTGTAACCTGCTTTGGAAAGGCACAAAGTACTAAACACAAAGCCTTTAATTAGAAACTTTCAAGTTCTTTTAAAGTGAAAAAATTGAGTTCAGAAGGTTTCAGGTGAAAAATACATAAATGGGCTAAGTACCTTCTATTATCCCTGGAAAAAACAACCCATTTTTATCACTGAGTCCATCAATCAGATGAGGGAAAGCATTGGGTTTTTTGGTTTTATGAGTGTGTTTGTATGAGCATGTAGTCTCCATGTCTGGGCGTAGCAGTTTTTTAATAAGATTATTTTTGAGACAGAAAAACTATTAGATATAAATACTGGTTAGCTCTAAGTAAACCTCTCGTTTCTGATTAGTACTAATTTCCCTTTGTTCCCTGAAAGTAGACCTAGTTGGATTTATTTGAAATATTCAGAAAGGGGATGCTTTCAGTTCATGTGCTCAAACACGGATATTACCAAATTGAACTTAGGTTTTCATTTCAGCCATCCATAGAGAAAGAAGGATAACACTTGAAAGATGATATCTCTAAAAAAAAGCCATTACACATTTTCATGAGAACATTTGAGTTATGCCTCATGAAATACCTTAGAGTTATGCCTCATGAAATTCCTAATGAATCCCTGAAAGAAATGAAAATTTAATTTATTATTACCTTCTATAGTGCATACTGCTGTAGATAATTACATTTACTAATATTTATATATTAGTCCTATTATCTTTACTGTATTTCCAGGGGGGAATAGTGAATAAGTCCTTATTTAGTTTTTCATTTGAAGGAGAAGTAGCTTTTAATGGCACAGTTTCATTGTGCATTTAACAGTAATATTATTTAAGTAAAATCCCCAACACATTTTTTGACTCAGAAAAGCTGTTTTAGATTTAGAATCATGCAAGCCTGTGATGTCCTGAGGACTTAATTGCTGTTAAATACTAAGCTTTAAAATTCATTGTCTTTTCTTCTGCAGAAAACTTTCATTATTTTTTCCTAGTACCTCGTTATTTGCCACTGAATTTTCTAATGTTCATGGTGATACACTACATGCTCAAGTTACAAGCTAGTTGCTTTGGTTTTCTGTGAAGAAATTACCATTTTTCTAAGAAGATTATTTGCAATGCACATATCATGCCCTGATGCTATTTCCAGCTATCCTCTTTACAGAGGCATGCAGGCCGTTGTTGGAAAAATATGTGCTTGATGTTACAGTGTCTCTGTTTACAACTCTCTTATAGTTGCTTTTGCTCCATCTCATCATTAGCTTGTTCTCTCCTTTCTTCTTTCTTGTTTCTTACCTTTTTCTAAGTTGAAAGATTAGTTTTCGAAAATATGTATGCATGGTCTTCACTCAGTGATATTGAAAGTAACAGGAAACCAAATATAAAGAAATTTTTTAAAATGCTGAAATATTTTTCTGCATCTTATTTCTATTCATAATAAAGATGTCAATGTGAAATTTGGGCAGTTAATTTTGGAACAGAACTTTTTTAGTCAGTGACCATATATGTTTCTGAAATCTGCTCAATGTTCAGTAACTCAAAGAATTACACTCATTTCCTCTTAAATATGATGAAGTTTCATATTTCTAATTTCAAAAGAAATGTCATAATTTATCTTAAAGTCTTCTGCACTGCTATCAAGTGTTTTAGCCTTTCATGAAAAAAATTCTGCAGCAGAGCATGCAGAACATAATTAATATAAAACATTGATAGGTATCCATGTAAATAATGATCAGCATGGCTACTCCTTGATTAAAACCCGGGCGTTTTTCCAACTTTTAAAAATTCATAGTTATAGAGCAATTTGCTAACTTGAAGACGTTTTCTAAATTACATGGTCCATAACTCCATACACATTTGCGCCCTAACAAACAAGAAAAAACCTGCAAGCCAAACAAGAGCTTTAATCAAAATATGTAAAGCCCTTCATTCATATCTCTGATGTATCACTAGAAAAACACAAAATACCAAAGCAGATCAAGGATCTGTGATTCCTCCGTAAAAGCAATACATGTAGAGCAAGTACCAGCACCACTGATTGCTTATTTTGTTTCTCCTGAACATTTCAGGAAAAAGACAGCTTATATTTGCAGTCAGACATATGTGTTTCTGACTTGAGCACTTCACTTCAAAACTTGGAGACGTAACCTTCTTGAGAGGAGGACCCACGAGGAAGCAGCTGGAGTGCTAAACACTCTTCCATCAGTCAGGCTCCTATGTGTTACCACACACACACAGTTACTGCATTTCTTTATAAACCTCCTAAGGAATAGATGAAGGTCAAATTAATCTTCATTAGAGATCAAAAGATAAAAATTTGCTGGAATACAAGGCTCCTTCAGGACACAAGTGAGAATGTGAGCATTCAGGGTAATGATGCTGAGGAACTGTAGTTAAGAGCAGGGGAAGTGGAGAGCAAAGTGTGATGGATAGTTGTACAACTGACTGCATCCTCCCTGGAAGGTTGAGCCTTTAGCTGATGAGCTCTCCTATCTCATAGTCTAACAACCCTAACTCAGTGTTACACGTTTCTGTTTGGCGGTATTTCCTGCAAGTGCATTTTTTCTCATTGCTTTCTTTCAAGGTTACCGTGTTATCTAGGTTTGTGGAATCAGTGCAGCCAGTTGTAAAAGTTATATGAAATAGAAAAAAAATGCTGCCAAATGCACAGAGGAACTACAGAGAAAACTTTCCAATGATTCTTGAACTAATTTACCTTCACTGCTGTTACACAAATACATAGGATATGTCAGAAATGCAGGTTACCATTCCCAGAAACATGATACAGAATACAAATACATAAAATAATACAAAAATAGTTGTATGACATTTTAATATTTTTTTTTCTGCCTAAAACCTGTCCAAGAGTACTAAAAGCATCTAGCCAAAGGTTTTTGATTGAGAGATAATGCTGTCACAGAATGCATAATATTTTGACTTAGTCCTGCTTGAGAAAAACAACATATTTTGAAAGTATTTTCCAAGTTAATGAACAGGTCTTAAGCATTTTGAGTTGCTTTTTCTCTGAATACCAGAGAGGATTCCAATAGCAGTACTAAGTACTTGCATAAAGCCTTTGTGATTGAATGAGTTTTTGTTAGAGGACTTCATATCTTATTAAAAAAAAAAAAAAAAAAAGGAAAGAGAAAGAGAAAAAGGAAGTTGGATTGATCTTAGCAAATAGTTTATACTAATATTAATTCTTGGAGCTCCTTGGGATTTTCCAGCCTTGTAGGAAACAGAAATAAAAGATAAACCTTGACTGGAAAGACAGCTGCATTGACTCTGCAGAGCAGATGGCTGAAAATGTGTTTAAACCACTTGACTTGACAGGATGCAATCTACAATGTAACATTAGTGCAATTTGAAGTATTATTACATTTATTTTCAAGTTCTTTCAGCAATTCACTTCATTTAAATAAATGTCATATTGTTCAGACTGAGTCATTTCATGTTGCTTTGGGTCGATGACGCTATGAACACTGTAATGACATTGTCAATATATGTTAAAAAAAATTACTTTTATCAGGAAAGTTTATCTCTAGTTCCATACTAAAATTCATGGAGATAGCAAAATAAAAAGCATAAATGTACTGGCAATGTGCAAAACAAATAACAGGATGATCTTTAATTATATCACTGTATTACAGCAGTGAGAAATCAAACTAGGACAAATGGAACAGCTCCTCCTAGAAGCTCTGCTAAGGCAAATGGAGAACAGGGAGGTGATTCAGGACAGCCAGCATGGCTGCACAAAAGGCAAGTCCTGCCTGACTGACCTATTGGCCTTCTATGATGGAGTGACTTTATCAGTGGACAAGGAAAGTTTCACAGATCTCATCTCCCTGGATTTCTGTAAAGTCTTTGACCTGATCCCCCACAACATCCTTTTCCCTAAACTGAAGAGAGGTGGACTTGGTGAGTGGACTCTGAGATGGATAAGGAATTGGTTGGGCAGCCACATCCAGAGGGCTTAGGGTCAACAACTCAGAGTTGTGATGAACATCTGTGACACGTGCTATCCCTCAGGAGTCTGCACAGGGACCTTACTTATTATTATAATAAATTATAATATTTAATATCTCGGTTAATAACAGGGATGAAGGGATCAAGTGCACCCTCAGCAAGTTTGCAGATGACACCGAGCTGAGTGGTGCAGTTGACACACCTGAAGTACAGGATGCCATCCAGAGGGACCTGGACAAGCTGGAGCAATGGGCCCATGGGAATCTCATGTGATTTGACAAAAACAAGTGCAAGGTGCTGCACTTGGATCGGGGCAACCCCTGGTATCAACACAGACTGGGGATGAACAGATGGAGAGCAGCCCCGCTGAGAAGGACTCGGGGGTGCTGCTGGAGGAGAGGCTGGACATGACCCAGCCATGGGCACTCACAGCCCAGGGAGCCAAACGTGTCCTGGGCTGCATCCAAAGCAGCGTGGCCAGCAGGGCAAGGGAGGGGATTCTGCCCCTCTGCTCTGCTCTGTTCTGCCCCTATACTCTGCAACCTGCCGTGCTGTATCCAGCTCTGGGGCCCCCAGTACAGGAAGGACATTGACCTGTTGGATCAAGTCCAGAGGAGGCCACCAAGATGATTAGAGGGTTAGAGCATCTCTCCTTTTAGGAAAGATTGAGAGAATAGGTATTGTTCAGCCTGGAAAAGAGAGGGCTGTGGGGTGACCTAATGGTGGCCTTCCGGTTCCTGAAGGGAGCCTACAAGAAAGATGGGGAGAGACTTTTTGCAAATGACCTTAAAGGGTCTGAAACGAGATGACTTTCAAAGTCCCTTCCAACCCAGGCCATTCTATGACTCTGATGATATGATTTAGTTCCAATCCCGCTGCCATGGGCAGGACACCTGCCAGTAGACCAGGTTGTTCAGAGCCACATCCAACCTGACCTGGAACACTCACGGGGAGGGGGCATCCACAGCTTCTCTGGGCAACCTGTGCCAGGGCCCCACCAGCCTCACAGGGAAGATTATCTTCCTGATATCTCGTCTAAATGTACTCTTAGCATCCACAATTTCTCCGTGCACAAGTGCAAGTAAATGCCCTCTTGAGCCATTAAAACAGAACTTAGGTGTCACACTATTATAGACTTTGTATGAAACATCATAAACAGCTCCAAAATGCATCTTCCCATCTCTGCTCACACAGCTGAAATGACTTTTGCCATCTTTACCTTGGCATAATGACAAACAATGTGAAAAGGGGCTATTTTTTTCTTGTCTTCTAAAGCACAGCCTTTCCTGAAACTGTTTTTCAGTGGCACTGGTCACAGTCGCTGTCTTATACCTTCTCACAGCCTAGTCATTTGCCTGAAACAGAAAGATATAAAACAAAAATACAGCTGTGAGAGTATTAGCGTATTACGATAATGGTCTTAAATTTGGTTAAGGGAGTATATAATCTTTTGTGGCTGATGGTTTGTAGGTGTTAAGAGAGAGATCAGAGTAAATATTCTTGTGGGTGTCCTGACTTAACATCTGTTATGCAGTTACTTTCAGGCTCTGAAAGTAGATTCAGAGATCCAGCAGTCCTTTAGTGCATTAACATACATTAAATATCACAAGATTTTGGCAGTGTAATAGTATTTAAACAGCTTAATCTTCCTTTGTCTAAAAAGAAAAAATACTCAAGGAATATAGACCCATGCTGGCACTTGAGCATTGCTTAAATAATTGTACGAGATGTTAGATGTGACACGAAATTTGTACAAGGCTATAAAACGTATGATGGCAGGAAAACAGCTGGAATTTATGTAGATTCATCTATGTTAAGGTATGAATATGCATTATTTTATGAGACTTCATAACCAAGTGTATGCGCAACTGTCAGAATAAAATGTTTAACTTACTTATCACATTGGAAGAGTTCCTAGAAACTCAGGGAGCTGAAACTAACTTTATGGCTTATAGAACAATTTAATAATGTTTCTCACACACACAAATTTTAAATCAAAATACTGGAATATCCATAAAGAAAGCCTCAAATTAAGTGGAGCTGTGGTGGTAAATACCACAACATCTTTTCTTTAACTTAAAGAAAATATCTCAAAGACAATATTGTGTTTAAGGTTTTTTAAATTCATCATGCATTCCATATTTATGTCATTTGGAAGCATAGAGTCAGGCTCAGACATCTTTGCCTTTCCTCTGGTGTCTATATCTACTACCTACCTAAATTAATGCATCCATATTTGAGCTCAGCTGTTAGGTCTTGTAGGTGAAGCTAACATCACGTGCTTTGTTCTGGAAAGCTGTAACTTACTGTGCCGGCCTAACTGCCACAGAGAAGATCTACAGAGATGCAGTTTTCTTGTTCCTGATAAGTAACTGTGTGTTAACAAATACTAAACAAATTATTCATCTTCAATTTTGTAAATACTTCCATCTTCATCACAGGAAGAAGAACTGGAAATTTATTTTTTAAATAATTTAAAAAATCATTTTTCTGATATCTCTTAAGTGAATACTGTTACTGTGTTTAGCAGTAACAATTAATTTTTTTTAATTGCCTTAGATTTGATTTATTTTCAAAATTATAGCTATTACTTGATATTGGGATGAAACTTTTTGCTTTAAGTTAAAAAAAGATTTCTAGTTAAAAGGGGTTTTTTTGAGTCAGAGAAATTATTTATATTATTTACATATAGCAAAAGGACTTGCTTTCTGTCTCAGACATGAGCCCAACCACTGATTTTTCAAACATAGCCCTATAAATTAAAAAAATGTGTTTCACTGCTCTCTTTATATGGTCTCAAAGGGGAAAGCTTTGCTTGTCACAGTTCTGCTTAGTGGTTCCCCTCAAATGGAAATAAAGAAATGTTAGGCGTGTCATCATGTAATCTATCGGTTAGTGTTTTAGTGCTTCATAAGTGTTCTAAAGTCTTTTAATAAATCCCTGGGCTGTTGTCTGTTTAGGTGTCTATTCCATGCTGTGTATGTTTAGGTCTGTTGGCTTCAATATACAGTTATGCTTAAGACTCCTTGAGACTCAAGCTGTTTAATGAATGCACAAACCAAGATCCAAACATCACTCAAATCTTTGCTTTCCAGTGAAGTTAATTTCAAATTGATCTCTGTATTTGTGAGCTGTTAGAAAAGACAGACAGGCACAAGCCAACTTTATTGTAGAAATGTATTTCCATAAGGAAGTAAGCTAAAAATAGATCATTTGGCATGTCCTTAAGACTTCTGTTGTAGATATGCAAATAGTAATTAACATTTGCAGTCTATCAGTAATAATACTCTAATACATTTAGGGTAATTCAAAGAGTGAAGTCTAAAATATAACTGTGCCTGTGAAAGCACACTTAAATTTCATTGGATTTGGCTTTTCACAGCATGAAGTTTATTCCTTTAGATATTTATAAAAACAGAGATTTAAAACTATTACCAGTACAGTGAATAACTTGCAGTGAACTCAGATGCAAATCAAGGCATTCCACTTCATGCTAGGTGCCAGCTCTATCTTAAATTTTAAATGCTTCGCTTTTTATGATGTTGGGTTTTCGGAGTTTTTTGCTTTTATTTTTTTAAATGTATTGGACAAGTTTTGTTATTGCAAAAGCAAGACAATTCGTAATGGTTTGGGCCAAATATAGTGTAATCAGATGCTTTGCAGGTTTACCTAAAGAGCTTTGACAACCTCTTAATCTTGATATGTAGCACACCATCTATTCTAGCCATGGTCGTTCAAAAACATATCATGTATGTCATGCTAAATTGCACGTTAGCTGTTTGGTTAGTATGGATGTAATTATATCATAAACTGAATTGCAATTGAAACTGAAAAATGAACCTGTAGCAATATTTTAAAAGTTTATAGGTCTTTCTGCTAAATCACATTTTAGATTTTCCCAGACAGCCTATAGTCATCTTACTGCCCATTAACACTCCCCTGTTGATGAGGTAAGAGAAAACAAGCCTCAGGGGCCAGAGATTTATGTTCTGATTTGACAATATTTTTAAGCCTATGTGTGGTTCTGAGTGGGGGTGCAGGCCATGCTGCAGTATTAAGTAATTTTAGTCTGTTTGCCTGGAGGTTCCTCCTGCTCTGTGGAGTTTTGATACCTGTCTCATACTTGAAATTCTTCAGTCCTTGCACTTTCAAAACATTCATTGACCGATCTCTGTATTGATTGCTTGTGAACTGTAACAATCCCTCTTGCTTGTCTGATGTCTTTAATCTTTTTATCCATCTCCATAACTAATCAATATTTATATTGTCATGGAGGTAGTATATCCACATCGAGTCTTGTGTCTGCAAACTCACAGAGTTTCTTTGTAAGACAGATTGGTATAGAAACAGTTTAACATTTTCCCAGATGGAAGAGGAAAGCATTCCAACATAAATACAGAGTTACCTGTTACCTGAAATTGCATTTTCTTTCTACCAACAGGTCCCATAAGCAGCATTTTGGTGAATAAGTATGGTAGCCGGCCGGTGATGATAGCAGGGGGTATCCTGTGCTCATTTGGAATGATTGCATCCTCTTTCTGCAATAGCGTCCTTGAACTGTATATATGTATCGGTGTGGTTGGAGGTAAGAGTCCTGTTTAAAAGGTTATATTATATTATGTTATATTGAACTATTTCTAATATTGTTCTCCAAATGAGCCTCACTGATCAAGAATTTTCTGTGTATGGATGCAATCCAAGAAGGCAGTAAGATCAGTTAATTTCAGCTATCTGAAATTAACTGGTATGATGTTGAAATTTTTTTAGGATAATTCAGAAACAACTGATTAATTTATTCAATAAATGCTGTATGTATGTATTTTTTCACACTATAATTATGGTATAAAAATTGATTGGCTCATGACAGCACTTATTACAGTCATTTGTGTGTAGTTGCACATTCATTGTTTTAGCTTTCAGTCATGTTGCATTGCAAACAGTGTGGCAGAGGCTAGCCAAATTCTAGTAGAATTGTGAAAGCTTGTACCAGCTTTCTGTAGGTTTGTGCATACATATATTCTCACAGAAAAGTATAACAACTTTCAGTTCAATAGTGTTCTGTTTAAAATCCCCCAGGGTCAATCACCAAATAAAATTATTCATAATCATTTATCAAAGGCCTAAAGCAATGAAGTAAAGTTATTGTATTGCCAGTAAATTGACAAATCTCCTTATCAAAAGTTGTGGGTTTTTTAAAATTCTCTTCTCAGAATAAGGGAGGAGAGGTGTGATATTGGCGGGTAATAAATGAATGAGATAATACTTGAATATTCAGGCTCATCTTTCTTTATGTTGGGACTAAAGGAGTCCTTCTTTATTCAGTGATTAGTCCTTCAACCTCTTATTTTTTGGCATCCTAAACTTGGTGCCTTCTGAAAGAGTAAAGTCAGAGTACAGGAATGGGCCTATTAGGGAAGAAAGCTTCTCTGCTATACCATCAAGCAGATGCATATTAGAGCTTATGGCTTAGATGTCTTAATACAGAGAGAAGGCCAAGAGTTTCAGCTTAGGGTCCAGTTTATACACTCAGCTGATGTGGATGGGTGGTCTGCTCCCATGTGTGTCCTTTACAACTCCTTAATAGTGACCTCAGGAAGGGGAACTGAATGTGGTGGAAAATAATTTGCTATTTTATGGCAGTTTTGCAACTCCAGTTTTGCAGACAAGTTGGACTTTAATTAGGGTTGGAAATAAGAAATTAGGAGATTTATGCATTTGAATAAACCCTGCATTCATTGTAGCTGAGGTGACATTTAATAACTTTTGTTAAATGAGCCAAGAGAGAATTATATTATAGCTTAGCAAATGTAAAAATGGTGAGTCAAGGCATTGATACCATCATTCTTCTGTATGTGATTCCCCTGTCTCTATCATTGCTGAAACAGAACAAGGAGTTTTGGCTTTCAGTGCAGTGCTACAGGGGGAAAACAACCAAATGCCACCACGACCCAGTCTTGGTATTAACACTCATCGACAGCAATGAGGCTGTATTTCATTGTCTGATGCTAGTTGGTTTCTATATTGAGAATCACTGGATTGGATATCGGTCATTTTAAAAATAACTTGAAAAAGGTGGGATATGCTTTTCACTGCATGACCTGCAATAATATTGTCTTTTATGTGTTGTTTAGGTCTGGGTTTAGCATTCAACTTACAGCCTGCCTTGACCATGATTGGCAAGTATTTCTATAAGAAGCGTCCCATCGCTAATGGATTGGCGATGGCTGGAAGTCCAGTGTTTCTGAGCACATTGGCACCTCTCAATCAATTCCTCTTTAATGCTTTTGGCTGGAAAGGAAGCTTTCTTATTCTGGGAGGCCTTCTTTTGAACTGCTGTGTGGCTGGGTCACTTATGAGGCCTGTTGGACCGAAAAAAGTCCCTGCTGTGAAAAAAGATGTTGAAAAAGGCACAGGAGATTCTGCCTTGCACAAAAACAACAAGAAGTCTTGTTGGCAAACTATGAATAAGTATCTAGATCTGTCCCTCTTCAAACACAGAGGGTTTCTGATATATTTGTCAGGAAATGTCATAATGTTTATTGGTTTCTTTGCACCAATAGTATTCTTGGCTCCTTATGCCAAGCACAAGGGAATTGATGAATATTCTGCTGCTTTTTTGCTCTCTATCTTAGCCTTTGTAGACATGTTTGCTAGGCCTTCCATGGGACTTGTAGCAAACTCCAGGTTTATCCGGCCAAAGATTCAGTATTTTTTTAGTTTTGCTGTCTTATACAATGGCGTCTGTCATATCTTGTGCCCTCTGGCAAAAAATTACACTGGCTTGGTGATATATGCTGTATTTTTTGGGTTTGCATTTGGAATGGTTAGCAGCGTTCTTTTTGAGACATTGATGGACCTTGTTGGAGCTTCCAGATTTTCCAGTGCGGTGGGACTTGTCACCATTGTGGAATGTTGCCCTGTGCTCATAGGCCCTCCTCTAGGAGGTAAGAATCTATGTCTTCCCATTTTTTCAGACATTACAGCATAAACTTGCAATGTAACATTGAATTAATATAAACATTGTTCTTAATGTTATTTAATGTTTTCACTGTGACTAGAAATGTACTGTAACAGCCTGATAGTAAAAAGTAACTACATCAGTTACTTTTCTCCATCTTAGGGGCAGCTTGGAGAGTGCTCACTTACACTTGCTTAAACAACTTTATTTTGTCTAAACAGAGAGAATTGTCAGAGAGAGAAAAAACTACCAGGAAGGTGCCAGAAGGAACAGAGGCATGCTCAGTTGTTTAGGCAGGGTGCACACGTGGTGGGATTCCATCATGGTGCTGTGGAGCATTGCGCCCTGGAATGATTTCCCACCCCAGCTCTGCTCATGTCCGGTCCTTTAGCCTGTTTCTATAGCCAATAGATATGGGTAAGGCAATTCAGAGTGTGAACTGACTGAAAGATCAGTGTTGCCAACCTCACTCTTTCTGGTGTAAAGAGAGCTTAAAGGGAGCCGAGGTGTATAGCTTAGACTATATTCATAACACTTGGGCTTCTAGCAGCAAAAATGATGAAGAGTGTTACATAAAGTATTTTCTGTTTGCTAGCTTTTTATTCGTTATTCAGTAATGCTGATAATAAGCTTTATATTATTGAGATTTCTGATGATATAAGATAAAAGAATAGAAGCTCAAATTTTATTGAGAAGCATTGGTGTGTATCTCGGTGTGTGTGTTGCAGTATAAGCCCAACAATATGAGAATATAAAGATAGTGAGATTGCCAGCCCTATGAAATATGCTATACCCACATTAGCACTGCCTCAGAAGTCAGTATGATTATGTGTGCCTAAAAGCATTTATACATACTGAAGTACTTCAGATTACCGCCAGTATTTCTACAAAAATAGCATTGTTGTGTGCAATTCTAAATATGCCAAAACAATTCCACTCACTTCAGTACAATAATATTTTTACAAATAAATTTTTAATACTTCTAAAGGCATTCCATAATTTTCTCATCATTTAACATGCAAATCCACTTTGGTAAAGTTAGAGCAATATATATTCTCGCACAGACTCTTTCTATGCCACCTAGTGGGGGGTCTGAGCATGTAACCGCTGGAGTCCAGCCTTTTCAGTCAGGTTCAGTATCAACTCAAATCTAATATTAATGGAGCAGTAGCTTCCACAGATATTTATTTTTCAGTATATTAGGTTTTCAGGAGTTTTGGAAAACATTTTTTTGTGCTATAACACTATGAATAATTGATTTAACTTGTTAAACAGAGGCAACAAAGGGGATGAACACATGGAAAAGCTAAGCTCCAATTTTGACTAGTTCATATCCTTTAAAATAGTATGCTGAAGCAATACTAATTCAGAATTTTGTTTTTCAAACATTTTTTTTATGAGACTGCTCCTAGATAAAAATCAGCAAATGGCACTATTTACACTAATAGGTGAATTGTACACTTGCAGTGCTATTTGAGTTTTTCCTAATACTAGGTTTGTGAAAAAAGAAAAGTCTGGAATCATTTGATAGCTTGTAAATGTGTATCAGGTGAATAGGCTGGCATTATGGTTTCAACTCAGTAAAAGCATCTAAATACATACTAAATTGAAGTGTGCAGGTTACCCTGTGAGTTTCAATTACACTGTAGAAAGATTCAGAGCTAAATATTTGGGTATGTGCAAATGTTAATTTGGGAGCTGGGAAAATTTGAAAGGAATGACTCATAAATTTGAAGAACTGTTATACTTTATTCTCCCCGTCCTGAAGAAATTAATCTCAGAAGTCTGAATGTAAGTTTTAGCTAGAGGGCTCAGAGTTTAAAACTCAGCAGTTGAGCGTGATGGCTGAAGGGACAAGCCTTTCTATCTCTTTCACCAGTCACAGGAAAGTGAATGTGAAAAGCAGGCAGCTGATGCACAGAGACAGCAGCCTAAAAAGGCACATACCTCTTCATCCTATTGTCTTTATGCAGACTCAGTGAGTGTCAGACTGTCACTCCAAACAATAGGAAACACAATTAGGAGGTGAATAAAATAATAAGGCAATGAAAGAATGAAAATAAAGAGCTGAAAAACTGTCTGTCATTGTTCATTAAGCTTTACTTACTTTGTTCTTCAATATTTTTTTATTGTCAGTGTCTTCAATGACAATTGCTATCTTGACTAATACAGGGGTTTTTTAAGCGTTCCACTGTTAGACAACTTTAACATGTTAAAAATGTGTTTCTGCTCCAACTTCAAAACCAAGAAATATATAGAAATTTTTCCAAGGGAAATATGTGGATTATATTTGGTATCCTAGTCTAAATACTCTTTTTGTCTCCTCTTGTCTTTGTATTTCAGGTTGGTTAGTAGATGTTACTGGGGAATATCAGTACATGTATTTTGTCTGCGGAGTGATTGTGACTGTGGCCAGTATCTGGTTGTTCATTGGCAATGCCATCAACTACAGGCTTTTGGCAAAAGAAAAGAAGTTAGAAGATGAGAAGCAGAAAGCACAGAAGAATGCTGACCCAAAGGAAGCAGAACCATTAACAAACAATGAGAATGAAGATGCTTCCAGCAGAGCTGATAAAGCTCTTGAAGATCCATCAGAAAGAGAAACCAATATTTAATCTGAAACATAGCTCAGAAGGCAACATTTATTACTTCCATTAGGAATAGGTCTTCAAGACACAGACCAGGTTTTGTGGTAATAATGATCAATCACAATATTGGATGGGAACAGATTTTTGCCCTATGGCAAGACTCTAAGCTAAATTACTATCTACAGTTTATTTATTTCAGCGATACAAAATTACGATTACAGAGGTAGTGACTCAATGCAAATGAGTCCATTAAATTTTGGCTCTGGACAATCAAGAGTCAGGTAAACCAGGCTGTAAAGCCTTCCAGTGACAAACAGTTTTGTTTCAAAAGTATATCTAATGCAAAAGTATCTCCTACTCTTATTTGGGAAGATGCTTGCATTCATCTTTAGGATGTGGTTAAGGTCTATTGAAATAATCTGCCCAAAATGTACTTACCACTAATATTAAGGAAAACATAAAGTCAAACATTTGTTTCAAAAGAGACATAATACCTGACTGAAGCACACTGAAACATTCTTTTCTTTGTACGCCCACTAGATAAAAAATATGGCTGCATAAGCAATTATAATATGGATATAAAAGTTAGGGTAGGAGATGAATAATTAGTGAGCGCATCTCTAAAATACAATAAAAAGCTGATTTATAATATATTCCAGAAGTAGTTTCCTCCAGTGATAGCTGAGTACATTTTACTTCAACATATACATTTGAATACAAAGTAGGTTCAGACCTTGCTAATTCAAACTAAGCTAAAATCTGCCTGTACATAAAAGATTTAAACCCAAGATTTACATTTCTAACAAGAGTGGCAATTTGTTTGTTTGATTATGTATTCCTGTGTAGCTGAAGGATCTGGATCAGACTGTGAAGCCATTTTCCTAAAGGGACTAGATTCAGAATCTGCTGGTGTTAAAAGGATACTAACCCTTGGTTTTTGTGGCCTTAATCGGTTTCATGACAATGACTTCAAAGTAGATGCTTGGCTTTATTGACAAGTCCTTAGTTGTTTGATGGATTCTTGAGAGGAGGTTTAAGATCTAACTTCAGATCTTTGCAGATAGGTAGCCTCATACCAGCACTCACTTCCCTTTCCCAGGAATATAGTGAAAAGCTACTTCTTTTTTCGTAATGCTGCTTTGAGCAAAAATGCTGCAAGGCACCTTGACAATGCCAGTCTGGAAGCTTTGTATTGACATACCAGTTTTATGCAAGATATTTAGTCTTGTGTCTACAATTTCATGCAGACACTCATATAAATTAAAATGTACACAATTGTTCCTTTAGACAAAAGAAAGCATAAATCTACAATTTGACTTTACAGAAATCATTTAGTATTGCATTTGAAAGTTAAAAGTGCAAGCTTCTGAAGAAAATATGTGAAATTATTTCTGTTCTATTTCTAGGTAAGGAAAGGTGCTCTTCATCTTGGAGGGATGCATATAAATGCCTCAGAAATTGTGAAAATTAAGGGTCTGATTCATAAAACATTTATGCACTGTTTATGCAGGATACACCTACACTCAATTCCAAGAAAAGAATATCATTCATTTTAGTCCTCTTCTAAATCTTAAAAAAGTTGGAAATATATTGGACAGAGAGCTAACTGTGATAAACACACTTTGAAGTGCCAATAACAAAATTTAAAAATTAATAGTAAAATCTAGTAGATATAGGAGGACTTTTAAGAAAGTTATTTCTTAATATTTTAATGCTCAATATTATTTTAAATTTTGTTCTAAAAATGTTGGTAGTGCTTGCTTTTGTTTTGCTGGGTTATCATCTTATAAAGTTCCACAGTAGTGCTGAATTTTTAATTTTCTCATCACTGTTTTGGGGAGAAACATCATGAATCTACTCTCAGCATGGTACAGAATTCAATACATACTTTTTACCTAATTATATTCAGGAAAACCAAACCTCTCCAACAAATCCTGTAATGTTTTAGGAGCATCAGAAACAAAATATATGCATTTCAGAGTTTTGGGAGAAAATACGGGTTGCATGTTCAGATTTGAGTAGTGTGCTGTGTAAAGGGGAATGATTCAGTCCCAGTAAAATTACAGTTCCTCTCCCAGCCTCCAGCTTCAGAGAGGAAATAAATACATTGCACCTCCCTCTGAACCTTAGCCTTGCCAGCACCCCGTAACATGAAAGCATTGCTCTCTTTTTGGCTGTACAAGCATACTGAGTGAATTCCAGGATCTGTGAAGGCCCTGCGTGCCCATAGCCAGAAAGTAATAAGTTTCATAGACACTAAGCTTTCATACAGTGAGGAATATCAGTTATAAATACTGGATTGTGAAAAATGAACTGAAATTTTAGCTGAAGAGTAGTCATCAGGAACATCACTCTGTTCTTGACAGCCACTGATAGAAAGGCAGAGATTATTTGAAAAAAATTAATACAGGAGCTGAACCAAAATGTCTGAGGCAAAATTGTAGGTGCTTATTATCTCTTTGCAAAAAAGCAGCGTGATTAAGAATACAGGGTAGAAGACAACAAGTGTCAACTTTTGAATGAAGGCTGTTAAAAGTTGCTGTTGAGTAAATAAAGGATTCAGAAAAATGATGATAAAAAAAGTCTCTCAGGAAATATGCAGGCAACTTGCCTGTTCTATGCAGGATCTCAGAATACAAAACAACATGGCATAGGAAATAAGGGAAAAACAAGGTTTCTCGAGCCATAGACACACCTGACCACCAGTATCAAAAATTATGTTACTATCTCAGAAGAAATAAAAATTTCTATAAACACTCTACAGAGATGCTTCTCTTTCTTCTCTGGTCAATTATGTTAAAAGATAATAGGAGTGCAAGAGCTGCTTTAGCACCATTCACCAATGTGCAGTTTTTAATCCCATAAGGGAAAATTATGTGGCAGGCAACTGGAGCAATATAAAGTAGGAAGAGTCAAGTGAAACATTTCCTCACACCTCTTTCATTACTCTTCCTCTTAAAAATAGCGACAAAATAAAACCCATCAGCACACTCTTGATATTGCTGAATATTAAAGAAGTGAAAATCCAGAGATGAGGGAAGAAAATTGGAACCATATCTATGCAAAAACTGCCTCAAATTAAAAATGTGTGTCTTCCAAATAACAGGTCCTAAAGGGGCAATTGCCTAGTATAGATAGCTCTTATTTCTAAAAGTAATGATAAAAATAAATTGCCTTGAATCAACTTCATTCTGAGCATCAGAGTAGCAAAATGAGTATAACTTGCCTTCAAACTCCTGAATATCACTCTTACTTGCACTGACCTGTAATTTGTACTGTAAATCATTTCACGATCACATTTCTGCTTTCAAGATTAGACCTGGGTATATACATCATCTCTCTAAATTCCTCTGGTTTCTCTTAATTACCTCACCCTCCATCTGAACCACTGAAGGGTCAGGACTAAGGCCTTCCCCTGACCAGTGATGAAGAAATGTTCTCAAACTTCATAGCACATGAGTCTCTTATGCACTATAAAAATCTGTAGTCTCTGTCAGTGCAAACAAATCCTTAATTGGTCTTATTCTCATTTGTACTCATGTATACTTCATTCTTTTAATTTCTCTGTCACAGTATCACTAAGCCTGATTATCCTCTTTCTACTCTAGAAAAAATAATGCCAAAATTTTTAAATTAGTAGGAAAGGGGATCGCATCAATAATATTTTTCCCTATTTAATATCAGGGTTAAATTTCAAGTTGTTTTAAAGTACACATCCAGATACTTCTCTCTCTTTTTTATTTTTTATGTCATAAACTTTATTAGCTGGAGAGTTCTCCTGTATTGTCCTTTCCAACTCCAGAGAAAGACCCCTCACTAATAATTCTCAGTACTATTTCAGAAACGTATCAAAATTTCACACCCTCCCGTCTCTCTCCATTTAACTGTGGTTGCAGTTGTTATTAGTTCTGTGTTTCCATGAAGTTCAGAAAAGCATCTTTTTATATGTAAGACTACAATACTTTTATTTCAGGAGTGTGATTTGTGAACTGTTTTGACAGAGCTAGGGAAAATCTTACTTCATCTTCAAATAGATTTTTTTTAAGTGATGCTGTCCTTATGAGAGGAAGTTCAGCTTTACTTACTGCTGTAGTGATGGCAGCAATTTCACTTATATTGATTCAAAATTCACATGAATTTTAATGGTCGTGTTGCATATCAGCACCCACCATGCTTAAAAAACATTTGGCAGTGTGTACGTGATTGTTCCTCTCAGAGAATTCTCGTTCCTCTTAAACATTCTCCACCTCCACCACCCCATACTTCATTTTGATGTAACACAAAATATTTGGACTGGGTATACATTCTTTCTTGTTGTTTTTCCTGAAATGCCACATTTGCCATGTTGCCAAGTGCAACATTTTTCACTTGCTTCTTTCATGTCTGGTTGTGAATATTAGTGGAGAGTTATTACTGGGATATACATAAGTTACAGATACCACATGCAGCCAGATTTTGGGCTGCTGTCAGGATTTCTCTAAACAAAGCCAGTCATCACTTTTATAGATGAATATGCTATAAATGACACTGACAATTTTGCCTATAACAAAATTGAATCAGGCAATTTTTGTTAGTTTCTCTATAGATGACTATTTTTCTACTCAAAGAGAGGAATATAAAGGGAATTTTAAAATAATTATTTTCAGAGATGACATACGAGTTTTAACAAGGCTGTTTGGATTTTTTTGGGGGTGGGTGCACTTCTGATACTTGTGCAAATATCTATATAATGAAAGTGCTTGTGTGTACTATCACATTTTTGATCAGAATTTGCATAAGCATTGCTGTGTGATTTCAACATAATTTGCATGTTGTAGTTTTTCAGTTCAAATTTCTCTCATCGTCTACCTCTCAGTTGAAGTTTGGAGACTTGCACAACCCTGGAAGAATAGAGTTAACAAAATGCATAATGGTAAAACCTATACAGACTATTAGAAAGTCTCCCAAATATTTAAAGCTGCTTACACTTCTATTTTTAAGACAGTGCTATATCTATGACCACATCTTTTAATCAGTTGGCATATATTTATTAAGTCTGAACACTTAACCCATACTTGCAAAGTTTTTGCATCACAGATCTGGTATAAAAACTCAACATGTCATTTAGATATCCAAAGTCTATTGATCTTTCTGTGAGATGCTGGTGCTCTCTTTTTTGTTTTCTTACAATTTCTGAGTTAGGGAAATTAGCAAAGTTAATATATCCAAACGGTTTTTAAAAGTATTACAGAACGTTTTGCATCCCTGAAAAAAAATTGTGTTTCTGATTTAGAAATAATACCAAATTTTAGCTTGCTTTTCCTTTCATGGGGCAGTTGAAGGAGGTAGTCACAAAATATTAGGTTGGGGCCAAGGAATAATGATTGTTCTTCACATGCTCTTTACAAAACCAGAAATGATTGTTTCTTCAAAGATATTCTTCAAACCATTCTTGCCTTCTAGGACCTAGTACAAAGTCCACTAAAGCCAACATAAAAATACCAATCAAAGAGCTTTATCAGACATTGGAAGCGATGTGGCTTCAGTGGAGGTTTCAGCCTTATTTTCTCCATTCCAAGTCTCAGGACTGTCAGATATAACACAGCAAATGCAGGATTTGTTACAACTGGCAAATTTGCTATGCCTGCATAATATTCCTAATGAATCAGTCCCTAAATTAACGCACAATATGTATTATTTTAACAGTCTATGTAAATAAATTTTTAAAAAAATCCCACCATACACTCTGAATGTAGATTATAAAATACAGAGGATATATTTAAATAAATATCCAAACAAGTCTGTTAACCCCAAAGGAAATTATCTTATTTCCTTTCAAGCCTTCTTTGAGCAGTTTATAACCTTCATTTTTCTTATTTCCAGAGAAAATGGTTTATGTCTTCTGTGAATGTATATATGGACATATATAAGGGAATATATATGAGGATGTGGTATGTGTGTATATATGTATTCCCCTATATATAAAACTCTAATTTATATATATTATATATATTTATGTATATATAAAATATATATAAGGTTTTAGAGTAAGTTGCATATTGTGCCTGATAAATGAAACATAATTGTAAGCAAATAAAAAACTTCCACAAATGACAGAAAAATTTGAAGCTTTTCTGTAAGAGCATATGTTATTTTTCAGTTTCTGCTAGATTTATTTATAGTAGAAATTCATTCAAAAAGCTGCAGTATTACATAACACTGCTTTCCAATTATGACTCAGTTCAAAGCAGCCTAAGATCACTGAGAATGTTCATTGATGAAGACGGCATAACCTACATTGTTGGTGAACTTGGTGGTGGGGTGTTGTTGCTGTGGAAATATTAACTAAATGATCTCTGAACAGATTGCAACCACTAGACTGAGTTTTCATCTACTGTGGTATGTATGACGAGTTCATACCAAGTATTGGTGGACAAGATATTTATGTAACAAATACGGAAAATGAGAATACTCAAGCGCCTGCGAGCAATATTCCTGTTAGATTAATGTGTGAAACTCTCCAGAACACTATTCACTAGAAACACTGACCATTTATCGTATTTTTTACAGGTTTTGGTGGTTTTAATTTGTCTGCAAGTAGGCAAGCCCCTGAAAAGTCTACATTTGGCTCTCACTCTTTAAAAAAATTATACCATAAAATTACTGGGAGAATTTTTCAGAGTGGTACATAAATCACTTACATAAATTCCCTTCCTTGAAGAGTGATATAGCTGCATTTTCCACTTACAGCCTACTTGGAAAGTTCACCATATCTGCAGTTTATCAACAGAACCTGGTATTGCTATGCAATAATTAAACTTGCAGTAACCATTGTTGTTGACTAATAAAGTTGTTTCTTCCTTTCTGTATTTTGCAATACTGTATGGTTTTTACTTGAATATATTGGCTAGATTTTTTTTTTTTGGACAATCGTTTATTAGATAGAGGTGCTATTTATGTTCCAAAGAGATATGAGTGAATGACAACATTCTCTTTCTAGATGCCAAATCCCTTTTTTGACCTGACAAAATCCATTGTTCATAATGTATATTAACCCTGTAAAATGCTTATGCATTGCATTAAATTGTATTTAAATGCATTTTTGTTCATTAACTTCTATTCCAGGCTTGTACTACTGTGTAATATGTCAAGTTTGTCCATATATATTTATGGGAAATTATAATGAAAATTGTATAGAATAAGCAATTGGGAGAAAAAAAGAAAAATGAAAATAAAATTTCCATGAAAGTTTCTGAAAGGATGTAAATTCTGTTTTCTTAGGCTCCTTAATAGTAAATTATTTACACCTTCAGAGTGTGCAAATATTCATAGATACATAGATTGATTCACTTGTAGCAAAGTGATTCAGTTGTAGCAAAGATCTCAAAATCACTTCTCGTTGCATACAGAAACAGAACTTCAAGATTTCCTGAGGAGAAAAGGTACTACTAGTAGCAGAACACTGTATCAACCCCTTGCTATTCCTAATTTCACCATAATTAGGATTTATTCTCATGCATAACTCAAATATCGTCTGGACACGAGAGATTTTTTTCCCCATTACTCAGACTGGGATGTGTTTCTATATTCCATGTATATGCAATGTTACTCCTTAATCACCAACACTCATTTTCCTACAGAAGAGGCTTGAAATAGTGTATGTAGATAAGTCTTTTTATCATCATTATAAATGTTATCTGTTCCTGTGTTTCTGTCAATTGACTTCAGTCTATGATTGCTTGCCCCAGTTAAATTGTTGTTTATTTAGAGAATGTGATTGGATATTTAAAATTAAGATATTATGAGGGTGTTGGAGACAGTATTAGGATACTGTCTACGCACCTTTCATACACGCACCTAGTAGCACAGTGAGCTACTAGGAAACAAAGATGTAAAAGAGGAACTATTGAGTAAGAAAGAAATAACTTTATCAAAGCAAATGGTTGTTATATTTCTAATAACTGTAAAATCTATTTTCAAAGAATTATACCTATAATCTTCATGATACAGAAGTTTTGATTCAGCTAGCAAAATATGTTTAGATTTTGTTTATATTATGGACCCTCATAATAGTTGCATATCTGACTGTTTTAATATTCATAAAAATCCATTTTCAGGCATTGTCCAAGCAAAAGAATAAAAATAAAGTTAAAAATATCTAGTGGTAAAATTGTCCCTTTGAAACAACGAACAAGATATGATATTTAACCGTGCCCAAAGACATAGCTGATACCACTTTTGTGCCTAAGGATATGTTGTCTCACTGAATCTGATTGCTTGACTAAAATACATTGCTGAGAAATAGATGCTGAATTCAGAAAAATCATTTCTATTCTGAGGTTTTGTATTTTGATACTGTAGTGGCAAGATAAATGGAGACTTCAGTCTGTAGTTTGTCTCTAATATCGGCTGTTACTGTTTCCAACAAATGTTATTTTATTGTAGTAATGAGCCCTTTTAACTATGCTGGTTATTCCAGTAAATAGAGTAAATAGATTGCATTTGCCGTTGCAACTCAACATTAATACCTTCCATAGTTTTATTCCTCTGATCAGGATTTTAAAAATGTTGCCATTCATTGAAGTTCCTAATCTATAAAAATGCACTCAACCTTGAACCTGTATGGGATCTGCTGCACCAGCTGGTTCCCTAAAAGTCTATGGGACCTGATGGGATTAATCTGAAAATACTCAAAGTGCTGGCTGATGTCATTGCAAGACCTCTAGCAATTATTTTTCAACAGTCTTGGGAATCTGAAGAGGACCCAGTTGACCCAGAAGCTGGCAAACATCTGCATTTGCCATAGCACTTTATGTCTTGCTTTCTCTTCTTATATTACAGATAAGACAGGGCCCTAGAGATCAGAGATACCAGCATTGTTTTTTAAATATAAAGTCTGAACCATAAGTCAAAGAAAATTAAATTATATATATAGTGCATTAACAAGAGACGCATAATTGGTGACTGTGATTCACTGGTCGAATAAGTAGTTCCGTTTCATAAGGTGACTTCTAATTACCAGTGCTCGGGTCACCAAACTGAAAGTCAGTCTTGGTTAAAATATACCCACTTGTTGAACAACTGTTTTTCTCATGGAAACTTCCTACAGGATCCTATTGTATAACATAATGATGTTCTTACCTCAAAACTTACATGTGAGAATATGATTCTGTTCTTTTTTTGACTAGCATGAGACCTCGATCTTGCTGGCTTTTCTGTACAAAGGAACTCTTGACCTATCCAAAGTTCCACTGTTTTTTCCTCACAAGATATTAAAAAAAAAAAAAAAAAAAAAAGAGATGATACATCTGGAGAAAATCCAGAAACACTGAGTCAGATTTATATTTTAAGGACATTTTACCCACTTTTTTATCCATTAGCACAAATGGATCTTAAAACATCTGGAACTGTACTGTCTTGAATTCAGTTTAAAATTTTATAATTGCATATTTCATGTATTGTTTGAAAATTACCTCAAATCAATATTTCACATTGTTATATGAGAATATAAAGTAATTTGTCAAAACTAATATTAATCTTAGATTATTTTCTTTTTTAGGATTTTGTCAAAATTTAAAGTAAATGGACCTGGAAGTTAATATTAAGTTACTTCCCTTCTTTCATACGCTCCTCTCCTAACTTTTTCACTAACACTGATCATGCAAATGTGAGAGACTGAAAATGTCTATTGGTTTAAACATTGTTAAGATCACCGAAGGACTTTTGTCCACGGTATCGACCACTGACCACTGAAGCACACCCCTTCCTGAATATTCCTCCTGACAGGAATTTGGACTCTGATGGAAACTTGAGATAAGATAAAGGTGGTATTTTTGTCCAAATATCTCAGGTCTAAGGAGAAGTAAACAAGGCTGAGGGAGAAGAATGTATACGCAAGGAAAGCCAAACTCAGCAGCTGTGCTGCAAATCATCTCTGGCTGAGTTTAGGGTGGGAGAGGCCACAGCTCACAGGCTCATCTGCTGAGGCCGGGTTTGCACACACTCCCCCTGCAGCTGAGGGAGAGGAGGAGAGTTTTTGGGGGTGTGACAGAAGGAGTGAACACCCATACACAAACTGTCTCAGTTGTAAAACCTCCCAGCAACAACAGTAAGTAAAAAAAACTTCTTAACTTCTTTTCCAACTGTTTGGACCTTTTATGATAAAAAGAACCTCTGAGAAGTTTCTTGGAAATGGTGAAGTTTCCATAAAGAAAAAATGAATCAAAATGCATGCCTGGAGGAGATACTGCTCAGCATTTGCAGATATCATCCTGAAATCCTGCACATATTATTTCAATTTAAGATCAAATTAGATTTTATTGCCTGGAAATTGTCAATTTTAATTTGAGTGCTTTTAGGAGTAGTATCTACGCAAGGATTTATTTTGTTTCATTAAAAACACCTATGAATTTTCTTTCTTTGATATGTCTCCTTTTTTTTCAGAATTTAATTGCAATTTTTTTTCCCCTGGAAATTTTGTAACCATAGTTAATCAAGCAATATATGTTTTTATATATTTGAAAACTGTGACAGCAGAATAGTTTTCATGCCCTCTATATCTACTATATAGATTTCAAGTCAATTTTTATGGCTGTTCCTACTTCCCCTTCATATCATTTTTCATAAGCTGGAAATATGTGCAGTCTATTTGAACACTTTAACGTCCGTGAACCTGGAATTTAAAATTTGCTAATTCTGCTTTGTTTCTTAAGACAAACAGAAGTTCATCAGCACAATCTGTTTTGGTTTTTTTGTTATCAAAGTTCATGAAGACCTACAAACTACCCGAGCATTTAATTAGACTTTTATATGGCATTAAATTCTCAGCACAAAATTCATGTGAAATATTTAGGAAAATGTGTTATGTGAACATATTAAAACTCTCAAAACATTCTTTTAAAATAAATTTTAACTGAATACTAAAAGAAAGCAATTATTTTATGTTACCTGGTTTGGATATCCCTAACTTGTTTGTGCTTGTATTTTCCACAAAATAAATATTTTCAGAAATGGTCCTGTACAACCCTAAAGCTGTAGCTAGCTACCAAAAGAAATGGCAACATTTTCTGATATATCATACATGTATCAGTTTTCACTGACAAAGAGCTTTATTTTGGACGAACAGTGATTCATTTTGCCAACCATCATAATACACTTTGATTAATAACTGCAATTCCAGTTTGGCCTGAATGATAAATGAATAATAGTTAGGCACTATAATTATTCAGTTCAATCACCAAACTGAATAATTGGGGGAAAATGGTTGAGGTTTTTTTCCCTCACAGAAAAAGTACTTATTTGCCTTAATTACAAAACAAAGCTTTTCAATTCCATTTTGAACCTTCTAAATGGACATAAAGGGAAAACTGGATACAATTTATGAAACAACAGAATTTAGCAATGATCACGTTATTCATCAGACATATTGAGAGACAGATTCAGTTCTTCTGCCTGATGTGAATGACCCCATGATTCCCTTTCATAAAGCTGCTGGGATTTCAGGACTGAGTTTCTCTTCTGCTCATATTTTTTACTGCCACAGAAGTGAGCCATCTTCTGTTCCAGTTTGCATAGTGACACTGTACTATCTGGACTATATGTTTTCCAACATCAAACATTTTGTGTGAAGAAAACACCAGTGAAAGTAATTGCTAGTACCTGCACACCAAAGAAAACCTTATGGAATAGTGTTTGGGACATATCACAGCAAATGCATTGGTTTGTAAAGTTATAATACCCACAGCTTTTGAAGGATTGAAAAAAATAGTAGCTTGGCATTGATAATCTCTTCTTTCTTTTTACTCAGCTGATGTCCACTGCAAATAATAAAATGCTTTGTTGTCGGGTATTAATAAAATCCATAGCTGTTTGTTTTGTGTTTACATTGACATTGGATTTATTATATTTGTTTGAGGTACGATTTCACAAAGGGACCCACAAGGATCATCGAATCCAACTCATTGAGTTCTGGCCCTGGAAAAGACATCCCATACCATGTGCCCAAGACTGTTGTCCAAATGATTCTTGAGCTCTGTCAGGCTTGGTGCCATGACCACTTCCCTGGGGAGCCTGTTCCAGTGCCCAGCCACCCTTTGGGTGAAGAACCTTTTTCTAATATCCAACTTAAACTTCCCCTGACAACTTCAGGCCATTTCTCTGGGTCCTGTCACTGGTCACCACAGAAATGCCATCAGTGTCTGCCCCTCCTCTGCCCCTCATGAGGCAGTTGCAGACTGCAATGAGGTCTCCCTTCAGTCTCCTCTTCTCCAGGCTGAACAGACCAAGTGACCTCAGCCTCTACTCATAAGGCTTCCTGCCCAGACACTTCACCATCTTTGGACACACTCCAGTAGCTTTATATCCTTCTTATATTGTGGTACCCAAAACTGCACACAGGGTTCAAGGCAAGGCCGTGCCAGTGCAGAGGAAAGCAGGACTTGCCCAGATGGGGATGCTGTGCCTGATGCACTCCAGGACACGGTTGGCCCTCCTGGCTGCCAGGCCACACTAATTGAAAATTACTCCCTCACAGAAATAGGTGTTTTTCTTCCCATCCACAAACTCAGAGGCATAAAAGTTTGGTCTGGATACAAAAGGTTACTGAAGATGAAAAATAATGCCTCAAAGTAGCAATTATATTCTAAGAGAGTTAATCTTTCTGGCAATGTTATTCCCACAAGTAACAGTGTCATTAAATGGTCTTAATTCTGGGTTCTACTCAAGTTTATTAAAGCAAGATTTTTCTCTTAAAATTAATCAAGGAAAAGATATTAAAAACTCATTCTTAAGTTCTGTCTTTGTAAACAGCAGCAGCAGCAACCTGGAGATTCAGTGCATCTGGCAAAGGATTGCAAGTGAGCTCTTAGCAGAAATATATAGTCCTAGGTATTGAAAGTGTGACATACCTAATTGCCCTTAAGAATGACATTTACAGGAGTTTGCAGCCAGAGGACTGCTTTAAGTTCTTCAGTTGGTGTAGGGCATCAACAACAAGCACGAAACACCCTGGAGCCATTTACAACCCCATTCTGAGTATCCGTTAATAACTTATTCCCACATCTATGTCCTCAGACTCAGCAATGTGTTTTCTGTTTATTGAACCAACGATCACTGAGAGGCCTCCACGACAACCTTTCTTTCACCTTCCTCGGAGTGCTGATGAGAGAGCTGACTGTAGAGCCTGAAGTGGAAATTGCTGGCCTCACACATTTTGCACATTCTCCAGAACACAGCTAAGCGTTCACAATACACCACAAAGCAATGCCTTGCTTCAGTGCTGCAAGGTGCTCAGGTCAGGGGCTTGTCTTACTGGGTTACATCAAGAAGTACCTGTCTTAAACATATTCCAGATTCTTCCTCACTCTGCCCCAAACCATGCCAAGGGATGATCGCAAAACATTTAGGCTGAAAGGTTTGTGTGGTTCTTTCTTTTCTGTTTGTAAGCTTCGGTGTGGGTGAACATAATAGATAGCGAAAAGGTAAAGTTTTTAACTAGAGAGTTCTCCTTCTGATAGGTTTTACCAAAATCATGAAAAAAAACTCACATGAATCAATCAAAGATCTTTATGAATAGATTTTTGGTCTTCAGGGTGCCCATACCTAGGAGGGTTTCTCTGCCAAGAAATGTTCAGTCACTTTATGGAAAAATACATTCTTGGTCAAAAATTTTTTGACCAGCACATGTGACTGGGAAAATTCTTAGTAATCACATGCTGGAAGTACCTTAGGGTGGGTGGAAGGAACAAAAAACAAGTTTCATCTGTAACAAAATTAAGGAAGAACACCCCCACACATCTCTCTTCCACTCCTGAAAAGCTTTTCTTTTTTTATGCAGACTTTGTAGGAAAGCTTATACCTTTAGAAACTTGTTCTTTTAGAATAGAGTCAGGGTATAAATAAAAATAATTTTAAATTGTAGATAACTGAAATTTGTTTCACATCTGTGCTGTGGATTATTACAGGCAATTTCCAAGCAACTTTCTGGACCTGATCTATTTTCCTACCTTTCTAAGTAAACAAGAAGTCATGGCTAGAGACCTCAGTAAAGAAAGGTGAAACCTATGAATTCAAGGGATAATACCAGTGATTACTAATATTTTTATGTTCTCAGAAAACAAACAAGGTTTTCCATGTCACCTTTGAGCAGCTCAAGAACCACTTCCCCTGTTACAGAATTACAGGCAATAAGTTCTCAGCATGAGATCGCTTGCATCCCTGAAGAAAGAGTACAACACAGCTACTCACTTTCTAACACCTCTGGCCTAAAAAGAACTTTATAGTTCAGCAAAATTCAGAGAAGTTTAAAGACATTTCTCTATTCATCAGCTTTTTTTTTCCTGAGTGGGGTTTATTGCCACAGGAAAGCATAGATATGGACGTTCTAACAGTGCTAAGGGATGAGATGCTAAAGAACATATTGTGCTCTCTGAAACTAAAAATATTGATCAAGCACTAATGTCAGGAACAACATCTAATCTTTCTGAAAAGTCATCTTACAGTTACCATATCTCCTTTTCTACTATGAAAACAAATATCTGTAAATCCATCTGGTTACCCCCACATTGAATCAGTTGGTAACATTATGCAGTGTTGTGGACCTGCAGAGGATGAGGAGCAAAGGGAAGGTCCAGACAGCCTCCTACTCCCGTGAGCACTCCTAGCTGCTGTGGTGAAACACAGACAACTCCTTTTTTATTGCCAGTGGTTGAAGAAAAGGCCATACGTTGCTAAACTGGCGTTCTTTTTCCATCTTTTCCTCCATTTCCCAAGATAGGGCATGCTCTCTCATAGCTCCTAGTCTCAAGACAAGATGCAACAAAGGGGGAAATCTCTGCTTTCCCATTAATATGTGAGTAATGTCTAAGGTAAAAGCAGGTAAGTGGAGTCTAGGAGCTGGTCTTTACCTGGCTAGCTGTTCTCTCACATTTTTCTTTCACAGGGACTTTCTAGATGCACTGTCGTGTCTCTCAAAATGGTCTCTAACTGAAAATACGTGTGATTACTGCTGAGTAGTATTCTTACTGCAATATGTTTTGCTACCGCATGACAATTGTCACGTATTATGTTGTAGTCACTCGGTGAAATATCTATGTCACAGTAGCCACTTGCTTCCAGATAAATAAACAGATTACCTACATATCTGCTTAGACATCATCCACATCTTCTCTGTTCTGCTGTTCTTAAGCCTGGCTGATCCACATCAACAAGCAAATAGCTCTCTAAGCCACGTTATTTTTGCTAGTTGCATCTCCCTGAAAGCAGCTCTGAATAGGATGTGTATGTGTGAGGAATATGGACTGATGAGCAGCACTTCAAACAAACTTTGTTAGCAAGACTATGAGGTGAGCAGAGAGACTGGGGAGGTCTTCTAGAACCACATGCTGTGGTGGCTTCAGCTTTTCCAACCCACATATGCCTGTGCATGTGTCTGTGACAATCATAAATGAGTTGCCTGTTGGGACACTACAATGAAAATGCTGGTGTCCTCTCAGGATTAGGAAATCAGCTGTTCTCCAAAGCCTTGATTTCAATAGCAGAAATAAAAGGAGAAGGGAGGAAGGAAACAATGAGTGCAATCCACAGAGGACATGATCAGCTCTGTTTCTTAGTTAATGTCTGATTTATGAAGTGTAAAGTGTAGCAGTCTCTGATTCAGTTAACAAGAGTGTTTCTGAAACATTTTATGAACTAATGAAGATCACAATTAGCATCCTGCCTTCAGTTGCAATACATGACGGAGACTTACAGGTTCAATGAAGAGTTTATGCCTGCTGTGATGCAATTCTGAGTGGCATCTCTTATTTAAAATATGATTTCCATTACATTATAGAGGAGATGAAAGAAATATACCTTTAAGAACATAGTTTGTGGCCTTCGACAGTTAACCCTGTAATACAGAGCAAGAATGAACATGCCTGTTCTGATGTTCATCCAAAGCATTGGATTTACTGAATTTCTGAATATATATGAAAACTGAGAGTCTTCATGGAGCTCTGGAAGTCTCAGATTTGTCCAACAGTTTTTTTGCTTGATTGCAGTCTGATTTAAATGAATTGATGATTCTCAGCTGGAGATGTCAGGAGTAGCTTTGAAACTACCAGCCGTATATTTCTTTGGGTAGATCTTACCATTGAAATCTATCAGCTGCTACGTAGGTAGCAGTTCTGGAAACTGACTGCAGAATATTGCAATTCTTAAATTAATCTCCAGGAACATTATATTTATATATATATATATATATATAAAATGTGTACAAACAGAAAAAATAATTAATTTGCTTCAGAAAGCAAATACTTTAGAGAGCTATTTTCCTGGTTTCTTTACATTTAATGAAAATAAGGTTGTAAAAAGAGTCAATCAAGTTCACTCATCACTAACACAAAAAGATTATCATCCCAATCAAATAATTTAAAATCTCCATTCTGAATACAGCTTTTATCTCTTCACTTTCATTTTCCCTAGCTTGTATGTGCGAAGTTCCATATGAATCTGCTATACTAAACATACACTTTCTATGGAGCTCTCCAGGTAACTTTCGTCTGAATTTCCGTTTGATTCCCTTCAATTTTAAAATATTAATCATTAAGAAAGATTCATATTTCAACTTTTAAAGCTTTCCTGCTCATAGGGAGCAATCCTCATTTAATTCAGGCAGTTTTTCTATATTCATAATTAACTGTCTATTTCATATTTCATCTACTTAAGTTCTTCTGTTAGGAAGATTATTAAAAAAAGAGCATATATGAAAGTGTCAGAAACTTCATCTGCTTGCATGGATCAGTAAATGAGATCTATCTTTATAATCTGAGTCATCAAGAGAATCTTCTTAGAAGATTAAAGAAATGGCCCTGAAATGTTCTGGAAATCAAAGTTGTGTAAAGTCAAAAAGCATACTTGCTGCTCTGTTCATGAAATCCATACTTACACAAAAGAAATTAAAGGCATCTTTGGCCTTCTCAAACTTCAAAACTGCAGCTTAGAATTGAGTTCAGGAGAATAAAAATTTAGTTTTAAATCTTTAAGGAGTGATGCAAGTCTTCTTGTAAGAAGTCCAGTTAGGGCTCTAAATCTTTTAAAGTAGTTTTAAGAGGTGCACTAAAGTACAACAAATTGTATGCATTAAAAAAAAAAAAAAAAAAAAGCCCATCAAAGGCCAGGTTAATGTGCTGAAGCAACTCTTCATGTAAGGATCTGAGAATTTTCAATTTTATGTGCATCTACAGCTTTCTGACCCTCTCTGTTAACCTGGTCTTCTGGTGTGCTGCCCATTGCCTTGCAGTAAATACCTGTGCAAAGGAAGCAATCATCTGTTTATTTCCACAGCATTATGGAAAATGTCATAGTCGTGAATCTCATCTAGTAAGAGTTTCTTTCCACTCCAGAGGCAAAGAACTTTACATGAAGTTTCTTGGCTTATTTCTGATAGATATTTGTGTTTAACATAGGTATTTGTATTCAACACTGTGAGGGAAAAATAAAATGTTGACAGAATGGAAGAAATAGTTAAGATTACCTTCCCAGAATTAAATGAGATTTGACTGCTATATAAAAGAGCTATATCAGCTGATATTTGACCATTTGAGAAACTCACTGTTTAAGTCATACGTCATATAAAGCACTACAAGCCTGGTGCTAAGAGCTGTCAATTTGTCACAAGTAATTTGGGAAAAAATGAGAGGATTTGATGTGTCACATGCCTAAATTGTGAAAGTGATTGAATATATACAGAAAAGATGAACTCATGTTTTAAGTAAAAATAGATCCAAGTAAAACTGTATTCATAGCTTGATTAAGTAAAGGCATTTGAGAACTCAGATCTTTGTCTGATGTAAATCAACACCATTACTACAATTCTGCACAGCACAAGCACAATGTATTTCTTATTTGAATTTTTTTTCCTACATAATAAGTACACCCAGCTAGCAAGAAGAAGAGCAAAGTTTACAGCACAGGTTTTATGAAGTTTGAAGAAGTCATAGTGGAAAGCATTCCAAGAAAATAAATGGAGCTCCTGATCTTCATGAGCTCAGTAACTAAACTGAACATTTTCACTAGAAATGCGTTGGCTCTCCCTCTCCCTCTCCCTCTCCCTTTCCTTCAGCCTAACTCATTTTCTTTCTGCAAATTTTAGTTTTTCTTCACAGTGTTCAGATTTCATTAAAAAAATAAAAAAAAATTATTTTCATCAGTCATCAACAAAATAAAATCAACAGTTATCAAAGTAAAAAGTCTTTCAAGACCTATTTATTTATCAGGCAGTAAAATTCAGTGTTACAAACACAGTTTACCCCTGGGATAGGGCTAGATCAGGCTGAGGTTCATAAATTTATTTTTCACAGAACCCTGACCCTGATGATGTTTTGCAAACAACAGTCCTCCTGAACTGTTTTTACTCCATTTAGGAGCTGTCTAATGGATTTCAGAGTACAGTGATCACCAGCACAAATGTGATAACAGAAATTGGTCTAGTAGTATTTTTCCCTATAACATTAGCAACAATGGAAATGGTGTAGTAGCCTTCACATTGCTCTGTATATATTGAAGATCATCGTGTTTCAGTTCTTAGTTTTTTCTTGGTTTTAGCTAAATTTGACACTAATATTCAACTGAGAGAAAGATATGATATATGAAACGTGATATGATCTGATATGGTATGATATGATGATATACTGACTTATTCTTGTTGAAATATTAAACTGAAGTTCTACTATTTCTTAGTAAACTTACTATTGTCCATGACTACCAGGGAAAGGGATGACTGTACATTCCTTACCTCATTACAAATAAGACAATATGGAAATTAAAAATACAGGAATTAAAAACTTTGAAAAAAAATAAATCAAGCCAGAATTCATTCATCACTTTTATCTAGTAAGAGAAAAATACGTACATTTTCTGACGGTGTTGCTGGCTCTGTCTTAGATAAACAATACATTGTTTACAGAGAAAATTTCTGTTGATGAAGCCGATCAAAGCAATCACAGTTAGGAACATTTAGACCTGGACTTTGAGCTGACACTCCAGTTCACTGATTTTGTCCTCTTTTTTTAAACTCAGCAACAGATGATACAGCTGGACAGTCAGCCCACATATTCCAGCTAGGCTGGGGTAGCTAATCAAGTTCCTAACATTTTTAAAACCTAAAGTAGCTGCAAGTGAACTAATACATTGATGATACAGAGACAAAATCATTAGCACAGCTATCCACGGGTCAATAAATGAGAATTGCTGCATCCTGTGTGTTTTGAAACTAATCTGCCTAATTGGCCCCTGGAGTCTCACTTCAAAGATGCACTTTTGTTTTGTGATAAAAGAGATGCAATTACTAAGTGTGAGATTGGGTCAGCCTTGATGAGGAACAGAAAGAAAACCAAAATGGCTTGCCACCCTTCCTAGTCTCTTTGTCACTAAAGAAATGACCAAAATCTGTGTGACTTTTTCAATATTTTCCAGTTTGCAAATATTCTTCCTCCTCTCCCAGTCATGTTGTTTTGCTTTCCTGTCACTTCTTTTTTCTTTATTTTTGAACTACATCTTTAAAACTCTACAAGTATGTGCTGGTTTTTACTACAATATCTCAGATGTGAAAGAGAAATAATGGTAATTATTGTCTCCTCCTGGTCATTGTTAAGAATCAGATTCTGCTAAACCAAGTATAAGGGAATAATCAAATAAATTTAAATAATACAGGAATCAACTTATATACATGTCTTCAAATCGGACTTAAGATCTTTAATTTTCTAGTTGCAAGGTAGTTTTCATCTCAGTTTATTCTTATGCATCTTCTACTACAAAATCCTTTTAGGTCTTCTACGCCACGGATATTATTTTCTCTGCAGTAAGTGATGTTTTATAGGGTATGGAGATACTGTGGTTATTTGTTGTTTGTGTTTCCTTCTTTTCTTTTTTGAATGGGACATCATAAGTGACAAATCACAGAATTCACTTCAGCCACTTTTACAAATTCAAAGGGAATAAAAAAGCTTTTGTTTTCACTTGTTCCTAATTCTTTCTCACTTGTCACTGGCACATATAAATGACTGCAGTGTGGGCAAGGATTGAGGGGTTAGAGAAAACAGAACAAAGGTAACTGCCATCCATGTACTGAACTCGAATCTCTAAGTTAACAGTTGAAAAGTGTTTCCCATCACTGGTCTTTGCATCGCCCCTCATAATTTATCCAATTCAAAACAAAAATATAAGTCATAAATTAATCCTTGTATCTCTTAAGGAAATATGTGCTTACGAAGTACAATTTGCTTTCCCTTTTTATTAATCAGAAAGAATTAAATCCGAAATTATTACAGAATAACATGTGAATGAACTATACTGCATATTTTAAAAGAAACCAGTATTTCTAAATAACCCCTTGAGAGATGACCTTTGTTTATGATTAGTGTGAATAATGGAACATTATCTTGGATGTTGTTCTCAAAAATTTCCTAAAAAACGTCTCCTACACAAAAATTCTTTTAGTATAAAATGCCTTTTATTAGCTAATTAGTGAATAAAAGATCAACTAGCTCAGATGCAATGAGGTTATTGCTTTAATTTTAGTGAACTATAGTTATACAAAAATGGCTGTTGCTTTATGCTTCATCTTCTCTCACCTATTTGCTCAATCTTAAGTCTATAATTCTATTTCAATATTGTTTTTCTTTTTACTTCTTTTGTGGAGTTTTTAAATGTTTTTTTCTCTCTTCTTAATTATTATTATTGACCCTAATGAGGCCCTGAAACTTTTGATCGGTGTAATGACATATATAATGGAATCTGAAAGATTTCGCTTTTAAGTGTTAATAAGAGCATAAAACACTTTAAGGATGTATCATGGCATACAGGTAAAGTATGTATAAGCCAGAAGTGAAAAGTTTATCCACAAAAAAAAAAAAGTCCTAGCTATGAAATCTGTAAAGAATATCTGTTCTTATCTGACAGTTCAGGAAATGGGCTAATGTAAATTGAGGCAAAAAGAACATTAATATTTCTAGGAGCACTCTTTTCTGTCCCAGCAGGGTTCCACATACACTCTAAAATATAAAATCTTGATTTACTTTGAGAAATGCAGTCTCACTATTTGCGTTTGATGGGATTGAGAAAATCACTTTGAAGGCAGTAAAAGAATATTGCATTTACAAACTATATTTCTTCTTTTAATTTATCTAAGAAGGCTGTGTGTAAAATGTAAGGCACAGATACATCTGTACTTGTTAGCCAAATTGATTTGTGGAATGATAATGAGATCTCAAATCTGTGAGAAAAGGGAGTCCTAAACCTTTACTGATTCCCCTATAATTGTACTTCCCTCAGCTCAGAGGAGTGGAAGAAAAATGGAGGTTTCATGCCACCATTCTTTGAGTGCTTCTGCAGCCCCTGCTTATGTTAACCATAGTCTGCCCTCATGGGGTGCTGAAAGTCCCATTTTTTGACCAAGAAATAACACAGAAGTGCCGTGATGGGGGGACCCTAATGCCCCAGTCACAGACAGGAGCCCCTGTCCCGGTCTCAGGACTGTTTTTCCGGTTTGAGAAAACATTAGTCAGTTCCATCACATGAGTAGAAGCTCATTTTTGTGCTATCGAGCATATGCAGAATCTTCTGACTTGCATTTGTAAAATTTAGTGTTATTATGAAAAATAAATTTCTTTTGCAGGTGTTAAATATTTATTTATGTGCCCTGCAGCCATATTACTGTGTATTGTGGTCCTGTCAGATCTTATAACTAACGTGTGGAAGGAAGGAAAGGTGCAGGTATTCAATTTGACTCAAGAGACTCTCAAGGAAAATATGCATGATACAGGAATCAGTACTGGCAGTTATTAAATAAAACTTTTCCTTTGAGTCAAAACATGAAATAATCTCCACTTGGTGCTGAATTAAATGAAAAAGAAAAATAATTTTCTCAAAATAGTAAGGGTTAATAACTTGAGCAACCTATCAGTTAAGGTAGTACCGAATTTTTGTTCTGCTGTGTTTGTCCCTTACATGTAAGCAGAGCTGGTTACATGTTAGAAGATAGTCCTGCAAATATCTTCTTAGACTAGATCCAATTAAATGTTTAGGTGCCTTCGAGTTAAACAGCCAGTTACTGTGCCTTTAAACTATTCTTTATTTCCAGAGTTACCATCAGACTCTGAGCAGCTCATCAGGCTATTGGGCACTACTCTGTGCGTTGGCTCTCCCTAAGTTTATCCACTTTTGATACTCAAGTATCAAAACTACAGTGTAGAAACTGGAGCCTGAAATTCAGAGGATTGCTACTTGTTGCTATTTGGAATTTATCTGAGGGGTTTTTGTTTTGTTTGTTTAGGGTTTTTTTGTTTGGTTTTTTTTTTGTTTTGTTGGTATTTTGTTTGGTTTTGGGTTGTTTGTTTGGGGTTTTTTTGTTTTGTGGGGGTGGTTTGTTTGTTTTGTTTGGGTTTTGTTTGTGTTTTTTTATGGCAATGGTACAAGAAGTTTGGGGTTTTCCTGATACTTTTCTTATTACCTAGGGGTTGTCAATGAGAGTGATACTCTGGTTCAGCATTGCAGGGGAAACTAGAATTCAAAGTTCTGCCTGTTAAGAAAGCTCCTTAACTTCCAGCAGAAAGACTATCTCGTGGCTGAGAATGTCTTATATCTCTCCTGTGTAATTCCTGAGATGCTGAATCCTTGTCCTGCAGGCAGTAGATGTGAAAAAAATTCTATAGTTTTATGTTAAGCCTTCCCTGCCAAAGGAACTCTTAGAATTTGGTCTGCCAGTATGATGTTGTTGTTGTTGTTGTTGTTGTTATTTCATTCAATAGCAATATAATGCAAATTGCAGAAGTACTTGAGGATTTGTGCCTGGTGACATTGAAAGCAGTCAGTAGTCTAACAATTAAACTGCAGTTTTTCATACTATTTCCTGAGCAGGTGGCTATCCAGCCTACAAAACCTTTTTCTGTAAGAAATACAGGAATTACAGAAATATAATTTTAGAACTCTCGCTTTCCGTCCAAAGTAGGAAAATAAATATAAACTTAATACTTTGAGAGTCTAATCGCTATGGTGTGTAGACTAGGTAGTATCAAGGACCTGTGCCTTCCATTCATGAATGTCTGATTCCTGTTAGTGTCATTAGACATGAGGAAAAGATGTCAGCGTACAACTCAACTTTTAGGTTATTCCTATAGTCTTTAGAATTCACTGATGCTTAGGCAAAAGTTAAGTTCACATGTCCAGGTGCATGCACCAGAACCAGGTGTGCAGAAATCAGAGGAACTCTCACATCAAAAACATCTGCAAAAAACCTTGAAATGTAAGCAGCTGCTGTATACAGTTTCATTTCAGTGGTAGCTTTGGGCTTTTGTAAATCACCTAATTGAGCATTTTGTTCTTTTTCTATAAAGATTAATATTGTGTACATGTCTAGTAGATATAATGGTATAACCACAGGATCATCCTTTCTTTTTTCTTTTTGTTTGTTTGTTTTAGATAATGACCTGGTATTGGATGCACGAATTCCAGTTCACCTTCTTGAAAGTTGCTCTTTAAACCTGAACAAAACAAAACAAATTCTGGAATTTTTATCTTAATTACTGTGGTTTTCAATAATGCAGAAAATTGGGGTCAATATTACCTTACTAGATTGTAGATCAAAAATTATTGTCAATGCCACACAACAGCTTTGCCGTTATTGCAAAATTTTTATGTAGAATTCATCCTGCATTTCTTCATTTGTTTAATTTAACATCACAAATTGTAACGTGTAGATAGTCAAAACCAGTGCTGAAAAATAAATATTTTTTTGTTATTTTGACAGGTTTCTGAAATATTATAGGTATTCAACATTATTATTAGGCCACAGCATGGAAATTATTTTTATGACCAGATTTATTTTTGTTGGACCTTAGAGCCTAGAACTCTTATTCAGAATGTGTTACAAGATAAACTTTACAGATTACTTAGCAGAGAAAAAAAGAGTTTCTAACAAGGAAAAAATAGCTCATGAAAAACAGCAGTGTTTCAACTAAGATCAATTATTAAGCAGTTAACTTCTCAAGGTTTTTCACTGCTGACTGATAGAAATCTAATCTGATTTTTTTTTATCAAATTAATCCATAATTTGAATAAACCCTGGAAATGGCACATAATTGTTCCTACCAAATACCAGCTGCCTGGTCCTGACTGGGGCAGTGGGACAGCCCAGCCTGCAGGGCTCTGCCTTGTCTCTCTCCCACCAAAGGCAGACCACAGGTGCCATTGCCTTTGGGGCACACTGACTACCAGCTCTTGAATCAGATCAGGTTGCTTAAGGCTTTATCCAGTTAGGCTGTGAAAACTTCCAAGGCTGGAGACCTCAGAGCCTGCTTGCACCACTGGCTCTATTGCCTGCTTGCCCTCGTGGTGAAAAATGTTTTCCTGGGTCCAGATCCCAGCTCTTCTGTGCCAGCTTGTGTTTATTGTCCCTCATTCTCCTGCCACACACCACGGTGAAGATCTCAGTTTCATCTTCTTCGACATCTCCTTATGGGCTCTAAAGGGGTGCTGGTATATTCCCTCGAAGCCTTCTCAGGCTGAACAGGTCTGGTCCGCTCATAAGTGAGGTGACATATCATAGGAACCCACCACTTCTCTTTTAAGTAACCACACTTTACTTTCAAGTTCCCTGTGAATTTTTTTAAAGTTTAAGCATCAGATGGTGTATTCTGGTTTGGTTTATCTGAATCCAGTCCTTAGATAGGCTACTTCAAGAGTTTCTCCATTACCAAATAATTCTTAAACTGCTGAAAATCACTTTATAAAAGGAAAAACAGCAAAACAGCACTAATCACCATTTATGATTTTGTCACACTGATTCAAATTTGAAATACAGAATTCCCTATTTTGGTAATTTCTCTTTCTTTGAGTAATATTAGCATCGCTGAGTCAACGGTGTATATCAAAAACATGAGTCGTGTACACACTGCCAGAGTGTGCCAGCTTGGTGAGATCTTGCTTGCCGAGTGAGTCACACACTGTGCATCTCCAAGTCATGGGCATTCAGCCTGTCCAGCAGGTGGGGCTGGCTCCTCACTCCATCCGGGTGCCTCCTACACTGCTTCTGTCACAAGTTCCACAAGTGAACTATGCATCCAGGTACTGGGATTCCCACAACTATGATTTTTCTCTGCATTCCCTTGTGGGTGGGGCCATCTTTTGTCATGTTACCTAATGGGACACTTCACAATAAGGATGGATAGAATTAGATGAAAACACTTCTTAGTACAGAATTGGGTGTGATAATACTGTCACAAATATGTGACGGGAAAAATTCCATAGAGATCAAAATTCTTTCCCGTTGTCACAGAGAGTTATGAAAGTCAAACTTCCTTGAGTCAATTTGCCAAGTGCTCAGTGATTCAACAGTGCTCTAACTCTGTTGAGCTACTCTATTGAGTAAACTCTCTTTACATCTTTTTACTCTAAGAGACTGCATTTTTATAATCAGAAATATATTTTCCGAGTCCAGGCATGTGGAATGTGAGGGACTAATGATACTATTAGTCAATACATCTCACTTGATCTCTGAAAGCCTTTGTTTACATGCTGTCCTTGTTTACAAAGGAAAATGAGAGACATTAGTGCTTTCAACTTAATCATTTCCCACAGCCACATGAAGAGACTCTGAGAAGACATTTGTGAATGTTAGCCTTTTACTGTGTCCCAAAGATGAATCACATGCCAGTTCCTAAAACAGACTCCTGTGGTTATTTTCAGCAATGCTTTCACTGTGTGCCAATGTGCATTGTCAAACTTGTTGAAATTTAATTTTAATTCCAGTTTAAATCCACTGACATTAGAAGTTGTAATAGTAAAATAGTACAATTTTATTTTTCCTGAAACCTCATTTCATTAAGAACCAGCAATTTCTTGGTTAAATGTGATTAAATGTGGCTTAATTAGTTGGTTTAGAATTTTAACAGATACAGATTATGCCAAAAATAAAGGTTCCTGAAAGTCACTGCATTGAAATTGAATAAACAAAGTTACTTTATTGAAAAATGGTAACTTGACATGTCTGTAAAATTTATAGGAATGGAATCACCTTCAAAACCTCCTAGGAGTTGAAGAAGGAAATTGTATTTGATTTAATAGGGAACATTTGTGATTTTTTTAATGCAAAGCAATGTGTTCTACATGCTTACTACCAAGAAACTTGTTCAATCTTCTCCTGCCTTTGAGATGACACTTCTGATGACTTTTAAAATGAGAGAAGGCGGCTCTCTAGGAGAGATTGGAAATACTTGTATGCATACAATAGAAGTCTGCTATCTGTTGTGAAGTTTTACTGGGAAATCAGAAAATTTCCTTCTCTGTAAACATTAATCTGGTTTTCACAGTTACAGAAAACATTTTGATTTTGATCAAATCAAATTTACATGGAATTATGAAACCAACAGGTAAGTACTAAATAAAAAAGAAGAGCTAAGATTATGTTTTTTTAAGAGATTTTTCTCTCTCACGAATTTAGTGAAGGTTTTATTATTTAATACACTATACTTTAGAATGGGGTGAAATGAGTACATTTTGCTATGGAGTTCTCTTGCATGTAGATCAAATATTGTGTAAGTCCATAGAGATATAACCTTTGACTGTCATGTTTATGTCTTACATTGTTCCTGAAAATGATTTATGAAATTATACCTCAGATTTACCTTTCGGTGTTGATAATGTTCCTTTATAAAAAAGATGTACACGTTTGCACAATAAATGTGGTTACTTCTTTTCGATTTATTTAAAGTTTTCTTTACTATGAGGTAATTAAACCCATATATAATTCTGCTAAGATTTGCAAGAGGCTCTCCAAATCTGAATATAAAAAAATAACATTCCATTCAGATTAGCTAATTATATATCTGAGTGTCCACAGGTATGATAATTTTTTTTCTAAGCAGTTCCCGATGAAAATATAAAGGGGAAACAGAAATAGAAAAGATGTTGGGGTCACAAAGTTTCCTTGTTCATTTCCACAGGAAGTTGTAATACTGATGTCTTTCAATGAACTGAGGCAGATGAAGGCTGAAATTCATTCCTTAATCACACATTCAATTGCTAATGAATCTCTCTGTAGACTTTGCATTGAGAGAGCATCTGCTACACAAAAGAGTGTTTTCTAAAGCTATGAATGACAGGTCCTGTTAATGAAATATACTGTACTGAAGCTGGTTTCTCCTTTAAAATCTTACCCAGGGACAGAACTAGTACTACTACTAAGAGAACTGTCCTGAAAATTGTGTTAGCAAGAATAAAGCACAAGCTCTGTTGCATTTATCATCTTGTTGTTTTTGGTTTTGGGTTTTCGTTTGTTTGTTTGTGGATTCCCTCACATTTTTAACACCATAGCAATAATTAAAATGTAATTATAATGCATTAATATAATCTAATTTAAATGTAGTAATATTTTCCTGTTCATTTTTTACCTCCTCTAAAGCTTCTGGAATTTCATACCTATTAATTTCTTTGGTGTTTAATTCTACAGCAAAATTTAGGTTAAAGATCTAGAAAAAATAAGGGCAATCTTTTCTGTTTAGCACCAAGGGGGAAGAAAATCACCTTCTGAGTTGATCTCACAGATTTAAACATCTGAAAACAACTGTCTTCTTTTCTTAAATTTTGAGTGCTTGCAATTCCAAACCTGACTAGTATTTAAGAGAGAGTTATGAGAAGAGTTCCCATCATTAACATTTTATAAACATAAAATAAATCATGCTAAATAAAAATATTGCCACAATAAATTGGTGGCTGAGGGAGCTTAGCATATTGTATCCAGGTGCTAATAGGGCTATAAATAAAAAGCAATTTATTTTCATGACCTTCTCTATTAATTTACCATTAAATTCTTTTTCTCTGATAAAATTATCCAAAATTCCTAGGTATGTTTTTTATTAGCTTATTTTTCAGGTTCTTGGTATAGATTTTTTTTGTTTGCTTCTCTCTTTCTTTCTTTCTCTCTTTCTCTCTTTCTCTTTCCCACTTTCTCTCTTTCTCTCCTTCTCTTTCCTTGTTTTAGGTCAGAACTTTTTTTTCCACTCTCTCCTTCTCATTTCATAAGTCTTTTAGTTATTCAAAATCAGTGTTCTATGCCCAGTGGAAGCTTTGTGACACCTGCCACAGCATCTTCTTCATCCTTCTTGTGGTTGTAACAATTTCAGCACCTGCTCTTTCTTCCTACCTTGCATGGTTATGAATGTGTGTTTTTATACACATGCTGTCTTGGTCTACGTTAGTAATAGTAAAGATTGAATAAAAGCGCCAGGTTATATATTCATTCATACTAGAGAATGAAAAGAAAGGTTTTCTTTTTAGTTCCTTCTCTGACAGCTGTCTGGACAGGTTCTTTCTGGACATACATGCGTCTTAACTTCATGGCTGCATCTAACTTTGATTTAACAGATAGAAAAGATGTTTGCCTGAAGACATCTAAGGGGACAATAGAAAAGACACTACTACTTTGCCTTTTTGTGCATGCAGTGATGGGTATTCACACCTCTGAAAATAAATTGTAAGAGTGGTCAGTCTAACTTGAAAACTTTGTATAAAAGTTACAAATATTATTTTTAAAATTATTATTTGGGAATTAAGTGACCTGCACTTCAGAAGACAAGATGCTAATGAGAACACAGGCGGATAGTATGATAAAGTATTCAACAGCTTTCATATTATTGGAAGGGTGTTACACAAGTTAGAAATAGTTATTCTGTTTCTATGACTCCTTTTCTTCTTTTCTTTCTAGTTTTGCACTTCCTGAGGAAAAGAACTGTTTGTGCTATTTCTTCTTTGCATCAACTCTTTGACTGGTTGGATTAGTCAGGAAGCTCATTACCTTGTATCAGCACCAGTTATAAAGAGTTCATGTTGAGAAATGTCCACTCTTTCAAATTGTCGTATTATCCAGCTACATGGTGGACTCTTTGTTTGATGAACAAATGCTCTCCAGCAAAAGACCTTTGCGTGTGAAGGACACTCCCTATATTCCTCCTCCTTACTCATTTTAATTGATTGTTCAGTGGCTTGGAAAACTAACTTCCTTCTCTTGTTATAACTCATGCACTTCAGACCACCCGAGGCAGGTATAGAGGGACACAACCAGTGTTTGTACTGTGACGCGTACAAATTGCAGATAAAAATTTTCTCCTTAAATATTCTTGTGAACAAACAAAGTAAAGAACAAAAATCATGTGCTGTAGTGCCAGTGGGATAACTATCAATCTCAGAACTGCAGGTAAATTAAAATAAGAAGGTACTCATCAATAATTTATGTAAATCTCCAATATCCATACAGCTTTTTACATTTCACTAACCATTTAAACAAAAGCATTGAGTACTTGGTTCAGCAAAATTGCTAGGGTAAATTTAGTTTATTTTTATATTTTTTCCTTCTCAATTTATGAGCTTGTGCTATTAAATGCCTGTTTTCCTGTCCCTCACATCAAGACAGCACCAGAATTCATTTCTCCTTAATTGGCTGAAGAATGTTGTCTATGAAATAATCAAATTTCCCTTGAATCAGCAGGTTTCTCAGTTTGCTTGCTGCATGAACGGATAAGATTTTAATGATTCCAGGCAAATTATTCCATTCAACAATGCAGTGGAACACTTTACATGGCTTCATCTCTTGCCACAATAGTTTTTGCTGGGGGATTTTTTTAAAATTCTTTTCAACATTTTTTTGATTATGGGAACTTTGAAGGTTGGGAGGCAGAAGGGACTGTTTCTTTTCAACCTGAAATAGAGAGGCTCTGCAAGAATTCCAATAGTTCCTTTCTTCATTGTTAACTGGACTTTTGAACCTTTTAGTATTTTGAGACAATGAAAATTGGGGAATGTACTGACATCCAAAATTACACCCTCAGTCAACTATTAGAACTTGGTGAAATAAAATATACCATTTCTAACAGCCCTATCTCAACCTCCAAAACACATATGGATTTAAAGTCTTCAGCATCATGTGGTTCATTCTTGAGGATCCACTTCTATTATTCTTATCACTTGCCAGTGTAGGCAGAGCTGGAGATGGTTCCCCAGTAGGATCTTGAATGAATACCAGCCTGCAGCAGTAATCTGAGTGAAGACTTTTTTTTAACAGTAAAGTTTTGTTTTCAGATTTGGACCATTTTGCAAGTGTTTCAAATGAAAACATGGACTCTTCTGACAAAAAAGAACCGAAACCAGAAAAACAAAACAAAACAAAACCCCAAAACCAAAAAACAAACAAAAACAAACAAACAAAAACCCCCCAAAAACCAACCAACCAACAACAACAACAACAAAACCAACCAAACAAAAACAAAAAAAAACTGAAACCAAAACCAAAACAAAAATGAGGGGTTGTATCAAATCAGGGGAAAAAGATAAAAACTGCATAAACTGCACACTAAAAATCACTGCTCCTGTGGAAAGCTCTCTATTGCTTATTAGCACTATGAATTAAAAGTCTAATGCATTTTTGTACTCATCATAAGCTGGTCTGTCACATTAAATAAAATTTTTTAAAGATTTTTTTTATTGTCAAGGTGGCTGTGTGCCATCAAGAGAAAGGAGAATAGAATCTGAGTCGCTATATGCTAATTAAGCCAGATGGATGCTTTTTCTAGAACAGATATAATCAAGTATTAATAACTGGGGGAGCTACAACTCCCTGGAGTCTCCTTCAAGAGTTGGTCCACACAAGTTTTGTTGAGTACACCAAAACTCAACAGGATATCAATGAAAGAGGAAAAAAAAAAAAGATTTTAACTGAAAAAGAAATATTTTGTTATGCTATTTGAACTAATTACATACCTGGAATGTATGAGCTCAGGAGATCTAGATGCTGCCACTGGATCTGACTTAATTCTGGTTATGCGAGGCTCAGTCCTCCAACATCCAGCAGGATCCTCAAAGAGTGATTCAGTGCTCTTGCAGGCTTAGCATGGAGCAGCTACAGCCAGACAAAGAACATGTCTAAGGTGATCTCTGATGCCTTGACTGTTGATTAAAGGCTGCTCTTAAGGAATCTCTTAGCTGGGTGTCAGTATAGGCATATGAACATTGACAAGAAAAATATCTTGGTTTTAAATATTTGAAAAAACCCAGAGAAACTGGTATTAGGTAGGGGTAATGGGGACTCAATGGATCAGAGATAGTTCAAAGCCTCACTTACAGTATTGTCCAGTTATGGATAAGACTATGACAACCTGCCTTTCCCTGTCAAAGGCACTTCTGCAAGCTCTGTAATATTTATGGGAAAAAAAACCTGACAAGGAAGACCATGTTGAACTATATCACAGTGGCCTGAGGACTCCCTATGTTCTAGTCTCTTAGAAACCTTTATGCTTACTGTATTAAAAAAAAAAAAAATAAGTGCATGCTACCCTGAACACAGGCATAAGAAGTTGTTTTTGAAAACATTGAATTATTTATTACGCTGGCTCCTCTGCTTGTCACAGACTTGAATGAAACCACCATGACTGTGAAATCCTGGACAAATGTTCTTCAGAATTAACTCAGTCCCTTTTCAGGGTCTTCGACTGGGTGGAAACATAATCAGTGCTTGTATACCTCTTCCAATCTATTTTTGAATTTTGAGGTTGTTTACACTCACTAGGTAGTTAGATGGTTATATGGAGTATTTGTGAGCAAGTGTGTGGGGAAATTTTGATTCAAATTTGGAATCGTCTTTTACTTAGAATGCTACCAGGTTTGGAGAGTATATCGCCTGCATTTATCTCAAATTATGCTGATTTTGGATTGTCTCAATTTTATCCTTTGGTTATTTAAACTCTAATATGGAAAATTCTGTAGCATGTCTATTGGCTGTTTATAACGTTGGCTACTGAATGCTATATTGACCTTACCTTAATCTTCTGGGCTTCATTAGAATACGAATAATAAAAAAATCGTAACTCAAATATTTGAACTACACAGTATTTCCTTTCTTCTCCTCTTCCAGGCCTGAAAGAATTAGGAAGGTTCTCAGGAGAAAAATACAACACTGCAGTAGCTCCAACTCAGAGAGACACTCCTCATTTCTCTTAGTTAAACAGAATGACTGAGCTGGCCTTGTGGTTTAATCTGTGTCACAGAGGCAAATACTAACACATCATTCATATTAAGCTACTCTCCATAGGTCAGAGAGGGCAAACCTGGAAGGTTTTACACGTATGAGTAGCCCCTGTGTTCTCTTTTTCTGACATTATTATCTTGGGTCTTACACCTTGAGCTGTACAGGTACTGGTAATACACCCTTGCAGACATAAGTTGTTTCAAATGAGCAAAATTGAAGTTTCATGCTATGTGACTAATTAGTATAAGCAAATCTTGTCTCATAGCAACCTAGATCTGATGATGAACACCTGCCAGCCCAGATGGTTTGGGGAGGAATTTTCTAGTTTAATAGAATAAAGTAATGTTGCTCAGCTCCTTCAATGTGTTATTCAACAGGAATTTTGGAAGAAGTCTGAGAAAAGATTATGGTGAAATCTTAATAAGAATCACTAAAATTGTCATGCTCAATTGTCATCACTTGTCAAGGTATGACTTTTAAATAATGCATGGCTCTTACATCTTATTCTGTCTATGTGTGCTAACAATAGTATTGAATGGGCATAGACTTGGGAATACTGCAAAACCAATAAGATCCGCAAAGTTACAAAATTAATTTTTTTATTATAAGATTTTCTGGTATTAATTGCAGCCTGTAGTTCTAAAAAGCTGCATGTACAAACTTTTAGTGGAGATTATTATAGGAGATTTTTGTAAAATTTCAAATAAAAATTTCAAATATATAAACTCTTAAATATGGATTGACTGGAATTTTATAACATATGGCAATAGCTCAGAATAGGTATGTGGAGAACTCCAAAATATATCTGTGTGCTAGAGGTATTGTTGCAGCAACCTCATAACTTACAGATGAAATTCTGATCTCACTGATATAAAAGATATCAATATTTCAGCCACCACACATGGGAAAACTTAAAAATTTCAACAATTTTTTGTTATCTAGAAATTTTAAAAGAAGATAAACTTATCTGAAGCTCTTTCATTAATTCTGTTTATTAAACTTTGAAGAGATTAAGAAATCTCTGTGAAGAGAGCAATGTTATTAGTTTCAATGAAAACTCTATATCATAGTTCCGTCTGCATTTTAAAATGAAACAACAACTTTGTCTCAAATTAACAGATTGGCTTTTCCATTGCTACATACTTTATTTCAGCTTTATTACTATACCTGAAAAACAGAATACTTAGTGATATAGAGAAGAAGGAATTCCTCTTGGAAATTTTGTGTACTATGTATTTCGTCTTAGATGCATTTATGATATTAATTAATTAGTATTTCTGCTTAATTTTAGAGATCGCAGGGCAAACTGATGATAAAAATGCTCAGGGTTAAAAAAACCCAACCATTTCTTAATTATTGTACCACTTTCCATAAATCTTCCCTTCTTTTGGTAAAACCATTCAATATGAAATACGAAGAACTTATTTTAAAAGACTGGTTTATTACGAAGTCCCGGAAACAATTTTGGCAGGCACTACACATGCTAATATATTCCCCAACTGGAATTTAGCAGTTCTAGGCTTCCATGAGTCAGAAGAGAAAAAACAAAGCTTCAGGTTTTGTTTCAAGTTTTGACTTAATAGCATTAACAGTAGAGCCATGTTTTTCCTTAGTAATCTAAAAAAAGATCCTTGAGAAAGTACGTAAGGTGCACAAATGCATATACATCTATTTACTTTCCCTTTCCCTGATGGGGTCTACACTTAATTATATGTAAGAACTAAAGTGAGGGTATTTCACTAGTCACTTGTCATTCATTGCAGATCTAGAGAACAATTTAATTTAACACATTCCAGACCTGTACTTGCTTAGACCCCTCAGCTGAGAAAGAAAAAATAGGTCATATCATGGGCTACTTAGGACTGGAAGAACAATATCTTCACATTATAGAGCAAATTCCCTATTTTCCCCCAAGTACCAGCAAACCACAAGGTAGAAGAAAGACCTACACTGACAAAAATGTGTACAGGCGAAGCTTGGATATGTCAGGCTGCAAGAATAGTTCAAAGCACTTCTATCAGAACATACAATGTTTATTTTGGTTAAATCAAAGAAAAACTAGCCAACTTTCACTTATCAGCTTCTTAAACTACCATCCCACAACTTACACTGCAGGATTTCGCTTAGGAATTTTTCCTCTATTTTTTTATCTTTTGCTCTTTTTTTTCTTTACAGGAGAGGCAAGGAATAGAACTGTATTATTTTAAATTCTTTAATTTTTTCCTCTTTGTTTTCACAAAAATAGCAGGTGTGATCCTATGATACAAAAGTGGTAAGTATAAATTCAAGCCTCTGTGATACAACATCTGAGGCATAACTTTGCTCATTAATGAAAAAGTTAAGAAAGCTGTTCTGTAACACACATTCTGGCTCTTTCTTAAGACAAGATAAATTTAGAAAATACTTCATGTAACTGCTTACTAATAATGTTGAGGGCAAACTCACAATAGTGAGCAAAGTACAAAACTGTCATTACATCAATTCAATAGCATCAGATACTTAAAAAAAAGTATTGAGGCTTCAAGACTAAAAGCTGGATTAAAACTGAAATAGTGTTATACTTGTATACTTATAAAGATCCTGAACAGGAGCTGACAGAGAGGTCTGATTTCCCACTTCCACACTTTGTCTTGCTATGTACTGCTTACCTCATTCTTAGACTGTTTGATGACAAAGTTTTCTCACGTTTCCTTTAAATTTTGGCCTGAAGCACAAAGGAAAAAATAGATGATGTCATCAAAACCAAGCCTGACAGACATTTCCGATGGAATATGATGAAAATAGCGTAACTGTCATCCAAGTGTTTCTTCAAACCAAAGTCCTTGGAAACCAAAAAACCCTTTAGGTATGCATATATGTGCATGTGGGCTGTGTATATATGTGCAAATATTTAACATACAATAGAAGGAAATTAAAATTAAGGGAAGAATATGAGGATAAACCAGTTTATTTCCAATGTCAGATGGCATTTTTTAGGCAGATAATGTGACCACTTGCTGTGATTTCTGAGCAGATCTCCATACCTGATCTATTTTCAAGGTCCGTATCAGATTAAAAACTGAGTTAGAATGTGAATTTTCTCCTGAGAGGAATGGATTGGCACATGAAATCCGTCATAGCAGTGTATGGGAATTTTTGTATAAATGACTAAACAAATGTGAATATGTAAATATGTCTGTGAAATTGCAATGAATCAGGTCTGTCAACATTGTCACCGAAAGGTCATGACCCTTCCGGTTCAGTACAGCAAAGTTTAGAAATAACTTCCTCCAGGGTAGTAGATAGACACCACTGTAATCCTGAGTAGCAACATAAGAACCATTATTCTTTTAGGAAGTTAGACTGCCATGAATGAATTTGGGTAAATAAGTTTTTTTCTTTTACTGTAATTTTTAAAGTATGTTTTTCTTTTCTTCTTGACTCTAACATGTGTGAACATTTTTGTTTGCTATTCATCTCAGCAGTTGCTCAGTACTTCTATCTGCTCCCTGTTCCAAGAACTGACAGCTGCCTCAGCTGATCATCAGCTCTGCCTACAACTCCTCTTCAGAAATTGTTCCTCTTTTATTGCAGTGCCATGGTATATTTAAATGTCTACTCTCTCAAATGAAGGAAGAAAACAAACCAAATAAAAAAAAAAAAAAACCACCTAAGTGCTTTCAGAGGTACATTTAATTTCTATAGTCCTGTCTGGTCTGCTTGGGAATTGTTAATGTCATAAATAGAGGCAGAAAGACAATTTGAAGTAAGAGATGAATTACACTCTGTTAAACTGCATGAGACATAAAGGTATGCATCTACTGCTCTTATGGGGAGACTATGAACCTTTGACTTAAATTTTCTGGAACAGCATGATTTGCAACAACAGTAAAAATTCATGCTGATGAGTCAGTCTAAAAACCACTGAAACCATTTAATTCCTTACCCAGTTCCTTTCTTCTCAAAGGTAGTTCTTTTGTAAACTTGGAGTGTCAGTTCTAAAAGGTCATATCAGAAATTTTATTTAACGCTTTCTGTGTCATAGGCTCCATCCTTCAATAAAGCAGCAATACAATAAACATGAAAAATAAGGCTTATTTCTGTTTCAGTCAACACACTCTATGTTCTCTCTTTCACATGAGGTCATAGAAGAAAATTCTCATTTAATACTATCAAAATAAAACATAACCTACCTACGACATTTCAAAAAGAAGTTCCAATACCCTAACATAATTTATTTCATTTTATTTGAAGAAAAGTTTACTAGAAGGGCAAAAACCCTAAAAATATACATCTGTAAAGAAATTCAGTGTTCCATACTAGAAATGGGTATCATGTCATTCCTGTACAACCATATTAAGTCCAAAAATCTATGCAACTTTTGTCTGTTTGCTCTAAATATTCGGAAGGATTTACCAGAGATATTTGTAGGAACAACTTCCCTCTTTTCAAGTTTATTTAAAATTGTTACTGTGCAATGAAAGCTGAAAGGTATGGCTACAAGATTCTATTGCTAATGTCTTCTTTATAGCTTCGTGTCCTTGTCCACTATAGTATCAAGTTATCTCCAGGATCAACCTCACTTCCTAATATTAAAGACTATATGGTGAGCAATACAAAATCTCTTAGGAGCATTCTTTGGTATTATAAATTAATCATTTAGACAAGCTCCAAGTTTTTTAATATTTATTTTCCACAGACATTAAAGGAATGCTGTTTACTGGTGTGAATGCTATGGAAATCAAATTTAAAATATTTTAACATTTGTGCTGAAGAAGTTTGATATCTCATACAATCAGGGATCAGAAATAATTCACAGAATCACAGAATATCAGGTTTGAACGTACCTCAAGGATCATCTCGATCAGCCTTTTTTGAAAAAAATATGGTCTAGGCAAGATGGCCCAACATCCTATCCAGATGAATCTTAAAGGTGTCCAGTGTTGAGGAAATCCACCAATTCCCCAGGAAGATTATTCTAATGGTTGTTTGTTCTCATTGCAAAAAGCATGATTGCAGTATGGATATTATAATATAGTGCAATTGAATTAATGACCTTTTTAATCAATCCAGTGAAAGAACATATTTATTGGACAGATACCCTCATAGCAAAAAGACAAGAAGAGTTCATCATAAATACATTCACAGTAATGTGTTGGTTAATTTATCCATTCTGCTATGAAGATATGAAAGCTTTCTAAAGCTTCTTTAACATATGAATGGGGCAATAACTTTGATGAGGAGTCGAGAATGAAATTTTATGAATATGTTGTCTGACTCTGTAAATGAGGGCAACAAATCAAATAGAACAAAATAAAAATGATAGAAATTCAAATTCACTAGTTGTTCTAATTATTGTTTGTTTGTTTGTGTTTTGCCTAATGTGCCAGTCCCTTCAGAGAGACAGAATCAGAGTTACTTTTCAAAAGAATAAAATTAAAATATAAATTACAAGCACTCTCTCTGAATCTTGATTGAATGTGGATGGCAGCAAGAAGCATCAGGAAACTGTCACAGGAAGGTTACAAGGAAAGGCTCTAAAAATTGGGAATGCTGATTGGGCGAAATTCAAAGGCATTGAAATTTTAATTTGAAGGACAAAATCTACATATGCATAATGCATATCTATATTCTGAGATTCTTTGTTCTGCAACAAAATAAAAATGCCACGGAAGTACTGACTTGGTGTTCCAGTGCTCCCATTACTGGTAGAACCGGAAATCCCAAGTTACTTGAGCTTCTATTTCTTGTAAGATTTTTCAGGGAGGAAAAACTCTGACAGCTGTTGAAAGCTTTCAGCTGATATTCTGTAGCCACAAAGTAATGAAAGGATAAAAATCTTTCTCTCCTTCCTGTTCACACTTTCTGAATATGAGGGTGGCACTGAATGACTGTTGTCTGTGAGATACAGATTTCTAAATAGTCCTCCTGGATTAATACCTGTATATCACTTGTAAATAAGCAAACAGGAGTCTACATCCACTGCATAAAGCATTGTCAAAGCTCCTCAAAAGAGGTGGACCAAAGTGCCTTGGCTTTTTTGGATTCAATCTGTATTCACGGTAGAGCTACAAGTGAAATTTTTCTTCTTCATTCTCACTGATTACAGATGGATGCATACTGCAGTCTCAGGACATCTGTCTAAGCTTGTAACTCCAAATCTAATGATATCTGTTGGCTTAGAGACTCTTCAATGATTTATTTTGGTTCTGCTTCAGTGCAACTGCTGAACAAAGAATGGATCTTACAAGGTAGCAGGATGCACAGTTTTTTCAGTGGACTATATTCAAACTCAGTGTAGGCTGTACAGATCAATTAATCATATTTGTTCTAGACCAGAGCTCCTGGGCATATTCAGGCTTTATATATTAACTACTAGGACAAGTTTTTAAATGTTTACCTTAAAAATCCATTGGCAGCACTGAATGACTATCCTTCATGCTGTTGTGTAAACTTTCTACTATAAGCACAAAGGGTGCTTAAAATGTTAAAGGGGGGTCCAGAAGTCCTGCAACCAAGGAAGAAAAATGGAATATTACCATATTTTTAATAGTAGATAAATGGGAGGAGAGAAACCAATTTGCAAAAACAAACCCACAATTCAGACTTCACAAATGAAATAATCTAAACACACACTTATTGATTTCCAGTCACAATTCATAAGTCAAGACTATTTAAGAAAATATATTTTCTTCTATCCTAAACAGCATCCAAAGTATTTCTACATAAATAGTGTATGTGCAACTATTCTACAGGAACTAAAGCCAAATTCCAAACTCTGCTACTCAGCGAAAAAATCATGATTCAGAAATTACCCACACAGAATCCACAATTAAAACAGTTTAGTAACCAAAACTTTCCATTCTGTGCTCATTATTAACATGAAAGAAACAGAAACCTGCAAAACTTATCTAAGAATAAGTTGGACCTTGATTGAATTGAAGCTAGCATTGCTACAGAATTCTCTCCTATATAATCACAGGAGAGACTGCATTCCTTTACTTGGTTCTTCTCACAGGATTACTTCCTACTTCTCCATCTTCCAAGTAAAATAAACGTACTTAAAGATTTTTTTATTCTACCCTGACATGTCCATTTTTTTCTTAAGTTGTGACCAAACCACTTTCAAACTACCTAAGAATGAGTCATAAAAAGTGTTGTCTACTTAATTGAAACACATAGTTGATAATGCAGTATGATTGTAAATGGAAAATTATTGAGGGAAGGTATATTACATTTAATGTTCTAAGTTAAAAGAAAAATAGTGTAAGCTAGTAAAAAAAAAATCATACTAATCAGAAAATCAGTTTCTAGGTACTTGAGTACTGGTTTATTGCACATTTTATTGTTTTATTTTTTATCTGGAGTACGTTTTCCTCTGCATCTTTTCTGCTTCTTTCTGGTTCAGTTCTAGAAGGTATCTTTGAAATTTAATGAGAATCAAAATTATAATACTGCAGCTGCTTCCATTAAAAATATTTATTATAACAGATTTTCTGAATTATCCAGAGATATATCTCATAAACTTTTCTCAGATGAGCAGGTCCAAGCTTTGTTTGTCTGTGAAGTGTTGGGGACCATCACTATTGAAACAACAAAAATGAAGTTAAAAGAGCAGTCATGATGTCAATAGCAAGCCATGCTGAGCCCTGAAGTAGGTTTGTCTTGAACTGCAGAAATTAAGGTATTCAAGGGCTGCTCTTATAAAATTATAAAACTAGCAGAGCTTTGGAATTTGGAGATAGAACATACTGGGGACATTTTGACCCTGAGAATGATGATTGAAAATGCAAGGTATAATTTTCAGTCTGTAAATAAATATATGTGGCATAATACACCAAATTAAAACTCTGGTAATTTAATGCTACAGAGTCAAGTCATTCCCTTGACACATTTACTCAGGGAAGCTAGTGTAAGCAGCAAAAATGGAGAGAATACCAAAATCCAGAGAAAAAGTAACAAGTAGTAGTACATTAAGCAATACTTAACTTTTGTGGTTTGTATTGTTACAAAAAAAATTTAATACTCTAGAAAACATCTCAGAAAGAATGCAATTGATCTGCAGATGTACAATCATTTTATTTTTAGGCAAACTGATTATCATGAGCAATTGGTATCCAGAAGAGCCAACACTCAAGAAGCAGAGAAATTAGAAGAAACTGTACAGAGAATAATATGAGAAAAAATCAAGTCACTAACTGAAGAAATGGACAAGTGAATAGCAGTAAGATCATTTGCTATCACTATAATAAAGACAAAGAATTAGAAAATATATTTGAAGATCCTTGTATTTGAAGAAATTTAGATTCATAGAAGTTTATAAGCAGTCATACTAAAAAATATTCCGTCTTGTATCTAGGGACTTCTCACTAGGGCATATAGTGACAGGACAAGGGAGTATGGCTTTAAATTGAAAGTAGGTTTAGATTAGATGTTAAGAAGAAATTCTTCAATATAAGAATGATGAGACTTTGGAAGGGTTTGCCCAGAGAAATAATGGGTGCCCCACCCCTGGAGGTGTTCAAGGCCAGGTTGGATGGGACTTTGAGCAACCTTGTGTAGTGAAAGGTGTCCCTGCCCAGGGCAGGGTTGTTGAGGGTAGATGATCTTGAAGGTCCCTTCCAATCCAAACAATTCTATGATATATTTGTCTGGGACTGCATACCAGTAGCTACTGTAGGATGAAACAATTAATGTTTTCTCATCTATTATGACCACTCCAGTTATTAAAGAGATGAAGCCTGGATGTGACTTGGAAGGAGGAAAAATGATGTATTTTGAAGGTACTTACAAAAATCTCAATCTTTTTGCACTGCAACTAGTCACAGTTCCAACATGACTGTAAATACAGCCAGGAATACAGTCAGGAAACACATTTCCAAGTGTCTGGAAGAAGAGAGAGAAAGCAGCAATACCTCAACATATTGTATGTTTCTATATAAAGATTATAAGGAGAAGATCAACCTTACTTTGAAGTATGTACGGGATGAAACTAGGATTTTCAGAGGGAGGAAGCTGTTGAGAGTACCACGGACCAGCTGCTGCCTAAGGGACAGAAATCGCACAGCATGCCAGGCCAGAGGACTTAACAATGAAGGCCCATCCCAAAATACCCAAGCAAGACAGCAGGACAGACCTGGAGACTGTGGTCAGGTCCAGTCAGGACTCCTAATCAATAGGCTATTTCATGGTAATGACACAGTTCCAGACATTAAGTCTGTCTGAAGGGCAAGGTTAGGATGAGATGCATCAATTTACAAACGGATAAACTGTGACAAGGCAGAGCTACAAAAGCAGTCTGTTGGTCAGGATCAGTATCAACAAGGCCTATAGCCAGGTTATAACTCAGCTGGAGACTGCAAATTTTCCTGTATGCCCCAGGCTGAGGTTAAATAGAGTTCCTGGGATGACCAGTGTGGGTGGAGGCTCCAGATGAGTCTGGTCAGGGCTCTGAGAGAAACACTGATGAAAGAGAAACTTCATGTTATTAAATTCTTTTATGGTGGAGATATATTTAGAGAGGGGGTTGTTGTATGAGAAGTGAAGCTGGGTGAAATACTGGAGTAGAATAGAGAGAAAACCTAGGTGGTAATTTTTTTCTTCCAGTAGGACAGATCTGAGGTGTTCAGAAGATGATTGAAACATCAATAGAGAGATGTCAAACTTTATTTGGTCTTTCCATAGGAGTGAGAGTTTGGCCATTCCTCTAGCTGGGAAAGAAATGAGGCAACAAGATAAGCAGAAATGTAATTTGCACACTGTCTGAGAAAATATATTTGTAAAAAATTAGTAAAAGCTGTTTTTTCCTCACCTTTTATATTTGAAAGGTGGTGCAGTGGCAAATGCCTCCCTCAGAAGTGTTTAGTTTAGCTATTAACTTAGTCAAACACACAGGTCATATTTCAAGAAGAAATACTGGTAGGACGGGGACAAAGCTGAAATGAAACTATTTTCTACATGCAAAACCAATATTGTTGAGGAATTTACCAAAATAAATTAAGAAAACTGTAGAAAGGTAGAGTTGCCAACAATCTGGGCAATTAGATAATTCCTGGTACTTTTTCCAAAGGTTTAATTGGTTAGAGGGACTGACCCTCTGGGAGGCCCTCCTTTAAAGGACAGCAAATCCAGAATCCCTGCTGGCGTTTGCATCTGGTTTGTACTGTCCATACTCTACTTCCTAGCATATCTTTCTTCTGTAGAACAAGGTAAGACAAGTTTTTGTCAAAAACCAGACAAAGTTGTGATGCTAGGATACTATTCCAATCAGGCTGTAGGATTTTATAGCTAGAAACATCAAGGTATTGAAGGAATAGCAGGGAAAAAGAAGAATACCAGCTCTAAAATAGTGTTTTCAAGAGCATATTTCAGCTTCTAAATTCTTTCAAGGTATTTTTAAATAAAAACAACTTATTGCACCAAATTTATAGCAGAGTTGTTCCATTTTTTTGTTCACTCACTTCAGTTCAGACGACAGGCTCACTTTGACAAGATTTTAATTAGTTTCCATATGTGATCTTTTTTGTACCATGTGGCTCCGAAATTTTCTTTGTGTGTGGAAAAAACCCCAAAAATTTAAGCAATTACAATTATTTGCCTGCATCAGTTCTGACATTCCAAAACCAGACGGCTTTGACAGTTTTTTTTTATTCTTCATGTACGGGTATGGTTGATATACATAAATACATATAAATATAAATATTTGTATTCAACAGCACAAACTTATATTGTACATATATATTTATATGAAAACAATACAATATACAAATTGTTGTGCATATACAACAAATACATGTATATATGTTTATGTGTATATGTATACTTACTGGTTTTGTCATTCCACATTGTTTGGGCAGACATTTTGCTCTCTGAGTAACTGTATTAGAAGAAGAAACAAAGATAGACAGGAGGTCAGCTGAAGGATTTTCAGCTGTTAAACTCAATTACGAGCAATGACTGAAATGAATTTTAAAATGCCTTTCCTTGAAGGGTGAATGTACTCTACTCTCCTATATCTGACATGACAATGCTTGCAGGCGCTTTCTGAGATTAAATAAACTCTGCTTATTATTGTATTTGTTCAGGGAGGAGTAGGGCTTTTATTGTTTTGGGTTTTTCTTTTGCATCGGTTTCCTTCAGTTTTCATGGGAGTGCGGAAAACACACTGTCAAATGTACCATTATTTCCTGTATTCCCAAGAAGAGCTATTAATCTGACAGAAGCAATTAATTTACAATACACAAAGCATAAAAATGTTTTATTCAAAGTTGCAACAATTTAAAACAGCAAAATGAAATGTCAGAGGACAATTTGGTATAAATTACAGGAGAGGAAGCCCAGCACCTATTCACAAGAGAAAATGATTGATTACTTTTTTTTAAACCCACAAAATTCAAATAAAAGAAAGATATTTTCGCTTTCAGATCCTTTCTCTTATTCACTGTATAGTTGCTGACATATTTCCAATTATATAATTATCTACTCTGCAGAATTTCTAGGTTTGTAGAGTTATTTTTAAGTAATATGAATAAAAATATTTCCATCTCACAACTGAATCCATAATTAAAAGTCTTTAGAACAAATTCTAAAAATGCTTACTACCTACAATTAAAACCAAATGTATTGTTGGTAAGGATTTTTTTGTTGTTGTTTTTTTGGGGTTTTTTTGTTACTATTATTTTGATTCACAAAATAGTGTTCCTTTCTCTCTGGAACTTTCCACTTGCAGCAAAAATAATTTTAAACCTTAGAACCTGGTACAGAAGACCACTTATGCACATGCATAAATTAGTCGCAAATCACGATAGCATTAAGAAATTCATTGATTTTACCCTGGAATCAACAATTAGACCACCTAGCCTGGCTCTTTGTATGACAGAACTGGAAAATTTAATGCCCTTTTTCCTCTAATAAGTCCTGTAAGTTGTTTTTGACTAAAAACAGGTCTTCCAGAAATCTGATCTTGACTTCATAAATTCAGGTTATGGTGTATTTAACAGTTGAGGGTTTTTACCCATAAATACTGCATGAAGGTAATCTTTGGGATTTAAATATATATTAAGAATTAAGGACCCATTTTCTCTGAAGGAAAATATTTTTTGATATCAAAATCTTGCACATGGGCATTGCTGAGGGATCTAGATCATGCTAACATTCAACTTTGTTTTTCCTGCAGACGGCAAAAATTCTACCCATGTGAGTATAGGCAAAATTGATCTTAAACTATAATGATTTCAGGAGAAGACTAATTTTATAAGCCAGACTTAACCAAACTGATAGTACTTCACTTTGTAATAGTAACATAATTCTGATGGAGGCTCTCCCATCATTCTTTAATACCATGAAGGTTTTTAAATGCATCTTATGGTTTTTCCTGATCTGCTTTATGAATTTAATTCTTGAGTTCTGAGAAGGTATATTAGGTTTTCAGGACCATATCAAACAAGAAGTATTGTCATACATGTAACACTATATCACATAATTATGGAATAAGATTTCAGATATGAGAAACTGCAGATATTTTGTATGTGTGATAGCGAAAAATTTTATGCATTTGGTTGTGGGTTTAGTTTTTTGGGAGTGTGGGCATAGGAGGGTTGTTTGCTAGGGTTTTTTTTTTCCCCTGGAAGACAAGGAAAAGAAGTTTGAAAAGAACATGAGGGTTCTGGTTCTTTTCCAAGTAAGTTTGACAAGTCTTTTTTAACAGATGTCAGCCTTGTCCTCAGTCTGTTGAAATTGTCTGTCAAATCTTATCACTAGTTTTAATGACAGTGGCAAAAAGTCCTTAATAAGAGTGATTTTACCCCTGTGGTCATGCAATTCAGTGACAATAAAAAGGGAGAAAGTCATGATAAAAGGCTCACAAGCTTGCCTGGGAGCCTCGGGATGCAGGTTTGTTCTTTAGTGCCCTATTCTCTTCCAGGAGGATTTTTTTTTCACTTTTGCTGTTATGGTTGCAAAATTCTTATTCCCCCAAGGTTCCTATTTCACTAGCTTTTGGGCAATATGGCTGACAAGAAAAATATCACCCCAAACATTCTCTGAAGCCATAAACTGGAGCGAATTCAAACTGCCAGAATATCCCACTTGCCTCACTGAAGGTGTTTCAAAGGTGTGGAGAGCTTTGATTTTAGCTTGCAACCACACATAACACAAGACAAGGGAAGATAAGAATTAATCTCTGGGGTTTTGATTTTTTTATTTCCAAAACTTGGAATAGGAAACAAAAGTACAGTAATTTATATGAGATAAAAGAAAGCAAATGAACCCTCATTAGAATCAAACCCAAACATCTACCTCCCTCTTTGTCCATATACCAAGATAGAACCTCACTCAATCCCTCTATAGCCTAAAACATGGGTTAGTGGTTACACTGCTCTGACAAATATTTGAGGTAGTATTTGGCTTTTGTTTTTACCCTGAACATTTGGGGGTGGAGAGAGGAATGTGAGGATTTCAAAGTGTGTTCTTTTTCATAAACAAGGCATTCTGGATCTTCTAGACAAGCCTCTGAACTGTTTTTACCCCTTTTAAAAAAAACCCTATTTATTTTACCTAACAGAATTACATCATTTATCAGAAAAACTACTAGAAAGAACTTCATTCTTTCAAGTACAAAATGTTCTTTTCCACTTTATTCTATAAACTCCACTGTGATCCAGAATTATGATTTCTCTGTTGGCAAAATGTTATTTAAGCAGCAGCCTTCTTCCCACTTCTTTTCTACTCCTTCCATTTGATTTATGTTCTGCTGTAGCTTCTAGTGGGGATCTAAGGTGAAAGAAAATATGTCAAAATAGTGAAAAAATCCCTACAAACCAACTAAAAATAACCCCTACCAACCAACCCAAAAACCCCCACCCCAAACTCGCACTCCCGGAAGTTAAAAAATTGAAAGGCTAGCAAGCACTTTTTGGCTGACAATCCAAATTTGTATCCAAGGGATACAAAGTCATTCACCAGTTTCAGTAGAGATGTGCGTTGCTACGTCATCTTCTCATTCTCCTTCCTCAGTCTGAAGCTTGCATTCTTCTCTTCACCTGACTGAGAGTTCCTGCCACGAGCTGTGGCTGGTGAAGAAAGCAGCTAAGAGACAGTGGCACTGCTCCACCAGTTTTATATACTGATGAGTTTCCTCACACAGCAAAATTGCTCAAGCAGTTCTCCCACTGCTTCATTTTCACATTCTTCCACAAGAGCAGCAAAGCCTCCAGTTCAAGAGGATTACTAAGCCCTGGGACAAAGTAGTAAAGCATAAACAGTTAGCAAGATCACTGAAAATACAGTCTATTGGGAAATTTTACTGAAAAAAAAATTAGATGTCTTTCTTATAAATTCATGTAAATCAAAATATGCATATTAGTATAAGTATTACTAATAAAAAATGCTAAATAATTTAGGCATCCTTATATTAGAATTTTATAATAGAAACAAGTTGTATTTCTACTCACAAAATATTACTGCTTTTTCTCCTTTCATTCAACATTTAACAGGCTTTTCCAAGACAATAAAACCGGCTTTACATTATTGCTTTATTTTTTTGAGATTTTATTTCATGTATTGTAGAGCTTTTGTTTTGCTACTCAAAATGGCAATAATTTTCTCTAACAAATTCAGCCACTCTGGGTGTTTTATCTTCTCTAATATATCTGTGTAAATCTCCTACCACCATGTGCATCAACTTTGTTCATAAATAGAACAAAAGATGAAGAGGTTCTTGTTTGTTTCCTTGTTTTCCTTGTGGTCTTTTTTTGTTTTGTTTTCTTATGGAACTGCTTGCTGCATGATTACAGGTCATTCTGGCTTAAAAAAAAAAAAAAAATTATTGACTTTAGGTGTTGGGAAGACCCAGGCTTCACAAACGGTTCCTGTCTTATATACGAAATCAGCCCAACTACATTATGCAAGCTCTCCTATTGTACATTATCGCTTTCAGCCTTTTCTCTCTTCTGAGTGTGGGAATTGAGAAAGAGGGGAGCAACACACAAGGTTGTATAAAAGAAGAAAATTAGATTCCCAGTCTTTTAAGCCATCAGTGTACTTCCTTAAATGTTTTAGGAAGTTAATGTGAGGGTACATGAAGCTGACCTATGTAAGAATAACTTTAGTGTAGCGATTCTGTTGATGAGGATTGTGATCCCCTGAAATCTCTGTTATCTTTGATGGTTCTGTGTAAGAGAAATAAAAAACCAAAACCAAACACAAAACCAGCCAGTAGCAATTTATTTAAGAGTATTAGGGACTAATTTCTAACCCAAAAAGTCAGAATGATTGGAGAAAAGCTTTGACTGAGGATTGGAAAGGATGGCTTTATTCCCCACTCCTGATTAGGCTTAAAAACCCTCTATAACATGAGAAAGTGAGCCAGACATTCTAAAATTCTGAGCAATTCTGAGAAATGTAAAACCATGGCATTCTATGTCATCCTGCCAGTGAAGAATTCTATTCTGTAAGGGAAAGTGTTTCTTACACTTTAAATGAATAATAAAAAGATGTATTTTTGAAAATTTGTTCAATATATTAAGGAAAATATGAATCATTAAAGAATAACCATCTTTATATATTCTGTAGTATACTATAGCTATGAAATACTTTTTTCCTTAAACAGTGAAATTATTAATAGCATTTTTAAAGTATGTTTGGCCTGACTATATTTTTATAATTCAAAACGTGCACTTAGCTGTTTTGCAACTATATCAGCTTTTTCTAGGTCTCTGCTATTACAGTATACATATTACAATTATAAATACCTGTTCAAATATTATAAAATTATATATTAAAATATATTATTATTTCATTAAAGTATTTTCATGGTATAAAATATAATTTTTTATAATATTTATTTATTTTAAATATTAATCTAAATGCATGTTATTAAAGTTATTTATTTATTTATAAATAAAATTATAAATATTTCAACTTCAAAGTCTCTTTTTTTGACCTATTTATTTTAGTACCCTCTATATTAGATCTCAGAACATTATAATTCATATCCTAAATAGAGTTATGCTTCCATTTACTGTTTGTCATTCAATTGCAGGTATTCAGATACAAAACAAGGAAGCTTTGAAGGCAGAAGTATCTGAACCCTGACAGCCAAAAATGGTAGATGTCTGATTTAGAAATTACCTTGCTTATCCCTAAATGAGAAGTTAATATCTCAATTAGAGGCTAGATGTTCTTTTTTCTGATGTATTTAAAGTGCATTCCACCCTCATATGTTTGAGGAACGTCCTTCAGAACTAGAAAACATGTTATTTACAGTGCTGCCATTGTTCTGTTTGATTTTTAGGGGAGTATTTGTTTGTTTGTTTATTTATTGTTTTCCATGTTGTTGTTTGGTTGGGTTTTGTTGGGGATTTTTGTTTGGTTGGTTTGGTTTGGTTTTCTTTAATGAAAAAGACTTGTGGTTAGAAGGACATCAAGGGATAGAAGAAACAGTCAAACTGATTCTGCATATTTCATTTCCAGTACCCAAAGAAAACCCAGTAGAGAGCATGTTGATTTAAATCAGTTTTGCTGCCTATCATTGTATATTGAGGACTCAGCAACCTACAGACAAAAAACATTGTGCAACTAATTCTCATTACTCCACTGGTATTCTTTCTTCATAATACATACATATAAACGTATAAAGCATGAATGAAAGGCAGATGAGCAAGGTTTCTTTACTTATTTCAGTGCAGAAGGAAAATGTGCATCTGGAAACAAAATGTTGGCAGGCAGGAATTATGGGGTTTGCATCTGATACAACAGACACCTTAAGCTGAATCCTCAGGGCTGTGATCCAACTGTGATTTCAACAAAATTTCTGGATGGCAGCCAAAAATAACCTTCTGCAAATGAAAAATACAGAGTTAGACTTTTCACAAATGATTAGCAATGTATTTCTAAATGAGAATCAGATAATAGATAGTGCATTTTGCCAAATAATTTAGCCTTTTGTTTTGCTCCCAAATCCTGATTGGTCCCTGGCAGTCCATCCTGCAAATTCATATATCATTTAATTCTCTTTGGCAATTAACTGTGTGCTTCCCTTTGAGACAAAGTCCAGATGCAACTTGTGGCACAGCATGCTTCTGGGACCACAGACTGCATGGTGTAAGTAGAGAAAGGTAGAGTCACTTAGCCATTCCCCATCCTCTAAAATTATTCGCAAGGACCTTTAAGATCTTTCACTCCCCAAAATGGCCATGGCTGAGACCTGCTGTGGTACCATGACTATAACAGCACTCCTGTGGGCAGTAACACAATCCTCCCATCATTTCAGGAAGTTTGATCTTCAGTATCCTAAACGACTGATAGTTATGTTTTAGGGCCACAGAAATCTCATGGAAAACCCAGAGGACATGCAGGTCAGAGCACTGTGAGTGTGGGCGCAGTTGACCTACTTCAGAAGTGAAGTCCACAGGAGAACAAGCACCAGTTTTCTCCTTCTGCTTGGCCTGGAGTCACTCCCATGAGTAGAGGATTTTTCAGATTAGTCGTTGCTATGTATGCACAGTCTCAGTAATCCTTTAAAATGTCCAAGGTAGATGAACCAAGTAGTTTAAACAGGTGTGCAAAAAAAGATATTTTAAAACTTTCCTGGGCTTTTATACCCTGTTAGAGAGAACACTGAAGAACCAATAAGCAAAAAATGAAGTAGGAGGTGAGATTAAACCCTCAGCATGCTTGCTGTGCAGCTTCCCACTATGGTTGGTAGTGGATATGTGGAAGATGACCCATATTTTCTTGACTGAACAGAATAACGAATAAAGAGAATCTGTCTAAGCTGTGTTGTGGCCTAAGAAGGGATCACCTCACCAAATATTTCCCTTCCAGAACAGGAAAGGCATTGAATTTTCTCTCTTGGTAAATCTTTAGACGTTGGATTTCATAGCCACTGCAGGCAGATCTCTGCTCACCCCTTTAATCTATTCATACTTTTATATACATCTGTTCACTTAGCACATGACTAAAAGATCAAGACATAATAGTGATTAGACAAGTGTAAAAATATTAGCCACTCTATCCTGTCTCCATTTCAAGCTGAAATTATAATTCTGGAAACTTATACAAAGGGAGATGGTAGCTAATAGGTTTTCAAAAGTAATGCTTGGCTGTAAAACAAAGTTATTACTCTATAAAAATGGAAGATCTCATAGGAGTGAAATCACATTACTCAGAATTTACAATATTTACAAACACTTCTTGTCTGCATATACCAGTAAATTACAAATTACTAAAATTCCATGAGCACATCAAAAAGAAATTATTTCAGAAAAAATAGAGATGCAATATTTTTTGATTTTCAGTGCTTATGCTCTCAAATTTTTAACTTGAAGTCATTCATTTTCTCATAAGGGAATTAAGTAAGCTGCACTCCATAGTACTGTAATATAATATCCATCTTTGGTGACAGAAAATTATTTAAGGTGTGAACCAGATATTCTGGTAAGAGCTCACACATATAAGCTAACTGATAAAATTTTTTTGCGGAGAAATATCTAATGTAATCTCTTGGCTTCATTCCAGAGTGGGCTTCTATTTATACAGTTCACCTTTATAAAAAACTCTTCCAGCAGGGCAGATCATTGTTCTTGTGGCTGGTGGAGATATATTTAATGCAAGCGGGAACTATAGTGTGCTAAGTAAGAACAAAGGGTACTTCTCCACAGCTGACTACTGGAAAATGACAGCACCTGATGGGAAGTTAGAAACAACAGGCCTGAAGCAATATGTTGAAAGATGGAATTCAGACACCCAAGGCTCGAGACTGTCATCATGCAATGTGTCAAGCTGATAAAACAGAACCAGACTTGGCAGGCAATGAAAGTGGCAGCTCCAGGAATGTCCTCAGGGGACACCACAACTGTGGAGAAGTCACCATGGTGCACAAATGGTGAATCTTTCAAATCCATCTTCAAGTCAGAATTATTTGGTTTTATGTGGCTGCTTCTCCTCTAATTTGGGGATGTAGTAAAGACGTACCTGCCACTTCGTTTGCTCTTAGACATGCTGCCATAGTCTAAATGTTTAGATTATAATTAGCTATCCCTTCATGTAGGGATCACTTGACTGCCCCAGGAACAGTGATTTATAAGTCTTAAAAGAATGTAACCAGGAATTTACAAATTCTCCTTTATGAAACTCTTCAATTAAGACTTAGACTTTTAAACCTTTCTGAAGCACTATAACACTTTTACACTTATAGTTTATAAGCTGTATGCTGTTGCTCCTGTAAATTAGCATAAAAATTACAAGTAAAGCTAAATTTTAGCATGAGGTATTCATTTTCTCAAATAGTAGCAAATAGAGGTAAAAGAATATGTATGCCACCAAAACAGAAATACTGATTATTCAACTGTGCAATGCTATCTGTAGTAAGGTGACTAGTTTACATAAACCAATTTACTGAGAGAGTGCACATATTTATTCTATTTTATTTATTTTTCACTTGTGCCAATTTGGAAAATTACACAATAACAGGTTAATTAAACCACAGACGTAACTGAGTAGAATTCATGTCAGTAAATTAAACACAATAAAAATATATTCTTTTTAAAATGTTTTGTAGGATTAAGTCCAAATGGCCTAACTTTCTCTGGCATTCCTTGTCCTGGTATGTCCTATTCTGATTTTAGGCATTGCCAAAGGCCCTACGATGTGCTATCAAGAAACATTTCTTTCAAGAAAAGCTAAACAATAGAAATCAAGTACAGAATTAGGTAGGATAACCTATTACTTGTTTTCTATGAAAATATTTCTACAAACATTTCATAATTAATAAACGTATTTTCAGCTGTATGGCAATAGAAAGTAGCATTGATTTTACTTTAAAAAAATATTAAAATTTTCCCTTCAGATTTTCCACTACATAAGATAGTCATAAAAGTCGTTCTAACTTAGTAAGTTGGAATCTTAGAATGAAAATCTCTATATATTTAATTGTAGAAAAGGCCCAGCAAAATCCTCTCTGTCAAGATGCTCACTTGCTCATGGATTTTATTTATTTACTGCTGAGATATCTACTTTCTGCTGCTAAACCAAGTATTTACTTCAATCTGTTATCTCGAATAAAAAGGAAAAAAAATTGTCAGTGCCAAAGTACCTATGAAGACTTCTTGGAAATGCTGTTTCATGGTTCATACAATGCCATCAAAATGAGCTCTATAATGGAATTAGGTGAATGAGTGACATTATTTGGAAGATGAGACATTTGCAAAATAACTGTGGAGCTCAATGTTTAGTTATACATCATTTTTTCCAATAAAACTTATGAAAGGACATTTATTCTTCTATTGAAGATTGCTCAAGCAGACTTTGTTTGCATTCACTATTATTATTTTATTTTGCAGTAATAATAAGGGGGCATAACATAAAAGCTGTATTTGTAACAGTATAAAGATTGATTGAAAGACAGTTTCACAGTATTTATGATTTTATCTGCTACCCATGCTGAAAACTACATTTAGGTATCTCACATGCTGTTTGGGATATATTGTGTTCTCTTCAAGCATTTTCAGATTTCAGGTAAAAGCAGAAGAGCTATATTTCAGGTAAAAGGAAAAAATAATCACAGAATATGCTGATTTGGAAGGGACCCACAAGCATCCCTTGTAAGGTCCCTTGAAAGGACCCACATCACCATCCCAAAGAATCACACCATGTGCCTGAGAGCATTGTCCAAATATTTTTTGAACTCTGTCAACCTTGGTGCTGTGACCACTTCCCTGGGGAGCCTGTTCCAGTGCCCAACCACCCTCTGGGTGAAGAATGTTTTTCTAATATCTAACTTAGACCTCCCTTGACACAACTTCAGGTCGTTCCCTCGGGACCTGTCACTCGCCACCACACAGCAGAGATCAGCGTCTGCCTCTCCTCTTCCCCTAGTAAGGATGTTGAAGACCACAATGAGGTGTCCTCTCAGTCTTCTCTTCTCCAGGCTGAACAGTCCAAGTAATTTGTCAAGGTCTGTCTGAAGGGCCTTCACGCCTTCAAGGCAGTCAACAGCTCCTCCCAGTTTTGTATTGCCTGTGAACCTGCTTAGTATCCCTTCCAGTCCTGCATCCAAGTCACCTATGAAAATATTGAAGAGCCCTGTGGAACCCCACTAGTAACAGGTCACCAGTCTGATGTCACCCCATTCACTATAGCCCTTGGTGCCTGACCCATGACCCAGTTGCTCACCCATAGTGTTACGTGTTTATCCATCTGTGTGCTGGATATTTTGTCCAGAAGGCTCCTGTGAGAGACAGTATCAAAGTCTTTAATGAAATCCAAGGCCTCTTTTGATCAGCTAGATGGGTTACCTTGTCATAAAAGGATTGATTGATAAGCAGGACTTTTCTCTCACGAAGTCCTGCTGGCTGTGACCAATGACTACATTGTCTTTCAGGTCTTATTCAATACCTCCTAGAATAATCTCCTCAATCTTCTTTACCAGGGACTGAAATGAGACTGACAGGCCAGTAATTCCTGGAGTCCTTGCCCTTCTTGAAAATCTGGACAATGTTTGCCAGCTTCCAGTTGGTTGGGATCTCTCTGGATTCTCAAGACCACTCAAGAATCATGGAAAGAAATTTTGTGATGACAATTTTTGTCTTCTATTATTCTGAGCTGTATATTATATTGAATGATATAGGTCTGTAGGACAGGAACTTATTAATTGTCAGCACAACATGTCTGTAGTGCATTTATTTTCATTACTTTCCATATCCTAAGTAGGTTTAAAAATAATTGGCTAAATAAAGGGATGTGTTTTGCAGAATTCAATATATATTAATGTAACAGGCAGACCAAATTGTGATGACCTGGTAATTTCAACATGGAATGGAGAATCCAAATAAAATGTGTTACTTCTTATGATGAAAGACTTTGGTATGGAGGTTTGTGGATGGCATTTTTAGACTTCTTTGATGCTTCTTTTGAACTTTGGCCCTGCCCTTAGGTTAAGACAAATTACCAAAGATTTATCTAGCTCAGACTACCAGTTCAAACTATCGGAATCACTTGGGTTCACACAACTAAACCCATGTGTTTGGAGTAGATCCAGTATCATCACATGGTAAATCACAAGTGCTACATTGCTCCCAGGATAGGAAACTAAAATTACTAGGAATCTGAAAATCTGTGCTAAAAACCTGTCAGGGGAACAAGATCATATTCAGATCAGATATATCAGTTGTAGGAAATGAAACAAATTAACTGTATTAGGAAATCTATAACGTGTTTTGCAGACAGTAAAAAATTTTATTAACACGTGTATTAGGAAATCGATAATGCATTTTGCAGACAGTAAAGAGTTATATTGACAGGTATATTTAAATTTAGAGAACATAATGATACAGCAGTTAATAGGATTTCCAGATTTAGATTTGATAAGGGTTTTTTTCGTGAAAATCATTTTACTGTGTTTCAACTGAAGCAGGATTTTCCAGTAAAATGGAGTTAATGCCAGCAACTCCTTCAATTGTTTAACAACCTGTGACAAGCCTTGAGCACACACGGTGTTTTAATTAGATATCATAGAAGCAGGCAAATTGATCTCCTTTTGTTGACAAGTGCCAGTTAGTTTAAGGTGAAGTCCCAGAATTATTTCAGCTGGAGTGGAGTAGAATTAGAGCATCAGCTCAGCTCTGGCCATGAACTTAGTTTGTGTGTTATTACTGAAGCTAATAAGTTTCCTTCCTCAAGCATGTACTTACGCATCTGAATGGGTAAGTATCAGTAACCATACCCTGAGATCCTGCTTAGTAGAACTGAATATTAAATAACTGTATGGCCTGCTATTTTTTAGGTCAAAATAACAGTCATAGAGCTAGATGTGATTTTGCTTCTGCAGGTGCTGAATTGCTCCTCTGCTGTCATGACAGGCAGGGGATAAAACAGCCCTCAGCACCCCCTTTTGTATGTCCTCAGTGCATAATAGGATTAAGCTTGTTGTGATTTAAAAACCTGAAACTGCATCTACCTCATGTATAGTGTTTTGTAAACTGTAGTGCTACTGAAGCTAAACCAAGGGTTGGTATGGAGAAATTTAAATAAGTCTGACAGCTACAGTGGTGCCACAGAGACTGAGCAGGCAGTGGCTTATTGCAAGCTACTGCATTTCAGGCTGGGTATTTATCTTTGCTGGTGGAAAAGACAAAACCAACAGTCACTCTGCTTTCCCTTGTTTATGTTCGCAGGATATAGCAAACCCCACCAACACAATCCCCATCAAAGAGGAATACTATACTTTTGTGGGTTTAGGTCTGCTTTCCACCCTAGTTTTATCTTTATGCATTTAAAGGGTAAAAAGACTTGTCATAAATGTGTTGGTTGGTATATATGATTTTAGTAATGCCACCATATACCTTTTTCACAATTCTCCAGTGGATAGAGTACCCTGAAAGTGAAAGTATGGGTTCATTCCCCTCTTTTCCATGTAAAGATTCAACACTCTCACTTCCCAAGAATATTCCCCTGTTAACAGCCTACAAAATACAATATTTTTGTAGGGCTCCAGGGGCTGCACTATTTATCAACGAGTTTGTGGAAAGCTGTTTTAAGTTGCAGTGCTCACTTACAACTGCCAAAGAAACCTGTACAGGTGCACACTTTTGTTTCCTGCACAATCTGTTGTCAAAATATAGCTAAGGTCCACTTGACAACAGGAAGTTAAAAATTACTCCTGGGACCACCTTTTTTAAGTTACAATAAAAGAACTTGAATATCTTACTAGAACAAAGAAACAGTCTGATATTTGACTGGGAGAGAGAAATTAGCTTCTAATATTATTATGCATTATTTCTATTTTTGCCTTATGATTTATACCCTACTGGGACTAAGGACTGGGACACTGTCTGGATTTCAAAACTAACAGTTCTGAATATGACTCCTAGTAAATAAAAGCATCTGGAAATTACTAACTGCAGGAAAATAAAGCATATTTTACATGTGTTGCTACTTGACAGAAATAATTGGGAGAAGTAATATCCTTCTGTGTGGTAATGCCACATCTGTCTTCTTCCAGCATGAATACTTGGTTTCTCATGGTAGAATAAATAGTTATGAAAAATAAAATAAAAATAATGAACTTTTTACTATGTGACAACTTTTTCTAGATCATAGCAAAATAGGATTTTTTAGAACAGATGACTGAAAAATACCGTATTCTGAATGTTTTAAAGGTTTTCTCTTTGTTGGAATTTTATTTAAGAGAAGAATACCATGCTATCAAGAGCACTTTGAAGTCCCATCATACTCTAATAAATGCCTCTATTTATTACCGATTTTTTGTCCTTGCATATATTAAGTTTTTAGAAGCTACAGAAAGGTCAAGAAAGAAATTAAATTTTTCTATTGTCTAAATAAAATATTTTAACATAATTCTATAAGGTTTTATTTCTGAAATGGTTTTTTTTTGTACATGTACTGAAGTAAGCGGATTTTTTATACTGAGTCTTCCTTGACTTAGTACATTTAGCAAAGCATACATATTGTTGACTTCACCAAGCAGCCAGGGCTAAAGTCAGAAGAAATAATCAGCTTGATAATCACCAAATTTAAAACCAGCTAATCAAAAATAAGTTAGTGTTTCATGTAATGTGAATAGCTGCAAAATTACTCAACCATTTATGTTAGTAAAATGAGATTACTTCTCCTAATATTTCTCCTCTTTTTATACCAAAATAGTGTGTTGAGTCTGGCTGTGAATGGAGTTATTTTTCCCCATGGCAGCCCTGACAGTGCTGTGCTTCCCATCTGTGGCTAGAAAGGTGTTGATAACAAGCAGTGCTTTGGCTGAGCAGCACTGGGACAGCAGCAGCACTGTCTCTCCAAGGTTCCCCCCTCACCAGTATACTGGAGATGGGCAAGATCTTGGGAGGCAACACAGCCAGGATAATTGACCCAAACGGACCAAAGGAATATTCCACACCATATGATGCCTGCTCAACTATATAAACAAAGAGAAAATGTGTGTCATGGGCATGGGGGGAAACAAGGGAGGTGGGTTGGGGCATGACACTTGCCTTTCAGAGCAACCACTACATGTACTGAAATCCTGCTTCCTGGGAAGTGGCTGTACATCACCTGCTGGTGCGAAGTAGAGAAAACCTTTGTTTTCCTTTGCTTCCATATGCAGCCTTTCATTTTGCTTTATTAAACTGCCTTTATCTTGAACCATGAATTTTTTTCAACTTATTTTGTCCCCTTCTTGCTGAAGAGGGGAGTGATAGAATATCTTGGTGGGCACCAGTTCTCCAACCAAGGTCAAGCCATCATAATTAGATATGAGAATAGAATTGCCTCCATACAGTTTCACAAAGGAGAAAGCACTTGTCTGCATTTTAATCTGCAGAATTGGCTCCTTAGTTTGAGGTAATATTTTTCTGGTTTGGTTTTGAAGGTTCCTGGCTTACAGCCTTGAAGACCTTTAGCACAGTTAAGATTAGTCCTTGTCCAATACCAGATTCGGTTTAGACCAATTATTTTATTCAAGCATATAGAGAGGAACACAACAGCTCTTTCATGCTGTGGTCCAAACATATCCTTTGCGATGTTTCATACTCTTGATCACAAATTATTGAGCTGCAGATCTAATTACAGAAGTACTGTGAAGGTCACTACTGTGGTAATGTTCAAGTCACTCCAAAATATTATCTTTATGGTCCTCACTCTTCTATGAAAGCAGATAAACACAAAAAAATTCCAATAGCAGTGCTTCGAAAGATGGGCTGGTCAAGGACTGTGGGTCCATCACCAATAGATAATGGATAATGTGCATTTCTGGGTAAATTAAAACATGTGTGCTTATAACTATGTCAGGAAATAATAGTGAGAGAATATTTCCCAAAGCACCTTCATGCTTTTATATAACTTCCAGTTAGAACTGAAAGTAGTGCAAGCAAAATAAAAACATTCAAAATGTATTTTGGAAGGTCCTTTTTGAAGATTTTTATAGGTCATTTGAATTCAAGGTAAATTTAGCTCAGACCTTTTAAAATTGCTAACAGGAGATGCATTCGAGAGAGAGAATATTTCCAAGCAGATGTGCTTTTGTCTAGGTGGAGATTCTTTTTTATCTTGAAATGGCCATCCATCCTTAAAATATCTCAAAGAAATTTACATAAGTCTCTAAATTCTATTCTTGCCTATTATTCATCCATAAAGACACTGTGTATATACCTGTGTTAATATCTCATTTCAGTCTCAGAAAACATACTCTTATTTTTCCAAATGGAATAAAAAGCATCAGCAAATAAACACTGGTTTCAGAAAATTTTTCCTCCAACACTGTTTTACGTTTCTTTTGTGAATGAACGTTACAGATTTTTTTTTGTTTTGGTTTGGTTTGCTTTGAGTTTTTTGCTGTTGTTGTTGTTGTTTCTATTGCTAGGGGTTTTTTTGGGATTTTTTTTTATTTAAGGGACAATTTTAACTGAAGACAAAATACTATATGTCACAGAACCTTTGCTTATTTATTAGATGTACTATGCCTGTCTGCTAGAAGTCAAAAACCTTTCACTATTTTAAAATCTCTCTCATTTTTTCCCCATTTGAAATCCCGGAAAGAAGAGTGTATGTCACCAACTCCTCCTAATGAAGAATGTGTTGTGATTATTTGCATTATTTATATACAAGCACAAACATTCTACAGGCTATTTTTGAAGTTCATTGTTTTCCTCTGCCAGTGGACCTGGTACGCGTATTAAGTTCCCTGACTTACCGAAAACTGCGATAGCTGCGAATAACAAAGGAAGATATATACAAAGGTAGTAGGAAGAACCCTTTTTGAACCCAGAGTAGGACAAATACATAAATAATAGTTGTTACTAGTACTGGAGTTTTTTATGGTTGAGCCTGTTCTGCTTCATCAGTATTCCAGTTGTCCCTCACTTGGCACTTTCAGACACAAACCCAAAGGGATTGGAAGTTCACGTATGCACTTAAATTCAAGACCAACTCCATAAAAATATTTACATACTTGACTGCTATAAACGGACATAAATTTCAATTGACTTCAATAAGAAATTAAGGTTTTAAAGAAAGGTTACAAACTTTTGTAGCACAAGAAGTTGCTTTAAGAAAACAGAAATCAAGCCACGTCTTGGAAAGCTGATGGTATATTGTCGTGGGAACATATTGATGTGTGAGATGATTATTTCCCCCAGCCTTGCCTGACAAAAGCAGAGGGAAGACAAAGGTGTGATGCTTCCATTTACTCAAAAGTCAGAGTCTGGATCACTGGTTCAGCATATTAGAGGTGTAAATCCTTTTTCCACTTGTGGTCATCCAAACTTATAAATAATTGCTGGAGATGTGGTGTTTGTGTTATGGCCTTCTTCACAATCTTCATGATTTTTTCTTGTTTTCCTCCTCTCTAACAGCCTAACTCCATCCCTCCTAAACCAGTGATCAGAGAACCGATTTTAAACAGTTTCAGAAACATTTTTTATTTAGGAATGTACTTCTTGGAATGTTGCATTAGTTTTCTGTGAATGCTTTTTCTGATAAAAAAATCACTGACCCAACTACACATGAAAAAGACCCTTTATAAAGAGATCATTCTTACACTACTGAAGAAATTCAGGCCTCCCCAGGGGAATATGACATCAGAATGGACAAGGAACACTGCTTTCATCCTACTAAAATGCCACAGCTGAAAATCAGTGCCACTGTGTGGGGCACACAGATGCTAAAAGCAACACTTCGGAAGGTAAGCATTGTGAGATGTTGTTTGGATAATGCAACAGTGCATTCCAAGATTGGCATTCACAATTAATTCAGCACCAGTGGTTGTCTAGACAAGTGTCATCATGTTTTTTTTACCTCATCCAACACCACTTCTCTTTCTGAGAAGCTTCTTGTTTCACACTTCACAGTTAGGCCTGTTCTTTGTACTGCTGTTCAACGTGAGCAGCAGGAATCTGCCCCCCACTGTGACACTTGTTTCACCCAGTGAGAAGGTGCATGAATTACTGAGAAAATGGCGTGATCTGGCCTGTGTATTTTAAAGATTTTCCTTCACAATGGTGTTTCATTCATATTCTTTGGACCTTTTAGGATTAGCATTGCCTTTGAAGGAAGAGAGGAGAGAATCTAGTACATTTTCATAAAAAATTCACAGCCACTGCTTTTTTTATACCCACATTCTCAAGTTTTACAATTTCCCCTTTTAAAAGTTTCTCTTTTCTGCCTCTATTTCAAAGTCATAAACATGCTTTATTTTTATTCTTCTCTGCCTCCCACTTACACAAAAGTAATTCCTTTTCTTATCCACAGTGGTATACAATCAAATTAAAACAGGTACAGTGAGTTGACCACTCATACAATACTTTGGCTCATCTTGAGTTATTATGTTCTCTTCCTCATTGTTTAATACTAATAATTGTTCAAAGTATTATAGAACCCAAAACTTGTTTTGAATAACAACCCAAGCATGTTGTTTGCCATTACCTGAAAGAGAAAGACAGATAAAAGAGAAAGTATAAAGAAACTAATCACGTAGATAATAACATTTTTTTTCACCTCCTGAGAAGTCAGCAACAGAATTGAAATGAGCCAGGTTATGCCAAGAAATGTAGACCAAAGGTAGTTTGTGAATTATAATGAAAGATGCAAAATACAACAAAGTAAAACACTGGCATACATTTATAAATATAATCTTATAACTACAGTTATGTCTTTATGTTTATCTTAAGGTAACTTGCTTTAAGAAGATACAATTTTAAAGAATTTTTTCTCCCTTCTTCTATATACTGCAAAGATTAAACATAGACTTTGATTAAGAAATGGCAAATGAGCATTCAAAACTAATCTGAAATGTTGGGCCTGATTTGCCCCACAGCAATTACTGTATTCAATCCATAAGAATGTCTCAAATCATTGGTATGCATGACAGAAATCAGACAGAAGGATCTATGCCATATTGTGGATGTTACTAAAATGTGAAAGATATGAACCAGATTCAGCTAGGCTAAAATCTTAACTTTTTATTAACATGTAAACATTGACCATATGTTATATTTCAAAAGTTAGAAAGACTGCTTAGTAGAGGTTCTCATTTCATTGGTGTTTCTGGTATTATACCCTGATGTTTATTTCTTTACATGACAGAGATGGAGGACTTCTTTTTAATTCTACTGAGCCTTGTACCTCAAAACATGTGTGCAGATGTGTGCCCGGGTGTGCACACACATGTACAGCTGCATCTGTGGAAGTTCAAGTTACAACTGCTATCAGACAGGTCACAATTTTCCCCACTATTTTTACTTTTAGCTATTCTGATACGTAGATCATAGTTTGGATTTCAGAAATCATTACACAGGACCTCTCTTGGGTATGAGACACTTATTAAGATTTAAATGAAGGATTAACATCAAGACACCTTGAAAGAAAACTTCCATTAAGATGGAAGGCGTTTAAAACCAGGAGGATTATTCTATAATCAAATGCAACTTGTGATTTCCAAGGAAATCTAGTTTTAATTTATCACATTAAATGAGAAAATGTACCTGAAACCATTTAAAACTGGTTCAATTCACCAAGATTGATTCCTAACTGATGCCGTAAAACCTGTTTCTCTTACTACTTATTGGATTTTCAAATACATCTTTCTTGCTTTCTTCCATACTTCTTACTTTCTCTAAAAATTTCTTCAAAGCTACCAAGTGACTGCCTTTGATATGATGTCTACCAAAAGTCTTGACAACTCTTAGCTGGATAGAAAATTGTCTGAAAAACTAGGTCTCTTTCTTGTGAGGATTCCTGTTTCCTGAACGCAAGCACCAGTGTCATTGAACTTCAGTCTAAAACAAAAAGTCTAAAACTTCTAAGAAAAAAACTGGAAATACAGTGTTGTCTAACTGCAGTGTGCTGCTACTCAAAAAATTTAATCTTTTGTACTTCAGTAGTCTGTGGGTTTGGGAGACTCCTGCGATGAGTTCATTCAGGGCTGAGGACCCAGCACTGCTTGTGTTACCACTCTTGGAGTGGCTTACCTGTAAAAACGATGAGGTTCAAGGACTTAAAGCCCCAGGTCTTAGTTCTGCTGCCAGCACACTAGGAATCCACAGGGGAGGAGTATGGGAGAGATGACCTTGTTCCAGTGACAAACATTTCAGTCTCAATGACACTTGCTAACACTTTTGTGGGAAATTTCCTAATATGATTTAGCCCCTTACCCAGTATGCTAACAAGTACTGCTTTACCACATGCTTTTTGATTTCCTGTAGGCATCTATACATCTTTTCTTAACCAATTTGCAGCTTCCAAGCTTTTAAAGGCAGTCACCCTTATCGTCTTGTTTACACTGCTTTGAACCTACCATTTGTAAATCATGCTTTAACACTCTTTCTATTCAGTACACTGGTAACTTACACAGGAAAAAAATCATACAACACATGAGAGTATTCTTACTGAAAAAATTATGGTAAAAACTCTGACTTACCCTTTAATTATATTCTAACTAAAAAATATTTTCCACACATGTCTCTTAGTCATGTCCTCTTTCTTGTCCTCTTATTACAACAAGAGGACATAAGAAAACAAGGACTTCATTCACCATTTTCCCATTACATGATCTGATGCAAGAAGTGGCGGTTTTCTTCTAGAGACAAAGTTACCATCTTGTCACTATCATACATGAAAAATATAATCTGTCATAGGGAAATTAGTCCACCATTGTTTACTTTTCCACTTACCTTTTAGCAGTCAGTAAAGTTAAACTTGAAGGGGAACCTTTTACCTACATGAATAACTTTGCTTGCTACTCATGACAGCTTTGCAGAGCTACGATAACTTTGAATAAATAGATGGACTCTCTTTTAGCTCATACATTTTCAGTGGAATTGGAAGGTAATTTCTGCTTATGAAGCTACCTGCTGGTACATGGACATGAAGTCATGCTATTAGTTACACATGATTACTCACAGAAGGGCTGGTTTCAACCTTCTGTCTCACAAATGATCAGTAATTGAGAGATAGTTGCGTATTGGCTTGGAAAGCAAAATACCTAATTTTTGCACTATTTCTTATAAAATATTGGGTGATGATATGAAATATAAGCATTTTGCTAAAGAATGTTGACTGCTCTGTACTTCATATATTGTTTTACATTTGTAGGAAAGTTATTCATCAGAAAAAGAAACTTTAAAAGGAAATTCATCAGTATTTCCTTTTTTCAGTGTAGAAACTGACAAAGCCAGTTCTGAGATATAAGCCTTCTTGAAGAGGACTTTGTTGTTAAAAAGATGCTAATCCTTTGTCTACAGGTTCCCCATGAGGCATAGTTTATCTGTGGTTGCAATGCTAGAAACTATATGCAGTTATCAGTGGGTGACATGAAATTCATCCATAGTAATTGTGAAATACTATGCTAACTAAGGTATGTTTTTGATAAAACTAGGCAGTTAGTATACCTAAGATCTATTGGACTAATCCTGCCTAGTTTTCCTATTTAATTACTTGTGAAACTGCATAAATTTTAGAAATGCTATTGTGATTAATGTGCAGAGCTGACAGAGGAAAACAGATCCTAATTTTCCTGATTGTGCTACTTGCTCTACTGATGGCTCTTAAAAGACTGACACTGCTTCGAAATACTTACCATCAGGATGGTAAGATGAAGAGAGCGAGGAAAGGAAACCTGTTGCTAATTAAATTTAAACCATTCATCTAAAATAAGGATGTAAACAGGCTTTGTAAAAGGTAACTCTGTTCTTTGATCTGCATTGAGGTTCTTTCACTGCATACAAATCATTATGAAAGACAACTGGACATCAAGCATATACATACAACAGTTAAAGTGGAAAATAATTCACTTCTGCTCTGCTTTTAGATCATTCCCTCTCTTCTGCTTTTTTCTGGATCCCAAATTTCAGCTATCCCAGACTGCCTGTGTTCAGAAATCTGTTTCACAGAGCCACAGGGAAAAATGAAGTGAAAAGCTGTGATGATCATGATATGTTCCTGGGTTACAAGATTCTTACAAATAGACCCCAGCTCTTCGTTGACATAACTCTATTCTGCACACACATACCAGATGCAAGTGGTGAAGCTTAAAAAATTAAAATGTTAAGCAGTGATACTCGGACTGTAATCACTCCCTGAGTCAAACACTATAAAAAGATGTTACTCTTTCTGACTCTCAGTCAGTGAATCTAAATGAGACCCAAAGAATCGATTTCAAGACTGTATTATTAGCATACAACAAACATTCTTTCATTTTGCTGCATACGTGGGCTTAGTCAAAATGCAGATGCAGACTGAAGATGTTGAAGAAAAGGTTGAAAAACACAAAAATTCCAGCTCTTTACAAAAACATACCTTGGTGGTGGACAAGTGCTCAGCCACTGTATCTTCACTTTAAAGAAACAAAACTGTCAAGAAAATCTACCAATTTCTGCTAAGTATTATGAACATATCTCACTTTCCTCAAAGGTAGTTGGCAAAATTATTTAAGCTACAGAAACTGTTTCTTGGGGTAATGTGAGGAAATTGCACGTCTGTTCCACAGACACATGGAGGTCAGAGTCATCTCCTCTGAAGAAAATCTGACCTAAGGATTGCAGATACTATTCTGGCTTCTTGCACTACACTGTTTTCATCCACTTAATTTAATCTTCTGTTTTTCTTCTAAAGCTGAGTGATATGCTCACAAATGTATTCTATGTACCATACAAATAAAGCCTACCTCTCTTACGGTATACTGCTGTTTATTCTGCCAAATACCATCTTGAATTTTCTAACATGCAACTCCACAGGCAAATATCAATAATGGGCATATCATGTTCATTAATGTCTGCCTCACTCAGACATGGTTTGCTAAATGTAACAAACAAATTTAGCCCACACTATTTTCTGGAGTTAGAAACATCCACCTACAGTTTTTAACAAAGTCAACAGCTAACTCCCATACTTTAATTATGTACATTATGTAAACATGTTATTCCATCTTCATGCTTTCTTCTCATCTGGAAGAGCTTAAATAATAAGATGGATATTTACAGTAAAATGCACATAGTATGATAATGAAAGTGTAGTCATTTGCAAAACATTAAAGAGATCTACAAATGTCAATGAGATGAAGATCATCTTTTCTAAAACTAAATCATAACTTTTACCTTCTCTGGTCTAATATTTGGTAAAGGTCACACTATCTTTGTCTGTACCTTTGTCAAAATTCTAAATCATGTTCTTATTTATCAATAACTTATTCTGTGTTAAGAACAGCTCTTTATTGCATTTCACTGAGATGACAGAAGAAGACAGAAGAATGACACAGAAGAAAGGCACCTGGACTCACTCTTCATATATTTTTGGTTTTCAGCACATTTATTTCAGTGATGCACTTATTGTTCCACCAAGGTTTCTCAGAGATTCTAAAATATCTGTGTGCTTGGAGAAAAAACTCTTGCTACTCAATTACAAGTTGCATGTTATTAAACTATATGTTAAGAGCTGGCTTACATTCATTAGAGCTAAATATTTCATGGGAATGATGTTAATGCTTCTGATGGGAAAGCTGTACAGGAGATAAAAATTCCATTAGAGATTTGGAAAGAAAACTTACATTAACAGTTGATTGTGAAATGTCTATTTATTTGTCACAGTGCAAGAAACAAATCATCTGTGAAGCTGAAAAGATATGTTTTCAAGAAAAAAGGAAACATGTAATGTGGAAAACCTACTTATTTTCCAAGCATTTTCACAGGTACTGCTATTTTTATTTTACTTTCCTTGATTCACGTAGATGAGGAGAGAACCCTGTATTTCAAAGGTTCATCAGTTGTACCTAACCTGCATTTGACTCATAAGAGTTTCAAATAATTGAAAAGACATCTCACAGACACCTGTGAACTTTGTAGTCAATAGCTTCCTGAGCAAAACTCCACTTGATAATTGATTGCTCATTTTAAGCAACCATTCTCTGGAGCTGAGAGGAAAATCACTGCAGAATGCTTGTACTGATAAAATAAACTACAAACAAACAATGATAAAAAACATTGGGTGAAGCAGACAGAGGCCTTAAGATGAAAAAAACATAAACATCATCCTTAATACATTTAAGACACATGAAAAATTTACAAATGTCAGTTAATAACTATTCCTATTTGCTTGGTATTACTGTGTGGATTTAGTTGTTCTTCTAAAGAAAATATTTAGACCCTGATTCTGAATGATTTATGTAATGAGTTTTCTTTCCAAGCCTAAAAAAATGTTACCCCTAAAAGCCCAAAAGGATTCCTGCTGCCAATGTTCAGCTGATATTAAGCTGCACAGTACTTAGAGTCGGTGGGCATTTGCATTTTGACAGTAAAATGTCCTCAGGGAGGTAAACCTCTGTTTCCAAATATGCATATCCATGCTCTCTAAATTTGATACTTATTAGTAAGAAAGGCCTTGGGCATTGTGAATAAGTATATGTGCATAGAAATCCACTATGCTTATGATGAGAGTCCTATTACACTAGCAAAGCAAAAATTTGCATTTTTCAAGCGAGCTGCTCATGCAAGGACCAATTATGCAGCACAGTGGATTAAATCCATCTGGCCTGTGTCCTTCTTTTTAAACTGAGGGCCTATCCCCGAGGCTGGGAGTAACATTGCCACAAATGCAGTGTATTCAGGCATCTTTCTCTCGCTAACTCGTTAAGAGTTTTAATGTAAATATTTAGAGCAAAATGTTTAGCTTCAGGAAGGAGCATGCAGGTGGAACAGGATATATTTGTGTTGTCTTGCTTTAGAAAAGCTAATGAAGCAATGACTGAAAGACAGAAATACTGGGGAAAATATATTGTTTCAAGTGCTCTCAGATATGAAAACAATTTTATTGGAGGTATTCTGTTTAGCGTTAAATATTCTGACAGTATTTTTTGAGAAAGACCCAGTGGACATCCACTGCTGAAAGACACTTATGAAGGAGCAACTCTGCATAACTGGAGGCTTCACCCCAGCTACATCTAAATTACTGGCTAAACCCTCCTTTTCAGCTCTTTCAATGTCTGACACGTTGATCTCTGCTGGCTACCTGTCTGAGATGCTCAGAAATACTAGTGGCTGTCATTTCAACAACCTTTTGCTAATCCAGCCTATGGTGTTAAATTCGGCAGAATAAATTTTTCATTGATATTACTGCAAGTCAATAAAAAGACTGGAGGATAGGCTATCTGGAGAACACGGAAGGAAGTTTAATCTTTCTCTGTTTCTACTATATTTTATATTCTCTTGAGAAAATCAGTCCATTAAACTCCCTAAGAAAATTCACAACTAAGATTGAATAGTGGATATCCTCAAGAGTACATATTTTACTTTATTCTTCCCCCAACAATAACAGTTGGGATATGAATTATATTTTCTACCTTCAGAGTGCTCTAGGGTGATTTATTTAGTGCAAGTTGAACTGTGAATCTTGCTTAAATACACAAAAGACCTCAGTCTCCATAATTTGCACCAAATAGGCAATCTTTGTTGAGAAAGAAAGAGCTAATGTTAGCATCCCTTTGAAAGGTGGCATACCATTAAGACTTCATTATCACGGCAAAAATGTTACAAAAGTAAACATAAATAATGCAAAAAGCATTGATCAAAATCTGATCTAATTTCACCAAAGGATTCTTTACAGCAGAAATAGTCTTCTGAAAGTCAAAACCACAGACTACCATTCAGTACAAAGCTATCACAACCTGGCCCCTAAATTAGTATCTTGTAGATAAAAACAATAAAAAATGCACACTAATCCCTCCCTCCCCCCAAAAGCCCACAGCCAAACCTCAAGCAAAACACAGAAAATGAATTTTATGCTGCATAATTCTCAGTTTTTAGTTGTAAGACTCATTAACTCACAAATAATCAGCCATCAGCCAATAATATAAGGAATTTAAAAATTGTGATTTATATTTAGTTTTTGGTTTAGTTGTATTCGCAATTAATTAACAGTTAACTGGCATTTACAAGAAAACCCTGGAGTACTTAAGAAAACATGCTGAAAGTAGTTTTCAATTTAGGAGTGGCAAGAAAGAAGATGCTGTAGCGCAGTCAGAGTGAAGACTGGATTCTCATAACCTCACATTTTCTGCAAATGGAGGTGATGTTATTAATGAGCCAAGAAAGAAGCTCAAAAAGAAACTTTGTAGTATCAACAGATGAATATAAGAAGAGTTCAGAAAAGTGAAGGAAAATTTTATCCCTGAAATCTCCATCTCATTTACAAATTTGCAGGAGACACACCCAACCTCCAGAGGTAACTCAGCGCAGTCTTGGTTTTTAGAGAAATTAATTATACAGTTGTATCCTTCATATATGTTCACCTCTTTGTTAATTCTTCTAATAAATTCAATGGCTTGAAATAGGTTCAAGTAAAAAATAAGGTTATAGTAATTTTTTTTCACTACATTTTAATCTCTCACCTCTGTATCTGAAGATAAAATTTAGCATTTTAACAGTAGATATGAAATTGTGTTACAAAGGAGTTTAATATTGTTTCTATGGAGCCATAGATCAGAGCTTGAAAGGCCATCTAGCTGAGTCTGCACATCCAAGGCAGAATCAGCTATAACTAACCCACCCAAGACACACACTCATCTAACCTGTTCGAAAATATCTTCGGTGGTGGAGAGTCCATACCTTCCCAGACAACCTACTCAAGTCTTCAAAAGCTGCCATTCATTTTAAATGCCTCCCGCAGTCATTTTTGATGAACTCCAAGTCCATTATTTCTTATAATGTTCCCAGAGAAAAAAAAAGGAAAATATTTTATTCCCATTCTCTTTCAGCTCGCCTTTATACATTAGAAGACCCTTATCATATCTCACCTCAGTCTTTTTCTGTCTAGACTAAGCAACTCCAATTTTTCCAGTGATTTCTATTGATCGCCTCTGTTACTCTTCTGTAGATTTTCTCCAAATGGAAAATATCCCTCTTTAAGCACAACCAGAAACTTCATCTTCCAGCTAAGGTATTGATGCTAATGGGTGGAATGAACAGAATAGTTAATATATTTCACAGACCTCTCTTCTACTTGTACATGAGTAATACTTATGTAGAAAAGTCACATCATTAACTAAATTGGAATCATATATAGATCATTTGCTGGTCTGCTTTAAGGTCGTGCTGGAAAGGAGAAATCTGTTGGAGATCTGATCCTGTCTGTTGCTATGTATTAGGTTTAAGCGCAGGTCATTCCCGTTTGTTTCCTTTTAGGTATTGAGGAAAGAAAATACTAATATTTTCCTTTGATGGGATGTAAAACTGAAAAATATACTGTGCCCACAGAATATCTATTAAAGAATCCTTTTAAATCATTAGGACCAAATACATTCAAATAATTAAGAGTCAATAGAAGTTTCATCTAAATAACTATAAAGACAAACCAAAGAGAGGGGGCTAGGGCTCAAAATCAGGAAGCGGTCAGGTCCAGCCAGCTCAACTCAAAATACAGCAGTCCTGTATCAACTGGTAATTTTGCATGTGTTCATATTTGACCTGTCTATAAGTGTTAGGTACACCTACAGGTAAATACCTGTATTTAAATGGGACTGGGCCATCTTACCACCAGTGAATAGAGTTTCTCTTCACTCCCTTCACAGCTGATAAAGAGAGGGTTGGCACACAGAATTCCAGAGAGCAATTGAACTCATGTCCTGTGAGTACCTGAGATCAAATTGTCTGCACTTTGGAGATGTTTGTTTCTTCTCACTGACTAAAAAAAAAAAATCAGCCAAAGAGCTAAAGCAGATCTGTCTACTCATCTTCTCTCACTGATAGACACATAGGTTAGTACATGTGATTAGTGTTCAGTAAAATAGAAAAATACAGTTTCTGACAATCTCGTATAGCAGGAACTAGAGCAGGGACACCTTGCACTAGACCAGGTCCATCCAGCCTGGCCTTGAGCACTTCCTGGAACAGAACATCCGCACCTTCTCTGGGCAACCTGTTCCAATATCTCACAGTGAAGAACTTCTTCCCAAGAGCTCACCTAAATTTATCCCTTTTCAGTTTAAATGTTCTATAATCTTTGGTTGACTCCCCTCCTTTCCCAAATGATGAAGATTATAATAAAGATACAATTAACCATGATGAAGGGAGATACATTGTTTAACTACGTTATAATGAAGATCTAATTAAGTTTATCTGAGAAGGCACACATTTTGTTCTTTTGTTGTCTTCTTGACATTTGAAACCTTGTTTTTCTCTGCCAACATTTTAAAAGCTTTTTCTTCATAGTCAAAAAGTTAAGGAACTCTTTTTTTTTTTTTTTACTTGAAAGCTGAGCTTCTCATATTACTAAGACCTGGCCCTGTATGAAACAAATAGTAATATTTCCACATGCAACCAGGAAAAGAATGTTCATTTCCTTTTTATTTGCTTTCTTAGAGCTCAAAGTCATTAAGTTCTAGAAAGTGAGAGGTCACAATGCCAGAAACAAAAGTAAAACATGAAAACATAATGAAACATTGATATAAAACTACCCCAAGTAACTCAGAAATCGGGAATCTTTTATTTTAATTTCTCTTGTCTATTGGTGATATAAAATGGAGGTTATTTGAATGTTTTGAATAGAAATGCACAAAAATTTTGTTAGATGCTAAAAAAACATGCTCTTATAAGGTTAGTTGTTCATTATAGAAACACTGCCTTTTATAGGTACCGCATTTTAGAATTCAATTACAACAAAAGGATTTTTACAGTGAGTTTCAATTTGACAGATTACTTTTGAACATCCCCACAAAAGAATTCTCTTCAGTACCCTGCATTATGCAAAATACATCTTAATTTTTTAGCTAGAATTGTATTTAAATCCTTGGAGATATACACATTTCTTTGTTTACTGGCAAATACTCAGATTTATGCATTTAGATAGATTCTCAGGTTCCCCCAATCCTTGAAACAATTCTGAATCATCAATTTGTAGCTGCTGTAGCCTCATAAGTCCAAAAATGGAAGTTCTGTGCAGCAGAACCTTCACTCAGGTTTCCTGTCCCTATATTTTGCATCTCCTCCTTCCCCAAAATACCCAGAGACCTTCTTTCAGAATTTGGAATTATCCCCTAACACTTTCTATGTACTCTGTACTAAATATGATGTTAGTTCCATGGGGTTTTTTTAATAATAATTTGGTTATCAATTCACAGCACAATGAAAACTTGTTTTTTGAAAGCTAAAGTTTAAATGTCAAGGTTTTTCTGAAAGGTTGTGCTTGAAAACAGTCAAGCCTGTTTAAGACAGGTCAATAACTCAATAACAGTCATGTGCTTATTCATTGAACAGAACTTTATTTTTCAGACAGAATTTTAAACTATTTTCAAAAGATAAAACCCCCAGATCTATGTGCAGATTAGTAATCATGACAGTTAATTAATTGTAATTACAATATGGCACTTAATGGTACGTATTTACTTTGTACTGCATGCTGTTCTCTGACATTCAATGATACTACTAAATGGTTGATACTAATCAACTGGAATCCTCACTTCCACATCTTAATGGTAGTATTTCTCCTTCTAAGTCCAGGGATACTGAAGTTTAATGATAGAAACATGTATATGTGAAACAAAAGAAAAGTAAAAGTTACCTACCTGAGAATCACAATAGGCAATTGTGCTACTGTTCAAGATCAGAACTAAATATTCCCTAAAAGTTTAGTGTTAGCAGCGACAGAAGGATAAACTCAGTGTTTTTCATGCTTGCATTTGTTATTTAGACCAATTGGATATTTTTTACATTGTTACTTGCAGAAGCTCAATATAATATGCCTTCAGATCACTCCTCAATAACACTGTCACCTTTGGCTGATTGATTCAAGGAATTTTGTATCATATTAATTACATATTTAAGCAATGAAATGTTTTTATTTCAAAGGGTCATGATTTTTCATTTCAAGTTGAGTGATGTCTACAGCTGTGAGAACTAATGGAAATTTAGCAAGGCTTGATAAAATGCATTCGTGGTTTGCCAATGTTGCCTTTATATTTAAAGCAAAGAAATTACATGGTTAGGTCTCTTCAGAATTGCAGTAATAAGTCACTAATCTTTGAAACAAGCCTTATAGAAAAAAAACAAAAAAAAAAGATTATGTTGTTTTGGGTAAAAAACAAAGGACAGAAAAAAAAAGAGATGCTTGGATTTTCTGTTTAGTAACTAAAGAGTTTAATTTTCTCATTTTTATTTCCACTCAAGTTTTTTACTCTAAGCTGCTCTCATTTTCTAAACAAATGGTGGGAAGTGCAATTTCCAGTTGTAAGTTGGAGCTCATGAGAAGTCAAAGAACTTGCTCAGACTATCAGTTACTCATGATCAGACTTAATAAGAGGGGGGAAAAAAAGGAAAAGCAAAAAAGGAACCCCCACAAACCCTCATGAATTTTATTTTAATTTTTCAATTGTGCTATAATATGCAGATCAAGAACAATGTTATTAGCACAGATATTAAATTATTCCCTATTACTGAATTCTTCTTTGGGCAGGTAAAAGGTTCACACATATAGGAAGGGCTGGGATTATCAGCTTGTTTTGAAACCTGGACACACTGAAATATCTTAGAGAGGAAGATGCCTGGCAACTGGCATTGATAAACAGTTCCCTGTACGTGACAATGTTATCCTCGTGCAGTATAGAAAAAAATCTTCTATTCTGTTATCAGCCTTTGCTGATCCTTGCAATCTTTGCAAAATATTAACTACCCAGTTTGGGTATAGGTAGTAATAAAAATAGTTTAAAAATAATAAGATGTGTGTGCATATATACCTCTCATCATGATTATATGCTTATAAATCTATAAAGCTTAAACATTTCAATAGAAAAAAAACTTATTAATTCTTCCCATATTGATCTTATTTCTAAGTTAAATAAGCCATTTTTAATATATTTTCTTGTCATACCTAAATAACTCATCTTCATGTGGAGTCATCCTCCCTCCTCTCAGTTTCAGTCACACATTTAATTTCTCATGGCAACTATAAGAAATCTTCAGGGAGAAGAGAATTCTTCCTCTCTTGCAATCATTTTATTTTTGTTTTGGACAGGTTTCTCTTACTTGATGTTGACAACTGGTTTTTTTCCTGTGCTATTTTTTCTTGGACTCTATATGAACTATTTTTAAAAGTGCAACTTACTAAAAAAGTACCGAAAACATGTTAATGAATTCTGAGCCTGGATTTTGCAAGAACTCACACTCTATGGACTTTTTATTTAAATTTTTATTCTTAATCATCAGTTAATATGACTGGAAAAGACATCTTGGGTCATCTATTTCAATCTCTTTTTCACTGCTAGTCTGTCTTCTGGAGGTGTATATGTGGGCAAATGCAAACACATATATACACATAGTATAAATATTCTTATAATTTATTATAATCCTCTGTTAAATTTCTCTCTGGCATCATTTAATTGCCAAATTTTTCTTAATGTTAAAAAAAGTAATAGAGTGATATATAGTTATCTTTTTTTGTTCATTCCAAGTCCAGTTATACTTCTCCTGCACTGCATACATTCTACTTCTCACCTTTAAAAAATTATGTTCAAACAGGATTCTAAGATATAGAGTGTGACTGCATCTTCTCTTTCATACAGAAAGATGATTTTCCTTTCCTTCCTCCTCAGCTCCATAAACTACTATCCTTTACTCACCTGACAGGGAAAACTTGCAACCTATCTGAGATCAACCTGGTCATGAGACTGCTGAGTTACTATGAAAAATCAGGCCCTATCCTCAGTTTGCAGATGTGAATGAGGGAGCCCTCCTCACAGAAATCGTTGTCTCAAATTCATGAATAAATATATACATGAATGCCTTTGGCAGACAACCAAAGTAACTCAGAAAGAGGTTTATAAGGTTTTCCATTAGCAGGAATGGCCAAAATTCTTATTACGGATAAGGACATTTTTAAAGACACTAAAAATCTGAGAGAGAATATGATTGTGGGTGGACATTCAACCGCCTGGGATTCTCATTTCATCTCCCCAGCTTTCTACACATTTCAAATGTTAATGACTGCAAGTAACAAAACTACTTAACAAATGTATTTTTCATGTACTGTCTTGGAAGATGACACTAACCTGTTTGTATTGGTTTGAAAACAAACCAGTGGGAGATCACAAGTCAGGATTCAAATTTGACAGGAAAAGTTAAAAATAAGTGAAATAATACAAGGAAAAGCACTGACAAACTCAGATACAACCTGACACCCAGTTAGGGTGGTGGTAGCAGTCCAAATGAAGTAGTTCAGTTGAAGCAGTGATCCTGCAGAAGGTCTAGTCTCCAGCTGAAGGTACAGCAGTAGCTTTTGTCCTCTAGGAACCCAGTAGACAGGGCTGACATAGGTGGTTCCAAGGTTATATCTAGGTGGGAATGCTTGGCTCCTCCCTCCTGGGTGGAGCATCTCACAATAGGATGAGATAAGTCCATGAGCCATGCAGTGGTTTCTTGATGGGCCATTGTCTGTTATCAGGGGTGGGTCATGGCAGGAGATAACAGCTAATGGCCCACAGCTGGTGGTAATAGAATACTTAAATACATCTATATTGTAACCTAGGACACCTGTTCTATTAATCCTTTATTGAAATGCAAGTTTTTCTTAGCTATAGGATAAAGCAGCTTCAGAAAAAAAATATTATTAAAAGAATAATCTTCTAATAATAGCAGTACTCACAGACTACTGGACTCAATGAGTTCGCTACTCATAGTTCAGGAGATTTAATTCTCTTGCATTTTCAGTCCTTTGTCTGAGCCTTTGATAAGCTATGAACTCCATTTAAAAAGGAGCCATCTCATAAATTATGCAAATAGAGGGTATCATAAAGGAGCTGTCATTAAATTGCACTGCAAACTCAAATATAGGAATTTTGTAACTAGAGAAAATTTTATTTTTAAGTTAAACATTCCCGTAATATATTGTTTGAAGCATAACAGGTATTTTTTCTTTTAAAACTAAATATTAGAAATTTGAAAATTACACTCCTAAAAATAGTATTATCCTCTTTGAGGATAATACAGCAGTCAAGATTGACTATTTAATTCCAAAAGTAATTCAGTATTTAACCTAATATATGTCAACTTTGAGGTGTTTTCACTGGTTTGTTGTTAAGCCTCAATCTTGAAACCAAAGATATCATCCGAAATCATAGAATCACAGGACAACAGAAATGCTGAAGTTGGAAGATGCCTTCTGGGGTCCAGCTGATTCAAAACCCTGCTCAAGCAGGGATAGCTAGAACTGGTTGCCCAGGATCATTCTGGACAATCTGTTCAAAGCGTCAGTCACCCCCACAGTAAAAAAAAATGTTTCCTGAAGTTCAGCCGATGCTTCTGTGTTCCAAGTGAAGCTCATTGCCTCCTGGCTCCCTCCTTAAACCCTCCCTTCAGAGGTTTGTACACATTGATGAAATCCCATAGGTCTTCAACTCTCTCAGTCTTTCATTAGATTGGAGGTATTCCAGTACCTTAATCCTTTTAGTGGCCCTTTGTTGAGTCTACTGAAGTAGGCCCATACCTCTCAGTCGAGGACTGGACTCAGTGCCACACTAATGCTTAGTAGAGAGGAAGGATCACCTCCCTTAACATGCTGGCAATGCTATTTCTAATGCAGAATTAAATTCTTTCATTCTTGCATAACAAAAGAAAAATAATTCAGATCATCAAGGGCACCCTCAGAGTACTTTGTTCAATGTGTAAGGTTTGTTTCAATTCAAAACATAACATTTAATCAATCTTAAAAATGATAGCTTAATTTTTTCTCACTTATTTTCATTTATCATTAAATGATTTAAGCATACAGTTTTGGAACACTTCTGGTGAAGAAAACACTTTTTCTTTTTATGTATTATGAAAAAAGTCTAGTCACAAACTATTACTTCAATCACTAAATTATCTATTTCAAATAAGAAAGAAATGCTGATACATGAAAGTAATGTATTAATTTCCATGTCCAACAAAAAGTATTGTCTAGCAGGTGCAGATGTGTTGTGCTTACTACCACACAATTTTCCCTTTTCCTTCCAACCTCTTCAGCCTCTGCTGGTGGTTTAGTCCACAATTATTTTCTTAGCTCTTCATTGTGGTTCTCCAGATCACAAGGTCTTCTTCCCATTCCCTCTGTTTCCTATCTGGTTTCTCCTATTTTCCCTGTACTCCTTTATGTTCTCCCCTTCTCTCTTCTATTCGCATTTGGTATCTTTTCTTAAATGCAGCCTTCTCCTTCATCTTGTTCAGTTGAACAAGTGGAGCAGGAATATTAGACAGCTTATCTAGTGTAGCATAGGATTAGAAAACCATCTTTTTATGCACTAAAAGCAAAACAGGCTTTGGGAGTCTCAGTCTGGTAATGATTTTGGTGTGCTAAGAGCTGTGAGGTGATGAAGCGTGTTTAGCAAGGATCAAATCATCAGAGAAGTGGAGGGACAAAAAGCCTTAACTCAACATACGCAAACAGAATTTGAAGAAGTACATGGTGCTTTTGTAATGACTGTAGTGCTTTGTCAGAAAATCACAGAATATTCTGAGTTAGAAGGGACTTACAAGGATCATCGAGTCCAGCTCTTAAAGGAATGGCCCCTACAGAGATCAAACCCGCAACCTTGGGGTAATTAGCACCATGCTTCAACCAACTTGAATAAATACCTGCTGAATAGTTTCCTTCCTCTATAATAAGATACTGCCAAATGCACTGGTTCTTCTCAAGAATTCTGGTTTTTCTTTGGAACATGGGCAAAACACACCTTCTCAGAAGCAATTGTTAAAGTTTTACTGAAAAAAATATGACTACGCGCTGTTGCTCCTTGCATACACTTGGTGTTCTTTCTGGTTTTGTGCAAAATGATTTAAGTTTAACAAATTCACCATGCAAATCTGAGCTATAATTATTAAATGTAATTTTTAAACTTTATATTCTTATCACAATTGTACAGAGAATGAAACTTTATTTTGCAATGATTTCCTAACCTTCAAAAGAGTTTTTCTCATTAAAGTAAATAACATATCTTTTGGAAAGTACTTAAAGGATTTATTGCATATCTTTTTTTAATATGAACAGATGCCTTGAGTTTGGAGAGAATAAAAAAATATAATTAAAAGAAATGTTCTAAATGGTGTTCAGTAATCATCTCTGATGAGAAATAAATTTTCAATCTCTTGATTAATGCACTGGTTGAGGATAGAGGAAATACAAATGGAACTATCTGATCTTCTTGTATCAGAAGGGTTTGATACGAGAAATTCTTCACCTCAGGAAAAGTGACATTAGAGTTGCTCAATACTCAGGATGAATGCTTGGGTCTTCTGTCAAATAAAGCATGGTAATCTCTTCCTTATAATTCAACTGAAATTTCTAAAAATCAATAACATCTTTCAAAGAATGGAATTTTGATTTGATTACAAATGTTCTGATGTGGTTTTTTTCTTTTATATTATGGATGTGCTATTCTTCCTCTTAAGAGAACACAGATCAATTTCTCTCAGAACACTATGGAAGAACATCCCTCTCTCACAGCCACGGTCATGTTCATTTCTGAGTGAACAAAAGGAGGATTTATTGGAATTCTACCGAATACAGAAAAAGAAAAAACAAATTAAATAACTGAATTGTGGTTTTGAATAGGGCAGAAACTTATCTTATGCCGCCTGACACATTGTGTAGTTAAGTCTTTAACTGATTGATCTCATCATCAAAGTTTTAGTGAGAGTAACTGGATGAGTACAAATGTGAGTGAAATAAAACCCTTCCTTTCCAGCGCCTTCAATCTCTTCACAAAATGGCAAAGGAGAAGATGCAGAACTGGAGCTGTAATTCATTCTTTTTCTTCCTCAAGCATTGAACTTCTGCATACTAACTCTGTTATAATTTTTGAGGTCCTCCTCCATCCCATCCCCATCCCACCTTATTCCTAACAGTAAGATACTATCAAACTGGAGAATATTGTGGATATTTTCAGAAAACTCCATCAAATGAACTCTAGAAGAGCAAGTTGTGAAAGAATTGAAGACAAATGTGAAAGATCTAGGTACATATAAGAGAGTCTTGGGCAAAACATGGACCAGATAAGGTCCTGAGGTCCCTTTCAGCTATAAAATTTAAAAAGAAAAATAAGTTACTGATTCTTTCTCACTTATCAATGGTATTATTTTTTTTGCAGTATGAGCAAAACGATATCTTCTCAGCCAAAGATGAAAACCTGAACTGTTCAAAACCAAAAGCATAGAATTTCAACCTTTTAAAAGAAAATTAGAAAATTAGATAATTAGATCTCTCATTGATAAGTTAACCAATCCTTTCTTATTTTGGGTAAGGATTGCCTCTCTTTTTCTCTTCTGCTGGGCTGATGAATAAGTAAACTTTTATGTACTTCAGTAACTTGTCAGTTTGGTAACAACCTTGTCAATGCCTTTCACTGAGCATTCACAGATCCAAAAGCTGTCCTCAGTGTTCTGTTTGACAGTACTCAGTCCAAATGAAATCATTCAGTATTGTCAAAGAGAAATTAATTTCTTACCTTTACACATACCAAAACATAGTTACGGGCCCAGTATTGTAAAGCAATAGCCAGTGATGCTCCTGTGATAACCAGTAAGTGTTCGGGCAGAAGAGTGCTTTGCAAACTGGTGGAGGAGTTACATTTCCAGCTGCTTATTACCACACTGCCAGATCTCCTCACTATCAACTATCACTTCCATAAATTTCTCAGCAGAGCTGTTCATGTCAAAATTGCAGTGAAATTCAGATAGGTTAAGTTAATGGGTTTAAGTAAAAGATTTTTCCTAAGATGGGACACTGTCTTAGCAGCAGCAGAGCTGGCATATCAGAGTGATAGTAAGTTCTGCCTGGGAGTGGAGGTGGATGGAGGCAGAGGTCAGCAGATGGAGATGTCCATAAGGCAGTGCAGAACTAGAAAAAGATGCGTATTCAAAGCATCTATGTGTGTCCACCACCCTAATGCAAACACAGGGTTTCTTTCCCTTTTTGTTCACCCTTAGTTTCTCCAAGATTGTACTTTCTCTTTGCTAAATCGCTGTGTACTGAGACAGCCAGCCATAGTCAGTGACTTTGAGAGAAATGTTTTAATCATGGTTAATCTATAGTTCATGTTAGGTTTATGCACTCTCAGATCATCTGGAAGGCTTAGGCAGACTCTTGATTACATGAGTGTTGAATTAACAGGCCACAAAGACTTTTACCTGAGAGTATCCTGATATATTGGTTACTTACTGATGGCTGCAGGAAGCTGAGTGTGATGTCTTCTTGTAGTAATACCCATTGATTTTTGTGTCATGAACCTGAAATGGGAAAGTTAGTTTATACCAAATGAGCACTTCACTAATGTGCTATTATTTCATCTTGCTGAAAAATTCATGAGAGATTTAAACATTTCTGAACTACAAATTTTTTCTTCCAGATTCTAACTCAGAGAATGGGGTCGTGTTTCTGAATCCATTAACACTGACAGGATGGAGACATGGAAGAAGAGAACATCATCCAGATCTCGCATAAGTAACAGGAACTTATGTTAACAGAAATACTTTCACTAGCTGGAGTGAACTAACTTGGCATATTGCAAATTCAAAAAGAGGGAGTTCTTCTCCTCCATCTCATTTTTCTTTCCCTCAGTCCTGTCTCTACAGTCCTTGTTCAGCTCACCTTGGTGTTTCGAAGCTTTTGTGAGTAACTTCATTTCAGTAGCTCAGCAAAAATGTTAACAAAACTGTAGACCGACTGTAGCTTATCAGCATTTTGCCAGGCTGATAAATAGAATTGGCTCAGCAAGGTACCCTCAAATCCATGTAACACAAAGGAGGGAAGGATTCAGACAAGAGCAGGAGAATGAACAGTGAAATTGCCACTTTTGCTGGCAGAAAGTTACTCAGGCATCTCTTCTGCTCAGGAAAATGTACCAGAAGATTTAAAAAAGGTGGCACTGCTCCCTATCATCTGGGAGATCATCCAAGCCCCATTAAACTAATTAAATTTTCATACTTGTCTTAATGATGCCTGGATCAGATGTTGTATAAACAGACTGGTAAATCACTGCTACAAAGTTAATAACAAGTAAACCAACTCTGATCTTTGATATGGGTGTATATTATCCAAGAATTGTAAATAGCTAGGAATCAAATATATACCCCAAAATTATAAAACACTTTTTATGTACCTATTTTTCCACGGAGAGCAAAAGCTAGCAATTCCCAGGAGCAAGAAATCAGGTAAGGAAGGCAAGACACTGGCATGTCTGAGTAGGGATCTGCTGGTCAAACTAAAGGGAAAAAAGCAAATATGTAGGCAGTTGAACCTAGAACAGGTGATCTGGGAAAAGTATAGAGATGAAGTACAGTTGTGTAGGGATGGGATGAGGAAGGCCACAGCCAAGACGGAATTGAACCTTGCAAGGGATGCAAAAAATAATAGGGGTTTCCACAGGTAAGTTGACCAGAAAACAAAGGTCACCTCATTAACAATGCTGGAAAACTGGTAACAACAGGTGAGGAGAAAGCTAATGTACTCAACAAATTTTTTGCCTCAATGTCAGACTCTCTTCCCAGACCTCTCAAGTGGCTGCAAAGCAGGATAGGGATTGGAGGAACAAAGAGCTTCCTACTGTAAGTAAAGATCAGGTTCATGACCACCTGAGGAACCTGAATGTTCCTAAGTCTAGGGGATTTCATGAGATGCATAATAGGATCCTGAGGGAATATGCTGATGTGGTTGCCAAACCATTTTCCATGATATTGGAAGAGACATGAAAGTCAGGTGAAGTCCTAGGTGACTGGAATAAGGGAAATATTGTACCTATCTTTAAAAAGGGTAGAAAGCAGGACTCTGGGAACTACCAACTTGTCAGCTTCACCTCTGAGCCTGGGAAGATCATGGAACAGTTCCTCATAGAAGCTGTGCTAATGCACATGGAGGGCAGGGAGGTGGTTTGGGACAACCAGTACAGCTTCAGCAAGGTAAAATCCTGTCTGAACCATCTACTGTCCTTCTAGGATGGAATCATTACATCAGTGGGCAGTTGCATTTATCTGGACTTCTGTAAAGCCTTTGACATGGTCCCCTATGACATCCCCTCTCCCTAGACCGGAGAGATGGATTCAACAGATGGACTGTTAGATGGACAAGAAAGTGGTCGGATCGTGGCATCCAAAGGCTAGTGGTCAATGTCTCAGAGTCCCAATGGACATCAGTGACAAGTGGTGTCCCTCAGGGATCCATATTGGACCAGTGTTGTTTAATATCTTCATTAATGACATAGACAAGGGCATTGAGTGCGCCCTCAGCAAGCTTGCAGATGACACTGAGGTGAACCGTGCAGTTGACAACCAAGAGATCAGACCCAGACAGCATGGGCTGGGTCCTGACTGACCAACTTGATCTCCATTTAGGACCGGGTGACCTGCCTAGTGGATGAGGGAAAGGCTGTGGATGTCATCTACCTGGACTTCAGCTAAGCCTTTGACACTGCCTCCTATGTCATACTCCTAGAAAAGCTGGCAGCCCACAGCTAGGACACGGCCACTCTTTGCTGGGTTAAGAACTGGCTGGATGGCCAAGCCCAGAGCGTGGTAGTGAATGATGCTGGAGAATGGTGCTATACCCAGTTGGCACCTAGTCACCGGATAAAAACACTTTTTCTTAGACAAAAAAATATTTTCTGTTATGCTCTTGCCCCTAAAAATTTCCCTAGTAAAATTTACTTGGCACTTATCGTGATTATACTATAACGTAATTTTTATTCATCAAAATTCAACATTTATTATTGAAGCTGGCAGCTATTACAATTCAAAAACCATGTAAGCTAATAATTTTAAATGTGATATTTCGTGCGTTTAATGTATGAAAATTCTATTATTCATGAATTTGGCATGTTTTGTAGTAATAGTCACTTTAGAAGTTATTTTAGTGTTATTAAATATTATTATGTGTTTTAGAACTGTTGCTAATTTAATCCTATAAATGATTTAAGAAGTCATTGCAAATAAAATTTTCCACATCTAAAAATATGGAGAGTGAAACTAGTATGTCATTCAGTGTCTTTATTCAGTTGCATATCAAATTCTGTTTCCATTTGCTTGTGCAGCTGTTCTTTCTGCTCCTTCCCTGTTCCTGCTGCACTGTGTATTTCTGTACATACTTGTTCAAAGAGTAGGACTAGTAGTTTTGGGTTCCTCTCTGTATGCATTTACTATATGAACTAAAATAAAATTTTCAGTACCTGAAATCCTCCGGCACTCTTCAGTTGATCTTTAAAGAATAGTACTGAATGCTTTTCCTGCCCAAGGAAATGCATATTACTCTTGAATTCATGTCATCTAGCTCTAATGAGGTATGACAATGAAAAATGAGGATATCTTTGTTCTGATGGGAACTCTCTTCGTCTTTTAACCTCACTGTAATTCCATATTGAACAATTTGAAGCAACCCCAGTCCTGTGGCACAAATTTTTCCTTCTTTTTAGCTAGAAATAAATCCTTTTCTTTCCACCAAGATAAACTCCATAATACATAATAAAATTGATCACATTTTTTTCCTCAGATCTACAATGGTAGACTCATAGAATCAATTAGGATGGAAAAGACCTCTTAAGATCATTGAGTCCAAGAGTTAACCCAGCACTGCCAAGTCCATGATTAAACCATGTGCCATATTGCTATGTTTTTCAAGTATCCCCAGGGATGGTGATTTAACCACTGCCCTGGGCAGCTTGTTCCAGTTCTTGACAACCCTTCCTTGGTGCAACTTGAGGCCATTTCCTATTGTCCTGACATTGCCTGGGAGAAGAGGCTGACTCCCACGTTCCTGGAACCTCCTGTAAGGTAGTTGTAGAGAGTGATAAGGTCTACACCCAGACGGCTTTTCTCCAGGCTAAACACCCCCAGCTCCCTCAGGCACACCTCATCAGACTTGTGCTCCAGACCCTTCCCCAGCTCTGCTGCCCTCCACTGGACACGCTCCAGCCTCTCAGTGTCCTTCTTGCAGTGAGGGACCCAGAACTGAGCACAGGATTTGAGGTGTGGCATCACCAGTGCCAAGTACAGAGAGATGATAACTGTCGTGGTGCTTCTGGCCCCACTATTCTTCATACAAGCCAGGATGTCATTGGGCTTCTTGGCTACATGGGCACATACTAGCTCGTGTTTAGACATGGTCAGTCACCACCCCAGGATTTTTTTCTGACAGGATACTTTCCCACCACTTTTTCCCAAGCCTGTAGCACTGCATAAGGTTGTAGTGACCCAAGTGCAGGACCTGACATTTGGCCTTGATGAAGTCCACACAATTCATCCAATCAATCCAGCCTGTCCAGATCCCTTTGCAGAGCCTTCCTGTCCTCTAGCAGGTCAGCAATCCCACCCAGCTTGGTGTCATCTGCATATTGAAATTATTCTCATAGAAAATAAAGTAAAGATGACTTCTCAGTTAGCAATTTCATTACACCAGCTTCCTAAATGTGTAATGGAATTGTTCTGAAATGCAACAGTACTAAGAGCTCAGGAAATGTGATGCAATTATTATCTGTATTCATATTTTTGTGTCATGAATGCAAGAAAGGTAACAAGTGAGATTTTGTACAGCTGTACTGGAAACTATGGGATTTTTCACCTGGAAATCAGAATAGCACTTGTGAAAGTAGCAGCTTAACTCACAGCCTCACTGCAGATGTAAAATAGCAGAATATTTTACATAAATGTTCGAATATGTTTTGCATCTTGAACATAACACAAATATCTGTGTAAATGCAGATTCATTACATCTAAATTTGTACACTCATATACGCATAAATATCTATATATACCTAAAATATGTCTGTAGATCTTTGTGTGCATCTCTACATGCTTGTTGTATATATGTGTTGATTTGTGTCTTTAGAATACTATTCTGCAAATAAATGCACAAACACTGAAAATGACCACCCGAAGCTGGAAAATGCAACAGCAGATTAAGAACAAGGAAGCTAATAATGTTTTCTTTTGTGCCAGTAATACAGCTGATACAGGTGTGTCAATAAGTATGCTGTAATTCTATTATATTTTATGTGGCCAGGTAGATTTACAGAGCAATATTTAAGATTAGCATATGCGCTTAATATGATTACATTTTTATACTGTTATATCTTGCATGGATAAAATACATAATAAGCATTGGCATGAAATAGCATTTGTAGTTTTACTAAAAATTATTTTACTACGGTTATCTTCTGCATAAAGAACACTATCTAGGCAGACATGTCTGGTACTCAGTAATCGTTGCAAAATACATAACATTATTTACTCAGATAAGAGTGCTTTGGTATTTTCACCTGAACTGCATGCTGGCTGAAGAAACACAAACAGAGGTTAATGAGCAATGGAAAAATGTGAATATGCTGAAAGGTTTTTACTGGAATAAATGAAGTCCACGTGATGTCTCTTATTTCCAATCTTTAATGATCTAAAAGAAAAAAGAGCATATTCATGGAATTCACTGATAATCAGTCTGATATTATGTGGAAAGGAATATTGAACTCAGTTAAAAAAGAGATAAAGGGATATGATGTTAGAAGCATGATAGTAAGCAGTAATATGATATCAGACTTGAAAAAAAATGCAAGTTAACATATATACAGCCCGATTGAAATAAGGTCGATGCTAAAGTAGGTTTCATCATGCTGGACACTGCTGGAAGGTATTGAGGGCACATGAAATGTGATGCTAGTCACTCAGAGGAAGCATTTAGGCAAAGGGATATGCTTTCCACAGGGGAGAGAAAGAACAACAGAAGAAAAACATACTGATGTTAAACCTGTGCCCATGATATCACCTCAGAAACTCTTGGTTCAGTGTGAGTCTGCAAATGCAGAATTAAACACTGAACAATATGTGTTGATTTTTTTTCAACAACACAGACCTCTGTACATCTGTACAGCTGCTTTTCCACTGCTGAATGATCTATTTAGATGATGAGCTCTTCAGAGCAGGGACTGTGACTGTGCTTTTGCAGAAACTTTAAGTGCAGCAAGGCTTCAAGATGCTGTCATACCATCACCACTGGGGTTAATAATTATGTTTCAATGTGATTTCTTCCTCACACATTATCACAGTATTCCCTAATGATAGTCTTGAAACGACAAGGGCTTATAAAATAAACCTTAAGTTGATTTAAAATACTTAATATTTTTTAAAAGCACATTGAAGTTACCTTTAAATATTCGGGGTTTTTAATGTTTTTACTTGCCACGTAGCAAAAGCCTTTTTATTTTTGAGTAAATTTGTAAATATTTTTTTATTGCAAACCAGTTTCTAAGTATTCAAAACCAGTATTTTTTTGACATTTGGTTTCAAGCATACCATTTTGAAATTTGAATTTTAGTGGATAAAATAAAAGGTGAAACTGCAGGATGCTGGAGGATAGTCATCATCAGGACAATTATTTAGGACATGGTAAAAAAGTTTCACATTCCTCCCCTGCTAAATTTGGAGTTGGAGATATTTATTCTGCATATATATCTCTTTACCTGACAATTCGGAAAGAAAATCTTTCTTGATAAAGATCTTCACGATTCCACGGACAGGAGACTACCTCTGTCTAAGGGGTAGTAAAAAGGGTACCCTGCCAGGCTAAAGCTGAACTAGGTCAGGACTTCGCATGATTTTTTTCTCATATTTGACTCCTGCACATCCATTTTAGTTTCATTCCTTTTTTGGTTTCCCCACAGCTGCTTCCCTGTAGTGTTATAGACACATATAAATATGATGGATAACCTGGGACATCTAAACTGCTCTTTGAGGTTTAATTTTAGACAACTGACATCCTTTCTTAAAATTCAGAATCACAGCTTGATCATTGTGCTAAAGTCTTTTCTAATGTAGCACTGATTTGGACTGTGATTGTTTCTTAGAACTCTATCTTAGAAATATCTGAATCTTTTTTACTTAAGCTCCTGTGAAAATTGATGAATTGTTAATCAAATATACATTCAAATAATTAATTAGTGTAAAGAGACAAAAAAAAAAATTCCTTCACACACAGTTCCAGTGGATAGAGCAAAGGAAATAAATTGATATTTTTTTCATAGCTTCTTTCTTTCTTCACTGCTCCTATTTACTGAAACGCCTGCAGCAGGAAAAAATCATCCACTGTAATTTAATAAGTGACATTTAGACATGTGAGGTATTGCAAGAGTTTAGCAAACATTCAGGTGTTTCAGCTCTTTTGTTTCCCACTGTAAGGCTAGAATGTCAGAGAGCTGCTCTGAGGAAAAGGGTTGATAGAAAATCATACAATTATAGTAGATGAGACTTCACAAATGTTAAATATATTTTTCCCAATAGCCCAAACTTCAATTTTTTACCATTTCCCCGTACAAATGATGTTAAAGCAAATTACGAAAAAGTAGAGGTCACAATCCAGAACACAGGAAAAAGCACATCAGCCTGCAGCATTAGACCTATAGGAATGACATATGGGCTGCTAAATGTTTTTGTGTATAGTTGTGGCCACACTGAACAGTTTATGCTGCCCCCAGATTTAAACTATTTCTTTGTGTACATCTCAGGAGGGTCATTTCGCTTGATGAAATCGTCTTAGTATTTAGTCTTTGTAATCTGATATTTGGAGAAATATTCAAGTGATTTATTACAAGGTCCCTATGAATGACCCAGAGCAATGCACAGTGTTGTGGTAGAGGGCAGGAAACAGGGTCTGCTGAGCAGTGTGTCTGCAGCAGCCAGATCTGCTGGGGAGAAACAGACGGTGAATTCACATGTCAATGTGCAAACATATCCTGAAAATAAAATTAAATCAAGAATATGACAAAACAGCATGAATATCTGCCTATAACATTGGAATAGGACTAAAGACTTTTCTCCACTGAGTGACATCCAACAAGTTCTCTTATTTTTTAAACTTTTTTTTTATTTCTTTGGAACGAGAATTACCATGGACCTTATGAACATAAGTAATGATAGGTTTGCAAAAAAAGACAAGTGTAAGTTCTATTGAAATAAACAGAAATGTCATCTTGAAAATGCACGAAATCATCTTTGTCCCATTCTGCATCATAATTCAATTCACATTTGGGCATGATACCTCAAGAAGAGGTTTGATCAACTAGATAAGTTAATACGAGCACTGAGATTTGAAAAAGGTATTAAAGAAAGATTGAGATGATGGAGTTACTTACTTGGAAAAGACTAACCAAGGAAAAGATAATAACCTTCAGTCATGTAGAGTGTTGCTAAGAAAAGAAAGTGTTCCATGACCTAATCCTGAGCTCAAGTATAGCTAAGCAAGAAGCAGGAATGAGAAAAATAAAATAAAAACAAAAAGAAAAATTCTAGGACATTTTTAGAAAAGTTAACTTAAAAACTTGTAATGGAAGAGGCAATATTACACATCACAGACAGACTGAATTACAGTTCTTGCTCAAGATCTTATCATCCCTCATACAGATATTAGTTATCATTCTATCACCTTCTAGGAATGGGTTTATAGCCTGCTCAACCCCAATCTAAATCCTGGGTTGTAGATCCTAGGATAACAAATGTTACTATGTCATCAAGTCTAGCCTGGGATCTCTGTCAGAAAATATCTTATCAAAATAGCTTTAAAACAGCTTAATCAAATCAAGGCATTATAAATTTTTCCATTCTGTTGTCCAAAGCATGTTCCCATCATCTTCTTCTGATTCATCCTAGATGGCCTCCTTACCCCAGAGAACCCACAGACCATTCTTCAAACAGATCACTCTTTTCAGTCTTGACTCACCAGCTTGTCTCTGAGACTGGATCATAAAACAGAACTGCACAGGCTCCCATTGATAGTATCCCTATGACAGAAAAAAAGGAGTTTCTTAGTTTTGGCTGAACACAGGATTTTTTAAAGCTTTCTTGAGGGAGATGAAAGTGTGAAAAGAGTCCAGAGCCACCAGTAAAAAAGTAACAAACACCCCTGAATAAATGGCCTCGATGAAACAATTTCCAGGAAAAAGTATTTTTTATTGATGAGTTAGTAAATCTCCTGAGATGTCCTACACAGCTATACATCTGGCAATGCTGTCTTTGGGGATACCTCTGACTGGATTACTGCTTTACTTTTCTTCTTCAATCTACAAGTGTTTTCATGTGCCTTTAGCATAAATGATATAAAAGCAGGTAGCCAGAAACATGAGAGGCAGGTAGAATCAAATATAGTATTTATAAAATAAAATTCAGATATTTTCCAGTTCATGATAGATGTTGAAGAAGTTGATTCTATTTTAATAATTTTAGAGGGTTTTTTGCTACTTCCTTCTTAAATAAAGTAGAAATAAATTTAAATCTTTGAAATCTGCACAGACCATAAGATGTCAACAGTTTAATTTTTGCAAGGAAAAGAAATAGTAATCCAGGAAACATTTGAGACTGAAAATACTTGTCAATGCTGCCAGTGGAAGAAGGCGAAGACAAAGGAATTTTAAGATCAGAAGCAACTGGAAATCAAGGATCAGACAGGAGGGTTATGATGCAGTGCTTGAGGGGATGATGAGTAAAAGGAAGACGAAGGCATTATTTAAAATCCAGCCATCCGGTAAAGAAGAGGAAGAAAGTGCTTTCATTTTCTTTGAGGGAGTGGAGGATTTCTCTCTGGAGTCCTATAACTTCTGAAGGACATTGCAGAAGCTGCATACCACAAAGTGATCATCTGGAAAGAAAGTTTGTAATATGGCACCTCCACTCCATATTGCCATAACAACAAATGGGTTTTATCAATTCATAAGATGAAGTTTTTTAAAACTGTAAATCATGTGGAATTTCTACAACGCACTATTTTTTTCAAATCTTTGAATGTTTCTTGTCCTTAAATTAAGCAGAAAAACTTTCTTCTTTAATACCATATGAGGATGTAACAGACTTTTAGAAAACCTCCTAGTCTTGATTTCAAGATGTTAAGAGATGAGAAAACCTGTCACTAGCATTGATAGATTTTTTTCTATAATTGATGAAAATACATAACTTATTTCAAACGTGAATATCTAGGTTCAATTTCCAACTACTGGTTCTTATTACCATGTCTCCCACAAGATAAAAGAGCTCTGTAGAACTTAATGTATTTTTTTTTTTTCTGTGAAGATACTTACACACTGCAGTCAAATCACCTTACAATCTTCTTTTTTATGTGTTCTGTATTTCACTTTAAGGTACTTTCTTCAGTGCTTTCATCATTTTTTTCCCATGAACTTTCCCTAACTTTTATCCTTCTTCTAAAATATCTAAAGACCATAATTAGAGAGAATAACCTGATAATACTCCCTGCTATGGTAAAATCAACTGTGTGCTCTAATTAAGCTTTCTCTTCCTTCTCCAAGAAGAAAATTACTTCTTTTTGCTACAGCATTGTTCTGAATGCTGGTTATCTTGCTGCTAGGACTCTTAGATCTTTTGAATCTCTTTGTTTTGGGGAAAAAAAATCTTATTCTGCAAACTCCAATATTAAATTGATAACTTTCTATCTGGCTGCATTAGAAATAGTTCATTTGAATATAAATGGTTTATCAAACTATCCAGATTATTTTATGGCATCTACTTTCTCCTAATTATTTACCATTGGAATAAATTTTTTGCCTTCCACATGTTTTATTGCTGGTGATTATGTAATTAGTTCCTTATTATGTGTCATCAGACAGTGTCCTGTTCCCTGTGGAACCCCATTCTCCTGTATAATAATAGCTAACCACTGACAATATATTTTTAAGTCAGTTTATCAGTTCTTGATCCATTCAGCATACACTTCATGATACCATACTGTGTCTACTAAGTATATTTATTAAACAGTGAAAATTAATCACCTCGAAATTTTCTTAAAATTACTTTCAGGTTCAGATTGTTTTAGCTTCCTTTCAGCAATGACTAGTCTCTTCATTAAGGAGACATCAGAAATCATGCTTATGTACAGTCTTCCTGCACTAGAGGGTAATCTATCATTACAAACCCACAATAACTTGTTTTCAGCCAAACAAGGTTGATACTAACAGCATAGAATACAATTGATATTCAGGCTTTCCTGCTTTTTCCCTTGTAGGATGAAAGCAACTCCTAATAAAATATTCTGTCTAAAAATTTTTCCAACATCTTGAAAATCTGGAATTGTTCCTGCATTCTGATGTAATATTTCCTTTATCTCTTTCAAGAAATCATTGTCAGGGATTTTTTTAACCATCTTACAATTCTTATCAGTCTTGCAATTACTATTTCATATGGAGGAAGACAATGTACAATGATTAATGTACCAGAGAGCTCCTTTGTCTCTCAGAAACAAGGATACATTGAAGAGAGTCTGACAACATCTTCAAGTTCTTTTGGATTGACTGGAATTTTTCAAGTGGTAATACGTAGCATAAAAAATATCTCCCACCAATACAACCTGCAAAAAATGCACCACCTTTTGAATTTGCAAGTGAAAGAAACACTAAGAAGAAAGGACACTGAACAGAAAATTGAAAATAGGTGCTTATATCAAAATGTAGAAGTAATAATTTAAAACATCTTTTAGGAATTTTCTAGTTGCAGTCATCACCATTCATGATTTTTGAGACCACCACTGTATTTGTTTGTACTGGCTCATTTGGAGGCTGCAATCTGTTTCTTTTATAGAAGCTGTCCTTGTATATTTGTTCTATATCTTTTATAATCCAGTTCTATTATTTAGGGGGCTTTGTTTATGACTATATAACTTCAACTATTTTGTTTTATAACTATAACTGCATATAAAGTACAAAAAAATAAGAAAACCATTTATTTTCTTTGGACGGTTAGAAAGTCCCACCCTCAGTAATGAGACTGTGCTATTTCTAAGGATTCATAGAAGTCATTGAATATTGCCATTTCCAAAAGAGAAAGAGAGCCAGTTTCAATGAGTTTCTATTACAATGTGTCTAGTACCCTCTTTTTGCTTTGGCTCTTAAATATTTTTCACCAAAAATTATTTCAGGAACCTCTCTTCTGGAATACAGTGAGACATCTATTAGTTCAAAAAGCTTCGATTTTCAGCAAAGTGATTTTTTTCATAGCAACAATTCACCTGAAGTAAAATATATTAACCTTTCTACCCCTCTCTTTGTCTTCATAAGCTTGAGGAAAATGTTGCCCTGAATATTTAAATCCGCTAGTTTACTGTGGTCTCATTTCAGCTCACCTCTAAGCAAGAGATATTATCCTAGAAGTTCAGAAATATTATGTACACTAAGCTGTAGCAGCAGTTGTGGAAAAATAAATTGGGGTTAGTACCCTGTTGTTCTCTGATTCTTTCCTGTGAAGGTGTTTAGAGACTGAAAACCAATGGAGAGAGACTGTAAAACTGAAGTGTTTCAAAGTAAGGTGAAGAAGTTTAAATTAATCTTTATTTTCAGAATGCTTTCCACCTGGGCTCAGGCTACCCTCTCTGCGTGTTTAATGCCATCATTAAGATTATTCTTCCCTCTTGACTGAATAATGAACTCTGGTTTCCTGGTCCTAGAATAACTGCTTATGATTTGTACTTACTACTTGATCCCAATGCAGTCGATGTAAGTGAAATAGCTTTTATGAAAGAGTTTTCCATTTTATGTTTTTTCCTTCTTTTCTGCTTTAGGAAAACTCTCAGTAAAGAAGGTATGTTCTCAAGAGATGTTCTTCTTAACGTTAGAGAAAAATCAGACACAGTTCTTTAGTGGGAAAAGTTAATTGTGAGAATTTTTTACTCAATATGAAGAAAACATTCCAATTTTATCCCTTGCAAATATATTAAAATTATCTTGTCAGATCTGTATAACAGAAATTCAGTGAACATGAGGGCATACATATCTCAGTGTCTCATCATTCATCTATGCTTCTTTTTCACTATGTGGCCTCTTGAAGGATTTGATGCATGCAGTAAATCCATAACTGATTGTTTATTATTTTCTATTGAAAGCAAATATGCTACCACTTCTGAGACATTTTAAATCTTAATTGTAGGGTTTGAAAAATATTTTGCAGCTATTTCCCCATTAAAAAACTAAGTCCCTGCTTTTTGGTTTTTTTAATGTTATGAGATGATATCTGACGCTATTTGCAATGAGATTAACAGCTTGAAATACAAATTTCCATTTCACTCCTTGCTTATAAAGTTAGTTAGTTAGTTAGTTAGTTAGTTAGTTAGTAAGTTTGTTTGTTTGTTTGTTTGTTTTGGTAGAACTTACCCTGTAAAAAAAGTTAGCATGGTGATTTTACCTTTTCTCATAGAGAAAAAAAATTAAATATACAAATATTACCCTCAGTACAAGCTCTGGAACATAGAGGGCACTGTTACATTAATGAAAATAATATTTTATAAACAGAACCATTTAGAATTTCTTTTAATGTTATGAACTAAAGCACCATTATGCTATAGGATAGTGATAGCCATGATGTAACTGTTCCTATCTGAAAAAAGGCAGTTCATATAAAATGTAAGTGGAATCACATATGCAGTGTATTTATCTAGAATGAGTAAAAAAATAAAAATCTCTATAAAGAGATCACTTTTATTTATTTCTTTGAGTAATTTTTGCATTTTATACTCATAAATTCTACTATAAAATAGCCTCATAGTATCTTAACTTGCAGAGATGCACCCTTAATCCTCCTAACACATTTTAGAAAGGATATTTAGCACATAATTGGTACATCACAAGTATATTACACACTAAGGAGAACCATAATCACCATTTTACAGGTAGAGAAATGGAGCAATTTTGCTTTTGTTCTGCTGGCTTCATGAGGAAGGAGTCTACTCAGTAGTGCCATAGTTCTTCGTTGCTGTCATTCTATCCTTCCCCTATTGCCCACAAGCAACAGCAGTACTGGAAGAGAAGGAGCTTTATGCAGACTGTTTTCCTGGTTAGCCGTGCTTTATTCTGTGCTCTGGAAGACTATAAAATTAAGAAATGCACTTGTAGGTCAGAAGACAGAAAGCAGGCAGCATTTGTGAGACTGTGACAAAGGTAGAGAATAACAAATTTTCTGGTTGGGGGAATTAAGATCATCCAAAAGACAGGTCTGAAGACCATAGAGGAAGTCCTTTGAAGCTGGCTGCAAAACCTTTTAGGGTGGCACAGCCTTCTGGGGAAGGTCTGTTCTGGGTCTCAGCAGTCATTATAATATTCCACTGGCTAGAAAGTTATTTAGAGTGACTCTAATAATTCAGGCCCACATGGCATGTATTATTCAGTTTCGCTGGAAAAGAGTCCATACACAGGCTGAGGTTCATTAACTCAGGAGAAAAGAGGCTAATGCTCCCACATCTGCTCAAAGACTGAGAAGAAAGGTAGTAGCCTCTTCAGCATCATCTTGTATTTTGGAGCCCAGTATTGTTTCACGTGTGTTTCTTTACTTGAAAGTGATGGAACTGTGAAATGAACAAGTTCCCTCCTTTATGCAGGGAGCTTGGTGACTTAAATAGCTACCTCAGTCTGGAAACTCCCATAGCAATTGTCATGAATCTTAAAGAGCATATAAAGTTTTAAGAAACCAGATTTTCTTAGCTTATCACACTAACCATAGAACTAAGAAAATGGCCTGGGATCTATTTTAATTAGAGAGTTTCCTGAGTACCACAAGATAACACACCTAGTAGCAGTGACACTTTCTTACATTGAAAAACAGTAACTGAGATTGGACCTGTTGGATTGGATTTGTTTTCAATTATTCTGCTGTTTGCAGGAATCCCAGGGTTAAAAAGACTTCTTCAACTTCCACTGATTTTTATACTACATGCTTAAAGGGGCGTATACTTATACTAGTTCAGCCAAAGGAGATTGCCTTTCTTCAAAGCATAATTCATTAGGAATTCAGACATAGGCAAAAATTTAAGATAGACTTTTTGATACCAAAAATATTGTTTAAATGTCAGCTAGATAAGGATTCTGCTACATTTGGAACATCATGCCATCAAAATTCATCAAATAGGATCCGTAAAGAAAAGCTGCCGATTCTTTGTTCTAATTCCTATTAAGTATTAAAATAATTCTTCTCCCAAGAATTTTGGTTCCCGTCTATGCTATTATGAACTTCTAGTGCTATAACCAACAGTATTATCTTAAAACCAACTATCAAGATAGATCCCTGCCATCAAGCACAAAAGCCTACTCATCTCTTTCCAGTGCAGAACACTTTTATATTTAATAACCTTTTAAAAACTATTTTCCATGCTGCGCATGAATACTGTGCTGCAGAACACTTCTACAGTTGTATGGGAGCATGAATATGCATTGAAAATAAGAAGAAAAAAATTTGAGTTTTAACCTGAAATTTTGGAAGATCAAATATAATTGATTTTGCCTGTCATTGCAGAAATGGTGACTATGGTTCTATTGTAAATAGAAATTTTGCTATTGCTTAAAGATGGACTACCATCAAGCATTAATTAAATGAATCTTAGTTTAAAAGGACACTTAGAAATTAATAAAGAGTGCCATTCATATTTAGTACACCTATTTTCAAGATAATGAAAATTTGTTGTAATTGCATACTAGATGTTGAAAACTTCATGAACCAAATACTAAATGATAGTTAACCTGAATTTCCATTACCTTACATTTTCTAAAGTAAAAAAAACCCAAAAAAGTCCAGGAACAGCTCTAAAAAAAAATCACAATTTATTGTGCTACATGATATAATTATTTTAATATCAGCTCCTGGAGAAAAGTAATTGATAGAAAATAATTTTGGGTATCCTGATCAGGCAGTTTTCTGGGCATTTCTGATACGCATAAGTTCAAAAATGTCAAAAATAAAGTCAAAGGAACTTCCTGAAATTGAAGTTACTTATGAATGGTATTAAATCTTGTTATGTTGGGAGTATGACTGCAATTTTTAAATTGTTATTTCGCATTTCTGTGGTTTCGTGCAATAAACACAAAATGTAGCTCCATGCAAGAAAGTATGGGTATATTTGATAAATACGTTTATTAAAGTGTTTATGATGTTTGATTCATACAGGTTGCAATTAATTCCAATATTTCTAAAATACATCGGTTCTTCACAGCATTTTTTGTTCCAGGTATCAAATAATATTCCTTTTTTTCTCTTTCTCCGAGTGTCACTTCTTCAAACTAAACATATTCAATTTCAGGTCAGGAAGAACTTTTGAATAAATTGGATAACCTAGACTAATGTTTTGTAACTCTGAATCCTACTTAAAAAATATTGGGAGATCTGCCAAAAGCAGTGAGAAGAAATAATACTTTCTTATATCCTGGTTGACTGTGAAATATTGGTCTCAAAATTTGACCCAGCAATTTTGTTTTGTGTCATAAAGGCATGCTTTCAGACTAAATATTTCAAATATGCACTGCACAATGCTCTTTTCAAACATGAAAAACTTTAAGACAGCCTACCCTTAACTATGTCACAAGAGTAAGACTGAATATTTTCTTTTCAGAACTTTTGGACAAAACGTGAAAGGGATATTTCTCAAGCAGTAGTTTAAATCTAATTCTAGTTTAAAATAGTCCCTGGAAGTATTTGAAAGAGCCAGATGCATCCGGCATAGAGAGAGTTATGTGCCCGAGAACTATTTAACAGTGTTATAGACTAGGGAGGCATGAGGAAACATCCTTCTGGAATTCTGAAGAATTATACGTTGGAACTGGCAAGTCTTTGAAAAACATGGATTTTTTAAATGACATTAATAGAAGCCGCAGAGACTTCTTGACATAAACTCAGCATTCTTACAATGTACAGCTTGCAATTTAAAGTTTTGTTAGAAACACCCTCCCCCAAACTTGCCATTAAACATGCCTATTGAGGGAGACAAAGACCCACGCTCTATGTATGAACTGTATCATAAATTAGTTTCTTTCTCACCTAGAGCTATGTATTTAAATAGACAAGGAAAATGATAGTTTAAATGCTTATGAGTTAAGTGGTCCTAAATATTTTTATTTTTCTGAGTTCAATTCATATTAAGGCGGCAGACTTTTTTCTTTAAGATAGCCTGTCATAGCTGATACATCTTCTGGGACAGTCCCTATGACTCCTGTATTCTATTTCGCTCCTGGCAAGTTGTAATAATGTCACATTCAGAAAACCTCAACTTTGCCACTGTAATTATCACTGTTTTTCTATTCTAGCTCTCTTAACCCAACTGGTTCCAAAACACTACATGCTGCAGTCTTCTCTTCCTCTCTTTCCTTTCACATTGAACAAGCTCTTTTCCTGTTAGCAGACTTTAACAAGAAACACAATGGGCTTTGAGGAATTTTAATAGTAAATAAGAATTTACAATTCTTAAATAAGAAAAAACAGATCTGCAATTTCAAAGTGTGGAAGATGAAACCTTCTTATGCAAAGGACTAGATCCTCTAAGTAGGAGTTTATGGATGAGAGAGAGAAGATATAGAACTAACATGATCATGTTGGATCTTCTATGCTCCTGCTTGGGTTGGTGTATAAGGACTTGCCTGGGACAAACTTTTTTGGGAAAACAGAGAAGTCCCAGAGGAAATGAAAGGATGCATACAGGCACAGTTATTAGGTATATATGAAGAACAGTATCTTTTCAGATATGTATTGAATGAGGGTCACAGTTAACTATAAGAATAAAAAATTTCAGGATAGGTTTTCATTGAAGAAGTGCTCCCCCTTTTTGTCTAGAACTGCAGACTTTTGAGACACTTGATAATCTAATGCCTTTTTCCTCCCACAAAATCTGTCAGCTCTGTATTTCTGACATCCTCAGTTTCTCTGACAAGCAGTAGGTATAACAGGCAAATTTTCAATTCACATTTTCCAAAAATTGAATATGAAAAAGATATCAAGAAAATACCAAGTATTACTATATTATTCATTTTAAGACAAAGTGACTCTGGAAAATGATTTCATACCTTTCAGTTCACAGAAACAGATGTATAAATTCTTGAAGACTGAAATACTACCCACTTTATCTTTTTTTTTTTTCCCAGAATGCAATTCATTTCAAAAGCAAAAGCAACAGAGATTTTCTGTCCATCTAGTTATTTACTTTGAAATTTTTCTGAGCATTAGTTAGTTCTTCTGTCAAAATATGCATTTTTGCCATTCGGAAGACATGCAAACCTTGCACGCACATCCTATTGCCCCCCTTCCCATAAGATTTGGATTTGTAAAATACAATAAAGTGGTTTTGAAAAGGATTTGATTCAGACAGGGGTTTTTTTCTATGCCATTTGTATCTCTTGTAAAGCAGATTTTGGTAATTACTCTCTTTTCTTTTTTCCTACAGGCACATTCTCCAAACTAGATGAGTAAATATCAACAGCAAAAGTTTGATAAAATAATTTTTTTTCCTATACATTACCTTCTGACACTTGCAGACACATACTTGTAGTAATAAAACATCTGTAAGAGTGAACATGTACAGACATTTTGGTTTATAATGGGATGGTCATAAAATCATAGAATGCTTTGCGTTGGAAGGGACATTAATGATCATCTGGTTCCAGCCCTCCTGCCATGGACAGGGACATGTTTCTCTAGACCAGGTTGCTCAAAGCCCCATCCAACCTGGCTTTACACAGTTCTGGGTATGGGCCATCCATGACTTCTCTGGGTAACCCCTTCCAGTGTCTCACTACTTTCATAGTGAACAATTTCTTCCTAATTTCTAATCTAATATTTTAAAACCATTAACACTTGTCCTATGACTACACATCTTGGTAAAACGTCCCTCTCCCATTCCCTTGTAGACCCTCTTCAGGTGCTGGAAAGTGCTCTAAGGTGTCCCTGGAACCTTTTTTCCTCCAGGCTGAATAGCCCCCACTCTCTCAGCCTGTCTTCACAGGAGAGGTGCTCAGCCCTCTGGTCATCTTTGTGGCCCTCCTCTGGACTCAGTACAACAGGTTCACGTCCTTCTTATGCTGGTGGTCACAGAGAAGAACTCAGTGGTCTGAATCTCATGAATGGAGTAGAGGGTTAGAAAACATCTCTCTCAACCTGCTAGTCATGCTTCTTTTGATGCAGCCTGGAATACAGTTGTGTTTCCAGGCTGCAAGTACATGTTGTCAAGTTGTTCTGAGCTTGTCATCAACCAACACCCCCATGTCTTTCTCCTCAGTGCTGATCTCAACCCATTCTTCAGCCAGTTTGTATTTGTGGTTTGGACTCACACACAGGACTGTACACTCGGCCTTGTTGAACTTCAAGAAGTTATCACAAGCCCACTTCTCAATCCTGTCAAGGTCCCTCTGGATGGCATCCCCTCCCTCCAGCATGTTGACAGCACCACACAGCCTGATGCAGTCAGCAAATTTGTCTGAGGGTGCACTAATCCCACTGTCCAAACTGCCAACAAATATGTTAAATGGCCCCAATCCCAATACTGACCCCTGAGGACTGTCACTAGCCACTGCTCTCCACTTGGACATTGAGCCATTGACCAAGACTGTAATCCCAATACAGAAAGTCACCAAAATTGTCAGACAAAATTTTCCCTTAATGAAGCCATGTTGGCTGACGTCAATGACCTCAGTATTTTCTACGTGCCTTAGCATGATTTCCATAATAAACACTCATTCATGAGTATTCAAAAGTATAGAATTACCGCTAAATGAAACAGACAAATTTCCAATTTGTTCTTTTGAAATGTTCAAAGACATCAGAAAAATATAAAGCACAGTACTGGAGACAGAAACAGCCCAGAGTTGACTAAAACTTCCATCTTTAGTATATATTTGACTGAATTTCTTAAAGAGATTCAACAATCTATTATGTCAATTAAATAAATCACAAGATTTTTTTTGCATAAAGAATTGAAAAATCCCTTGTTGATTAACTTGTATTTCTACTGCTATTGAGCCCTGAATTTTACTGGTAGTTTTTATTCTGTACTTCCTTCATCCTCCCAGCTTCATGTTGATGTGACTGCTCTCTTAGAAGAGTTAGCACAGCCTGTGGCAGGCAGAATTGTTTCCACACAGCTGCCCTGAAGAGCTGTGCAGTAACAGATGTGTGACAAAATTGTAGTGCCAAATCTGAATGCCTGAACATCACGTGACTGAGAGAAAGATGCCAGACACATCCTCTAGTATGTGCAATGTCACAAGTGGGCAACAGGGGGGACTGTCTCTGCCATGTTAATGGATAATGCCCTCACCAAAAAATGGAGGTCAGGTCAGCTCAAGACAAACACAAAGGGAGGCAAGAATATCTAGAAAATATTAGAAATCTAAAGAGAGTTTCAGATTAAGTATGACTGTTTTAAGAAAGAAGGAAAATATGAAAATTTTAAAGTTATTGCTATTCTGTCCATTGGTTTACTAAGAAATAGATTTCCATTTTTAGCATATTCTTCTGAATTTGGGAGATGTGTTTCTCCTTAGAAATACTCCTCTTTCTTTTCCAATCACCTTTACCCTTTAAAAGCTTTCCTTTGTCCTTTTCTTCTAGCATTTCAAGAAAATTATAATGAAAGTAGAAATAGCAAAAAAAGAAGAAATGAGTTTTCCTTCTGTTGACATCACTTTCCCTACTTTTACAATGAAATACTGAAGTATATTGATTTTTAGTTTTTTTCATATTTGGATGAGCTCTGATCATAACTAGTGTTAACTTCTTGAGATACAAAGACAATCATCCAACACTATTGTTATTCTTCTCTGTGACCCCAGCTCAAATCACACTATAGAACAGAGAATACCAGGTTCTCTACCAGGAACCCATGGGCTCTCTTATGCACTTCCGGATGAAGCAATTTCCAGCTCCATGACAGCATTTTCATTGCCCCGGTGTCCCCTTTCCCATGCTTTCTTTACCAACATGCATTCTTTGTTGAAAAAAATCAGAATCCTATTCACTCTAATTTGTCTATTTTTGTCTGACATCTTCACTGGAAAATTGAGTTTTCTTTTTGTATTACCTCATAGTCTTTTGGAAGGATGAGTTCTAGGAAGGATGAGTTCAGCTATTGAATTTTTTTTTTTTGACACGGTAGTTCTCTTTCTACCAAAACTCCCTAACTATGTGTTCCCAAGGGATCTCTATTCTGTGTGCTCACATGGCACAACCACCAGCCTCAGTAAACCTTGGAATTAAATATTAATGTTTCACAAAAACTACAGTTGGCATGTTGGAATGTAACAATTGTATAATTTTGAGATTTTGGCTTCAGTTATGTTCAACATATTGCTTGCATTCAAAACTAAGCTGGTCACTGAATTACATAGGGCTGTGCCTGCATCATTTTAAATTATAGAATAATGAGGAGTACAGAGTAAATCACAAATGCATGTCTGATCTGAATTTGCAGATACACGAAATCATGATGGAAACATGGAGGATTTGCAAAACTTGGAATGTGATGTCTAGCCACTGGGTGGTTATTCATAGGTACTGTGGTTTGTAAAGTTTTGGGAATTTTGATTAGGGACTTGGGGATCAGGATTTTCACATGTTTTGGTCTCAGGCTGGTTTTGTAGAATCATCACATTCTGTGAATGTTTATGGGAATCCAAATGTTTAATAATAAACTTGCAAGAGCCTGGAAAAATGAAATTTAAAAAACCCCACAGCAGTTGAAAACACACTATGTGTTTTTCAAATCTACAAATGCTTTTGATCCTATTGAGAGCTTTATTAAAGTTAATATAGGAACCTTGCTGTATTTCATTGAACACTCGTTCCATTGCAAACTTTCTTTCAAAGATATTACAATTTTCTACCTTTAGATATTAAAGTTACTATTTAAACAGTGTTGTGTAATTACATTTTAAATTCGGCACAAGTTGCAGAAGTCTGATAGTTCAAGTTTATTTACAGTTTTAATCCATTCCCAGTCTTCTTTCCTTTTTGGGTCTTTTATATTTTGTTAGACAGTAATAACTCTGCAAAACATTTAAGTATATATATATGTATCTCCAAAACAAAAAAGACAAATTAATAGATTGATTTTATTTTCAGTCTGATGAAGAAGGCTGCAATTTTCAATCCTCAAATGTCAACCAAATTTTCACAAATGTGAGGAAAGAGTGCTTGTGAAAATGTTAGACCAAGTGACTAATGGGACAAATTAGATCAAGACAGACTTTCTGTCTAAAACACTTAAACTAATACCAGTCTTCAAACCAGTAAACAAATACAGATCTGAGACAAGGGACTAGGTATTAAAAAACTCTTCAAACATGCTAGCAATACTCTTTAATATTTAAAGAGTATTAAATAGCTCTTCACACATGGTGGCATAATATTTTAGAAGTTGGATATGTTTTAGAATTATTGCCTTTGAGTCCAATTCAACAGAGAGAAGGGAGAGAAACAATTACCTCAATTTTAACCATGACAAAGGCAAGCAGCACTGCAGAAAGTTGGTTATAACAACATTGATTGGATGAATGTTGATGGGATCTATGCTCCGTTGTGTGAGACTGAAACAAATAATAAGAAGCCAACAGTTTCACTTCCTACATTTTTAGGACTCCATAATGGGGCTGGAGATGTTCTACATATGAAGGAGGGAAACCTAAAAGTGTCTGTGAGAATGTAAGTATCAGATAAACTGGCCAGAGAGATAATTTCAAAAATCAAATAGTAAATTAAATTTTACATGCCATTCATTTTGTGAATTCTCCTTCCCTTTAGGAAAATTTACTCTCACCGGCTATGTACATACATTCCAGGTTTATTTGCCGAAACATTTTCCTCTGAAATCTTGTTACCTCTACCAATATTATCCCCACTACTAATGTTTATCCAAAAGGCCAGATGAAAGTATGTTATGTGCTTGGATTTTTGCAGCAGGAAGCCCTTACACTCCTGGATATGCTCCCTTAATCTCTGCCCCGACCTTATGCTATCGTGTTCAGGTAAGGGGGAAATAACACCATGGATATTACCTGGTTCCAGCAGACTCTTTGTTTCCAGGATCCACATCTTTGTTTTTCATCTTCTGCAACATATTCAGGGCATAGACAGGCAGAACATCTACATGTACAGGAGTCAAAAACTGTCGGCAGCATAAACTAAAGGGATTTTATTTCCCACAGCCACATAATGTTGCAATCTTGTACCTTGCTTTTAATGGCTTTCAAGGCTATACATAGAGCCTCTGAGGAAAAGAAACATTTTCCTAAATATTAGCCTAGTAATCTAGCATTGAGCACTATATTTTTGGAATGCACAGTTCTCTGAATATTTTACACGTTAAAAGTGTTTGTTTTAAAGAGTTGAATATAATAACTGTTTTAATAAGATATGTATTTCAGTTATTTACAGCAACAAGTAGGGGTTTTTTAAAAGCAAGAAACTTGATTTTTGTTATGCTTTTTTAATTTCTGTTTAATACCTGAAAGTGAAACAATTGTGGTTAATTATGTTGCATTAGAATTACTAAGAAAGTTTTATCTAGTGAATATAGTGCTTTTATCTGTTTTACTTTCTATGTTTTTCTTGCAGCACCTTTTATTCCAGTGTCTTTTCATTACAAATTAGTTCTTATAAGCAACTGCTTCCTCTGTCTTTCTTACTCTGATGGCAGAAATGTACTGGGGCACAATTTAGCATTTTAAACACTGTGAATTTTCTGTTATTCCTACAGAGCTGTTTTCCCAAATAACACACACTTGAAACTTCTCTGTCCATTGGTACATTGCAAAGATTAAGAAACTGTAGAATTTTGTAAGAATGAGAAAATCTAATTGAGATTTGGTAACCTCTTCCCAGGTTGTGACACTTCTTTACCACCGAGTCTTTGTTACAGATGAGAATTTACCATTGAGACGGCAAGACTCACAAAGAGGGTCATAGAAGTTTTCACTGTGAACAAGGAGAGGGATTAGAAAGTGGAGGATAGTGTAAAGCAAATCATCTTTTCTGAGCAGTTTCTGCACACAAATTTTTTTGTACCATAGCTTGATTTGCTCTTTGCTAGCAATAGAACATAAATCCTTAGAAACACCATGAAGTACATTAAGGTTTTCATTTCATGTTATGTGTGTTTATTTCACTGCAAGCGAATTCTTTTCATATGATTTCCTCCTCATTCATGTCACAGTGTGATTCACAGTTTCTTCATGTTTCTTTTAATAAGTTGAAGAGGTAGTAAAAGAAAATTTATTTATTTATTTCCTCCACGAAGGAAGAGCGTACAGGATGTATAGAGCTGCAGAAATCAGGTGAAGAGCTTTGATTTCAAGCAGTGAAGCCCAGAACAGCTTATTGTGCTTTTGATAGATGAGATTAATTTAATATCTCCTTTTTAGATGTCCTTCAGACGTTTTCTTACCATGAAAGAGAACACAGAGACAAAATAATATATAAAAATGGTAGAGAGTACTGATGAGGATTACAGTTAAATTACATCTTGATTACTGACTCATATTTTAATGCATTTCTGACCAAGAAACGTCTCAGAATTTGAGTTACTCCTTTTGCTGCTCCTTCCGCAACCTTTCCTACCATCACTGAAGTCCATCTGCAACAGATTCACACAATCATTTAGGCTGGAAAAGAGCTATAAGATCATCTTTACAACAGTTATTCTACAGCTCAGGATGACAATATTGTCCTCTGTTGTTGAGTCTGACAAGGGTCTTTAACATTAAGGGTCTTTAACATTTTTCTTTTTCTTCCTTTGTTCTGCATCAGCTCTACAACACCTATCATGCTTCAAAGTGATGTAAAGGGTTAAAGCATTATAAAAAGTAGTGGCATCTTTAAATCATAGCCATGTCTTGTTTTGGCAAAAACTGTTATTCAGATATCTAGTCTGAAGAAAATAAAATTATTCTTAGCATAGTATCGTGGTTCCAGCCAAGATATGGTTAATGAGTTATTCTGTACCACCTCACATGGCTGCTGGGCACTGGAGGAAGGGAGCCTCTTTCTTCTTCTGAGGAGGGGTTCCTTCCAATTGAGAAAACATGGTGGAGTGTCTTTGATCAGCGATGTTTTTCCCCATGAATAATTTATTTTCTCATACCTTTTCTTATTAATTTTTTGCTGCTACTGGTTTTTTTCTTATGTCATTGTTGTTTCCAGTGATTTTTTCTTATCTCAGTCCAAGATCTTTGCCTTTTGTGCCTCCAATTCTACACTTCATCCCACTACAGGAGGAAAGGGGAGGGGAAGGGGGAGCAGCATATGGTTTTGGAGAGACTCGGTAGGTGCACTGAACTGGGGAATACCCTTCCTAAACCACGACAAATAGGATAGTATTGATGCCTCCTCCAGCCACCTAGAAACAGAGACTAGACAAGAGTAAGGGAATAAAGATAGGTATTTATTTGAAGGGCCTTCAAGGTACACCCTGGGGGAGCCAGAGGCTGCTTCCAAAAATTGGACCCCAAGATGGACGACAGGTCACGAGTTCTTCACACTTTTATAGGTTTGGACCATTTGCATATCAGGGTTAATTCTCCAATTAAAGCCCCAGTTTTAGCCATGTAACGCCCCTCAGCTTGCCCCCCTTAGAATCTTTAGTTTACACATTTTGGGCCTAAAAACAGCCTGGTTGTCCTTGAAGGCAAAGCCCGGAGAGGCTTTGTTATGTCTACCTAGTACGAGAGAGTAGGAATTACAGGCTACAAGGAACTTCAGAGTTACACTCTAAGCAGTACAGAATTTGAAAATATAAAAGTTAAAACCTAAGGCATCAGTATATTAATATCTTGAGCTTAAAATCTTTAGCTTTCTCAAACTGGTCTCCTGCCAGGTCTATATAAGGTCTATATAAGTTTTAATATTTCCCCAGCTTAAAATCCGTGACACATTTGACCTGTAGGAAACAGTGCTGTCCATCCCACAGTTAACAGTTGCAAAAATAAAGCATGACTCCAGAACAGACATCTCCCATTGAATGCCTATTATCTTCTTTGGGAAAATCAGTTGGACAGTAGGAATCTAGAGAAAAACAAGGAAAATTCTAAAAAGCAGAATATGTAACACATCTCTATAGTAAGAACCATGAAGATTTGTTACTCATCAAAAGGATGAGTGCATTCAGCCAGGACACAGATTTTTTTTTTTTTCCAATTGCCATTTGATGCTGTTGACTGCAATCAGATAGGAGAAATCTGTTTCATTGGCTTGCATTCCAAATAAGGCATGACATTGGCTTGCACTGAAAAATAACCAAGAGTTGGAATTTGGCCCCAGCAGGTCTGCATTTCTTGCAGTTGTTCACAGAACTAGATGGAAGAATGAGAATCTACCATTAAAGCAGGAACAAGTCCCTTCCCCCCTTCCACTTCTTGACTTCTCATTAGGTCCTGTTCCTAAACTGGAATGAGAGTATCCTCTTGTGAAAATCAGCCATTTTTTCTATTCTCCAAAGCATTAATTTTACCTCACTCATTCCTAATAGTTTTTGAATAGCCCTTCCTTAAAAATAAAAATGAAAAATTAGAGAGGTGATAGTGAAAATTTTTATCCATTGATGCAAGCCAAAACTCTTCTTCAGACCATTTTGGTCCTCAACAGATAACTGGCAATGACATTTTCAGATGTTTGTAGCACAATCCTTCATACCTTTTTTTGCAGATATTATCAATGGAACTACTCGAAGTTCATTGAAAAAGTATCTGGTACAGGCAATAGTAGACATATGATACATCAAATTTAAAAGGTCTCATTGGTCTCTCCCTATACTCGAATTAAGAACTGTCTTCAGTGGTTGCTTCCAAACTCCTACCAGAACTCCAGGGCAGGGCACCAGATGAGTAATACGCTGCAGCTTCTGTGGGCTAAGGAAACTATCTTCATATTTAAGACAATAATTTTTTATTAGGCTAGTGAAAGGATAGTTAAACTATTAAAAAATATCACTTGATTTACAATGACAGTAACCAAACCGGGTAATTATTGCAAGAAAAAAGTAGCTTTAATGAAACATGTAATGTCAATATACACAAACTTTTTACTGTCTAATAGTTTCTTTGGGGATCTGCTCACTCTTTCAGTACTTCTATAGGTCCTAAAGTTGATGGAGCCAGTCTTCCAAGAAGCAGGTGGCATAGCTTTAGCCTGAGTCACCAACATCCAAAAACTGTCACCATGACACTGTTATGTTCTTTTTATTCATGCTAGGATCCGCTTGGTGATATTTTTATGTTTTTCATTTTTTTTTCTATGTAGAGTGTAGTTTATATATGTTGGATAACTTCCTTTTTGTTTTCCTTAAAACTAATTTTTACTAGGCTTCCAAAATTACATTCCTCTGATCATTAGAAACTGTTTGCTGAAACTATGCCTAAAGCCTGATGGCCTGAAGCCTCTGCTTTCATCCTGTGCCCACATGCCCACACTGTCAAGGTCTTTGCTATCATTCCCCACCTCCAGAGCTACACACTTCATCTTTGATCTAGTGCTACACATAGTTCAGGCTAAAACTGATAACTACTGCATATTATTATCTGTCATTTTAAACAATATATCAAAATGATTGTAACAATTACGGCAATCATAGAAAGGTAACCTAAAACCAGAACAGGTAAAACAAGAGCTGTTTGCTCATTATATAACTGTTGTTCTAAATAAATGAGTTGTCATGGTTTAATCCCAATCAGCAACTAAGGACCACTCAGTCATACTCTCACTCCCACACCAGCAGAACTGAGGAGAGAATTGAAAAAATAAAAGCTAAAAAATCATGGCTGGGAATAAAGACTATTTAATAAGTAAAGTAGCAACCATGCCCACAAGCACCACGAAACAAGGAATTCATTCACCACTTCCCATGGGCAGGCAGGTGTTCAGTCATCTCCAGGAAAGCAGGACTCCATCATGTGTAATTGTGACTTGGGCAGACAAATGCCATTGCTTTGAAAATGCCCTTCCTCCTTCTTCCCCTCACTTTATATACTGATTATGATGTCATATACTATGGAATATACCTTTGGGAAGTTGGGTTCAGCACTCCCAACAGCTGTGTCACTTCCAAACTGATTGTGTCTCCTCAGCGTTGGAGCAGTACAAGCAACAGGAAAGGCCTTGACTCTGTATAAGCACTACTCAGCAATAATGAAAACACCTCTGTATTATCAACATTGTTTTCAGCACAAAACCAAAACAGACCCTCATACTATCCACTGTGAAGAAAATTAACTCTAACACAGGCAAAACTAGCACATGAATAAATCACCTAATGAACAGTTGTCTTCTTACCATGACCAATTCCCAGTTTTGAAAAGGAGGTAGCTCTTGCTCTGCCTCTCACCTGGCTAGGCTCAAGTAGAACATTGTAACTCGGGAAAATTTTCTTAGTTTCGTTATTAACCGCAACCTATAAAGTGAAGTTTGGTAATGTAGCAAGAAAAATATCTGAAAAATTACAACACAGGATCTGAACCAAGCTGGAGACAGAGAATTTGAAGTCAATTGTTCTATTCAGTAGTAAACTACATAAAAGTTTAAGTAAAATTCCAGATTGAAAGATTCTCTGTAGTTTAATACTACCTTGAATTGTCATTACATCAGCCAAGAGCAGTAACTGATAATCTTTTTCTCCTCAGAAAAACAGAAATAAAAGTTGTTACTCTCTCATGTATTTGGTTTGTTTCTAGAAGTACATGTGTCTACATAGGCAATAAAATCGGTTATACACTACATTCAATTAAAAAGCCGTGCAATAACAAGCCAAGCAAAGAACTAGACAAGAACAACTAGCCAAGCCTATAACTTTAAATAGATAAACGTAACTAAACCCAGAACACGTTTTTTACTAACTTTCTAGTAACAGCGTACCGTTTTAAAGTAGTATTTGGTACGTAAAAGTATCCTAAATGAGACTACATTAGCAGTAGGTTCTAAACACTTTTCTTCCCCTTGCCTTTCAGTGTCCTATGTATATCTCCAATTACATTTCGCTGGGTTTCATTGTTTGCAAGGACTCCCTTCTTATCCACTGATATTTGTCATGATGCTCAGTTTAGGAACAATCACACTGGCGTTGGTACAGTCTTTTGAGGCTGTGCTAATTTCCCAGAAACAGCAACCAACAATCCAAAAACAAAAAAGAAAAATCACAGCTTTGTGAATACTAGCATACTTCACCTCTCTCAGGTAGTATTTTAGCACCGGAAATATGAAAATGAAAGTGTAACTCTGAGATATTACGTTAGTAGGAAAGGCATAGAAAGGAACAAAATTCATTCTGTAAAAAACCCACCTAATATTAAAGGGAAGGGCAGTCATTCACGTAGGGTTTTTCTGGACTATTGGCCCCACATTATCCTACCTTTAAGGAACAACTATTTCCACCAGAAATGCTGGAAAACTTATTGCATATATTTGTACTGTTTTTAGCACTGTTCTTCCATCCCTAAATTGATGAATAATTATCTTTTGTCTCTCTGCAATCCTATATAGTCCTTGGATGATGAAGTGGCTGCAGTGGTGTGGAAAACGGGAAAAACAGGGAAAGCCAGAGCTAGACACTTTTGTAAATTCATTGCACATTGCATTTTCTCACATGCTCATATATTGCACATATTCATAAGCTTTCTGGAAAAGAGGTGAGTAGTGAGGTGACAAAGTTTTCTGGTAGCATTAAATTATTCAGGGTAGTAAAAGCAAAATCTGGCAATGAAAAGTTACACAAGTTTACAAGACTGAAGGAGCAGTAAAAGATGAAATTCAGTGGTGATAAATGTAGAATTATGAGCAGATGGAATAACATCTATGTATATAAACAATGAGAGAACCTAAATAACTTATTACCATTCAGGAAAGTGATTCCAGACTCATTGTAGACAATTATACAAAAATATCAGACCCATTCTAGGAAGTGCTCAAAACACCCGAATATAGCATTTTGAATGACTAGGAAAGGAATAAACAACAATTTAAGAGCATATTTAGGGGAATGGGTAAACTTAGTAGTCCTGTTTCTCCTTCTAGTCTCAGCATAATATAGAAAAATAGGCTATGGTAAAAAGAATAATAAAACTTATGGAGCAAGGTTTTTTTGTGCAAAGAGTCTCTATAGCTAGAAAAAGAGGCAGCTGGAATTAGTTAGTCAATAAAGTCCTTAGTGGATTGGAAGACGTGCATAAGTACATCTAAAGAACTTCCTAGGAACCAGATGTTAAAGAATACAAAAGGCAGTATTTTTTACAAAAATCAGCTGAATTGTGAAACTTGTTGCTACAGGATGTCATATATAACAAAATACAAATAGATTCATAGACAGATCTGTGAAAGAAGAATGCCTGTAAGCAATCAACTTATACAGACAGTGATGCACTCTATTGCTTTTTACCAGCTGAAGTCTGCATGGTCCTTTATGAGCAAGGTTTCCATTTTCCTCACTGGTGGAAGGTTTAGAACTCTTTGACTGATGAGATGAAAAATTCACAACAATGGTTTCAGAGATATTAGAAGAACATTTTCTCTGTGGGATAGAGTTTGAAATTAAAGCCCAAAACAAGACTTTTTTTTTTTTTTTTTTAATCTATAAGACATTAAGCAAATGCCTATTTGGACAGAGAACTAGGGAGAAAAATTAGTACATATGGTTGCTGAGGAACACAATGCAGGTATCTCAGTATGCAGCTGCAGTGCAAGCTGCAAGTTGAGCTCTGGGTTGCAGGACCCCCAAAAAAGAGGCCATGAACTGCTGAGCCTTTGCATAAAAGGATCCAGGGACCACAGCCGGGGGACCAGACACTCAGAGACACAGCAGGAGCCGATGACCCCAAACTTTTCCACACTTAGACTGTGAGGGTATAAAACAGTTTCCTTTGCTCTGGGTCCCTCCTTAGAGGTACCCAGCTTGAGCTGTTATCTGGTTATTTAGTTATTTCACCACATTTAAATTATTTGAAGGATCTGGACATCTGAGACTCTGCTGTGGGAGTGGAGCTGGGGTCAGGCTGGTAAGGATACCTGGTCTGAATGTGTGAGTGTGGTGCATGTAGCTGTGGAGGGCTTTGGTCCCAGGTCAGGTGGTGAGGGGTATGACTGCCAGAGTAGCCACTGGATTGTTGGAGAAGGAAGCTTCCTTAACATGGTAACTTACATTGTAGAAATTTTAGACTAAGTTTTAAAATTGAGTATATATATATATCTACTGTACAAGCTTGTTCCAGCATAGGCAAGAATGCATTATCTGTGATGTGCTATCAGCATTAATTAGAACGAATGAAACATCCTTTTAAAATACCTCACTATGTATAAAATAATATTTTGTGTACAATTTTTTTTTCCCCAATGCACAATTAATTGGTTAGGATGGGTAAGAATATTTGAAATTTTTTTGGTACCAAAACCTTGTGTTGCTGATCTAACATTGGGCAACATAAATGTCTAGCTGACAGCACTACACAATGTATTTCTAAACAAATATACTATTAAAAGTAAATTTTTTTTTTGAAAAATTGCAATGACCTTAACTTGCAAGGAAAATGATGACTTTTAAATGGGAATTCCAAATGAAGACCTCATTTATATTGGGGATATCGTCCAGCATTCAAAGCTATCCCTTTTGTTACTGCTGGGAGAAAGAGTCAAAAGAAAAGCCAAATATCTAGAGGTAGCAGTGAAAGCTGTGCAGTAAGGAAAATTTTTTTTTTCTACTAATGAATACTGATGGAAGAAAGACAAACAAAGTGCAGGAAATTACTGTGAAAGACTGGGAAGTTTAGTCTTTAGACATGGAGCATAGAGACAATGTTGATTAAAAATGATTGCAGCTGAAAACAAGATGATTTTTTGGACTGTCTATGACATCATGACGTATGTTTCAGCTTACTTGAGAAGTATTTTTGTAGCACAAGATGAAACGTATGTGGTACATGCCCTGATAGGTGCATGTGGTCACGTGAAAGTACAAAGTCAACTGGAATAATGTTGGAGGAGTGTGCAGTATGAAGTTTCATCCAGATTGCCTTTGCGAGCAGTCCTGGAGTGAACTATCCTAGAATGAGCTCCTTTTTAGAATACTAGTAAGTAAAGCAGCATCTGTGTAGAGAAAGAACTTGAATGGCTTAAAAGAACAGTGTCAGCACAGAAACGAGGCAGATCACACACTACAGTCAAGCTGATGGACTTAGTCCAGCTCTTTCTAGCAAGAAAGGCTCATGCTTTCTGATCTGTAACTCCCAGACAACAACCCACCATGAAGAAATATCTTTGGAATAGTTGAAAAGCACTACCACAGAGATAATTGAAGTGATTGTTTCTAACCCAACGCGCCTTCAATGTTGCATTCATATACCCAGGTTTTTTCAACCCTCCCTGTCCATCTCCTATAAAAAGAAGACTAGCATATGGTGTATCCGCTCTTCAGTGAGAAAACACGGCTGCCTTCAGCTGTTCCAAGGGGCAAGGCATAGTAATTAGTTATTGAAGTATTAGTTATTATAATTAGTTATATACACGTAAACTTTCTGGTTTACATTATTTCTCATAAAAATCGGTTTCAATGTGAAAGCAACAAATATGATTCCATATTTTTTTTAGCTGTGAGCCTCAGGCAGCAGATGAAAACGGAACTTAAATAATTTGACCTAATTTTCTGGCAGAAATCCCTAGTGTGAAATTGGCAGACAAAAAAGTAATAGTGATTTGTATGTGAATTTTATGTACATTGCAACTTATGTATTTAATAAACTCTGCCTTTTCTTGCAGACGTTAAATTCTTTAAAATATTATGCACTACTCACCTATCCTTAGCCTTCAGTTTAGGGAAATTCACATTATGACATTTCTATAAAAATAGAATAGTTATGAATCTATTTGGTTGTTGTAAAGTGAGACAATTTGCTTTCAGAAGAGATGGTATTTTTTCTAAATACGTATAATTAACCTTGTAAACAGACATTTTCTTAATTCCTTCATGGCGTTATCTAATCTTATTCATACTTTATTATATCTGTAGTTTCCTTTATGTTCTTCATCACCGTGGCATTTCAGTGCTTTCATCGATCTTATTATCTGTAAAATAAGTGCTTGCCTTTACCACATATCAATTGATAGCATAGCTTCACTGGAAGAGAGATGAGGATTTTTAAGATATGACAGAAAAAGCCATGGTAAAATAAAAGGACCATTTTACACAGATCAGACTATACGTGATTAGGAGTATGAAGGATTTGTATAAATGTACATTTTTTAACAGTATAAATGAATCAAAATCTAACCTGTACTGTGTAGAGCAAAATGTGTCCATCACAGAACCCTTATATAAGTGTCTGCAGGCCATCTTTCTCTCTTATGCTTTCTGTACAGCAGTATGATCATTAAAGAGGCTTGTTTCCTTGTTTCACCTGCTCTTGATTATGACTGAAATGGCCAATATTCCTAATGTCATTTATATGGAAAAGATTGTGTTTCCCTTTAGAATTCCAGGGATTCAAATCCTGGTATAGCCACTGAATGTGCATGAAAGAACCTTTAGCTGCCTTTTACATCACTCTTTTTTGTCTTATCTTCCTCAGCTTCATTTCACTCAGTTGCCCCTTTTGACACTGAGGTAACAAGAGCTGCCATTTAGACACTTTTCAACCAAGAGGTATCCCAGTTGTTGTCTGTAGAGTTGGCAGCCGTGTACTGAAAAATTTCCACATGAGAGGAATTCCTTGTAACAATGGATTTACAGAAGTTAAACATGATTTCCTTAAAGCCTGTATTAACTCCTGACATTACAGTTCTAGCACAAACTCTGTCCTGGTGCTCCTTGGCAGCTAAGAACCAAGACAGATGGAGATTCTTTGATCTGGGAAAACACGGACTAAACTTTTTGCAGAGTTCTTGTCAGTTATATTTAACATAAATTTGGTCACTCTTGAAAACTAGTTCCACTCTATTAGATGAACGAATTTTTATAACCTGACTATGGATCTCAGAGATTCTTGATTTTAAGATTATTTGGAGTAAAAGTGCTGAATCAGAAAAGAAGTACTGATTGCAGCTTTCTGATTTGTATTTTCTGGCACTTGAGTGGGACATTTATGAGCAGCTTGGATGTAAATCAAAGTAGTCAAAGGGAATCCCTCAATTTTCTAACTCCAGATGTTCACAAAGCTGGGGTTTTAAAATAATTCCTGTGGTCCATCATACCAAAAGGAGTGGTAACACTAACATTATTAGCATTAGAATGTACTTCTAAAGCACCTCAGAATGCATGCACTTACAAACAGAATAAATTTTCAGGAGTTGATATGAGTTAACACAAGTTTCAGTTATTTCTGGAGTGCTTTAATGAGGGTTTTTAAGCCTTCTCTTGTCACCCCACTTTCATCCAGAAAGAGGTCATGGAGTTTGACAATTAAACAATTTCTTGTTCAGTTCAAGCCCTTTTCTTTCTTTTCTGCTTCAGAATATTTATATTAGTTTTATCGCTAACAAATATGATGAGTGATCTGCAGGTCTGTACAAACCCACTAAAACAGTGACAATTTTCAGAACCATCTCATATAAACTGTGTTCCTGATTTTGTGTCAGCCTTGGTTGAGTAAGTGGGAGAAATTCAAGACAACCCAAAAATGACACAGAAGAAGCAGAATCAGTGATAAACCATAAATCGCCACAAATAAGGCCCTTGTTCATTAAGTGCTGATCATCCGGGAAAGTCTTAGTAGCATAAAGAAACTCTTTGCAAAGCTCATTAAAGTTGGGAGAGAAGAATCCCAGACATGTACTGAATGAAGTCAGTATACACTTCCTCATCTCTAATTGGAGAAAAAAAATCTGTAAATGTGCATTCAGAAATTCTACTTTCATGCTAATTATCTCTCGCTTTCTGTACCACACACTTCTTTAATTTTCTTAGAGGTGTTAGAAATCTTTGCTAAAGTTAAGGGCTGCCCGCTGAAAATTAGTCAAACTGAGCCTGCTAATAATTCAAATATAATTTGAAAATTAAAGAATGTTGTGGGTCAAGGCTGGAGAAGAAAATTTAAATAACAGCAACAAATACAAATTATAAGTTCATGTAAGTCAACAATCTCAAAACCTGCAGAATTCAAACTCCTAGGGATCTCTTTTTTTCCAGTGGTCACAAAAACACTCTGCTTGTTTTGTGTTATGTTGAGAAATAACTCTTAGCAGAGCATTTATTAAAAGCACAATTAATAGTGTATGTGTATGCAAGATGAGTTGGGAGCAAAAAAATCATATTACAAAAGACTTTTCAAGTTTCCCATATTTATTTGATCAAAGAGAAAGATCACTTTACTGAGCTTTAAGCATTTAAGTCTTCCAGATCAATCAGATATCTTACGCATTCCTGAAAAAGCTTGGGCTGAAGGGAGGCTTAACACCACATCCACATGCTCTAATACAATCTGAAAAATAGCTCTTCCATAGTACATGTACATTTTCTCTTCTTTGCAAACTCATAGGCTCACAAGGCAATAAAAAGTTATTTTCTGAATAATTATGATCAGAGGGCTTTTACTTTTTTACATGCCTTCACTTTCACAAAAGAAGTTATCACCAAGAAAAGCTGTAGAGGCCCCGAACATTCTCTGAAGACAATACTCAGTATTTGGGGATGGTACAATGAGGGTATTGCTAGAGGAATATTTCAATGATACAGGAAAGAGCTATGCCAATGACTCATAGAAGGCAAATAATCCTTTTTCATCTGATACAGTTGGTTTTTGCCTGTTCTTTTTCTGTAGGACACTACATTTACTCTGGTTTTTGATCATTGTACTGACATCTGACATTAACCAAAGAGCATTATGCAGTATATTATGACATATATGGTAGTCGTAAAGCTAAGTGGTCTTTGGATGATTTTACACTAAATATCTTACTTGCCCATGTGCTCCTGTGTCTTTCTAGTCTCTCAGTTGTTTAATTTTCAGGTTGCTTTCCTTCTCTCAAATCAATTTTTCGGCCCACAGTCTAACACGCTGTTAGAAGAGTGGTAGGCCAAGGAGATTGACTACATGTAAAGACAACACAGAAAATTATGCTAGTATGTAGAAATCACAAATTTTATACTTGTACGTGCTGGAAAAGCAACATTAGGAACCTCACTCAAAATATAAGATGTAAAGATTTTTTTTAAAATTACACAGCATCTGTCAGCAAGTCTAAAGCAATTGCTAGTGAAAACTGTGATTATTTTGAGGTGTGTGTGGTTATACTTGCATTTTTATAAAGCTGAAATTATGGTGTTACACATTAGTATGCATATATTCTCAATATTTAGATGCTGTGTATGACTAAATTCTGCATGAAAAATACTGTGCTATTGATTGAACCAGTCAGGGTTCAAGTGTGGTGATAGTCTTCAATTTTAGTTACTCATTTTTATAGAAATCTTTAAAAAGAAATCAAAAACATGCCTTTTCTTTTCTTTTTTTTTTTTTTAGGTTTCTAATTTTCAGTACCTCAGGGTCTAGAACTCTTCAGAGTAAATTTCACCCTGATGTTTAGATAATAGGGAGGCTACACAGAAGGCAAATATTTTATTTTTCTTGGGCAGTATATCATATTTTATTATTTCACGTTTCTGTAGACTATTCCTTTCAGCTGTGTCAGTTTTTTCTTCTTCCTCATACTGATATATGATTATTGTCCCAAGTAATGCCAGACAAGACAAGTCTGCTTATCTATATTTTATTTCTAAACACCCTTTTTCCACCATCTTAATGACAAATAGATCTAGTTTCAGATCCAAGTCACCACTTTCACTTGTTCTTCAATAGGACAAAACTGACTTAATTTAGCTGTATCTTTTAACATTTAAGAAGAGGGATGTAGAATATTGTTTCAAAAGTGTTTGCACACATAGCCATTATCACAACATAGTGATCACATAAGTTGTCCTGCTGTATCGCTCCAAATGAAACGACGACTCAAAGATTTTCAGGTTGTCTGTAGAAGTACTGAGGATAGACTTATCGTTGAGTAACTGAAAAAGTCTGGGCATAGCTAATTTTACGACTGTTGAAAAAAATAGTAGATGGGAGATCTTTTCACTCAGCATCAAGGAAGGCTCTTTGAATTGTAATAACTGAATGACATAATGCCTGTAATTTGCCAAGACTTACAGTTCAGTAGTGAAAGTTGAAACACAACATTGGTACTCAGTGCATTACGTACGTTTTTGTGAAATAAAGAGAATATATGAATCATACCGGTTAATTTTTGTCATTTTGCAAGATCCAGCAAGTTTCTTACTTGTATGTCAAAATGCCAAAAATTTCAGATTCTCTTATTAAACACACAGTTCTACTTGCATTAATAAACACTTTTAGCATTTTTCATGTTTACTGTTATGTTGGACTGCCTGTTAAACACCTATGGGGAAAAAATCCTCTTTTTGGTATCAAGCAGATGGAGGTAAACACACAGTTATATTTGTCATGATACATTTTCGAGATATCTGTGCCCAAGCATAGTCAAAATGGTTCTGCAGGGACCACAAATGTCAGCAGTTTTATTTATTTTATTATTTTTATTATTTTTATTATTATTATTATTATTATTATTATTACTACTACTATTATTATTGTTGTTGTTGTTGTTGTTATGGGGTGGTGGTTGTTGTTGTTGTTATTGTCATGATTGTTATACTATTGGTATTATTATTGTTGGGGTGTTTTTTCTGACCTGAAATGATTTCACATGAGCACAAGAGTTCAACTCTCTCTTTTGAAACATATCACCGGTTATTCTTGAGTACTTAACACAAAATGGAAGGGGATTCATCGTCCCTTACATTAAGCATCTAAAATACAATTTAACTTTTCTGTCTAGTCAATAATAAAGGTAACTCCTCTGGGGGATTTTTTACATTGTAAGACATAATATCCAGGATATAAATTTTCCATATGTTTGGATCATTGAGGAAATGTAGTTGATTTGCTTAATAGAAGCCGTCTAAGATTTAAATTGTTAAAGGCAGATGAGTTGTAATAACTATAACCAAATTATTTAATGTTTATGCAGAGAGCCAGAGATAAATCCACCAGTGCTGCTCTTTAGAATACTTCCCTTTAATCAGAAAGAGCCACAATGTATAAGAGGTGACCTGGGCACTATAACTACCACTGTAACACTGAGTTTGTGGGTTCAATCTTAGTATGGACTAATTACCTAGGAGTTGGACTTGATGATCCTTGTGGGCTGCTTCCAACTCAAAATAATCTGTTAAATAGCAATGGAAATGGGGAGTGGGGTTACAGGGTGGTGTTCCTAACTGTGTTTATGTCATTATCCAAATTCAGAGTAATTACTCCTCTTTTGATTGAAAGGGCTCACCTCTACCACCTTCATGGGAAAAAATAAAGGAAACTGTATGAAGAATAATGCCATATAAATGCAGAAGAATTCCAGTTTGAATCTTTTGAGTTCTACATGTCACAAACAGACATATATCTGGAGATGTAATTGAAAATTTGAATTTTAATCTCTTTATGTAATGCATTTTTTGTGCCTACTTTTAAGTAGATTTAAAGAAAACATCAGATCTTTAAGTTTTTTTCTCATGACTCCTCAGCAGGGTCAGTATTTTTAGATATTTATGTTTCCTTACTTATTTTCAAGATCAAATACCTTTCTGGTAAAAGGAAAATAATAAATTGCACTTCGTTTCTGTTGATTTTGAAGACTGTGAGCCTAATATCAGGTCCAAGAAAGCAGCATAAGCTAGTGATGATAGCTACTTTTACACTGTAGAACTTCTATAAATTATTGGGAATAAATCCATACTGTTTCCTCATTCATTCAGGTAGAAAAAAAAATATTACCTTATTTGTTAAAGAAACCATCAATAACCCATCCATTCTCCAGAATGAAAAGCCATCAGTCTTCTAAACTGAACTAAACAAAGCTTTATGTAAGGATTTGCTTTCCCCTATGTATCTTGGACAAGATATACACATCGTGTATATGTTTTTTACCTCTCATTAAGAAGCATAGAAGCATCATCAACTCTCAAAGTAAGCAAGCTAATATTATAATCTTCCTTATCATGTTTAAGTACTTAATTAGATCAATAACAGTGGTCTAAATCCTCTTCTCAGAGCTTCTTCCACTGAGAGCAAAAGACTACAGCTGGAATAGGGATGGATCCCAATGACCTTATATATGTTATGAAAACTTACAAAAATATTTTTCAGAAGTTTATTTCATACAACAGAAAACAAATTTTAAAAATAATGGAAAACAAAAGGTAAACAAAAGTAATAAAAATGAAATAATTTTTCTTAAACTTCTCAGGATATCTTATAAAGAGCCTCCATACTTTCTCAGCATGCATTCAGCTTTAAAATGGCTGAAAAAAAGGGTGGAGATTGCATTACAGCTGCTCTGATCATCACCTTTATAAACGTTTCATTTTTATTTTCCTAGAAGAATAAGAAAATGAATAGAGCAAAGATTTATGTCATTGAATGTCATAGCTGATTACCCCTAGAAATGAGAAGAATGCAATTTTTATGACTTTATTTAAAGCCAAGCTATTTTTCATAAGTAAATACAGCCAGGACAGACAGCTTTAATTCTTAAGAATGTATGGAACACTGTGGTGTAAATTTTTAAATGATGATATGTTTTTTTAGATTCAGTATTTTTCTAAATAAAACAACTCTAGTATGAATAATATTTCTGTTGTAATTTGCAACTATATTAAGACAATAATTTTTCTTAGTAAGATGCAGGCACTATGAACCATTTGAAAATACCATTCACTGATAATTTACTTCGAGGTAATACTGGAATACAATACTTACGATTACAAGAAACTGGCTTCTTCTTCCATCCAGTGGAAAGAAGTTGCATGGAGAATTAGACATGTGAAGAATGTGTAAAAGTTAATGAAATTAAAGGCTCATATATAAACTGACACCTAACAGTTGTGTGTCTGGCACTCATTTTTATCTTTATCTTTGTAGGATAGATACAAATAGTCAGATTTATGTTATACAAATTTTCTGTGCATGGCCAACACAGGTAATGTCTCCAAAGACCTCCCAACTCCCTGCTAGAAGTCTGCCTGATGAATTACTTCTCTTTGAATCCATTTTTGCACATAAACACACACACACATTCTTTGTAGCAACCAAGAAGAGGGGTATGCAAGAAGGCAAGCCCATACCCAAAGACGTGTTTGTGAGAGAGCAAAAGGTATATCCATGTAGCTGGTTCCAGTCACTGAAAGAAAGTTCTGCTCTGAACGCTGTGTGCATAAATCTGTGTTCAGGTTCACAGACTTAGACATCGTGTGCCCTGGCATAGTGACACCCAAGAACAGGGGCACATCATTTTTATTGCTGATTTAGTTATCACTAAAATATTCACAGTGAAACAGTGAGTAGAGCAGATATATTCTAGGAGTAAGCACAGACAAGTATGGTTATTTGTTTAATAGAAATTCTCATATGTTGAAATTAAACTAAAGTTGATTCCACTGTTATGCACAGATGCCTTCATTTTCTAGTTAATCTTTTCTTTGAAACCTCATTAGGAGATTCTTTGCTTCCTGTAGTCATTATATTTCTGGGCAGGAAGCAAGGAAATTCCACTATCACCTACCACTGAACAAAAAAAGATGGACAAAGAAGAAAACAGAGATAATGCTATCGTGAAGTTTAATATGACAGAAATCTACACTGCAAATCTGCAAAACTGGACAGCAAGCTAGCGTCGAAGTCCTCATAACTTAAAACTTCAATGGAGCTCTGAAGTAAAGCACACTTGAGTTTATCTTAATTATTCTAACTAGTTTTTCAGCAGCAGGTGGAGCTTTCAATTACTTTGAGAAGTGAATACAGGAGCTCTTCCCCATTCCAGACTCCATTCCAGTAGCTCCCTTGGAGAAGGCCATGTCAGTGTCTGTAATCTGGGAAACTACAAGCAGATTGCACATTGCTGTACCGTATTCTTCTCAATGCTCGTGGTTCACCATGGTTGAAAAGTTCATCCATCTGTGAAGTCAGATACCTGACTTGGCCAGAGTTTTGGAGAGCTACCTGCTCCTTTCCCTTATAATGATCACAACTGAAAAACCTGAGCATTTTCAGGTGCACCAAGTTTCTGATTGATCAAAAACTTAGAAAATGACTTATTGGAAGTAAAAGATTAAAATAGGAGTACTTATAAATGAAATTCCCCCTTGTTCATGTATCCTGTCAGAATAGCCTCATTTGAATTTGGATCTCAACCACCAGTTTTCAGTAGTTTGTTAGATTACAATCAAGAGAAGGCTTTGGGGTCACCTAATTGTAGACTTCCAGTACCTGAAGGAAGCCTACAAGTAAGATGGAGAGAAATTTTTACAAAGGCATGTAGTGATAGGACAAGGAGGAATAACTTCAAACATAAAGAGATGAAGTTTAAATATTAGGAAGAAATTTTTACTGTGAGGGTCTTGAGGCACTGGAACAGGCTGCCCAGGGAAGCTGTGGATGTCCCATCCCCGGGGGTGTACCAGGCCAGGCTGGATGGGACTCTGAGCAACCTGCTCTAGAGGAAGGTGTCCCTGCCCAAGGCAGCGGAGTTGGAAGCAGATGATCTCTGAGGTCCCTTTCCAACCCACACCATTCAATTATTCTGTGATCCAGCAAAATTCAGCAAGCAAACATTCTCTGCAGCCTGCCTTTCCTCGCCTTAGCATCCGAGTGTTCCTTCAGAGTACTCCTTTTTGTCCTCTTCCCTGTAGCTAAAACACATTATTTAGAATATTCGAATATTTAACTGAAAAAGTTTTCTTGGGTAAATTGCTGGGTTTTCCCCACATCTCCTACTAATAATAAAGATCCAGAAATAGTGACACCTTGTTGGTTTCTTTTGCAAGAACTCACAGGACATGAAAATTCAGCTAATCAAAACAGCCACTCCAAAGAGAAATGAAACATCCTTCAATATTAAATTGCATACATTTGATAGCAGATGACTTGTTGTCCATCACATAAGCCCTTATTTCACAAATTCCAGTAGACAGAAATAACTTAAACATTCCTATTTCTCCCTCAAATACCAGCTATTTATAAAATGTACCTCATTCAGGCAGAAATATAGGCAGTGGGTTAGAAAATGGTTGCTTATTTTTAGACATCACTATGTATTCTTGCTAGAGCCTGAGAGCTTCATTTACCTTAATTGGATATGATTTTTCTGGTTACTAACATTCCGAGCATGCTGGTAGCTTCTGCATAATCTGTCATACCTTGCTATTGACATAAGGACAAAACTGATATGGTTGGTAGGGATTGCGGCAGTGGTGAGCAAAAAGATTCAAAATGAGCTACTAACACTAAAAAACCCCACCGGTGCCAGGTGCAAGTTTAACATCCTAAGAAATTTTATGTGTTAGAACAGGGTTAGTTGAAAAATATGCCCCTTGAGGAATCTTCTCCTCACTAACTCTCATATTCCCAGATTATAATGAGCACTGAATTCCAATCAACCCATTTACTAAGGAGTATAAATTCCATATTACAAGTTTATAATGGGAAAACACTTAACCTGGAAATGAAACCCCTGTGGAAAAAAAACCCAAACAAACAAACCCCAAGGAACAAAACAGTCTATTAATTCCCTAACTGTAAACTGACAGTTTTATTTCGCGTTAGTTTTCGAAAGTTCTTTAACAAGTGTGGAAATACAACTGAAGAATTCTGTCAGGCTATGTGTCTATGATATTTCAATGGTAAAACTTTTAGCATACGTGTATTCCTACACAAAATTACAAATTATTTGTCTGTTTGTTCCTGTGGAAAAGCGCTGATATTTCTGTTCAGTTCTATACTAATACTCTTGATGACTTCCTGTAACATTAACCAATAATAGAAACAACAGAAATCAATGCAGCTTTGAAATATTGCCATATATTTGAAATTGCCATAAATTTGAAATATTGCCAAATATTCAGCAGCAAAAATAAGCTTGAAAAAAGCCAGTCTATGCAGTGTACCTCTAAATGCTTTTGAGAATTGTGCTAGCATGGCAGACTAACAGATTTTTGCTCTGTAGGCAGCTAAGGCTACACATTTTATATGGTGTGCTTGGCAGTAACTGATACATTACCTTAATGTTTCTATTAAAGTATTAAGAGTGGATTCAGTCACAGATACTCTGGTGAACATCTGGCATAGCTCCACAGGGGATCTTTGGAGTTATTCTAATTTATATTGGTGTCACTTGATGTCACATTGATGAAAATTTGGTCTTATAATCCTCTTCTACTCCCCAAGTTGTTTCAGCTTGCAGCTTTGTGGCTAACAAGAAATTTTATGCTGATAAGTAATTTTTCCCCAATTCTGATGTTCTCAGCAAATCTTTGACTTTGTAAGGACATATGGGAAGGTTTTGTTTAGCTTAGAAAAAACATAACTCTGGAGAAACATTAAGCATAGTTCATAAATAATAATGCAGAGTTTTTTCTGATGTAATTGCATAGTATAACTTTTAAAAAACATAGTTAATGTTAGTGGACTGTTGTCTTGTTTGTAGCCAAATTCAATAAAACAAAGCCACCTTCTATTGAAACACAGGAAAATCTCAGAGAGCACCCTCAGCAGTGAAGTAATTGCGTAGGTAAAGAAAACAAAAATAAAAATAATATCCAGAGCCTACTTAGAAGTAAGAGTTATCTGATGGATTTTAACATTTTATTTCTTCAGGTATTGCTTAATTTCTTGACTTTTGGGGAAGGTGGTACCCCTCTGCATATTACGGACAGGTTTCCATCAGCCATACTTGCAATTAAAATTGTAGGTTAATAACTCAGGCAGATTCTGCTTCCTTCTCTAGAAGATTAAGGTTAAAAGCCTCTGTGGTTGAACAATACATGAGTAAATGGAAGAAGTCTTGGAGGAAATAGATATATGACGTGTATTCATGAAGCTGAGTGCCAAGCTAGAAAAGCACAGGAAATGATCAGAACTATTGTAGGGAAAGTTGGACTTAGCTCAACACAAACAAACCACAGGGTGACCTTTGTTTTAGATAAATGGCTGTATTGGTTGACTGGGTCAACAAGCGTTGAGAGCTGAGTGGGTGTATCTGTTGTGTAAACGGTTTTTCCAGTGTTAACCAAAAGGCTGTGAATGCCTTCTCGGATTAACATGAAACAATCAGAGAATCACAGAACAAGCTGAGTTGGAAGGGACCCACAAAGATCATAGAGTCCAACCCCAGGCCCTGCACAGCACCATCCCCAAGAGAAGAGCATACATGGCTAAGCCCAACCCAGTGTAAACACCAACTGCCGCGATGCCGCCGGCCAGCCAGTGATGACCACTAGGCACCGGGCAATCACCAGCGTCGGAGGAGGGGACGGAGGCTGCTCAGGTGCAGGAGGGCACGCGAGGTCCCAGCTCGGGTTCGCCTTGCCCACCGATGTAGAGGGTGCACGGAGGAGAAAGGACGAGGCAGAGGGAGCTCTTTGGGGAAAAGGCGAGGGTTTATTGAGGCAGAGGATCCAACATGAATTGGGGAAAGGCACGAAGAACTCCCCGAAATGGCTGTGACAAGGGGTTTTATACCCCTACAAAAAAAGGGCGGGGAAAACACCGAACAACCAATGGGGTGACAACAAAGGGGAGTTACAAAGGCGGGGAAAGGGATGCACAGCCAATAAGAATACAGGGAAGCAGGGAGAATTAGCATGGGCCAACAGAGGCTCAAACAACACAGAAGTTTCCAGAAGGGGAACCAAATATGGGGAAAAGGGGAGGAGAAGGCAGTGGCCAATTACAGGCCCAGGATCTGCCTGCCAGACAGTTCCACAGCAATCTCATGGTTCCTGGGGTGTGTGGGCCTCAAACCACTGGACCTGGTCTTGTTGGCTGTGGTGTCGGCCATAGCGCACCGCAACAACCAACCAGCCCATGGAATGGACTTTGAAAAGAGAAATGGTCTTGAGCTGGCTTCAACCCATGTATTTCTTCTTGATGGCTATGGACACCCAGTGTCATGACAGTGAGCATGTAGAGATCAACAGGAATCATATTTGTATCATGCATATTGCAATTGCTATAATCTGCTCAGTGTACTTGCATTGTGATTCAGTGTACTGATACATCTCTTGGATAGAGTCAAATATATACATGTAAGTGAACTTGATATTAAGCATTAAACTCTCCCCATGCAGAATATTAAAAATGAACCTTGTCAATTAATATTGGACTCTGACAATCTGCTAACAGAAATGTGAGAATTTTCTAATCATTTTTATGTTGCTTCTTATATTCGATATGACTAGAAAAGTATTTTGAATGATAGATTATCTCCTCTACTCACCTAATGTCTTCTCAAGACAGTTTCTAAATAATGGGTGAACAAGCAATGTTACTTGTTACACGAAAAGTTAATTCAAAAACAACTGTTCAGATTGGGCAAGAAAAGCAAAGAATAAGGGGTTTTTTTGCTAATATCAACAGTGCAATCCTGAGTTTTGTAAAATAAGATAAAAAGATCTTACTGAGCTTACAGCTCTGTCAGAATGCAAATATTTTTCCATGGAGGTATAATATTTCTTGACACTTCCAGTGTGTTTTGTTATCCTGCTATCTGTACTATTTTTTAAATGCTTAACTAATCAATCAGCTTAGCATTGCAGGGATTAAGTTCTGACCTCAAATGAAGGAAACCACACTGTTAATTCTTGCAGGTTTTTTGCAAGCTATACAGTATTAGATGTTTATAGTTATTCATAAAGATATCATTGTTAGTTATGTGTAAAAGTACTTAAGTGATTTTTAAGTCAGCTAATTCAGAAATTTTTTTTTTCAAATTTTGGTATTAAGTTTTGCTTTCTGTTTTGAAAAAAGGCCAGAAGTGGATGCCTCATAAAGAAGTAGAACAGGTATTTGCAATGCTTTCCCTTTGTTAGCCTCCAAGTTTTCCAACTATATCCATCTCACTGGTTTTCATGAGCCTGCTAAACTTTCTCTACTTCCTCACCCTATTTTCCTTCTAGTTATACAACAAGTAGGAGTTGTTTCTCTAGTTTAGATTATAAATGGTACTATCTTTCAGACTTGCAAGATTTTACTCTTAATTTGTTGAACCATGTGGTTCCAGAGTATCGCGGTGATATGGGGTGTCACTTTTCTTGCTCTCTTCTCTTCGCTTGCTGTCCGTTTAATTGTGGTTTTTGCAGCAAAGTCTGGCTTCAGTGATGAGTTGGGAGCTAAGGAGCTTGGCAAAGGGTTCTCTGTCTCATAAAGCACTGATGGCACAATCCCACAGCTCACAGTACAAACGTTAGCATTTCAATTTTTAAAATAGCATAGAGTAGCAAATAATAACATAAGACTCACTCAAGACCTGCTATTTCTGGAAATATGTGATCTGTTTCCAGAAGCTTGAAGAGGAGCGACTCAGAGCTTGTGACAGAGAAGACTTTCAGTTGTCCTGATCTCTTTTTCTCCTTTTATATGCCACAAACTTCTGCTAAATGAAAATCCTCTCTCCTCTCTGTCCACTTGGTGAACCAACTCATATTCTCCATATTTTAGCTTTCTTAATATCCAGATTTCTGCTCAAGGTCTTCTTTTATGCTTTTCTTGCTGCTTGACCCCTACACAGCAATCAGTTTTTCATAAAAACTACATATTTCCCAGTGGGGATTAAATAATCAAAGCTGCATTTATTCCTGGTGGGTCATGTTGATTATCATTAAAAAAAAAAAAAAAAAAAAAAACCAAGAAAAAAAAAATCAATTCTTTTTTCTCAAATGTCATACTCTTCATGAAATTTGTTAATGAAATGAACTTTAAAATCTAGCTTGCAATAAATGAGTGCATATATCTGTGATGTCACTTGCTCTGTACAAAGGAGATGAAACAAAATGGTGTTTGGAGTTCTCATTTACATACATTAATCTGTTTATTTCTATTCCTTTTCAGTAAGTGCTTGATTTATATTTAAGCAGTTTGTAGCCTGCTACAGTGAGATGCCTTATTTCTGATACAATAGTGTGCATAATGTATTCTTTGACAGTATGTTTACTATAATCTATGAGGAAACGCTATTTATTCATACAGCCACTTATAAGAAAGTCTGCCATTTCTGAAATAAAACCTAATGATAAATAATGCCACTTATGCACATGCATCCAAAATTAAATACAAGTCCCTGTATTTTCAAGAAGGTTAGGGTACATCAGCTATACTACAATCTAGCATAAAATTACTTATTTAGAAGCTAAATTATCCCTGCCAATTTCCACTTAAAACTTAAACTATTACCTTCCTCTATTTAACAAAATACTAAACTGGGAGAGAAAAAAGAAGAAATTTATAAAAACGTTCATTCCGGTGATCACAGTTTTGATGGGCTGTGTGGGCTATAAGACAGACCCCTTTTAGGATGCCAAATGATTTCCATTATTATGTTTCCTTTAATCATCTGTCATTAAGAAAATCACTGTTTCAAGACATCCCACTGCTTGATATGAGAAATACGTATCAAAGTTATATGAATCCCAGAAAATGTAAAATTATTGTAGCTTTCCTATCTGAAATATTATTAAATTTTATTCTTTAAAATAATACTTTTTTGCCTAAATTTTGACATGTGGGCATTTATGATGCTAGGTCAGATTTATCTCTTTAAACGCAGGCCTAAATTATGAAATAAACAATGTCTGAGCCAGATGTTTAAATTTGTCCTTATAGTCAATGAAGAAATATGGGCAATTTCAGCACAAAACCCTTTCAGTTTTATCACTCTCTACAACTACCTGAAAGGAGGTTGTAGCAAGGTGGATGTCAGTCTCTTATCCAAATATGTAATAGGACAAGAGGTAATTACCTCAATGGCACCAGGGGAAGTTTAGGTTGGATATCAGGAAAAATTTCTTCTTAGAAAGTGTTGTCACACGTTGGAACAGGCTGGCCAGGGAGGTGTTTGAGTTGCCATCCCTGGAGGTATTTAAAGACGTGTACGTGTGGCACTTGGGGACAGGTTTAGGGCTGGACTTGACAGTGCTGGGTCAATGGTTTGACTTGACGATCTTTTTCAATCTAAATGATTCTACGATTCTAGGTGTCCTCAGATGAATCATTTCCTAAAATTAGCACTGTTTTCTCCATTGTCTATAAAGCAAGCACTGGATAATCAGCTCAGCTATAAATGTCTACATTATGGACTTCTAAATCTCTGTACTTGAGGTGAATCCTCACCCTAAAGTGCTAAAGACACATTAGATACTCTAATGTCCCACTCCTCTCCAGGACTGGCAAATATTACAATGTCTTCTAAAAAGCCATTAGGGACAGTAAACCAATAGTCAGGAAAGAGCTTCCAGTAATCTGCAAACTATAAATGGCAAATAAGTTCCTTTTTCTGGTCACCATATGTTTCTAATGGCACTGCATATAAGATGGCCTAATCATCCTTATTGTCTTAGTATTTCAAATCAAAATTGGAAAGCACAATTTTAGCAAGACAGAAGAGAGAGGTAATTAATCTCTCTGTCTGAAAACCTCTACAGTGTGGTCATGAAGGCAGTTTTCTAGAGGACGAAAGGGTTCAGATGGTTCAGACTGCTTGTCCAGTTATTATCCAAGTAAAAACCTGATAAAATGAAGGCAGGACTCTTCTTCCAAGGTATCTATAACATTTTTGGTTTGAGTCAAATGGGATTATTGACATTCATTTCTTAATTCAGCTGATATCTTTCAGGATTCATATTTCAGTCTGAACCCATAAAATGGTTCTCATTTAATTCAGTAGCAGAATATAAATATCTGTTATTGATGTAGTTCTGTGTGAGAGAGTATCACAGCTCATGATATTGCTGTTACTGATTGTTGTACACAGCTGCTTCACCAGGGCAAAACGAGAGCCAGGTCACATCACTCCTTACTGGGGGAAACAAGTGAAGTGCAGAAGGGGTGTCCTCCTCACTTCTCCTCTCTGACACAAGGATTCAGGCTGACACAAAGCACCATGGTCTCAGCATCTAACCCCTGATTATTGCATTGACCTGGCCTCAGCTATGACCACTAGAGTACCCAAAGTTTAGCTGGAAGGAACAAGCCTAGAACCTGTCAATTCAACTGTAAGAAAGTTCAGAGGTAATCTTTTAGTTATTTTTAGGCTTGAACCATGTTTTGTGTGAACCCCTCAAATGCTAATATGCAGCTGTACTTCAACGTTTATGTTGCTCTCTCTACTTCCCTTTGTATTTACAAAGGACTCCTCAAATATATAGGTGTTTTAAACTTCCTTTTTTTTTCCTTTAACATGTGGTTCTTTCTTACATATTTTCCTTGTACTTCTTGGCTCGTCCAAGCATAATTTTTTTCCTCTTTCAGATGCCTGACATGCTTCTCTTTCTTGCAGTAAGCTTAGTTTTGTAGCAAACATTTTTGTTCAATGGAATGATAGACAGAAGCATATTTTCTTATGCATGGAAACCCATCTCTTTAAAATCAGACTGGCAAAATGATATTGCAACTAAAAATACCTCATCTAGCCATAGACTAGAAGTTTATCACAGAACAGCATCTCTAATACACAAATGTATTTGATGGAAGAATGTGGGTTGCAATAGGATTATGAAGGAATTTTGGAGGTGTAGTAACCCTCATTTATCACGACCCATGTAGTGGTTATGTCAGATTTGATCAGGTCATCCAGTTTCAACTTGGTCAGTTCTTGCATAAGATGCCTTCAAGGAAAATGCAAGGTTGCATGGGAACCAGTGTTGTTGATTTATCTAGACATTCTTTACTCTGAACTATTATTAAATTTATGGAGTAATAGAGTACATGCAATGGGTCAGAGAAAAATTTCTTTCAGAAATGATGGACTAATGTTTAATGAATATTAAAAAAAAAATAAAGTTATACTCACAAAATTTTAAACTATGTATTAAATTGTGTTTATTTCATCACTGAGACAGAAAATTGTAGTGTATGGAAAAATGGTAAGAACATAAGTAATAGAACAGTAATTAAATTAGCGTAGAACATAGTTTGCTTCAAAGAAATACATGATAAGTGTAGTCCAAAAAGGTTTTCAATTTACAAATAATTGCTTTAAATAGGCAGATTTCATAATTCTACCAATGCTTTCTTAATATATCAAGAACTAATAGAACACAAGCCTTTATAGTTTTGTTTTCTTAAAAACTGTTAAATATACTACAAAACCACTCTGTCTTCTGATACAAAATATTTCTAAGGAGAGGTGCTTTTCAAAATGCCTTAATGGATTTTTTCAGGACTAGTGGAGGACCTTTTTTTGATATCTTTTTTAAGAGTCTTTATCCCTCCCTTATTCTGTGAACTTTCCCTGCAATTGCACATTCACTAAAAAGTGTTTTATCAACACATTGAGCTGGAAACTTTTCAGAGAAAGTAGAATATGCTCTTTTTGATAGAGCATGATGTTAAAAGGTGACATAATGACATTTTTTGTCATGAAGACACAATTCTATCCCATCACAATGGTGAGATACATAATTTCTACGTAAATTTTTTGCTTTGTCAGAAATAAAGAATTTGGGGGACCACTATAATATAAAGACAGGCTTCTTATTACCTTATGGTAGCTATCCAAGCTCCTTATTCTCAGTAAAGAGAGGCCTCTGTGGAAGGCAATTCATGCCAGCCTAAGAAAACTAGTCAAGATGAAAGGAGTAATGATCTCTCTCCAGCATGCCTGCCAGTCTGCACTTATAAAAGAGAACCAATAGTTCTAGATGCTTAGCCCTGAACAGTTAACTAACTGCTGCAAATACAGAGTCTGAAGGGGCAATTCCTTCCAGCCTCAAAAGTAGTAAAATATTTTTCTATCTTCTTAGAACCTTTTTTAGTTCCCTTTCCTAACTCTCTTTCAAGTGTATTTTTCATCAGCTCTTCAGAGCTGACTCTTCCTTGTTGACGTACATTCCAGTTACAGCCCAGAAAGTCCAGCATATTCTTGACTGCATTAAAACAAAAACTGTGGGCACAAGGTCAAGGAAGGTGATTCTGCCCCTCTGCTCTCATGAGACCCCACCCGGAGCACTGCATCCAGCTCTGGGGCCCACAGGACAAGAAGGAAAAGGACTTTTTAGAGCAGGTCTAGAGCAGGGCCACAAAAATAATCAGAGGGCTGGAACATCTACTGTGGAGAAAGGCTGAGAGAGTTGGGAAGAAGAATAAAAAATCTTATTATGGCCTTCCAATGGTTAAAGAGATGCTTTTTATAAAGTTCAGTGATGTGTCAGTGTTTCCCTGCAGAATAGAAACAATCTGACTTTAGGTTCTAACTGTTTTAAAAAGGGTAGATGCATTAAATTAAGTAAATTGTTATATACAGAAAAAAAAATCTCTAACTTTCCTATTCAAATGTTGAGTCTCATCTTGTCTGACAATTATATATCTCCCTAACTTATATCCACGTACTTATAAAACACCTTTCCTATAAACTGCTGGTTTGTTTTCCCTAATTATAAATTGTCTTTTGCCTCACATGCAAAAATCTGCCCAGCACATGTTCTGACTCAGAAGGAATTCCTTTAAAGTTGACCTTGGACATGCAGCAAATTCTTCAATTAGATTTCAGGCTCTGAGTCAGACTATTAACTATGTGTGAATCTATACCATAATGGTACCTGAAATTGTCCTATGTAGATAATGTTTATGTGGTATTTAATAAAAACTTACTCCTTTTTAATGGAAAAATCAGTTAAATTAGACAAAATACACTGTTACTTTAAACTATTTTTTGAGAGAAAATATTAACATTTCAGGTTTTTAGTTGTTTGGGGTTTTTTTAAAACTACGTTTCACATGGCATAACAGAGAACATGTTCCTTTTGCCCTATTGTTCCAGTTATAAGTAATTTATTTCTTACTGTCTTCTCAGGAACACTCAAAGCTTTAATCATATTCATCAGCATATTTAACATAAGAATGTTAGAGGTACAAATGTCACATTGCTTCTTGTTTCTTTATTTTGAAATGGGTTTTATTGAAATTTGTCAACATCTTACACAAGATAGATGGCTGCCAATTATCCATAAAAGTATTATTGAATACATATATTGCCACTGAATGTTTATATATTATTAACTGAATTTGTTCTCCATAACTTAGTGAATTAAAAATGAGACAAGGAATCAAAGATAATATTTTTTAAAAATAGCAGCAAAATAAATGAGTGCAAATGTGTGACAAAAACTAATTCTCATATAACCATGAAATGCCCACCTGAAAATGTTATTTCTATATATGAACTCTATTATAGTTCCAGGAAAAACTGCATAAACCTAATTTTGTAAGTCACAGTACATAGGAATTTCTCCATTTCCCATGCATTGCCTTATTCATTTGATTGCCTTCACTTTCCTGTTTTTTAAGGTATATTTACCATACTATTTATTTTTGAATTTATTATTTTACAAGTTTTTTAAGCGGGTCTTGTATTTGCCCTGAAAACATTTTTCCCACTTTTCTTATCCTGTTTTTGTGTTCTTTGCTGTTATGGGCTCTATAAAAAGTTGGGATTTATCTCCCTTTCATGATGAACTCATACATTTTCTTTTGAAAGGATGACATTAAAAAAACATAAGCTCCAAGATCTCTAAATCAGTGCATTTGAGCATCACCAGTGATGGCAACTTACAGTGAGCGTTAGTTAGTTATTAATTACAAACTGCTTTCAGATCACTTATGTTTTGTTCAATTATCTACGTCACCAGGACTTGTCCTGCATTTATCTTTGAGGCTTTGTGATTGTGAGTATGTAACAAATAGTCCTGCTTTTCTGAATCTAGTAAAATTAATTATTTTGAATTTCTTTCTTGCAGATTGAAGTAGTTTATTCTCTATTCTCTCCAATGATATATACAGGGATGTTTACTCCCTTAGCCATCAGCTTAAGGCAATGTGTTTGGATCATGGATTTGGTATATGAAATCTGTAAAAGTCCCATCTCATGAATTGAAATTCTTGGCATATCTATCCCCACGACTGCAACAAAGAACATACTGAAACAAGGCTGTGGTTACCACTCAGTGTCCCTGAAAGTGACAGTGTTGTGCTCATAAGATGTTAGCAGCTAAATTGAACTTATTCTCATGCTAAACTTCTAAGTTCCTTGCATTAACTGAAATTTTTTTATCCACTAGAGGGATAGTTTTGTATTCTGCACAGGTTCTTGGACATATTCTCCTGATCACATTAGTCCTGGGATGCCCTAATTGTTTCAAGAAGTCTCGTCTGAACATAACAAATCTGCAAAAGTCACTCAAGTCTCCATTATTATTATTATTTTCCTTCCGAATCAATGACAATGCCGAAACAAACCAACCAAACAAACAAATAAATCCCACCCTTTGCTGTACCTACAAATTGAACTTTATGTGAAAGAGTATTATATGGTATATGCTGTGTGGGGAGACAGTTAATGTCAATATTGAATGCTACCTGTATATTGAACATTAGGAACCACAGGCATTTCAATCAAACAGCTGTACTATTTCTCTTGTCCTTTGACATGTTTTTCCTTGTTTTCCAGAGTAATTGAAACATTTTTGCTTTCACTGCCTTTTCTTGACAGAGATGCCACAAGGTATCTATACATCTCAAAGGCTAACACAAAATCAATCTGTGTGATTATGCAATTTAACTGCATTTGCAGTGCTAATTTATCTTCTAGCATCTGTAAATTACTTTATTATAAAAAATTCAAAAGCTTAGCTGAAAGCCAAATTAGACCTGGTAGCAACACAAAAACATTATCAACAAGGGAAATCTCTAAAAGCAACAGCAGACAACAAAACATCAAGTGATATGTAGAAAGACATAAAATGTGATATAAACTCATTAAGTGCTGACTATTGTTGTTTTATTTGAGATCTGAGTAAAAGTATATATTGCTGCAAGGGTTTGCCAAGTTTCCCTACAGGGAGCCACTTTGCCATTTCCTATTAGCCCTTGCTATTTGGATACTTTATACTTATATTTTTGTTTAACAGTACCATTTCCCAATTAAAATGGGAGGGGCAGGGGATAATTGGAGCTTTGGTAAATGAAGACAAAAATTGTCCTTCACTTGGGTAAAGCTGATATCTGAAAGTCTTTCCTCTAGTTATTAAATGACAGGCACTGAATTCAATGCTAAATATTCATGCATGATGAAAAAGCAACCTATGAATTCAAGGTTAAACATTTATGTAAAAGAGCAGCATGGGAAAAAATAGACACTTAGAAGGAAGCTAATGACCTTTAAACATCAAAGGCAAAATTCCTATCCATTAGGAGGTCAGTGTACTAATGTAACACAAAACTTCACTGGCATAATTTCTGATGTCACATCTCATACTGTGAAACCCTGTTCTCTCTGAAAAAAATATTTATTGTAAAAGGGGTAAATATTTTAAAAATGTCTCTCTTTTGCCTTTACAAATACTACTCGAGTTTTGCTTTTTGCAGTTCTGGAAGAATTTGACACAAGACTTGACATTAAGCAGAAAGTCTGGCAAAGACAAATCTACTTAATGTTTGAATATCAAACAGGTAGTAAATGTAAGGGCTTGGCACAATAAAGACACTCAGAAGTAACCTTGTGCTCCCACACATCCTTTTTACAGTGTTCTCCATCCCAAACACCATAAATAAGATATCTGATATATATCTGCTCCTTCTGCAGACTGTATGTAAATCATTGTGGAGGCAAGTCTAGCACTAATACTTTCTAGTCAATCTGACACTGTTGGAAGATTTTGACTGAAAATCTGAAATAAGTCTGTCATACTTCTTACAAGATTATTTTATATGCATTATTTCTAGATAACTTCAAAGTGAAATTTTGTCTTTAATAATCATATAGGATATTCCTTAAGAGAAATGTTAGCAAAAGAAAATAGAAAAAAAATATTATACTATAAAAATATTCTAATATAATGTGTTCAATCTGGAGGAAGGAGAAAACCAGCCATTTATAAACCTACTGCAATCTTAAAATAATATAATATCATGATGCTCTGCCTTTTAAGACTCATAATGAAACATATATATTAATGAGTAAAAAAAGTATCATGTTTAGATTATACTTACAAAGCCAGAGTGTCCTTGATGATCATAAAATCACCAAGAATGGTTTGAGTTAGAAGGGACCCTTTAAAGGTAATCTAGTCCAACCTCCCTGCAATAAACAGGGACTTCTTCAACCAGATGAGATTGCTGAAACCCTGTCCAATCTGACCTTGAATGTTTCCCTAAAGGGCAACTACCACCTCTCTGGGCAACCTGAGCCAGTCTTTCACCACTCTTATTTATCCAATCTAAATTAACCATCCTTCAGTTTAAAGCCATTACCCCTTGCCCTGTCACTACAGGCCTTTGTGAACAGCCTCTCTCCAGCTCTCTTGTAGCTCCTTTTTGGTACTGGAAGGGGCTCTGAGGTGTCCCTGGAACCTTCTCTTCTCCAGGCTGAACAACCCCACCTCTCTCAGCCTGTCCTCATAGGAGAGGTGCTACAGCCCTCTGATCATCTTCATGGCCTTTCTCTGGACCAGCTCCAACAGGTCCATGTCCTTCTTATGCTGGGGACCCCAGAGCTGGAAGCAGCCCTCCAGGCAGGGTCTCACAAGAGTGGAATAGATGGGGAGAATCACCTCCCTATACCTGTGTGCCATGTTGCTTTTGATGAAGATGATACTTTTCATTCTCAGCTATAAATGCCCGAGTGACATTTGACTGATTTGCCTTCATCTCTACAGAACACCTGTATTGTTCAGCCAAGTGAGTGTATTCCCAACTGCAGCAACTGCCTGCCTGCATAGCCTATACAGCCAAGAGAGACTGATTTACCACTGGGGCTCCTTTATCGTGTCTTTTCTATGGCTCATATTTTATAAACACCAAGCAACTAAATCCTTTCTGAACACAGGTAAAGTAAGCCTAAGAATGAAGATTTTGGAGAAAGTTTTCAATCCTGGCCAATCACATAATAAACAAAACATTTAGTATCAGTCACCCAAAGTTTGGTAACTATGACCACAGCTATTCTTTAGACTACTTCACGTATTTATTATAGATACTTATAATCTATCAGTTGCCATGTTCCTCCTGTGGATCCAACAGATGATAGGATCTGCATACCCCACTCAGTGCTAGTCTATAGAACAGGGTTCATAAATGCACAAGGCCTTTCCATAGATAATAAATTTTTATTGAAATAATGTATAAATGAAAAAAAAAGCAGATCCCTTTTTATAAAAAATATACCAAAAAGCCCCAGCAGAATGTGCTCTAACATGTCTGAAGTTGTAACAGTTTGATTTTACTCATGGTAAATGGTAGATTTCCCTTACGTAAATCAAACCCACAAAAAGTCCCAGAGATGAAGCCCTGCCCATAACATATTCTGAAAAAATGAATAGTATCTTTTTTTTGCTAAAAAGATATGATCCTTAGATGGAAGTAGAGGCTTTACACATTGAGAGAAGAAAATAAAAAAGCTAAGATTTAAAAAAAGAAAGAAATATCAGCTGGACAGAGTAGAAGAAGTATCAAGCAGAGTGTAAAGACAGAGGGGATACAGAACAATATAGGAAGTATAATATTGAGAGAAGAGCAACTATAAGAAACTAGTTATTATGAGAGTCCAGGAAAAAAATAAAACTGAAAAAATGAAATACTGTGTTGTCACTGGGGATACACAAAGACAGTGAGGGAAGAGAAATGGAAAATAAACAAGATGGGGAAAGGAAAGAACTGGAAACAGTGAGGAGAATAATGGAGTAGGTTCTTTTAAAGGGCTTTTTTGTTTGTGTTTTGTGAGGCTCTTTTTTCCCCCAAGAAACACCACATCTACATGGAAGGAGATGATGCAATATCTTTTATTTAGGACATTTAGAGGTGAACCATAAATATAAACCATAGTAGAAAAACAATAGGCTAGACATCTTAAATAACCAAAGTAACAAGGAAATTTAGTGTCTGTGCTTTTAAAGCAGATTTTTTTGGCAAATCTCGAAGTATAATTTATTTAAATCTTCATTTTTTCTTTTTATGAACTGTCCTGTGTGGTCTTCTCTGGAAGTGTTATACACTCACCTTGGAAGATATAAGGCCCCAGGGCATTTCCCTCTTCAACAAAGAAAACATTCAGCAGCCCAAGAATCTTTTGACAGAAGGACTTCCCTAGGAGCAGAGATCTTTTCACACATACTTTACTGCTCTACAGTCTCCAGTAGGAAAAGCAAAGTGTTATAAACCCCTTGAAAAACAGGACAATAAGAGATTTTTTCCTTTCCTCAGATGCAGTTCTATATTATTTGGATTTTGGTCCAGTGTCTTGTGTTGTCAATACTGCCTCGCTTTCCTTCTTCTTTCCTCAAAAGAAGCTTCTCTTCCTTCACATCCTACTTCTTTATCGTGGGGATTTTTTTTGTTTTGTTTTGTTTGGTGTTTTTGTTGTTGTTGAGTTTTTGTTTTGGTTTGGTTCTGTTGTCTACACCATGCTTATCCTTCATTGATCGAACGTGAAAAAAAGAAAAGGAAGAAGATAATGAGGAACAAATGGTATATGGCAATACTCCCAGTTAGATCAGGTATGTAAAGGGAATCTGTAACCAGAGAATCAAAGCATAACTGGTTAGGCTGATGGCCCACTACCAGCATTAGAATTGTCATAAATCTCTGCCACGTCCAGACAACAGGAGGCAGCAGAACCCTGTGTTGGCACAGATTCCAAGGATCTTTCCTGAGATTCCTTTTATTGTTCTCCTTTTATCCTAGGACCCTTATCTTTTCAAGATAGGTGCAATTTAGCTTAGCTGCACCAATACACGTGTCTGTAACAATTATATTTATATTATTAAAGGAAGTAGACCGGGGATCACTTTTTAGCTCTGAGAACAAGCGTCATTTCACAACTCACATCCAGATGGGTAAATCTCTGAAAATACTGTGCCTTCATTCTGCCTTTTGGAATTGGTTTGGTCAGCATTGCCCCCTGAACTGTGCCCAGGAATGGCCCATGCAAACATCTGTGTTACCAAGGTAATAGTAGCAGTGACTCTGTGGTATTGCCTATTCCCATACCCCTATGCATATTAATTTACTAGTTCAGGCATTTAAGTTCTACTGTACTGCAATAAAGCATTTAAGTACTACTGTAATGCAATGAGTAAAATGAAACTGGCAGATTTCCCACTGTTACGTTAATCTCTTTGGGTATATTTGTACATACTTCTTTTAAATTCCAATCAATGATAAAAATCAGAAAAAAAAGAAGTCTATTCTTTTTTCTATTCAGGAGAATACCCTTAATAGACTGAAATCTTTCATTGTTTTCATTTGTCACAGATTGAAAGGTCTGCAAACGGAAATACTGGCTTGGATACCATCTGTGAGACAGATACAGGTCTCTGTAAACATGTTACAGCAATAAAAATTGGAAGGTAGATTAAATTGTTTATGAAAAATGCACACTTAAAAACTTCTACCTTTAAGGCTCAAGCTGGAGTATATCTGAGCTGTATAAAAGAATGCAGCTACAAAAGCATGTTTTAGGAAGGAACTGCACTGTGAATGCAGCTATAAAAGCATGTTTTAGGAAGGAACTGCAGTGTCTCACAGGCCTGTCTTTAACTCAGGGTTGGTTTTTTCCACAGTCCAAAACAGGTCAGTGAAGCAGCCCTTGGCACGTTGCTGGATCTGAGGAATTTCCAAACACCATTGTGGGACCTCAAGGGTAATTTTTCATGTATCGTTTGCACAGACTCTTTGCTATTCTACTTTGCCACACTGACACTATGTTCTCTTTCCTCTTACTGAAATTCTTGCTTATATAGATGCAAAGGGGAATGAACATCCCACAAAAGGGTTGTTTGTAGTGATCTCAGCATTTTAACAGGGGACTAAAGGAATGTGTTACTCCGTTTAAAAATATCCTAAATTATTTGAAACCATTTCTTGATACTATTAACAATGGCAGAAGGATTTTATGTATGCAAAAACAGAGAATTAAATTAAAACTGTGCTGCCATTGTTTGTCTTCTTGTTAAATTACTTACCAATTTTCTCTATTTCTTGGATTTTTTTTTATTAAGGTAGACCAGTGAAAAATCTTTTCCAGATAAACATTTATATATCCATATTAGGAAAGAGGCCAAAGAAGGCTTTTAATTATGAAGATATTAGTGTCAACAGCCCAGTTTTAAGGTTATTTACGTAGCATGGATTTTCAGCAAAAGATTAATTCTGATAGGAGAATGGTGGGCATATAAATTTTTCTTATTCTGGTAACAAATGCTACAGTCAAAGACAGTTCAAAATGCAACCTCTTGCACAGAACTCTAAGAAATATAAGGATTTCCTTTCCTCTAGACACAAGTATAACTTTTAGATTCAGACAGAAACATAAATCTGAATATAATTAATGAAATTCAGCCCAGAGATAAATAAATTTGTTTGTGACTTCTCTAATATCTGAATCTTTGTTTGTGAATACTTAAGCTATGGTAGGATTGTTTTGTTTTGCTTTCAGCTAACTGTTACTGTCCTTGTCTCTCACCCAATAGTTCAAAACTTACAAAAACTTTGAAGATAGACTGTTCAGACTGAAAAAAACCAAGTTTTTTGCTATTAAAGTTCTTTAGGTTTTTCTTTGTCATCATTTAGGTAACAGGTGAATATTAAGGAAGAAAATATCACTATTCCACTCAAATTAAAAAAAAAAAAGTTACATTTTTTAAAAATCAAGAATAAAACCATTGTTTCTCTACTGTTGATTTTGGACTTAATTTTTAATTTTTAAGTTTAGATTTTACTCACAGATTTACAGTGTCCACTGCTGTAAATTCATCAGGTCACTTAGGAATTCAGTATTGTCCTCCTGAATTTGCTCATTTTCATCCTGAAACATATCTGCAAATTTCTAGTGAATGGAAAGCTGCAAATACTTTGAGCAGTAGCTCAGCATGTAGAACAGTTCAGGAAATAAGTAGAGGTTTTTTGTTTATTTTCAGCTATGTGTAAAAAAGTATCTCTGGACATGAAGACAATTTAAATGTATTCTGGGACAAGACCAAGAGTCTCTCTCTCTCTGAAGAGTCTGTCACCAAAGACAAAATACAGAAATCATTTAGAGGCTACCTAGGGCCACTGCGTCTGACAAACATTTTTCATAAAGAAGAGCTTTCTGAAACTTAAAAGGGGGGTATAAATCATATGACAAAATCAGGAATAGCGTTAAAAAAGATTTTTTTTCCTAGTTATCTAAGTTTCATTTTCAAAATATGTATTTGTGATTTAGGCTGCTTCAGTTTATCCTGCTGCCTATACTTCAGGGATGAGAGAAAGCTGTGAGTTTCAACTAATGGTGTGGGACTGCTGGCCTGCTGCCTGTTTCAGACATTGTCAACCCAATTCAGGGAAGGATTTCTCTCATAATGGCATTTGCTCCCACTGCTGCTTTCTAACATGGCCCTCCAAGGATGTCACTTTAAATTGGAAAAGAGAATAACACGGCATGAAAATGTGAGTTGTGCTGTGAGGTAGAGAGCGTTTCACAGCAGCTAGGAATTTCTTTCCCTGTGTTGTGGCTCTATGGAATATTGCTTCAGACTATTAAAGTTCTTGTATTAGAATCAGAATTGGAAATAGACTCTGTATCTCCTCATTTGGATTTAGAAAATGATACATCTGAAGGAGCAATAAAACTCTGGCATGACCTGCAGAGCCTGAGGCATTCTGAACCTTTTCCATTTGCCTTGATTAAGGATAATGTCTTATACTTTGTAGGCTGGTTAAAGTCTTCAGAAAAAAATTATTCCAAACTGATGAACAAAGACTGTTCAGAACAATTTAAAGTGCATCAGAGAGTTATCAGGACAGAAGGCCTTTGATTTAAAAAAAAAATTGATGTCATTAAATTAAAATTTGAATGCTATGATTTTTTAGATTTCTACTAAAGTTAAAGTCTTCATAGTGAGGAAGACACATGGATAATCCAAACAAGTGACCAAAAAATTTGCTAAAAATTAAATTTCATTGGTTCTTCATAGATCATGCCCAATTTCAATTAAATAATTTGTTGTTTCAGTTGTTATTATAGTCATCATATATGAAAAGCTAAACCAAGAATTTTCCTTTTAGACATACTACAGAACTTATCAGTTACATCTAAAAAAGTTTGAGCCTAAATACAGGATCAATTTTGAGGAATTCATGTGATAATAGATCTCACATTTTCAGAGTTTTACAGTTAAAACAAATTTATTTTTGACTGTATATTCCTTGGGGTTTTTTTTTGTTTGCTGAAATAACAGATTTAAGTACCAGACACAGAAACTTTTACCATTACCACCCTCTCAACAGATTTAATTTAAATCCAGAATACCATCAGAGGGTCAAGCTAAGCCAAACATCCCTGTGTGTACTTCTCAGGACAGGTGCATGTATGGAGAACTTCTGTCACAGTTTAACCATTGCATGTCTAAAACATGTTTTACAGCTTCTGGTGGAATTAAAATTTTTATTTGGCCAGGCAAATGCACCTAACTGCACAGTGCTGCTCTTGGGATTGCAAGACATGCACTATTTCTTTGTCATAAACAGTGATTTTAGATTTGTAAAATAATGCAACAGGTTTTCTTTCCAAGGTAGTTGACATTACTGCAAAATCTCATGAGCCAGTTTTTACAGTGGGAGGGGAGAAATATATTCCGCATACTTCCAAACAGAAAAAGGAAATATTCAGCAAGGCCAGGCAGGGAAGATCATGCTTTATGTGTATTTCTGTGTTTATTCAGTCTCGTTCGTTCTGTTCTATATCAATTCTGTGTGGATTTCTGGTGTAAAATGATTTGTAGATGCTTAAACTGTATTTGTGCAAATACTGCTATTCCAATCTAATCCTTAGAGATAATGCTGAAATGATACAATACCTCTTATCAAATATCACTGGGAGGGAGCAAATCTCAAGATCCCAAGACAGAACTGATTATAAATATTTTATAAGATTGATGTCTAATGGACAGATCATATTTGCAGTGTGCAAGAGGCCTTTCTTTTCTCTTCTCTTCTCTTCTCTTCTCTTCTCTTCTCTTCTCTTCTCTTCTCTTCTCTTCTCTTCTCTTCTCTTCTCTTCTCTTCTCTCTTCTCTTCTCTTCTCTTCTCTTCTCTTCTCTTCTCTTCTCTTCTCTTCTCTTCTCCTTTTGTCTCCTCTCGTCTCATCTCTTCTCGTCTCATCTTTCTGTTTTCCTCTGTAGCCCAATATAGGTAATGAAGAATCACCATGAGACCATCTGGGTTTGAAAATTTCCCTCACCAGCCAGACTGTACATAAAGCAAGATATTCTAGGATAAGCATGACATTTTTTTCTTAACTATTTAAAGATTTTGAAAAGGTTTCTTGTTTATAGTTTTCAAAATCTTCTATCTTTATAAAGCACCTAGCCTAGTACTAGGGTTTTAAGAACAATATGAGGAAACAAAAAGAAAGTATGAAAAACTGACAAAAAACTTGTTTTGTCTCTCCTTTCCTCTGCAAAAAAAAATAGTATTGTTCTTGCTAAACAAAATTACGGATTCCTAAAGGAAGGGAATATATCATGAGAAACTGTATCTTGCTTGCATGATTTATAGGCTTCTTCAGTTCATCAGCAAGCATTTATGGGTTCAGAAATTACACATTAATTCCAATTTCTCAGTTTTCTCATTTCTGGTATAAAAGTATGTGGACATAATAAGGCTGTTGCCATATGAGTAGTGTATTAGTAATTTTGCTGGAGATAGTTGGTTTTGGCATATTATTTAACAGATGCATTGAATGCTGTTTTTTGTCCAGCATATGGTACTCTAGCAGATAAGCTGACTAACACTGGGACCTTCTAAAGGGATTTTGCTTTGAGCATTGTTGCATTTGCACTGCATTGAATAATTTGTCATTCTGCAGTCTGGGCTGTGGTTCATGAGAATATTGGGTTTCAATCTGAAAGAAATTTCCATGCTAACAGTTTGTTCAGAGGCAAATGTCTGGTAGATGACATTAAAAACCACATTATTACTTGAGAAAGTCAAGTCAAACCTTTGGGGCCGTTCCCTTACTCTGACTTAGCATATAGTCCTAGTTTTGTGAGGATATTACCTCAAGATTTTGATGTTTTCTTGAATTTATTCCTTCCATTCTGAAATAGAGGGCTCAAAAATGGCATTCATTACAGCTCAAATTTACTTTTCCTTTTTGACATGGAGACAACATTACCTCTCCTATGGCAAAGATAATTAACACAGGAAAAGATAAAATATTCTATGCTCACTGAATCATGTGACTGGGCCATAAACGTAATTTCATATCATACAGCATAAGATAAATTCTTAGAATTACAAAGTAGAATAAAAAAACTTTTATTGTGAAAGAAAATAATTTTTAAAAATTTTGTAAACATTGAAGTTAATAAAAGAAAACTTCAGAATTTAACTTTTGTTAACTGTTTCACTTTGCTCAGTTTATTGAACAGAAGGTGTTATTTTCAGTGCTCTGGAGAAAGTCTGCTACTGAAAGAGAATGCGACATTGAAATTCTTCAGCAACATTTTTTGTTAAACTTCATTAAAGTGGATGAAATGGGATCAGTTTCAGGAGAGTGATGGGGCAGTAGTGAAGAGAAGCCCAGTGCTACTGAGAGCAACACACAGCTGATGTTTTTATTCTGAGACCTCTTCCATGGGAACATCCTTACTCCTTAGAAGCCATTCTCTGTGTAATTATCACCTTCACTGCTAAGGACAAACTGCACATCATTTAATCACTCCATCAACAAAGTCCTTGCCTGTGATATCCAAAAGCAGGCAAGAAGGTGTTATTGAAAGAGAAAAGGACACAGCAGAATTTTTTAATATTGTAAACCAGAGAATCAAAGCTTTTCCATTTGCTTTAAGATAACATATGATAAACAAACATAACGGAGAAGACCGAAAATGTTACTATACCTTTTTTCATGCAGGGTTTTTTCAAAATACATATTGCATTCAACATTTAGTTTCTCAGATAAGATTATGGAAGTTTATATTCTATTAAGCCATTAGATAATATAGTTCATTCAGCTGCTGTTTATGGTCAGCAAGACCTAGTAGTACACTGTGGCTCATGACCTGAAGAAGGTGATGAAATAACCAGTCTGACTCTGTGATCTTAGTCATAATTCCCCTACCAGCCTTTTCTTTCTCTGCTTAATTGAATTCTGTTTGAGATAGGGAAATTTTGCAATACTATTTCCTAGTATGTCTTGAGCTTGAAGCCTTTCTGGAAGTTATTTCTGCCCTATATGAGTATACTTACTGTTTCTAAAGCATTGTCAGGTTGAATAGTTAATCCACAGTGTACAGCAGTCTATTTCTCTAACATGATCAGCACTTAGGAGTAGAAATATCAATATCAATCTTGTAACAAGCCATGCTATATGCTTAGTCTCTCGGACTCATAAACACCTCATAAAACACTTCCTACACAAATATTATTCAAATACTTCCTCTGTGGTAGCAGTCATGAAAACTGTAGCAATATTCTTCAGAATGCAATTGATCATCAAATTCCTGATCCTAAAAACGGCATGCAATGATTTCAACAGAGCTGAATGTGATATCTGTCCTAGGTCTCCTAGTCTTGCCTTGCACTCTTCAGAATAGGATCCATACAGAGCTTCCCTGGATTAATTTCACCATCCAGAATGCAATGACTTATGCCACTAAGGCAGGTAGGTACACACTATCAACCTTCTTACAACAAATCTCACTGCTGAGTCAATGACTCTCGTAAACTCTCGTAAAATATTTCATAGGAAGAATTCAGAGCCAGAAGTAGAAAGTTAGACCTACTGGCCTGGCTTGGTTTAGAGTATAATAGGTTTCCAAAAGCTAATGAAAGTGTGCATTTAAATGGCTTAAATGAGGGTTTAAATGGGGGTTAAATGAGCCTCAAGTACATTTTTAATTTTTTTTTTTTTTTTGCTTTTGTTCTTATAATGCACTGAGAATTAAGAACAAGCTTTTCAAAAGTTACATTTAGGATCATTTTCAGAAAAAACTGAGCATCTGTTCTCTGAAATAAAATTTTATATGGTGCAAAACTTATCCAACAAACTTCATAAAAGCTTTTCCAGGGGCCAGAAGGTTGCCCCTCATATACGGTGATTTTGAGAACCTATTTACTTTGACTTGGAAGTGGTACTCAACTTCTCTAAATGAGTTATTGGAAAAATTGTTTCTAGAGTCTTAGAAGCATTATGTACATAAATTCTAAAGAGTAGTAATGCAGTGGTTAAGTAATGCACTTATGCAGTAGTAATAAGTGCAATGAAAATGGGGGGAAAAGAGAAGAATCAAATAATATGCCTTTTCCTGATAATCTGTTCACCCCAGAAAAGGAAGTTTCAGCCTGGTCAGTAGGGAGTGCTAAAAAGAATAAATATATTGTGACATTTTACAGTTATGTTTCTTTGTGTATCATCTGTCTTAAATATGTAGCTTCTGTTCTCCTAATGTGAAAATATCCCTTTGCTCTCAGCCTGGTAATTAAAGTACAGTAATATTTCACATGATAAAAACATGAAGAGACATGTTAATATTTCAGAGACTATTTTTTTCCTTCATTTTATTCAAAGATGGAAATAAGAATACCTAGTAAGCTTGTAAAGATACAATGATTATGGAACAGCGTGGCTGTGGTAGACACATTCAAATTAAAGGTCACTGCCAAAAGAACAGTCATCTTGAATTCTATCAAACATAGCAGAAAATATGTGTCAGAGTGCCTGGAAAGTCTGTTGGGGCTAAATCACATTCAGATGGTTGGATCAGATGGTTGTTTATTTAAGGTACATAATGCATATGCATTAGGGAAGTGGGATGGCAGATATTTTTGCAGAGGAATGCGTGCAATTTTCCTACTGAATATCGCAACAGTAAATAAATAAAATCTGGGATTTTCCCCCCCATTATTTACATGTGTTTCAAATGTGCTCACTCTATTTGAGCCTGCCTGAAATATCTTAGTTCATGTTTTATTGGAGCTTCCCTCTCCTTCCTTCTCACAGCTGTTAAGACAGTATCCACTCAGCATTCAGTTTATGATTTTAAATCCTGACCTGCAGGGTTGGTTTGTTTGTTTGTTTGTTTGCTTGTTTCTGAATCTTTATATTTAGGGAAAATCTCATTGAATTAAGACAATTTAGTCTGGTATAGGACTACAGGACCAGAAAGGATGATCAAGTCCTTTTCTCTAACGTTCCAGCTGACTATTTGTACCAGAAAAAGTAACAGAATATTTAAATCACACATCAGAAATCTTTCAGAATCCCATAGCAAATCCAAGCTCCGTAAGAAAATACCAATATGTGGCTAGGTAGCAATAGTACAGCATAGGATGAGAGCAGGATACATTAAGGCTGCTGCTGATGTTCAGTTTTGGCAGAATGACAACCGAGGTTACCCAAGCAACTGGCCAGACTGGAGAGAATAACTGAAAAACGTCCCCCAGTTCCACCCAAAGGATGAAGGCCAGGAATGAATCAGTCATACTTAAATGAAAACTGCAGTGAAGAAAATGCTACACAGAAAGTCATATGCTCATGAAGAAATTCTGCTTTTGATAGGTCACTCATCAAGATGTAAAATTGATTGAGAAAAATGTTTTCAATGATAATTAAAATATCTTACAGCCAGAATCAAAGCTCAAACACAGAAAAGACACCAGCAGAATAATAGGAAGATATAACTTAATGACACAATGGGAAAGCTGATGAGAGGTTTTCACCTATAAAGCAGTATCAAAGGCAAAATTTTTCACACCATGAGGTTCTTTTCAATTCATTTGCCTAAATTAAACCAAGAAAAGTGGTATTTTCATGACTAAACATCCAGATATTTTTAAAACAAGTTTAAAATTATTGTTAATAACTAATCTAATTTTGGTTATTTATTTATCAATAATCTAGATGTTATTGGTGTATTACAGCTACAAGAAGGATAGAATTTCTTAACTTCAGTTGACGTTTCATCTCCTCTAAAACTCAATGAGCAAGTAGAAAAAGAGGATTAGGTCTTATGGTTTGTTAGTAAACTGCATGGCCAGTTTACTAAACTGCATGGCCAGTTTGCTGTATGGCCAGCTGATGCTGTTCACAGTAGTTCTCTGAATGACATTTCAAATCAAGGCAAGTCGTTCAAAGTCAAAGTTGTGGAACATCTATTAAAGTACGAATTTTGTGTTGCATCACTTGCATTATCAATGTTTTTGGTAATGTTACATACATGCTGCTCAGACATTCATGACTATTAGGAGGTCCACAGAACCATAGAACCACTTAGGTTGGAAAAGATCATTGATTCCAACTGTAAATCTAATACTTCCAAAGGTGTTGCACAGGAACATTTGAAATTACAGAAAAAGATATTTTCTTCAATTATGTGGTAAAAAAGTAGATAATTAAAAATTATATTTATTCTCGCTCTGTGTTTGAACAAATGACAGAGATAAAAGTGTGTTAATGACACAACAGCAAAAATTCTATGGGAAGGGAACAGGAGACAATTTTTAAAATTTGCCACCAAAAATGATACTCTAGACTCTCTTTGCTTTTCTGTCCTTTTTAGGTCTTGCTGACAAGGAATGCTGACTCCTACCTTGTATTAAATGTCCTTTCTTAATGCATGTGCCCGGGGAAACAACCTGGACTATCTCCACTGTTCCCTCATTATCTGGAGAAATATAAATAAAGATGCATTTCTTACAAGGGATTTTTGAGTGTTAGTCAGACGGTATGAATAAACATGTTGCTCATTCTCTTGAGTCAGGAAATGTTGATAAGTAAACATTTTTACCAGGACCGCAAAGTTTTCTTTTCTACTTTTTTCTTCCTATCCTTCTCTGAAAACGCTGAATAGATTTCAGCTGTTCTAAAGTACCTTTTCCTTCTGAGCTTACATCTGCCTCACTACCTTTTCCGTTTATCTGAGATGCATGTTGAAGTATCAGTTATTGCAAACACAAACCGAACAGAAAGGTGATAAGCCCTCAAAGCTGTATAAGTACAAATCTTCAGGTGAAGAAGGTCTATCCATAAACTAGCACCAAAAAGAGAGAATCTTAGGTCAAAGGTGGCTGGCAGCACTCTCATTCCTGTTGTGTTTTCAGATGTGAAATTGTTCTCTGCAGCCTAAGTGACTGGGAAAATGTGCATCTACAGGAGCTCTCTCTCTCTCTCGGTGTGTGTGTGTGTGTGTTTGATAAGGGACTTCAGAGTTCAAGGCTAGTAGAACTGGTTACTGATTATAACTAGCAAAGTTACAAATAGAAGTTTTACACATGTGATTTATTACAAGTAACTTCTCTCTCTACCGTACCACTATGAAATATTGAGTTTTTCCTCTGGTTATCCCTCTCTTTAGGCATGAGTTGTCTAGACTTGTGAGGTAGGAGGGGAACATTAATGGTTTTTATTCAGACATCCAGTGAGGCAGCACAGAAGAGGAAATGATTATTTTTTAACTGAATGCACTGGTAGCAATGCACCCAAATGCCCCAAATTAGCTTTATTTTTCAATGTTTCTAGAGGAGCAGAATGCAGGATCCGTAGCATACATATTAACAGCACCAATTATCCATATGACTGCTGCTCTTCTTGAGCCCTGTATATTTCAGGAGATACATTTTCTATCTTTATGCTTTGTGCTCAGAGTGTGAAATTCAATAAAATAACCCAGAGCAGTATCACTGATATCGTGGGTTTTTTACTGCTTCCCATTGGGTCCATTAGACTAATTAATTCCTGTGATATAACCATATATATTCTGCAAATGATTCCTGGAAACATGTGGGCAAAAGGTTTCAGCATTTCTGTTGCTCTTCATTTATAGTTTTCACAGCTATTTCCCTTAATTCTGTCCACAAGAATAATTCCTTCTCAAACATCTTTGTGCCCTTACTTCCTTCCCCCGGTTTCTGGCTATCTGAATTGCATTGACAATAACTTTGCAGTGTGTTTTTTCTTCTCTCAAACAAGTGCAAGCACATTATATTTCATCACCTTTTTACATGTCCGTAGAGACAACAAGTAATGGAGATTAAAAAAAAAAAATCGATATTTTAATTAAGGAAATGCATGCCAACGATGTTTTGATTTGGAGGAAGTTAGTTGTCTCCTTGGAAAGATTTTAAGCTAGGGATTAAATGGCACAATTTGGGATGGTATTGTACTCATCTTCAGTGGTCATAGCCAGCATATCAGACAATTTGGTGCAGTACTATTTGAAGACAAAAGGATTTTGCAAATGTTCACCCAGACTGCAGAAGTCTGTGTAGAGTCAAGATTTGCTCCCTTTTGAGCTGAAACTTGGGATGGCCATGAAGAGAAAGTCCTTACTGCTCTGTTGGGCCTTAGCTGACCATAACAGAAAAGAAAGTTCAGCTGAGGTACCATCAGTTTTGTTATCAGTAATACCTGGGAAACAAAGACCACAGAAATAATTTGATTTTTTTCTTAAATGAAATATTTTACATTTCTCTGGAGTTTTTAAGTTTGGATCCATGACTGTAACGAAAGAGAGATTCAAGTCGTTCGAAGAACCACTGTCAAAGGTATTAGCAAAACTGGTTTTAATTTGAATTTTTTAAAGTGCCATTTAACAAAGCTCAATGGCAAGGTTCACTCTGTTACTTACTGCATGGAAAAAAAACACACAAAGGAAAATTGACTTAGAATCAAGGTAGAATTTTTTACACAGAAACTGGAGACAAAAAGTGTAAGAGAGACTCTCCCATTGAGTCACGAGGTCCGGAGAGGATCCCCCTGTTTTCTAAACTCCTCATGGAGCTGCTATATTTCTGGAAAATAAGTGATTGGCTCTTGGTCAAAATACGTACAGTGGAATGGCTATGCATGAGATTCCTTGTTCCCACAGCTTTCTTTGGTCCTTGATAAGTGACTCTTGGAAAAGCCACATGTTATTTATGTGTGATTGGTGTTTCAAGCTCAAATGCATCAATGCTCTCTTGGTCACTCTTCTTTTGGGGGTTTCCTAGAGGAGGAACAGGCAGGAGCTACAGCCTAGGTCTTTACCCGCTTTGGAAACTGCACCAAGGTATAGTTAGTTTGTTTAAGGTGTCGCGTGCATGCATTACAATGACCAACTTCTAAATTTTTGAGGTGATTATGCGAAATATTTTGCTCAGTGTACATTTTTGAAAGCAAACACAACATGTTCATCCTACTCTCAAAAAATTATATCTTTCTAAATTTATTATCCAAATAAAACTAACCACCAATTCATTAGAAAAACATCTATTTATTTAGTTGCACTATCCAACAGTGGACGTCTATCTAAATCATCAAGCTTTTATCTTAATTTGTATCAAATTATAATAAATTAAAAAGAAATTTTAATTTAAGAGCAATCAAATCCTTATTTAGGATGTTTAATTTAATATGTCATCACAATTTTTTTGCTAAGAAAATCCTATTGAGAATTACTATAATATTCTCGTTATTATCCTGAGGCAGTGAGAATTAGTTAAAATTTCATTATAAGAATACTCAATATCAAAGAATTTTTACATGATGCTCCACAATGTGATACATACATTGTATCACATTGTATCTAATCAATTACATATTTGATTTTTAAAACAAATTGTATTGAGCAGATAAAGAAGTTTGGAGTACTCATTTTAAGTTGATGCTCCAACATATGCAAAGAATCTCTTCCTTAGTTCCATCCTAACTGGAGGAAACTGAAAGCCGTAGTTTATAAGGAAATTTTCATTCACCAGTACTTATTTTCAGTTTTAGACTTATGGGTACTTTTGTAGCATTTTAACAGTAGCAACAGGTTTCTAAACTGCCCCTCATTTTTGTAAACACTTCAATAGCATTCTCAATTTAATATTCCTATTACCATTTCCTACAGTGAAATCATGTTATATCAGATATATTTGGCCTCTTATATTAACAATGAATCTGGATGGACTTAATTACTTATACACTTTTGTTCCATCAGCTTTCTTTAGAAAGTTTTCTAGGACAGAGCAGTATTTTTTGGATGAGTACTTCTAAACTGTTCTTTCAACCATGGCACTCTTTTTCAACTAATTCACTTAAGTGAAAATAAAAAGATCTCTCTGAGAAATGAGTTTCAATTATATAAATATGATTGTGATTATAACTAAATAAAAAATAATTTTAATCATTAAGCTATCTAGAATCTCCCTCATCTGCTCACAGCAGGTAATACTTGGCTCAAGTTTCTCTGCTTGCAAAAATGTAAGAGTAATAATACTTCCAAAGTGATAATGTACCTGCTGTAGCAGTAAACACATATTTCTGCTCTCTGGCTCCTAAAATTTGCACAGTTTTTCTCAGTTGAGTTTGATCAGATAGCTGCAATAAGAAGAAGGTCAGTGGTTCAATTCCCTTTCTTTTAGTTAGGAGTAAGTTAGAAACCCAGTGACTTGAATTTTCTGATCCCTCGGAGTCATGAAGCAGGAGAATGCCATGCAGTCTCTGATAATGTTACTTAGACCAGATTTTCTTGGGTTGAAGAGAATTCAAAAGCCTACTTTTAATCCTAGGTGGTATGTAAAGCTGCATATTGTTACCACAGCTTCTTAGGTTAAATTCTGATAATATATAATTTATGAACAGTTTTCAGAATGTGAGTTTCAGAAAAGTTTCAGAATTTTTACATAGCAGAGTTACTTCCAGAGCCCAGAGTCACAACTTTACAGTCTGAAGAAAAGTAGAGTTTCAGAAGCAGATTCGCATTTGAAATTTTGTAAGAATTGCTGTCAAAATTTTCATGTTGTTTGTCCTGGTTTTGTTTTCCCTCCTCACAATTACCCTATGAAACCCAGGCACTTAACTCTCAGCATTAGGTTCTGCCAGAGAGAGGAAAAGCCAAAAATAGTAGGGTGCAAAATGCAAAGCCTGGACACTTAAAACTTCCCTTCTGCCTATTCCAGAAAAAAAGCAAAAAATTTTCAAAGTTGACAGTTTGAGATTCAAGTTTATACAGCTTGTGCATACCTATGCATATGTATATATGTATATATACCTACACACACACAACTACAAAGGCATACCTCAAATTTATGCTTTTCCTTTCATAGATTCACTGTATTTTCATTTAATTTAGAATTTGGATGGTCCCAGTATTGTACTTCTTTCTTGCACACTCCTTTCCTTTTGTGATGTGTGGTGAATCTATTCATGACATTTAAGATAGATGAAACCTCTCTGAAAGATGTTCATATTACCTGGCCTTGTGAAGGTCTGATTACTTTGCTATTGGACATCAATGCATTTCTTTCAAGTTTGCTGACATCTCATTAATCGTGAGTAAATTCATGCCAGGTCCTTGCAAGAATTGTAATTGATGCCCAGTGGCATCCAACCAGACTCTTAAATTGTTCATCAATAAAGTAACATGTAAATTCTGTCCTTGAGGAGCAATGAATCTACTTGTTTTGAATCCCCTCAGAGAATCCAAGAAAGCACAGGAAAAAAGGAACAGATGGAAAGCTGGATAATAAGAGCTAAATAGGAGCACAGTGCTATACTGTAACACAGCTATAACATAGGAATCTCAGACCTGGAATTAGTTTCAAGAAACAAATCCCTTGAACTTTTTCTTTAGAAGAGCTTAGTGCTGAAAAGCAAAGGCAAGTGAGAGGAAAGACTCCATTCTGTTACATTTACTGTTGCATTGCTGTCCACATTATTTATTTACTTTTATACTCATAACACATATATGCACTCCCTGTTTGATTCTTGATTGCAGCTTAAAATTCTGTAATACAAAGATACATCTTTGGAGTTCAGATAGCACCTTATTTTTCGTATTTTCTTGTTTTAGCAAAATGTATCTTTAAGCACTGTATGGAGATATTAATAAAAAAAGAATCCAATTATCATTTCTAAGATATGATTGTAATAGTGTACAATATACCTTACTTAAAGAAGAAGAAATGTATTGTATTTTGAGAAATCAGAATATAAATGTAATTTATTCTCTGCATACTTTTTTTTTTAAGGGAAAAATATATGCCATAATATGAATTATTATATTTTAGAAGCAAGGCGACTGCTTCTAAAGCAAAGTCAATAAAAATTTATATAATTTGTATGGGTTTGAAACTAGAATTTTGATAAATAATTTAATTTCTGTCTAAGAAAATATTGATTATATTGACTGAAATAACCATAAATAGTAATATTTTAATTATAAAAATTTTGCCTGATTGAAATGCATATGGGTGTGGGCTTTTTTTAATTACTGTAGAGTTTACAAAGTGTGGTTTATGAAGTATAGTTCTAGTGAACTGGACAGCTATGGTTTTAAAGACTTTAAATTAACATCTCTTTTGTATTAACTTATTTCTGCTGAAACATCTGAAAAGAGCTGCATAAAATATCCTACATTTCACAATAAAAGCATTCATGGGGTTCCTTTTTAAAGAACTGTGCTTTACATGTCTAAGAGAAAATGTCCAGACTGTGACCAGATATATTTTTCTTTCATTTGCTTATTTTTAAGTCCTCATGAGAGAGGATTAGTGTCAAGAACGACAACACTCTTTGCCCTTACAAAATGAACTTCTGTTGCTGGTTGCTGCTGCTTTCAGATTATAGAATTGTTCTCTGTCTTACCTTGATCTAAATGCAACACTGATACAAAAGAAATTAAGAAGAATCTTTAATACTTGTCTTTAATTTATATTTTGCTTCAGTCATGACTATGATCTTGGACTCTGAACAAATTAGGCTTTCCTATTCACAGAAAATTAATTGTTAAGCTTTTTAGGAAGCTATGGAATTAAATAGCTCGCATATCATCTAAAAGGACTGAAAAAGTCTCCCCCTTGTAAGTGGCAGAGATTTGTACAGTTATTGCTGTTCACATCCTCATGCTCCCTTCAAACACAATGCAGAACAACTCAGGGAATCAGTACAAATGGGAAAGTGATTGGCAGGGCAGCAGTCTTGCTGGAAAGGACCTGGGGATTACAGCGAATGCAGGCTGAATTTGTATTCAACAATGCACTTCCACAGCATACAAGCAGAACCTCACACTAAGCTACAATAGAAGCAGCATGACTGGCAGATGCAGTGAAGTTATCATCTCTCTGCTCAGAGCTAGCAAGGCTGAACACTGAATGCTGAGTCCAGTTTTGAATCACCAGAGGTCTGTGGGAAAGTGGAGACAAGGCTGGTATTCTGGGTGGGGCACGTGATCTATGAGAAGGGGTTAAGGTGTTATGAGGTTTATTAGTCCAGCAGTGCAATGTCTAATTCATGATTCAGTAGCAGCCTATAGTTACCTGATGGCTGCTCCAGGACTGAGGGAGACAGACTCTTCTCAGCACGGGGTAAGAGCCACATAGTGTCTCAGGAAGTTTCGACTGAACATTAAGAAAATAGTCTTCACTTGTAAGTTTGTGCAGATTGTACTGAGATTTCTCAAAAAGGCTGTGGATCTTCATTCTTGGAGGCTTTAACATTTAGCTAGACAAAGCTACAGCTGACTGGTCTAGAACCAGAGACTGTCCTGCACAAATCAGGAGTGTGGACTTGGTAGTCTCCAGTGTCTTACTGTGATCTTACTATGCCAGAAATACCCTCAAGTGTCCCAGAAATCTCTTAGTCTGATTCAGCCTCATTGATTATTTTGGATCCCTTTACCACAGTCACAGAAAACTCCCTCAAATCAGAGTCCCCAAAGAAATCTTCTCTGGAAGAGACCTTGTTCTGCCTAATAAATTCCATGGTAGAAAACATTGATTCACTATACACGTAGTCACTACATTATTTAATCTCTTCAATTTGTCACTGATTTCTTTGAAGTGCCCAGCCCTCTTAGTTATTTGGTCTCCTGGCAGACTGCCTCTTGATGGTGACACAGATGGATAAGAGGTAACAATTCCTCTGATGTTGATGATTTTATGGAGAAAATTTCTAAAGATATGTCACATATCACATAGTTCCTGCCCTCTTTCTTCTTTGCTGTACAAAACAGCCAACCTGTTGAAATGATGTTCCCAAAACTTCTTACTTTGGGATAAGTTTTATGTGATGAAGTCTGGCATTAAGATCTATATGACAGTGTATCAGAAAAGAATTATTCCATGTCCTAGAATTGCATATCTCACTGTTCTATTTCCTTATTCTCATTAAAAATAAGGTGAGAAAAAGAAATTTGTATGTGTATGACATCAGAAAGATAAATGGGATTAATGACTTTATTTCCACAAACGCTTGGATAGCCTGCCAAGAAAAAAAAATTCTCATCCGAATGTGGTGGCATTATCATTGTGTTGCTCAATTTTGGCTCATGATCAATAGAATAATTTTTAGACATAACTGGACTAATACTTCCACTTAGTCTACATGCTTTTCTACTTAGATTATTCCTGAAAATACCACTAATGGGCTTTTACAAAGATTTATGCAGACATATAATCCTTTCTATGAAGAGCATTATTGCCTGTGCAAAATTGTTGTTCACATCTCGCTAAGGCTGGAAAATTACAAAGGACTTCATATAATGTTACATTTGGAAAATGCTCTAAGTGTACCAGATTTGAAGCTACGTTGTTCTCTTCTATATAACGTAACAGGAATCTCTCCTAAATTCTTCTGAACAATGTAAATGCTGAGTTATAGCAAATAGTATCCCACCACAGAAAGTGTCAGTCAGAAATTCTGTGACTGATGGCGCAATATTCTTTGGGCATAAGAACACAAGGATTTGGTAGTTAGAAAGCTTTGTATTTTAATTAGGAAGTCAACATTTAAAAACTATTCCATATAATGAATAGCACAGTATTCCTCAACACTCTGGGTCTGGGAGTCACTACTGGTTTAAATAATAGAAGAGGAGTGGAGACCCCCAATCATCTGAAAAGCACAAAGATAATGAAAACCATGCATTATGCTCACTGACCTAGCAGATGAAGTTATAAATTTACATGTTTATGTGACTCAAAGAACACATATTGAGACTTCAGTCTTGCCCACCCCAGCAAATGAAAATATTTCTATTACAATAGAATATTGATTAGGGTTAAGTGCCTGCATAGTCCTTGAGAACTTCTTTTGTGTTCCAGAGAAAAGGCTGAAGTTATTTTTGAAGTTATTGAACACTCAATAAATCTGTATTAAAAGTATTAATACAGAACTCCTGTTCGGGTTGTGGAGGACAGAAAACTGTAGCATAACTGTTTGAAATGAAAACATCACAGGGAGAGTTTCAAATGTAAGGTTGCACACATCATCACCCCATGATCCCCTTTGATGATAGCAACATCTAGTATGAAGATCTTGGATCAAACTATACATCCATCCTCATAGCTGTTATCTAACATGGGAAAGAATCTTTATGAAATAAAGCAGGTGTGATTTCTATTTGCTTTTGAGAATTTTTTTGAGCTAACATTCAGCTGCAGTGAAGAGAGAGATCAGAACAACCGTCAGAATACAATAGGTCCTGTTTCCAAGACCTCAACAAGCAATAAACCCAGATACTGAACCAATCTTGCACATTCATCAGTGCAAAAGAGTTTTAAGTTACTCAGTATGCAGCAGGTTTCATAGTGAGCTTCATGGTATATGTGATTTTATTTAGGGCTGTTACCATGAGATAATAGTATGGAAAGAACCATGCTCCAGTAGCAAAGGCCAGTAAATATGATGTTCCTGAAAAATAACTGAACAGGGAAGAATTCTTGATCTTCCACGGGTCTCTCACAACATGTATCGGCAACCAACGTGTCCTTTTGAAACTGTGTGGTTTCATGCAAAATGAACAAGAGAAATTTTTGGTAACCTTGGAAATATATCTTATTTTAAAATTAATATTGACCTGCAATCCTTGATATTTTTGATATCTTGCCTCATCTTCTTACAACTTTGTTCCTTGCATTCAACATTTTGCCCTTTTTCCATTAGGAAATTACATATGGATGCAGAAATCTTCTTTCTTTTCATTATTTAAAACCCCACTTTCCTCCTTCATCCCAGAAACCTTCAAAAGATGCAGCTAGCTATATCCAATAAATAGGTAGATCTTACTAGATTATGTAATACTCTGAATGTCCTGGTCAGGAATAATAAAGCTCAAATACATGTAAATATTATGCCTTATATTTTGTTGTTACATGAGCTGTTCCACGTGTGAGAGAAACATGGAATAATTATACCTGACTGCCTGAGATGGACTTCTGTTGTTTATTCTTACACTTCTTTGATCACAGGCATCACTGGGGATTTGGGTGGGAAAAACTGCTCAGCTATTCAAGTGTTGCATGTTTTTGAGGGGAATATACTACATTGAAACATGTATCAGCTAAAAAAGTAAAAACCTAACTAAAAGTATTCTTGTTTAACTGTTTATTTACCGCTTAAAAAAGACAAACAAACAAACAAAAACTGAAGTGTTTGTATTTAGTAAACATTTTTCTTTTGAGAATAATTCCACAGATGGTCAGTTTGAAATAGAAATTTTTATGCTTTCTTTTAAAAGGCAGTAGTGTCAAAATGCACAACTGAGCGATTTCTTTGCACAGTTGCACTCTACCTGCAGGGAGAGATCTTGATGTGAATAACAGCTAGAAGAATATTTTTTACCATGGAAATCTATATCAATAAAGTTTCTCATAGTTCCACAGTTCAATAACATCTTAGAAGCAGAATTTCTGCAATAGTAAACTGATGAGAAGCTAATTTTATCATATGGGGATCAAATTTTTCAGAAATAATTATAGATTTCCAGGATCTTACTTTCTTATTGAAGTTTACATATTGGGCTCCAAGAATTTATTTAATGTTTGATTCAGGTTTTTGCAATAAATTAATACACTGCATGTAGTATATTCCGTAGTTCTATTCATAATAACTATATAAATATAACACATTGTGCAACATAATACATTCTCAAGGTATGAGAAGAGCCTGCCTCCATCCTTTCGACACCTTTTCCTGATGAGGGAATTATAGACATTGATGAGGTTCCCCCTTAGTCATGTCTTCTCAAGATTGAACAGGCACAGCTCTCTCAGCCTTCCCTCATAAGAGCGATGCTCCATTCCCCTGATCATCTTTGTCACCTTCTGTGGGACCCACTCCAGGAGCTCCATGTCTCTCTTGTCCTGAGGAGCCCAGAACTGGGCACAGCACTCCAGATGTGACCTCACCAGGCTGAGTGGAGGGGCAGGATCACCTCCCTTGACCTGCTGGCAATGTTCTTACTAAGCGCACTCCAGGAAACCATTGGCTTTCTTGGCCACAAGGTCACACTGCTGGCTCATGGACAGCTTATTGTCCGCCAGGATCCGCAGGTCCTTCTCCACAGAGCTGCCTCCCAGCAGGTCAGCCCCAAGCCTCTACTCTGCAGTGGTTATTCTTCCCCATGTGCAGGACCCTGCATTTGCCCTTTTAAAATTTCAGTTCCTCTCTGCCCATCTGTCTAACTTGTTGAGGTCCTTCTGAAGGGTTACACAGACCTCTGAGGTATTGGTCACTCTTCCCAGGTTTGTGTCATCAGTGAAATTACTGCTCTTTTCTCATCTCTCCATCTGGTTTTCCCATTTTAGAAGGCAATCATGATGGTTCAGCACACTTTCCTGTTCATGAATATGTAATAATATCTATATATTTACTATATGTATGTCTAGAAATATATACATAAATTTATGCATATGAATTGTATATAAATTTTTGAATCTTGACAAGAATGTTAGTTAGCATTTTAGGAATAGTTATTGTTTCTGCTTTTCAAGATGATCCTTAAGTGGAAAGCAGAACACTGCATATTTGACACATGATAAAAGAATGCCAAAGCAAGTGAGACGCAACACTACATACCAGCAGAAATATTAGTTGTGGTCATTATACTCATTAGATATTTTATTCCAAAATGGAGGAAAAAGTGACGTGTTAAATAAGCTGATGGGAATAAAATAACTAAATTACTTTCTACTTAAAGAATTCTAAGAATTAATAATAAAAAAAATAAAAATGGCATCCAATAGGAGCCCTCAATATTTATAATGAATTAGCTTGTATATTTTCACCTGCTTTTCCTATAAACATGAATAGATGGCATGTTAACATTACTTGAAAAGGTGCCTGACTTGGTTACTTTAAGAAATGAAAAACACAAAAGAGAATAATAACATGCAGGATTCTATTCCATAGGGAAAAAAAATTCTATAAATAATTTAGTCCTTAAGAAGAAATTGATGACACAGAAAAGTTTCTATATTTGATCAATCCCTGATGATGACCAAGTGTAATTCAGAGGACCATTTCTTATCAACACGCATTTTAAGACATGCTTAATATTCTTATCAATAACTAATATGACACGACTTAAAAAAAAAAAAACTCAGCAGAGACGCTTATCAAAAGCAACACTCAGGACAAAATTGAATACTGTTAATGGATTATATATATTTTTTTTTATGTATGTATTTATTTTGGCATCTAATCTTTAAACACAGCACTCCATAATAACCTAGCTATATATTTCAATTTGCTCAGATTTTTTTGAAATTTCATCATATATCTGTTATGCAGATATGGAATTCCATTTTAGATATATATGCAGATGGATCTTACTGAAAGTTAAATGATATAATTTTATACTGAGAAGAGGGCATCAGAACTAATGTTCATAATCAATTTTGATATTACTAGCACAGAAAATATCAAAAAGATAGAATTCAATTGATCATTTAAATTATAAAGCCCAAGTTTTGTTCAATTCTGACATGCAAGAACCAAATTTTTCTGTTGTTTCTTACATACTGCATACAATAGAGTAAAGTATGCAAGTATCCATTACTAAATTTCAACTTTGTCTTAAATGTTTCGATGCATTGGTCAGATAGGCCAATGCATTAATATTTTCCGTTGTATTAATGCATTATTATTTTAAGCCTGTCACATTCATTATTAACTGAAATATTAAATTGCCAAGAATCAATATGAGAGTCAAGTTTATACTGTGCTTAGATTATAAAAGAATAATAAAATATTTAGAGATCCTTTATTGTGTGTAATCTGCAAAGTGATTGTTAGGAAATTACACCGTCAACTCTCATCATACATTTCGTATATAACATAAAGGTAAGTTTGAGAGCATTATTAGGCTCCTGAAATCTAACTCAAGAAGCTCTGAAATTGCAGGATTAAGGCTGACAGAATTGTTTTGAATTCCCATATTCCTTCTTGGAAAACAAAATTTTGCTTTTTTCTTAAAGGTCTTATAGCTGATTCAATGAACTAACAACACTTGAAATAATGAATGGCTATTCAATATGGTTTTTTTCTCTTTTTGAGTGCATGGTTCTGTGTCGTATTTATTGCATCCCATACAAATCCTTTCCTCAAGAAAAAAATATCAATTTTCTTGTAGCCAGACGGTTTTCAACCTGGTTTTCGACTGTACTATCTGAACTCTCTGTAGGCAGTTATAAACTTATTTCAGCAATACAGCTGTGAGTTAAAGTTACATGAGAGGTTTCTTCGGTACAAGAATATTCAGTTTCATCTCCCCACATAACGGATCATGTTGTTGGCCCCCATCTGTCAAAACATATTTGATTAACATTAAGCTTGATGACAACATTGGGTGTCAAGTAGTTCCACTGTCTGATTGAGAGAGATACCTTACCCAGGCATGTCTTTGCAAATGTTCATGAAGCCATTGATAACATGACCTTTATAATATTTAGTAAGATCTTTAAATTCCATGTCAACCGTCCTGTGCTTTGGGATAACTCCCTCAGTGTAAATACATTTGCTCCACCATGTCTCCATCAAATGTTTTATAAATCTTTCAGTTTGGCGGTGAATTAATGCTACATTTTGAGTATTCTGTCTCATAGGAATAAGCTTTTTTGGCATCTGCAACACTGTATGAATGAAAAATAAGAGAAGCTGAAAACAACATGAATTGAAAGATATCCTGAGGTGGTTTCTACTATGACATATTCCTCAGAGCACGTGTCCCACCTACCAACCTACCTGTACTGTTGTATTGCTGTGCAGCATACAAGATTAAGCAAGAACAAGTTGGGCTGGCATTGAACCTGCTTCATCTAGAACTTCAGCTTTAGCAAGTAGGTGTAGCATTTAGGAATGGATTAGATAGCAGCTTAAATATAAGGAACAAAGGCAGTGTAAACTAGATTGATAAAAGACAGTGTAATTCTCTGGCCTTTTCCAATTTGGTTGCTATTTAGAGGTCTGTAGAAAGAAACTGGTTTTGCCTCATCAGACTTAGGTTTAACATAACTAAAATGTAATACACTAGTGAGGGCATCTAGAAGGACAAGGTCTTTGTGTGTGACATGGTGTCTATTTCTTCTGTTCTCTATTTCAAAAGATAAGCCTCAGGAATTCTTCTGACAAGATTAATTTATGTATCTGGTATCTATCATCTCCAGAATCCTTCAGATTTATAAATAAAAAATTGTATATTAAATTTTTTGCTTTAAAATGCTTTAAAATTACGCTGATCTATTTTGGCTGTAGAAATTATTTATGAACAAATTTGTCCCATTAAAAAGTAAATCAAGGTTTTCTGATTTCCCAGGGAAAAATAAAAAGCCAGCAAGAAACCCTTTATTTGTCATTCTAAAGTTACTTTTGATCTAAATCAAGCAGAAGCAGTTGCAAAATTTCTGGTTGGATTGTCTAAATCAGTTTATGCTTTTAGCAACACTTTTAGATACTGTGCATCCATGCTGCTTTCTGCAGAAGGAAAAAAAATAATTTAAAAAGGGAGGAAAAACCCAAACCAAGATCTTGTTGCTATTTTGAAAAATTAGAAAATTTTTTAATTGTATTATACTGAGTTTTTGACTCAGAGTGAGAATGATGACAAATTTTATTATTTTTTTAGGTAAATGGTACATCCTGTAGAAAATTAAATTAGAAAGTAGCTAAATTCTTTTCCATTATAAGTCTATAATATGTGACAGCAAGTTTTCCAGATTGTGGTTCCTGGTATGGAAACCAAGATAGCAGAATAAAAAATAAGATCAAATGTGCCATCTGCCATTGCGCAGAAGACCGTACCACAGCTAGAAGTGGTATACAACACATGTCCAGCCACTGTCAACATTTTATTTTTTTACCTCTTCTCCTCACTGCCCACATTGTGTCCACACAAGATTGTTCCTGGGATGTCTCTGGAATACCTGAAAGTCTCACTAAGATGAAAACTTATAAGCAGTCCAGTGCTCACCTCACCCAGAAATTCAGATCTGTCCCGTGCCCTGGCTCCGCAAATCTCTAGCATGGCAGAAGGATCATATGGAGCTGCTCTGCATTCAGCACAAGCTCTAAGCATCGCGATCTGTCTAATGGGATGTGGCAAGGAAATGTCATGGTGAGGGAATGCAACACAGGTTTGCTGAAGCACATGAGAACTGCAGAGACTAAAGACACAAATAATGAACAAAGTGCTGTAGTTATGCATAAAAAGATAAATGGTAAGAACTGAGTTGCTGTTTCTTTTGTTCGTAAAATTTCATTTAAATGAGTATGGTTCTGTCCTTTTGGTCTGTTTTGTTTTTCCTTTTGACTGATTCAAATTTTCTCATGGGTTTTAGGATAATTAAGAAATTTTCATTGTTATACATACTAGAAATATATTTGAACTTTTCTTTCTCAAATGTGAAACAGTCAATCTTCAGCTGGTTTATGAAGGAAATATTTTCTGAAGGTCTCTTTGATAATAACTCTTAATCTATGCTTCTACTGTGTGTTTCCTACTGCGGTCAGAGACTAGCTCTTCAGGAATTCTTCGTAAGGAAGCAAAAACTCCATCACCAGTTTTTCCTAACCACAGCAACCTCAAGTTTCCTTTGTTAACCACTCAGGTCAAAGGGCACATCTACCTCCTAACTAAAAACTTTATTTTTTTTTTTCTCTTCCTCTCTTTCTTTTTGATGCTTCTCAGAAAGCCCATGTGGCAGTTTTGGCAGTGTGAAGTGTCAGATTGGAAAGTTGTGAACTTGCTCCCTGGTGAAATTAAAAAGCCAAGATTCAGCTCTGTGAATTCTTGTATTTTCCAGTTTTAGAAAGGTAGATACACTTACCTTGAGGTCTTTTGCTTTCCTACGCAGTGTTTCATGCTGTTAGCATTTAAAAGGACATTTCACAGTAGTTCAGAGCTTAAAATTTAATGTATATTTAAAACTGTTGCAGTCTTGCAGGTAATGGTCACTGTATTCACAGTATATTAAGTGACCAAAAAAAAAGTCCAGCAGCATAACACTAAAGGAATTCTGTAAAGAAGTAGAGGTTGTTTGTGTGTTTTTTCTAAGACTGTGCAAACTTCTTCAAAGTCCAGGTGACACAGATTAATACTGAGTGTATTTTCTCCTTTGCTTCACCTGAGCTGAATGTAACCTTATAAACTCAGACTGAGACCATTAAACTCCACGAGAATATAAAGATAATGCAAAAATGTGTCCCGTCTCTATCACATTTCTGTCTATGGAGTCCTGCATAACAAACTGAAATGGCTGAATGGTGAGGCTTAGTAGATGAGGGAGAGCCTGTGGATGTTCTGTACCTGGATTTTGTAAAGCCTTTGACACTGTTTCCCAGAGCAATTCTCATGGAGAAACTGGCTGCTCATGGCCTGGACAGGTGCACTCTTTGCTGAGTTAAAAACTGGTTGGATGGCCTGGCCCAGAGACTGGTGGTGAATGGAGTTAAATTCAGTGGGGGGCTGTTCCTTCGTGGGATTCCCCAAAGCTGTTGAGATCAGCTCTGTTTAATATCCTTATTAATGAGCTGGATGAGAGGATCAAGTGCACCCTCAGTAATTTCACAGTCAACACCAAGTTCAGCAGAGCCTTCATTTGCAGGAAAGCAGGAAGCCCCTGAATTGCTGGGCTGAGGCTGATTGTGTGAGGTTCACCAAGGCCAAGTGCCAGGTCCTGCACTTGGGTCTCAGTAACCCCAAGCAGTGCTACAGGCTGGGGGCAGAGTGGCTGGAAAGCAGCTCAGTGCAATAGTACCTGGGGGTGCTGGTGACCAAGCGGCTGAATATGTGCCAGCCTGTGCCCAGGTGGCCAAAAAGGCCAATGGCATCTGGGCTTTAATCAGCAGTAGTGAGGCCAGCAGGACCAAGGTAATGATTGTCTCCCTGTACTGTGCATCAGTGAGGCTGCACCCTGAATCCTGGATTCAGTTTAGGGTCTCTCACTACAAGTGCATTTTGGTGCTGCAGCAAGCCCAGAGAAGAGCAACAAAGCTGGTGAAGGGTCTGAAGCACAAGTCCTGTGAGGAGCAGCTGAGGGAGCTGGGGTTGTTTAGCCTGGAAAAGGAGACTCAGGGGAGGCCTTATCACACTCTACAACTGCCTGAAAGAAATTTGGGGTGAGGTGGGGGTTGGCTTCTTCTTCCAGAATGCACTGACAGAATGAGATGAAATTACATCAGTTTAGACCAGGAGAGGTTTAAATTGGATATTATGAAAAATTTCTCTGTGAAAAGGATTGTCAAGCATTGGAACCATTTTCTCCTGGAAGTGGTGGACTTGCCACCTGGAAATGTTCATAAAACATGTAGATGTGACATCTGCGGATATGGCTTAGTAGTGAACACATTGGGACTAGGTTGGATTTGATGGTCTTTGAGGTCATTTCCAACTTTAATAGTTCTATGATTCTGTGAAATAGAGGGCAGCGAGATGACAGGTTAGAAAGGTGGAAGACAGCTTAGGTCAACCCTATTTCTTTTTTGCAGAGCTGAGGAATAGTCCTTGTTAAAGAATGAAACATTCGAGGAGATTGGGACATATCCTCCTGGGAAATGTGTGCGTTAGTAGAGAAGTTTTGACATCTAGCTTGGGAGGCAGGTGTGAAGACAAGAAATACACATTCTCCTCTCCCAAACATCTTTACCTTTCCTTTTCCATATGTAAATATCCCATAACACGTACTCTTTGATCCCCAAATACTCTTCTCTGCTTCTCACAGCAAGCTCTGTGGTCCGTGGCAATGCTCCTTGTCTCTGGGGTGACACAGAGAGTGTCCCCACTGACTCCTGCTGCTAGATGATCCCTGTCCCATGGGACTTCACCACCCCTGACACAGCCCTGGGGCCTAGGGCAGTGGCTTCTTTTCCTGACTAAGGTATTGAGGATTTGCTGCCCACCATCATGCCTCTGTGATCTTTCATGTTTATGTAGGAGAGTCTTTAACCATCTAACATAAGAGAATTCATTTCACATTATTTCTCTATAGCTGGAACGTAAAATGGATACTAGTAAAATGAGTGCTATATATAAGTGTTTTGGAGTGGGCTGCATATCATCTAGCTATTTACATAAGGTATGCATCTAAATATGAGCTAGTCACTCAGATTAGTCACTTCCTGGCTGAACGCTATGGAAGAATAGGAACTCCATCCAAACCAAACTCACCTGCACAGCCAAGACAGCCAAGATCCCATCTCTATGTCACTTAACAGAGTTCTGTTCTAAAGACAAGTCTATGAATCATTACTCCGTACTAGTATAATTTTGTTCATTTACAAACACATATTTTTTCAAGTTATTATTTAAGGGAATATTTTTCAGTTTGTTTTTTTTTTTTTTCAATTTCCCTGTTCCCTGCTAGCAGGCTTTGAAGGAGAAGTCAAATTCACACAACAAAGAAAGCTGTCAGGAATGACACTGTTGGCATATACTGGAACTTGTCTTGTCATATACTCAAGAACTGTCCAGAGGTATATAAACACTGAAAGTGCCTCTTTCACTAGTATTTCACTACTGAATAACTCTGCTTATTGTACAAGAATACACCATTCTACAACAGGAGTAACACAGTAGGGACTTTATTCAAGGATGGATGGGTTTTAAGAAAACTTATGGAAATATGATAGTAATGAAATCTGTTAACTTTATTCCTCACCTTTTGTTTAAAATTAAGGGACATATCAAAAGATGGACACAAACCAATTTCTTTTATGGCTTATATTATGCCTTTTAAAATATACTATCCTGGAAACGTAAGCATTGATTTTGCTGTTATTTTGTATATCAAACTATATTCAGTTTTACTGTGCTATTGAACAATATTGTTCTTTTCTCATTGACATCTGAGAGCCTGTAGAGTCTGTATTTGTTAAATAAAAAAAGGGAGAGGCAAACATTGCATAAAACATACTGATAGTGATGGGAGTTTTTTGGGTTTTTTTTTTAATCAAGTCTTGAAATTGCACTGGTTATCCAAATGATGATAGAACTTGCTTACTTTTAATTTAAATTTATTCAGAGATTTTAAGATTTGGCCTTCTCACTCAATAGAAGCCTAACAAATGATTTACCCTGCAGTCCTATTTGAAACAAATTATTCCACTTCATCTCACAAATAACATCAGGAAGAGCAGATGGACCAGCTTTGGGATGATGGAGGTGTTAGTGAACTGAAAGGTAATTAAGGAAATGCACTGGTTAAAGAGGTCTGTACAAGTCAGGAAACATTCTATTGTAAAGTGAAAGTCAGATTATTGTCTGTCCAATAAAAATATATCTATTAAATATCTAATATTAAGAGAAGGTAGGTTATAATATTCTTTTTCTTTCTTTCTCTTTTTTTTTTTATGAGGTAATCATTGAAGTGTGAATAATGAATTCACCTTCAGTGTAAGTTCCATGTAGTACAGTGCAAATGACCAAAATATCAAAAGAAGTCTCTAGTTTTCTTCAAAGCACGGTTTGTTCCTGCCTATCTATCACCATCTGTAGATGGCTAGTGACTGAAGGCCCAGGTATCTGTTCTGCAGCACTAATTATGATCGTTAGAGGTGTGCGTGCCAGACTTAAATGTTGATTTCAGTTTTAAAGCCGTTTCTTCATCTTCATGGTTAGTGTCACATCTTTGCTGACATTAATGCAAATTCTGCTGACATCCAAGGTTCACTGCAGCACACTTGGAATGGGTTGCACTCAGACTTACCAAAAGTGAAAATTCTAATTGAAACTGGTTAATTAGTCTCACTCTGTACTCAGTGGGAGATCACCACTTGCAAAGAGTAATTTTCCCAGCTATTTTTGATGAACCAGCTTTCTAAGGTAGGTTTTTATTTTTTATTTGCTATTCTCTCCTTTGTCTCTGTTCTGCTGACCCCCAGCAGTTTTGTCACATGGACCATTCTCAGCTCCCCAGGGCAAACGGTCTCTCTGGACTAACCAGGTCCTCCATCTCCCAGAATTTTGCTGTAATGATTCACCTGTATTGTAGCATATGTTGTACAATTGATTAACAATCTGGACATGCTTTTAGTTTTTTTAATATTGCTTTATCCATACCCATGTAAACATTTGCAACCGTAGCAAGTAGTAGCAAAAAAATTTTTATCTCATGCTCTATATCTTTAAAGATCCTATGCACACATTACTAGTTCTGTGCATCTTCCTACTTGCAATAGTAGGTGGTGTTTGAGTAGAGGTGTTTGAGAACACATTTACAGACTTCTGATGGGCTAAAGACATCCTGCTTTTTAGACTATTTTCTGTCAGATTGTCAATCACACTCCCAGCTTCTTCATTATGTCACTTGCACAGCACCATTAATTAGATTTTGTATTTTTCCAGCTTTCATATCACTGCTTTAGCTTACACTTATCTCTTCCTGCCAGCTACAGAGGGAGCTGGATGACTGCTTCGAACTAGATACTTAGCTTCTAAGCAGCTAAACTTAGAAGATACTTCACACTCCTAATACTTTCAATTCCCAAACACAGATTCTAAGTAAGGCTTGAATTTTAGAAACGAGGGAGCCTCCATCTTCTGAATATGAGGCCAAGTTAAACACTCAGAAGCTCAAGTATTCAGTCATCAAATGTTTTTTGACAGCATAGATTAATGAAATACAGATTCAAAGAAATTCTTTGTATGTAAAAGAGAACTTTTTTAAACTGATGCTATCTTTAAAACTGAGAGAAAATTTCAACATGCCTGTTGTGAGCTGGCATGTTCTGCAATTTACTTTGCAACTAGAAAGACTTCCCTGTCCCCAAAGTGACTAAAACCTTATGAAGACATCGTTAGCTTAGATGCACGTTTATATACGTCAGGGAAAGCAGAGAGTTTTAAACACAAGGGTGTGTTGTCAGCATATTAGCTGTTACCCTTGGTTATGTTAGAGGATTAATTGTATCCTCTACAAAGGTCAATGTAGCAGGCAAAGATTGTGAAGAAACTGCTTTAGAGACAGCTATCTCCTGGATAAATTAACTGGTGCTTTATCTTGATTGTGGTTTATTCTACATTCCAAAGAAGTTTAAGTAGGTGAATACCACAGCCAATAAATACAGATTACTCAGCTTTCATTGAAAACTGATCTTCTCCACAAGAGAAATCTATGGTAGACTTGTTCCTTAAACACAACGAAAATGTTTCACTTCACAGTGCAGACAAATGGGGCCCAGGTCTGGTACTTCATCAAGCTGGACAACCAATGCAGTGAAACAACTCATACTTCTAAAGCACTGATTATGCTTTCCTCTTTTTAGTTTAAATAAATTATTGGATCATTCTTATTTTTTGGGGTCTGTTTTCTTTCCTTTAAAAAAAGCATGCGTAGAATTATGCTCTCTAAATCCTATGTAACTAAAGCCAGAAAGAGGAGGGAATTCATCTCTAAAAGGGATTAACTATGTTTTCTTGTTCAAATCCTTTGGCACAACGATGCCAGGACATGAATTCTTGCGTGGAGTAGTAGTTTTATTGTGAAGAATAACGTGTGGGGGGTTGGTGGGGTCTGCTGTTGTTGTTCAGGTGGTGTTGGTTTGTTTCAGTTGTTTTGTTGTCTTGGTTTCTTATTTATCTTCTGTAGATTCTACTTGTCAAATTCAAGTTTGAGTAAGATACTGTCAACCACCAAGATTGGTCATAGTGTACTATTAGCAGTTATTGTTATTATCATCATTGCCAAGAATGAAAGGTGAGCAAAGAACTATAGCCCTCTCTAGAATACCACTAGTGAGGAAAAAACAGCCATCATACTTGAACACGGGGTGACTGTAAAATCAAATTCTAAGTGTGTCATTATGACGATTGGACAAGAAATGTGCTGTATATGTCACTGGTCAAAAGGAAGACAGGATGTCTTCCTAGGCAGCAGGACAGAAACCACCACGAAAACCAATTCTGACAGAGAGAGGAAAACAAGTTATCCTCTGCTCTGTGTCTCTGAACTGTATTAAGAAGAGTAGAACAGTAATACTGCTCCTTTTTTGCTCGATTTATGACTTCATAAAGCATAGGTGCAACTGGGTTAGCAAGCCATACACTTCCCATTGAAGGTCTATTAGCTTTTACTCATAAAGTAATTGAGATCATTAATATCAGAGCACTTGACAAAAAAAAAAACCCCACATCTTGGATTATGGCTGTATTAATAAAGAACCTAGTTTCAAATGTTACAAAGCAAAAAGCAGAGCTCAGTGAACCAGCTCCATAAACCAACTTTTTCATTGACAACCTCGAAGAAAAAGGTTTATTATTACTGCAAGGAGCATTTCAAAAGATCAAAGAAAATTGTATTATCAGAAAGGATATATTTGAGAGTGTAGGATTTAGAACTTAAAACTATGTTAAGAAATCTAATAATAAAAACAGTCAGTTCTACTCCAAATCCGTGACATCAGTGAGGCACAGTAATGAATACAGATTGATGCCTCAGTATGTCCTCAGGAAAAAATTATTTATATCCCTGGAGCAGGAGGCCTGAGTCAAAATTCTTCGAAAACATTGAGGTTGCATCTTAGAAAACAGAGAGGTTAAGGGAATGATATCAAAAGCAAGATGAAAATATGCAAGAAATAGGTGAAAGCTGAGGAACCTAAACACCCATGTAAGAATAACACAGTGTAGCAAAAAAATAAGTAAAATGCAAAAGATACACAGACAGAAAGAACTCTTTAAGACCAATAAAAACATTTTCAAAAACAAAGTGATAAAAGATTTGTAAAAACTTAAATATTGCCTTAGGCCACAGAAGACTTGATTTTCTAGGGAAAATTTCATTATAGTCTGATTAAACACTAATTATGTTGCATGAATTAAAGAAAATTTTAAAAAATATATTCCATGAAAAAATTGGGAAAGAAGACTCTGAAAAAAGCTTGAAGACTTGATATATCTTGTGTTAAAGATAAGTATAACTTCTTCATGTGATCCTATCAAGAAAAACCACATAATAAAGCAATGTTAAAAAAAACCAAAAACAGTTAAGGTCATCAGCAATTTTCTAGCTATTGGCTGATCATATTTGACAGTGTTTCCCAATTATTTGAGAGAACTCAAATGGGTGAGATACTCATATCAATTGGTATTCATCTAGGTGTTGGTTCTAATTGGTTTTGTTCAGTTTTGTTCTTTTGTGTGTCTTTGTCTTTTTGAAATTCTAATTTAATGTCTATAAATACTTTAGAAAACAGATCAGTACCACCTGAATTGATTAGCTGAGACTCACTAATGTTTGTTATTCTTTTGACCTCAGAACTACAGGGCCGTTAGAGCTGTACATCAATAAGAGAAATAAAACTTACTTTTTATCAGGGTGAAAATGCTATTGGGTTTAAGTGCCTTCCTGTAGAATCATAATAGCAAGTGAACTCCAACTTCTTTTCTATTGATCTCATTGAATGAAATGAATACCAAAAATGCTCTTAAAGTGTTCTATCAGACCATATTACTCTGAGGTTGTATGTCTATGAAACAGGCACATATGTACTTAAACACTGAAGTAGGCCTGAAGCAGGTACAAATATTAGTGCGTATTTTTCCATATGAAAATTTTCTAAAAATGCACACCCTTAATATTAGAAACGTAAAAAAAAAAATTGGCAATGTGATAAGGTACCTAGACAGCCCAGAAGTGTTTGAAGAAGACACCTAATTCAAACAAAATCCCGTGGTGTTTGTCTGGAGTTTACCCTTGGTCTTTCACTGAATCAAGCTCAAAGTGAATCAGGAAGGGTGTTTTCCTGACCCTACAAAACATGTTGTTTTACATGAGCAGTCATGGGGATGTTCAGGATTATGGAGAAATTTTGCAAAAATCTGGCCAAAAGCAGTTAAAATTGATCTACAGTCTCAGAATAATATATTTATCAAACCACAACGAATTTCTTCGGCTTTTTTTCTGGATTTCCAACAAGCTATTTTGACAAGATCTGACTATTTTTGTTTGTGCAGATACAAATCTGACACTTGGAAAGGACCTTACTACCTAAGAATCAAACATCATCTTTCAATAATTTTTCATTTAGATTAGTCTGATACTTCAGAGAATAATCTGAGTTGGAAGTGACCCAGAAGGATCCTCAAGTCCAACTCTTAAGTGAATGGCCCATGTGGGGATCGAATCCATTACCTTGGTGTTACTAGCACCGTGCTCTGACCAACTGAGCTCACCTCAGGGTCACTTGATGAGACTTGTACTTGACAGGCTACAGAGCCCAGTTCAGTGATGAGCAGAGAATCATTAGCTATATTTTCAGGATAATTATAGTGAGTTAAAAAAAAAAATTAAAAAAATACAATTGCACATAATTTAAGCTCTGCAGGACCTGTCTTTCCTGTTCTGCCTTTGCTTTGTTACATTAATCTGAAGTGTGACAGAGACTGTTCTAATTCAGAAATAAAATATCTGAATTCTTTTGATCAGTCCACATTGCAATGACTGATTATATTTCCACCTTAACTCTGGCATTTTCATCTCAATATCAGGTAAAGTAGGAATAAACCATCAGTTATAATATCTCAAGTCAAGTGATCTAACAGAAACTCTTTCACAGATTTCTGATCAGAAACCTAGTGTACATAAAATATATTATTTACATCTCAAAATTTATGGTCTTTCCAAGAGAAGAAAGCTGTTGCTTGAGCTGAACAGTGGAGATTAAAATGATGCTTTTATATGAAAAGATGACGCTCAACTCCTATCAAACAATATTCAGGGTTAAATTATGAAATAGTTGAAGGGTCCATATACATTTTTACTCTTAAAATTATATGTGATTAAGATTGAAAAATGAAGTTTTTTGAGAAAAATAGGTATCTTTTTTTCTTATTCCACTCCAACATATACAGGTTTCCCTCTTACGGAGTTCTCTTATTGGTGTGTAATTACGTCTTGTTTAAGCATGACAAGCAATGTAATTACAACATCATCATGATCACTAGCTTGATTTTCCTGTCCTTTATTTCTTGTGCTTATTCCTACTTAAAGATTCATTCATTCAATTTTAATTTATTTAAAATCCTCCCTTTAAATGTTGGGATTTTCTCAACAAGACTGGTAATAACACTATTAATTTTTTATTCCTTCTGCATTTTTCTTGTGTATATAATATTCACACTCCAGTTTTTTTCCTCTTTAAAAAATATTTAATGGTGAATCTTGTAGGATAGTTTGCATTTACCCTTTTCATTTAAAGTGTGGGGAAAAAGCCAACAAACCAAACTGTATGCCTGGCTTGGGAGACATATAGAGCCTCCTATCCACATAATATCTAACAGGCCAGACACAAAGTATAAACCCCTTCACAGGAGCCTGAGTGCAGCAGAGAATAAAGGACACACAGCCTCGCTGAGCTGCAGGCCCATTGGACCTGTGCTGCAAGTGCACAAACTTCAGGGCCAAAGTTCTTGTATCTGTTGTGCTTCAGGACTCTAACATCAGCTTCTGAGGCATTGCATGACCAGACTGCAGATCTCTGCGAGACTACTCACTGCTCTATGCAATCACACCACTGTTGTCACAAAGGTAGGAGAAGAGGAATTGACACTCGAGCTTTTGCTCAGAGAGTGAGAAATTATTTGCATTCTCTTCTCCCCTGTTGGTTTTGTAGCTGGTGTTTTTTGTTCTTGTCCTCAGCAGTGCTTTGTGATTATTTCATATTTTCAAATTCTTTTCATAACCACAGAAACTAGAGATTAAAAGCTATTTTTTTCATAATCACTAAAGCTGTTTCTGTTAAGAACTAATTTAGATACAAATGAACAGAACACCTTCTAAAAGAGGAGTTGTTATTCCAGTGTGACCTAATTTAATCTGAAGTTTGTTTTTTTTTTGTACTGATGTCTTCTAGCAAATCTTGAGTGCATTATGTTAATTAAAACCTCCTCATGTTAATCTGAACATAGAATTTTTTACTACCCACTTGTTATCATTCTTCTGCATTAATCTACTGCAATAAAATCTGATATTTCTGCTTAAAATCTTGACAAAAATAAATAATTCTTTGCTTTATGATCAGGGGACAATCTGAACATAGAAGTTTTGCAGGTATTCTTAAATGGAAGAAATGAGAAGTCACTCCAGATAGAATGATATTACAAGAATGAAGTGAAATACAATATGTCAAAATTTACTGTGAAAAAATCAACTATGCTTTTCATATACTGAAAGCAACACAGCATCCAGATCACATTTGAAGTCAGACTAGCACCAGTATCCCTGTTGAGAAGAACATACGGAGACACATTTTATAGAAACCCATAAAAAATAAAAACGAATATATTAAATCAAGCAGAAGAAACTAATTTGGAAAGAAATATTCTATTCTCCAGAAGTTATTTCAATAAATACATAATCAAAGTGCCTATATAAAAGCTCATACCATGTAATTAAGCTGCTACTTTGAATACTGTGGTCATGGAAAATTTTCTGGCATTACCACGTTAAGCAAACAGTGCACTTGCTTCCACTGTGCAAGGCTACAGCTGAGTTTGGGCTTTGGTGACCCTGAGGAACAGCTGGGGCTCTGCACAGCTGCCAGGCTTGCAGAGTGATGTCAGGCTTGAAAGAGGAATGGAGACCAAAGCATCAGATCATTTGAGTGAGGGTCTTCTCCTTCCCCATTGAAGCTGTATATGGTACATTTATAAGCACTTCTGTCATCAGTTGTGTCAGCTCTCTCCCCAGCTTAATGATCACTATTTCTATAAAGCATGGCTTCTCAAACAGAAATAAGTAAAAATCTTAAAAACAACTGCCCTCTATTGTGAGATCTGTGGGCCTCTGTGGGCAGTGTGTGGCTCAATACAAACCCAGTGCTCTCCATAAAAGACACCCATGCTCTATGGAAAGAAATCGTATCTGTCTGAAACCACTGAAGGAAGAATTTACCTCATACTTACTGACGATGTCATGTAGTGATAATTTTATTTGTCTTGGAGGTTGAGATATTCCAGCAGATTTATTCAGATTCTATGGCCTCTGACTGATACCTTGCATTATATCCAAAGGCATTTCATTCATAGGGAGCAAGATGACTTTTGTTGAATGTTATTCTTTGATATCTTCATTTTTCATTACAAATTTTGTCAAGTTTCATTAAAGATATTCAACATCTCTTCTCAATAACCAGCTTTGAGATCTTACCATATTGTCCATCAAAATAAGTTATTCAGTTAGCTTTGGCATTATTTTCATTGGGGGAGGTCTAGCTTAGGCTGATCTTTCAGTATTACAACTCAAAAAAATTCAAATATTTTTAAAACTATTTTGCCTAAACTAACTTTTTGGGTAAACTTTTATTCAATGAGTTTTCAATATTTTTAAATTATTTTTCAAAGATTTGCAAAATAATATTTTTATTAGGAATATATCTTCTGTCTTTCTGACACACTTTGGTTTTTTGAAAACATGCAGCTTCTAAAGCAAAGACACTTGGCAGAACCTTTAAAGAGGACTTCCAAGCCCAGCTATTCTGGGAACTTTCTGTAACTTTTCTGCAATTGCATTGCTACAGTTTGCTTGGTTTGGACGTACAACCAGGTCACTGAACTGAAAGCAACTAATTTTTTTACCCTGCATTGATTCATTTGTCAGTGCACAACCAATGTAAGATAAAGAGATGATCAATTTAAATGGAGTCAAGAGAAAGACCAGAGGATAAGCACATTGCAACAGTGTTGGAAAGTAGAATTTGAGACTTAAGTTGGAGGCAAAAGGAGAATGGAGAGTATAGGCAGGATGCTGGGGCAGACTGTCAGGGAGGAAAAACTGAATGCTGGTCTGGGTCAGTCTGCATTTTAAAACTAGAAATCTAAGGCTGATTTTCAACTTTGAAATATTCTGAAAGAAATTTCAACATTAATAGAGTAAATTGCTTAGTTTCCTTTTATGTATCAAATTCTCAATTCTTACAACAAACGATATTCTCACAGATTTTGCTTGCTCTTAAAGTCCCTTCTTTATGACTTCTTTTCTCAATTAAGGGACAAAGTAAAACTTTGTGGGGATAATTTATACCCTGATAATGTGGGTGACTAGCAAAAGTGGGTAGTGTCACCTTTAGGTGTTTCTCTTCCCTTTTTGTGTAAAAAGAGCTTAAATTACATACTGAGATCACATACCTAACACATTGATGGCTAAATGAGATTAATTCTATCCCTATTACTGTTTTACTGTGAAGATCTGATAAGTTTTGGAGGTGTAGTGAGAGCTGGACCAAAGAAGGCAAGCAGATGCCAAAGCTTCATTTTGGGACATTGCATAGTAACCTCCATCCCTTCCTGACTGATCTAGGTAACAAGTTTTCCATGCTGCTCTATTAAGTGATCAGACCTAAAGTCCTTGACATCACAGCACTACAAAGCATCGTGGAGACTCAAAATCAAGAAGCAGGTACTCCCCTTCTATGTAGCTGTAGTCACTGAGACAAAGGAAGCCATGCTGCTTTACACTATTTTCAGGATCCCAGTATTGCTTTTTGTGATTTCTTCATGTGTTGCATCAAGTCTTACTCCCTTTCTCCCTTGGTACATGCATTCAGTGCCTATAATGCTCAGATTTAGCAGAAGAGACACGGGGCGTTAGGTAAAAAATTAGATCCCAGACAGACAGATGTGTGGTAGTCAGTAATTTTTACTCTTACATTTTCTTATGTTCAGAGCTGTGATGCTTGTGTAATGGATGCACTTGACAGGAACAACCCTTCATAATACTCTAAAACCAGACATAAGTACAGCAACCCAAACCACATCCATTATTCATAATTGATGTTCATTCAGCATTGGCAAGCATTGATTATAGGATTAAATGGAAGTTCTTTGCAATATTGATTTGGATGCTTTTGACTTGAAACTGAAAGCTGAATGCACTTAGTGGAAGTTGGTCACATTTCTTAAAAATAAAGCAGTCATTAAGTCGCAGGGATTCACTACCCCACTACCCTGTTTTTGTGGGATAGATTGTATGTCTTTGGAAAAATATAAAAAATATGTTAAACCTTGAGAATTTTTAAAACTGACTAGGATAACAAAAAGTCACAAAAACTTGCAATAGATTCTGACATTCTTTTTTTGTTTTATGTTGGGAAAGATAGTTCGCTGAAGACCTAACTTTAAAAAAAAAAAATATAGCAGGAGAAATAAAGGGCATTAAGGGGAGGGAAAAGGAGATAAGGAATATTAGTTGTTACTTAGTAGGAAAGGCATTGTGCCAATAGGTTTTTCTTGATTCTATTGCTTTAAACCAGTTTCACAGCAGTTGTGAAACCTTGGCTGAAAAATACAGAGTAGCAAACCTGTGTAAAGACAGGGAAAAAACTTAAATGGATGAAGCACTTACATAATTGTTACTATATTATTGGAAAACAGTGTGTGACTGGAAATGAATTTTAGGTTTTGGAGATAATTCTGTTTCCACTAAATGTCTGCAACAGAAGCACTGATTTCAGTTACCATTAAGCAGTTCTTCAAAAAGTTAATCTTTTTTTTTGGTGCTATTTTCAGTAGCAGCGCTGAGCTTTCTTTAAGAATGACCTCCACTTCCACCTCTGAAGTAATATTGAAAACTGTCAATGAAATCTCAATGTAGACTAATCTTTAGTATTGACTTGAAACTTGTTAATAGAAAAATTACTATTGCTGAATATAATGTGACTTGATGGTTTATTTGTAACTGAATGTCTTTTTAGAAGGTATCTAAAAAGGTTGGAAGAACATACACACAATATTTAAATTGTTAAAAAAATAAGTGAAACCAAAGTGCTTTTGCTGTCATAATCATTAAATCCTTCTTTACTCAGTTGAATGAGGTTTTCAAAAATAATTTTGGCAAAGCATGCACATTTCTTATACTGGCTAATGTATGCTGATGAAGTGATATAAAAAATCTAGATAAATACTTTAAAAGATCACACAGAGAAAACTGAAGTAATAATGTCAAAAAAAATCTTACAAGAGGGGTTAAAAAATTTCAGCTTGCAACACCTGTCTAAAAGCAGGAAGGAAACATGGTGAGAGGAGAAGCAGTCACCTTCTTCTGTAATTCAGCTGTGTAGCCCAGCCTTTCATTGTAGAGAGTTTGTCCTAATCTTTTAATCTTCAGTTGTGGATATAATAACACTATGAAAGTTTTCACTGAATGTGAGGGAGCAAATAATAGTAAATATGAGAAGTTTAGCACTGAAAATTTGGTTGAGTAGAAGAGTAAGGGGTGATTGCCTTTGACAAAGAAGAAAATGTCTCTCTTCAGTTAACTGCATAAAAATATTTGAAGGGTTTAGATGTTTTGATAGTGTGGTCTTTGCCGATATAGGACCTGAGTGAATTTCTGATGAACTTGTAAAAGAGTAAGGGACAAAAATAAATTGCACTTATTTTACATCCATGAATAAACTGCTGTATTTGTACTGCAGGGTATTTGCAAATGAACATACAAGTCAGGAGTGGCTTTCTATAACAAAGATGTGTGATTCAATTATTCTATGTACTTTCTACATGCTTTGATTATGTCATTTTGCCAGATAAGGGTTAGGAAAACAACAGAAACTTCTTTTGCTCCATAACTCTTTGGCTTAAAAAATAATATTAACTCCATGCCTGAGAATTTCCCAAAGAGCTCTGGTATGACAGGCAAACGTCAAACTCAGCAAAATTAATGTATATTAATCAAACCTCATCTAACTGAAACCTAATCTGACAAGCAACTTTACAGTTATTAGTGATTCAGGTCTTTAAAATGATTCTAAGCAGGGCTCTAAATCTCAAACATATATGAAATACTATTGATGTTGAATGCATGAAAATTTCCACAAATATGCTCATAAATCTAAGTGAATCCGTTTTTCTCTCCTGAAATTTTGTAGAACAGAATCTTAGCTCCCATGTGATGCAGTCAGCTAGAATAGAGAGTATAACATTTTACTAGAAAAGTGACATTTAAGCCCACAACAGTTTACAGTTTTGCTGAAAGCTTAACTTGTCTGTAAATAGCCCAGGGTTGGGGGGGGTTTATGTTTTGGATGATTTTGGTGGTGGAGGTTTTTTGTTAATAAATGCCTGCTACTAAAATCTCTGATATGAGAGGAAGTGACATTTATTTGTGATTTATTTTCCATATATAACAAGTAGGCTAATATAACAAGTAGGTCAAGGTGATTAAGATTCCTCACATAAAAAGTATCTCCTAAAGAGCAGAATTGCTTCTCTTGTTCTTTTAGTGACTACACTTAAAAAATGTACGAAAGGATGCAGAAGGTCAACAAACCGAGGGTCTGGTCCTCCCAGAGTTTAATGGCTGATCACTTCTGGCTGTTTTATTTCCTCAGTAGCTGGATGATGTAGATTTTAAATAAAGTAGGATTAACAAAGGTTTAGGTAAAAGAACTGTTATTTTCTAGCCCCTGTGTTCCGTAAAATTTAAAACCCATCCAGCAGTAACTATATGGTCACTACTGGCTCATATACTACACAGCAGCCTGCTTCATAGTAGGGTTAAAACCCCCCTATACTTCAAATTGAAATGAGTTGAGAGTATTCTTTTTGATCATATAGTGCTTCTCAAAGGATAATTGCTCTATGCAAGTACCCACACTTACTAGATAAATTTCCTGAAAAGTCTGGATTCATTCACTCTGAGCCTCAATCCTTCCATTTAAAATAGAAACAATATTTGCAGCTAAGCTCTGCACAAGGTTAAGGCATTTTGTGCATAATGATATGGTTGTTCTAAGAGAAATCACTGAGGAGTCACAATGAGAAATAATAATTCCCAGAACTCCTAGCCTTGCTGTTTAGCTCTATAACCATCGCTTTTCTCAATAAAATAGTTGCATCATAAATTAATGGATTAGATTTGAAAAAAAAATTACATAACTAATTGTTTTCCAAAAAAAAGGGGGGGAATGTTTTAATAAATAATTCTATTCACAGAGTTGTATTTTTCTGCTTATTTTGATACACAATATCTTTTTCTCAGTAAGTGCCTAGAATGCAGAATCATATTAATTTGCTTCTATTTGTGATTACAGTGAAATATCTGGGCTGCAATACAGTCTTTCCATCTCAACTGACAATGGAAAACATAATTCTGATAAATATATATATTATGAAAACAAGAAAGATCCTAAATAATTTAGTTGTTGAGCAAGATGGAGAATAGCACTAAGAGTGAAAAGAAGAGGAACAGTTGATTATCGTAGAATATCCTGAAATAGACAGGACCCACAAGGATCCTCAGGTCCAACTCCTGGCCCTGATCATTGATAATTAAGAACTTGATATTACTCCTTTTTAAAAATGTATTTTTTTTTTTAAATTTAGATGTAAACCCACAGCAACAGAAAAACCATGTAGCGCATTATTATTAACTGATTATGTTATTCTGTATCTGCTAAAAGAAATGCTACTTCATAATTTGGACTTTGGGACTTCTACCTAGGAGCTCTAAATATACCTAACAGAGTTATTGTAGACACCAATTCTAATTAATTTCCCTTCTGAAGTTTTAAATGTCTACATGCTCAAGAAATGCTGAATCTACGCGGCCATAAAAGAGAACACAAACCTCAGTTCCCATTGCTCTCATGAATAGTGATTTGAAGTGGGCACATGTAAGAGGAAGCAGATGGAGGAGGAAGTATGTAGCGTATGCAACTTATTTTCTTTTCAGTCTTCACCTTGGAGCAAGGAGTCTTGGAGGGTGACAGAATGGACAGTAGACTGGTCCTCATTTACTGAGCAGAGAGCTGGAATGGCACAAATAGTGTCACAGCCTTCATATCCTGAGATTATGTACCAACCCAGTTCCTCCTATAACCTTAGGCTCCCTGCAAGCTGTTGTGAATGTTGCCAGCTGTACATAGCCCTGAGGTGCAACTCTTTCTTAATCATTTCAATGCAGTTTGCTTAGAACAATACTGAAAACAGCATTCATAAAATCCTGAAACCTTGCTTGCAGAGGCCACGGGGTAGTTAAGAAAAGAAATGGGGATCTCTACATCTCTGTTGTGGCTTCTGAAGAATTGCTTTCCTAGAGGACATTTCCATGTAAATGCTAATGTACTCAAATTTGGCCTATGGTGCCCACAGGCTAGGAATGAAGCAAACTAGAGAAAATTGCTTAAAAGGAGTTCCTCTTCCTCTTCCTTCCCCTGTTCCTTCGCTTGCCTTGAAAGATTGATTATGCAGTTTGAACTTAGCAGTCTCAACTTAGCTGTGCTTAGCCAAACACAACATTTATGCACAATGCAATCTTTCAACTTGCCTCCCCCTTCAACACTTCAGAAATGACCTTCAATGATCACACTAAACCTCAGTAAACCTCAGATGCCCACAGACAGACACAGCCAATATATGTTTATGAAAATATGTTAAGTTTATAAAGTGAAAGTAGCTTCAGCAGGTATTTCCTAGTAATTTGAAGTCTGTGGTATGTCTATGTGGTGCAGTTTATTTATGCTTGTTTTTATTCTGCTGCATGTGTCCAATTTTCAGTCTGGAAGCCACATAAGATGACTCTGATTTTGAGTTAATATACTCAAGTAGTCATGTAGGGTTATGTGGGATCAAATGAAGTGCAAGTGGAGGTGTGTGTAGGGGAGACAAAGATCCACCAGATCTCATATTACCATTTTTCTCATAGATTTGTAATTATGGCCTTACCTATCAGCATGTTTGATTAACTGAGTTAATTATTCTTCCAATTTTCATAGTCTTTGCAAGTTCAGAGCCTCTGAATCACATTGGACAGAGAAATGCAGAATTTTCTTCATTCATCTATACGGCAGTATTCTAGGTTATTTTTGTGGAAAAGGTTATTTCTACATAAGAAGTTAGGCTATATAAATAGATCAGCTTGCAATTTTATACTTCCAATGACAATTAGTCCAATGGCAATTGCTCTTAATGTTGACAACGACAGTGATCTCCAATATGGCTTGCATAGATGACACTTCATTACTCAAATTCTGATCTTTCTTAACTAGAAGGTAGCTAAATGGAACAAAACCTTACACCATATCTACACAAAAGTGCATTTTTTCCCAAGATACAGGGCTTCTAACCAATGAGGATTTATATTACAGTACCTAATTACCAACAATTATCCATAACAGTGTAAACCCTGCCTACACATTAGAAAATTACTCAGAAAGGTGAAGCCTGAAATTTCACTACTATTAGGTAACTTCAAGCAACCCCAGTCGAGATTCCATCAAACCTGTGTAAATTATGACAGGAAACATGAGATATCTTTACTGATAATTGCAGCATTTCTTAGGAAGGAAATTTTATTACGTCCATGTGATGATTTTTGCTGTTTTATTCAAACTGATATCCAAACTGAACTGTGCCATGTTAATATTTTCACGGGGTTTTGGAAGAAACCCTGGCTAGAGTGGTACTTGTATCTTACAACATTGTTCAAACCTGACATTCTTTTCATGTGGATTTAGTCCAATAAGAAGAACTGATTAACCTTTTCAGACTTCATGAGTTTTCATTAAATTGCTAAACTAATAATTGCATCTGTATCATATTGGACTTTAGGGTAAAGTTAGCTGTCGAAGGACCTTGACCCCAGGTCTCATCTATTTTCGATTCTATTTTAATGAACACATTCAAACTTCATTCCTTAATTACATCACACATCAATGAATCTTGCATTTTGATTAGGTAATAATTCTATGTGATTCTCTGGATCACTTGAGAATACGCCCATGAAACATCTAAACCATGCTAATGAGTTCCAAGAAGGGCATACGTATACATGCTTTAGACTCATTAACATTCGTTTCCTATCTAGCCAGAGGTATTTGTATTTCATTTTATGATAGTATAAGCATTTGTGTTGTTGGTCTTCATGCTCTGCAGTATGTTTTACATTTCTCAAATACTATTTCATCTCTCTCACTGCAATAGTGATCATAGTACAGCTGCATCAGTTGGATAAAATTTCATAAGGGGATAGGGAGACATTGATCTCATGTGTCTCAGGGGTTTATTTTATTTTATTTTATTTTATTTTATTTAGGAAAAAAATGCACTCAAAAAACGTCAGCAGTTCTCATGTTATCTTGTTATTAGCTGAGGGGCTGTTCTTCTGTTTTTCCCCAGCACCAGGCCATTATATTTCTTGAAAAATATGTTCTTGGAACTTCTCTACTCTTCATGTTGTCCTGTGTATCACCCACTATTTATTTTTTTGGATAAACAGCGCACAGAAGGACACTTGCAAAGTTTTTTTTCGTGAAGAAGCAGTAAAATACATCAAAACAGGGAAATACTTCTTAAATTTGGATTTCTTAATCACTGAAAAAGTCATAGCTAAAAATGAAACATAAGATATAATCAATCTGGAAAAAATGAGATATCTTGGACAAAACTTAAGTTGCAAAGAATACTACCTGAGCATGAAATACAGATGGTAGGCTGGGCCACACAACCAGTATGGATGAACATGTATAAAGGCCACATGCAGGAGCAGCATAAGCTTTGAGGATTTCTCACAAAGATCAAAGTAGTCAATACTATTTCACAGGATTTCATGACCTTAAAAAAGCTCTGAGGCCCAAAAAACCAAAAAAAAACCTTTTTAAATCTTGTGCCATAAATCTGTAATCCAGCATCTGAAAATCAGTATTTGATGCGCCATGCTGAGAACATATATTTCTGGCCAGCAAAGAAATGCACTTGTAGTTTCAGGAAAATAAAATAATTTGTTACAATTTAGATATTTCATAGACATTTATCTCTATCAAATAATGCTAATAATTTTCCTATTTTAAATCAGACATTTTATCATTCCACATTGGCAATTACAGTTTCAAACTTTGCAACATTTTTTTTTCTGTCATAGAGACTGGTGGTTTATTTTTTTAGCAAACCTTGTTTACACCTATAATCTACCTCTCTCTTTTTTTTTCAGTGTATCTTCAGGCTATCATTGTACCTTGGAGGATGTCAAGCTCTGTAATTAGAGAATCTCTTAACTGAAGAGCACTAATGGCAGTCACTACAACTGTCAGCACTTTCTCACTTTTCACATGAGGACACTGTTTGCTAATTGGATTAAGTCTGGTTCTGGCTGTAATCTCTGCAAGCAGTAGTTAAAGAAAGAACTGTGATGCCACACCTGGTTTGTGGGCTGGAAGGTGATGAGCACTGCTAATAAAATCTAATTTAAAGCACAACCCATGCACATAATTAACTATGCCTTATTTCCTTGATTAAAAATCTGCTTATCAATGATAATGGCTCAACTAAAACACGATGTAATATTTTAAGGTAGAGTAGGCACTTACATTACTTGAATAAGTTACTGTTTAAATGTGCTGAGTGAGTTTCTTTTATGTGGCATTGCTGCTCCTTTTGACAAAATAGGCAAGTAATGTTCAGAGCTTTGCAAGTTGGCATTTTTTCTGCAGTGGAAAAATTGAACAGACAGGGATATTTTTCTAATAAAACCTAGTCTACTTCTTAAGCTTCTCTTTCTCAGAGTAGTACCACCAAATTCCCTGAGAGAGTTGCTCTAGAAATCTAAGACTGCCAGCACCCTGCACAGAAAGTTTTCATTTCTTTTGACTTACCCCATTGTGAATGTTTGACATCTCTCGATTTATGTTGATTTTACTGTTTCCTATTTCCTATTTTACAGTTTCCTAGTCCTTTTCTTCCCATGCACAAATGTTGATAAATAGATACAACTGAATCAATTCTCATCCCTCTGCTTTTGCAAGAAGAACAGCCTCTGGTCATGGTAACTATTGTTTCAGTCATCATTAGAATTTAACTCCACCCTTACTGAGCATGAGGGGAAAGACAACATAAATAAGGTTTATGATAGCTCAGTGATTAAAGACAAGCTTTCTGCGAGCTATACACCCTCTGGCATAACAGTATAGCTACACTGTTGGGTGATTTTTTGAATCTTTATAGTTTCTAATAAGACATGGATTCAAGGCTTATGTTCAATTCTACTGCAAAGAAGAATAATAAAGAACTGATGACTCTGCAGAGGTTTGGAAATTCAATCTAAAGAAAATTCAATCTAAAGAACATTGACCTGACAAGGATAAAGAAAAGGAAACAGATGATGGAGCCTAGAAACTGTAAAAGGAATTTTGGTACATTGTGCAATAGGTGTAGTGGGAGAATTTCAGGATGGGTTGAGAGGTTGTGGACAGTAAGACAATAGCTAAGCTTTATTTGTAACTAATGTTGTAATGACTGAATTCTTGAGGGACCCATAGAAAAGCTAAAGAGCTAAGAACTAAACACCTCCCCTGTCCAAGCAATTGCAGGTAAAGAAAAAGTGGTTTTCATTTTTACTCTGTTTTTGTCTGTGTTTTATGCCATCTGAAATATTTTGAAAGAATATCCCTGTAAATTGAAATCCTACTGCATATTTTCCATAATCCATCTACCTAGTGAGGGACAAAAAACTGATCAGCTGAAGCTGACTGTCCAGCAATAGTTGAAGAAACTGAGCATGAAAGAGGTGTCTGCTCAAGATCTTGAGAGCCACTGTGAGAAGCTTATCAGCAGTGTGTCAGTAAAGTGACTCAGAAAAGTCATGAGGCTCTGGAACGGCCTTGTCTGGCTGTCTAAAAAAGTAAAATAAATATCTATTTCCTACTACATTGCAGAGAAGTCACCTTCTGAAAAATATAGAAAAAAATATGATGTAGAAAGCAAATGCAAAGCTGGCTCTCGGGCTAGTGTCCTCTGAACAGGGAGCTCAACTCTCCCTGTGTAAGGGATAGAGACTGTTGATGTAGCATGTTTTAGTGATCTGTCTTTGTAATGCATTTTCACTTTCTGGAAATTCATGAATGTGTTTAAATTTAGACAATTAAGCCTCATAGGTGTACACTGTCCTGTGATCTCCCATATTTGTGAAATGTAAGAGCAGTCTATGAGATAGTTTTGGCCCAGGCTAACAAATATCTTTTCACACAGCTCCTAAACACGGCTTGGAGCAATGTGCAATACGGATTTGCATCCAGTTACATTGCTTCAGGTAATAAAATAGTTTAAGTCTGGGGACACAGGCCATTCTGTGTAACCTGACCTCAGACACTAGGATTCATTCCAGGCATGATCAATTTTACTGGTACACTTACGAACCCTGTAGAGTATCTGGCTGAGATGGAGTTAATTTTCCCCATAGCAGCCCTCACAGGGCTGTGCTTTGTTTTGGGAGCTAGAAAGGTGCTGATAACACACCAGTGCTTTGGCTGAACAGCTTGGGCTTTCCAATTTTCCCCAACACCATCAGTAGGCAGGGGGTGGGAAAGATCTTAGGAGGGGACACAGCCAGGACAGCTGGCCCAAACTGACCAAAGGGTATTATATACAATGTTTGCTCAGCAATAAGAGCTAAGAGAAGGAAGTGAGGGACATTCATTATTGCACTGTTTGTCATCCAGAGCAACTGCTATGTGTATTGCAGCCCTACTTCCGGGGAAGTGGCTGGACATGGACTGCTGATAAGAACTCGAGAATCAATCTTTTGTTTTCATTTGCTTTTGCATGAGGCTTTTTCTTTTCCAAACTGCCTTTCTCTTGACCCATGAGGATTTTCTATCTTATTTTCTTCCCTTCCCTTTCTGCTAAGGAGTGGAGTGCTGGAGTGATTTAGTGGGAACCTGGTGTCCAGCCAAGATCAACCCACCAAAATCCACATCTTAACAATCAAAATCATATATTCTCAATCATAAATCTCTATTTAGAACTTTGCAGTTAAACTCTAAAGGAACACTAGGATGTTTGCCCTTCAGCAGTCTCTCTGGAGGTATTGCTGTGTATTGTTAGATTTGCATATATAACATGATGTCATACATGATGCTTATAGGGTGTGTCAGATAAATTGTCTGAGCTGTTTTGTCTCTAATTTTCACTTTAAATGCTAACATTTCCTTCTGCAATGCTCATCCCTATACTGTTTGAGTAGGTTCTGCCCCTGTGAACTTTTGACTTGTGTCTGTTTTGATGACACTGACTTGTGATTCCTTGCAAACCATATTTTTCTTTGCTTTTTTTTTTTTTTGTTCCACGAAGTGACAAAATGGCCCCTTAAAGCCTTGGACTAAGTCCTTTTGATAACTCAGCTCTTGCAAATGCTTCGTCTATAGACCCTGACTTTTAATTTGCAAAGTACTGTGTAGGCAGTAGTTTTACAGGTACTTGTCAATCTATTTTACTATATTCCTTGTCCTTGCTATTTTTTGACTCCCACTGGCTGTATTATCGTTTTCATTTTATTTTCTTTTTAACCCCCAATATTTTCTCTCCTCTTTATTTAAGAAAATAGGAGATTTTGCAGGTCAAACTTAGCATATTAAAGGCTTTCATGTTCTATTATTATAAATCATGAGTACTATTAGACCATACTAACAGTGAAACTGCTTAATTTCATTGTAATTTTATCACTGCAATAGCAGATCCTCTAGTGTTGGACTACTAAAGTGCTGGAGTAGAATACTCCTTAGATAATTTTATATGATGAAGTGCATGATGTGCTTTTGATGTTCAGTTAGGCTTTCCCTAATGTACTAAGATGTGTGCTTTACACGGACTGCAAATTATATATGTATCTATGTATACCTATATACAAATATTTATATTGTCAAAGCTCAAGGTTCCTTTGCTGTAAAAGTCTCTGGTAAAATAATCTGCATTTAAAAGACCAGCAGTCCACGAAAGCATGCTATTCTCAGTAACCATCTTGTATCACATCCTCTTCATACTCAAGAAGATTTGGAGTACTCCTACATTGCAAGGAAAGAGCTAAAAGAGAAGCTGCATGTTTTTATTTTTAGTTTGTGGGAGTTCTTTTTTTGAGGGGGAAAACCCATGGATTCCTGAAATTTGGCTTAGGTAAAGGTAGTTAAAATCCAATTTAGAGAAATAAAAACCTTTACCAGATATATGAGGACTAAGCTTTGACATGGTATTTTAAGCAGATAGATAATAAACTTTAAAAGCAGCTGTAGGAGATCCAAAATTACTTGCAATTTGTGTTTCAATAGCAAAATAGCTGCTGCAGAAGGAGTGAGTGAATTTTGAAAATTGGCTGTGAAGTGTTTTGACACTTTTTGAAAAGGAAGCAGTTTGTTTTGAAATTATATTTTTGTTCTTTCATCGTGACTGAAATATTTTCTGTTGATACACAAATTTGTCTTCTTTTCTTGTTTTAAGAAGAAGAAAGCCCTCTAATAACTTATTTTCAGTTCAAGGGAAAACTTGAGCAAGAAAATCATAATCCTTTTATCAACAAGTTTCAATAAGGCAGAAAATCATCCTGATGTGCTAAGTAATGCAAAGTTATTTTTTTAAAAAATAAATAATTTGGAGGGGAAAGTCTGTCATTACACCCTCTGATACTCTCTGCTTACAGTTATATGCATATTAAATACAAAATATAGCTAGAATAAATGAAAAAAAGCAACCTTTTTAATAAGTCAGAAGAGTCTGTAATGTTATGAGTAACTCCCTCAGATTGTGAAATTGTACCTTCATGTCTTCCACAGAAATAAGAGGCTCCAAAACATTTACAGTTAGGAAATACAGTCCTAACTGAAAATGATGGAAGACCCTCTTCGTGCCTCATAGCCAGCAGGTTAGGACTCCAAGAGTTTATAAAATCCTTAAAGTTTGGATTTTGGGGAGTAGTTGAATATTTCTGATTACAGCATTAAGTTTATCCAAATGTTTGACAGGACATTTTACAAATATTTGTCTAACATTCTATGTTTTCTGACAGTTACTGGTCACAGATGGTGAGGAAATGCAGCTCTCAAAGAGTTAGAAGTTTACCTGCAAAATAGCAAATAGGAACTTTCATTTTATCTCCAGAATGTATATAATTTCCATTTTTTGTCATTGTAATAAAACTTGAAAATAAATGAATAGTGAAAACAAGAAGCCCCCACAAAACACAAAGTTAGACTGGAAAAGGCAGAAATGTATTTCCCAACAAGCTGCTGGAGTTTTCAACAGGTAAGGATAAATTTCATTAGTGAAGGATAAAAGACCCATTTTCTCATACTTTTCTATCTGAATCAAGGAAACTTCAAGGGAAAGACTGGCAATTGTTCAATTCTTATTAAAAATCTTTAGCTGTTTTCAGATACAGACTTCACGGATGCTTAGGACATACGAAGTGACTAGTTCTAAATATCTCCTTGTATTCAGTTGTTTCTTCTTTTATTTCTGACAGTACTCTTCTTTCTACATTGAACTAATTTTTACTTTTTTTTTCTTTTTTTTCTTTTTTTTTTTAATTCAAATCAGCTTTTAATGTTACTTTACAAAAGAGTCACCAGGGCAGCATTTGGGTTTTTAAAATATCTTTTTTTTTTAAAGTGTGCTCTTCAGACACAGAATTTTTTACTCTTTTTCTCTCATAGTAAGTTTTTAAAAGTGTCTGAAATTTTACATATCTGAAAATCATGAAGAAAGGCTGACAAAGGCTGAATTTTCATCTTAGTCCTCCCTCTTTCCTCCCTGTCCTCCAACTACCTATCCTGAGAAATTTCTAACAAAATAAAATTCTAGTTCAACTCTGTAATAACCCAGCTAGTTCCTCAACTCCAGTAAAGCAGTTGTTTGGGTTTTTTTCTGAAAAACAATACTGGGATTCAAGATATCTCTCTTTTGGAATCAGAAACATCTCTTTCTCTCTCTCATAGCCTTGAAAAAAAGTCTGCAGTGGACAAATCCTTTCCTCAGCACCTGCGCAGTGTGACCTGGTGAGCACCAAGAAATGTGAAATACAATGGAGTGGGCAGATTCCCTGAGAGTAAATTCAATGCCATTTCTATTTCTCTCTTTCTGCCTCTGCATGTATGATAGCATAACAATTTATTTTCATAGTATTGTGAATGCTTTAATTGGAAGGAAATATTCCTAAGACAATGTTGTAAGTGGTTTCTTTACCTCATAAAAGGTTTTGTGCTTCTTCCATGAAAAACAACATCTTTCATAGAAACAACAACTGAAACTATTAATTAGTCTCATTTTTAATTAAATTATGATCCCCATTAAACAGTGATTAAATTGAAATAGCCAGATAAATTAAGATAACATTTACTTTAATTAAATTAGGTATGGTATTACTTCTCATTGCCACTGTGAGCCACTAACAATGAAACTACAAATTTCCTTGCTTTATCATTCATTCATTCATTTCCTTGTGCATGTAAATGTATTTTATCATTAAAAGAAACTTATTAACAGTTTTATATTTTTTTATATTTTAAAATTTATCCTTCATTTGAATTTAAAAATATTTTCATATCTGAAAAATATTTACTTAAGAAAGCTGCTTGACATTTTCAATCTTAAATCCAGGACTCATTTTTTTCAAGATACTATTTAAAAAAGTGTATTATGCGTATTTTAAAAAATATAAAACTATTTATTTTGCTCCTAAATTGTGTTCCTTTAGATCTGAGTTACTCTGGTTCCACTAAATAATCCTTTAGTTTAAAATAAATTTCCCATTTTAAAGTTCCACTTTGGAAAAACTACCATTAACTGTTTCTTACCATTCTGCTGTTCTTCCTGATAGCAGGAATGTAGTACTTTACTTCAACTTCACATTTTACTTAAATGCTTCAGAGATGACAGCTGAAAAATAACATATGAGCTTGTTTGCATAAGTCCATGAAATCCAAATTTTGCTTATAAAAGAGACAAATGGGAAAATAGTTCAACTATAAAAGGTAAAGGAGCCAAAGAATTACATCCTTATTTGCCATTCTCCTATACAAGGATGAGACATATTAAAAGAAATCAAGCCCAAATTTAAATTATTTTCTTTTTATCAGTAATAGAATGCCTTTAAGAAAAATGTGTAAGGTTTTTACAGCTACAAGTCAACATGAAAACCAAGATATCACATTTTAGAAAGAAAACCCACTTTGCATAAATATTCAAAGCAGCAACAGTTATACAGGCAAAAAAAGAGAGGCTTTTCTTCAGTGAGAAGGTGAGAAAAGAGCTCAGTCATTCCATTCTTTATTCCTTCAGTTGTCTTTTCCAAGTTCTGGTCATTGTCAGAGATTAACTAGATGGACCACTGAATTTAAATGGGGCTCTTATTCACATGAGGCTTTGTATATTTCTTTGATTCTCTCCTAAAGATTTTTTTTATTGTTTCTAATTCTATTCAGATGCTTTTCAAAAAATCCACTATTTCTTTGGAAGCTTTCCAGACACCAGAGTAACAGCTCATAAAGATAGATGAACATGATTGAAAAGCATGTTTTGCCACAGGACACATGTATCTTAGCTCTAAAATCTGAGACCAGAAATTACAATTTTGAACTTGATCTTTCAAGTGTCACAATTTCCTCTGCTTTGGTTCATACTTGGAAGCAGGCAAATAGGATTGGTTTTGATGAGACTAAACTGGGAGATCAGCTCAAGAACACTGATGGACATTCTTCTAAGAGGATCAGACTAGGCTAAGCCCAAGCCAGATGCACCAAAAGACAAGTACAGCAGATTCTGGGTCTCCAACAAAAACTGCTTTGCTTTACCGGCCCCAATGAAACCAAAGAATTTAACCCCTACATGATCATAAAAAATGCTCTATTTTGTTCAACTCTCAAAGAGGGAGTATAAAAACACTGCACTGCCTGTGTGTATGATAAAATAGCTCTAATATGGGCGGTTTGGAGGACTTGACCTAAAGTCCGAGACTTTGGATTTATTTCCTCACTATTGCAAAGTCAGATGCTTGGAAAATATTTTTAAGATAAATCAGCAATTATCAAGTCTCTTCTAGCAAAAAAAGGAAGAGAAAAAAAAAATTTTCACTTTTTCCCGGATCTTTTTTTTTAATAAACTCAGTGGAGAAACAAATTACTAGAGTAAATTAGGAAAATTTTGGCAAAAGGGTGAAGATTTTTACAATGGAAAACTCAGTTTTCCTACTAAGCAAGCTGTAATACTCAGTAGTCCAAGCTTATCTGCTATCGACAACTGCACTTTTAAGTATGTTTTTAAAATTCAGTAAATAAATGAATCAACTACAAAGTAACCTTTATTTAAAAACAGCATCAAACCAACTAACCCACTCTCTCACTCCAGTTTCATTTCTAGAAAATAAATGAATTGAAACTAGAAACTAGTTTTATTTCACACACAGGTATTTATTTTGTATTCCAAAGCTTGCACCACGTATTTATTTGCTGCTGAAAATAGGTTTATTTAAAAACAAAAAACAAAATTTAAAAAAAAACAAACCTCACCAATTTCAGGATTTGTAAACTGATGGCCAAACTCTAAAAAAAGAAGTGTGACACCTACTAAATTGGACTCCTAAGCAAACAAGCAAAAAAAAAGGAAAATATCCTGGAAAGAAGGTCCCTTTATCATAGGAATTATTTCTTTCATCAGCTGTAAAGCCGCTTGCAATTATAAATGTGCAATTTTAGCTGCAAACCTAGAATTAACTACCACTTAAATAGTTGATCTTACTTACCTGTATGGCTTTTAAATACATAGTGGAAGCATTTCCTTTAGGTGTAATCCATCTGTTTAGATGCCATTTTCAGTTTTGTGTTTTGTAATTGCCTCAGTATTTTTAAAAGAACATGAAAAAGTGTTTCAGTAATGATGACGGAAAAAATTATCTCGCTTTAAGCATGCATTTTTATGTGTAACAGCATAAATATCCTTTAACAATTTTCAAGAGACAGATCCATATTAACATTATCCTGAACACAAGTGAATTGATAAAAGAAGGGAAAGTGTGTATGCATTAAACCCATGACTAGATAAAGAAAAGCTTCAGAAATGTAACTTAGTTGATGTCTTAAAATTCTCAAATATATGGAAGCCTAATTTTTGCAATGATGTTTATTACTTATCCTAGTGATTATATCTATCTATCTAGATTCTATCTAGAAACACCTATTTCTTGCTTCCTAGTCACAGACAAAAAACAAGTGTTGAAGATACACAGCAAAATACTTTGAATAATTATCTGCTTTTTGAAGGTCAAAGAATTCATTGAATATCTAGGGCAGTGCATGACACAACATGTCAAGCAGCTTCTCTAATTAGAAACTAAACAAGGCACTACTGTTCCCACTGAGGTGAAATGTATTGAAGTAAGAAACCGTAGGCTCTGTGGGCAGCACCTTATGAAGTAGCCACATATTACTGTATCCAAAGGGTCCACTGCTCCAAATAACACCAGTCATGGGACTGTAACAGAAACAGAAAGTAAAGAGAAAAATATAGTTTCTCCCGTTTGCTGAGCAAGTGTAAAATCAGTTAAAAGAGCTTTTAAAAATGCTGCATATTCACAAAAACTGCATTTTGGGCTATTGCATTTGTGGGGAGAAGACTGAAAAAAGAGTTCAGCAAGAAGGAAAGCATCCATTGGTAATAGTTCACCAGGGAAAAGTGTCTGCACACCTTAGGAGCAGGAATGCTGAGGAAGCTTGGTATATCACGTGAAGGGACACAGGAAAAAAGCATGAAGTGGCACCAAAGCATGGAGTGTTGGAGTCATGTTCTGCTGAGACCAACACAGATATGAAAAAAAGATAGAGCAACAGAGCAGTGCTGTGGTTTTGCTCCTTCATAAACAATGCAGCTTATGGGAACTAAGCCATAGGATTATTCAGATGGTAAATGCAAGCTGAACTTTGGTTCATTAACTGGAAAATACATATTATTTTTCATGCCCTATGTATGCTAATGACTAAAGTGACTCAAACTCCAGCTAAACGTGAAAGGAACTGTAACTCTATCTTTGCCCCTCCCTCAAAGACTGGTCAGGTTCGAGGTTCTTGACTTCCCTGGGGGTGCGAATAAATTGATCAAATATCAAATATTAAATAGAAACGGTTGAAGGAAATCCCCCTTTCACGAGACGGCATTGAAGAGAACAGGTGTCTAGCTCCTCCTCTCTTTTCACCACCATCAAACAGAACAAGAAAGTACTCCTATGCTTTGAAAGAAGGCACTTTTACCACCAAGCAATACAAACCCACATAGCCAAGCAACAATGCTAGTCGGTAGTCCCTTGTATGTTCAGGAGATGTTTGGAGAGATTATTTCAATATGATGGTACAAGACAGTGAACTGGGATAATGTATACAAGTGTTTCTAAAGGCAAAAAAAGCATAGAGTGTTAATGTGACTTACTGCCTATTCTCTTTTTATGTAAGTGAAAATTATGAGTGGCCTTGTGGAAGCACAAATTATATGAACCAGAAAAGTTGCTTTAATAGGCCACTGGCTGGTGTTGCATAGTTGGCATTGCTTTTTACAGTTAAAAACAATAATAATGCAATACTGAACTATATTTATATTTTGAAGATGTCAGTGAATGCATCATCTTGGAATAATACATAATGAGAAAGAAAGGCATAAAAATAAATACATATATTGAGTGCTTGTATTTCGTTCTAACATTTATTCATGGGTAGCACAGGTATCTTAACGTTATCCTTTTTCCCAGCAACTTTGTTTAGTGTCCTGTGTATCTACTGAGAATCAGGATGACTGGGTATCTTTCTAAATACTAAATATTCTAGTGTATGGATATTACTGCTAGGGTTAAAACAAAAGCCCTGGAGTCTATGATGGTTTATGTTTGGTTCTAGATTATTGAAATAATATTGACTTGACTAAAAAAAAATTATGCAAGGCAGCTTGAAAATGATGTGTGTCTACATAAATTATATGATACTGGGTAAGTAGATCAAAGGAACAATAGTAGAATTCTGAAACAATCATATATATTGAGCTCATCAAATTATTTTTTTCTCTTTGAACTTATTTCTGCAGCAAGCAAGCAAGCTGTGAAAATATAGAGAAGGTGACCAAAATAAAAGAGGTAAAAAGCAATGAATATTCATAACTTTTTATTCTTGATATAGTTAGTTGAAAAGAATGTCTTTCAACAAAAAGATTCAAGAGGTGTGAATTTGTAAGATTTGACTTACAAAGTAGTTAAATGTTGTCATAATTTTATCAGCAGATAAATGGAGGGCATGTCAGCTTTCCGAAAATAAACCAACCTGAACATAGTAAGTGGCAGGAGGCAAGTTCAGCAGGTGAGCAGCAAAATAAATATGAAAGATTAGTACTGTAAATACAGACTACACAGCAGCTGCCTGAAGACATAACACCTTGTTCTATGATCATCTTCCATTATGCAAAATAAATGAGGTTGTATATGGATAATCCTGTGATGTGAAGGACCTCTGCTGGAAGTACTACTGTTGTCTGAGAAGGATGTGTCCTTTTCTGTAAGCCACAATTAAATCACCATCTCTACATGGATTTAAAGTACTTTATATTTGTAGGATCTGTAACCTACTGTATAAAATTTAATTATTCTTATCCATAAAATAAGATTAGAGTGGTCCCAAGTAGAAGAAAGACATGGGCTATTGATCCATGATTAAAACATTACAATTGATCATCGCCTATCCTTTCACTGATCTTTCTAAACTCATCTCGTCCCTGTTGCTTACTTCATTCACAAGCTCTACAGACCAAATTCTGTATGCAATGAAATGGCTGAGCTCTCTGCTGGAGTCTCTGGACCAGCCTATCCATTTCCATGTAAAATATTGCACTGCACTGACACTATTTTCTTACGTGGTCCACTTCTGCTACAGAAGCCTTGCTCCCATGTGAACACAGATTTCAGGCAAACCAGCTAAATCAGGCATGCAGACCTGATAAATATCTACAGGGCTTTACTGAGAACAGGTCTTCATATGCCTATATATATCTATCCTTCCTTCCTTCCTTCCTTCCCAGGGGTTACCAGCAAAGTTGTAAATAAGGAGTTTTTCATTATGCATCTAAGACAAGAGCAGAACAAATCAGTTTGAATCTTCCATGCAGCATTTCTTTGCAGTTATGCCTATTTTAGACAGCTGAATCATTTCTGCTACTGTTTGCCATCCCCTGACAATCCATGCCCTCACTCCAGGACACCTGAATGCCATTTATATACTGACTTTAGGATAGACAGGATGGTGCAGCAACCTGTTGTGTCTAGACATTTGCTTGGACAAAAAGTAACCGCCACTGAAAGAAAGGAAAGGATACCATATTTTCTGTTTTAAAGCTATGCTTTGGCCATCAGGAGTTCGGATACTGATTACAGAGTGCTCTCCATCCGGGAGAATTTTCAGCAGAAACATTCCTCAAATGAAGGAAAGATTTTTGATTAAATGTCTATTTTCAGCCCAAAATTTCTTTTATTGTTTTATTTATCCACACTGTTGTCTTTCTTAAGCCCACCCTCCCATGCATTATCTAGTTCAGTCAGTACTATCCAGATTTAACAGCTGCCTCCATCTTCATTACATCCATGTTGCCAAGGCTGGCAGTAATGGCTACCTCACAATCATCTTCCTCTGGCAGTTCTCTGCCCTTACCACTCCTCAGAAATTATCCCATAGAAAATTTACATGTTTAAAAAATATAATCCTGATAAATGTCCTGGTCTTTTCCAAAGTTATAAACAGTAGATTGTAGCTGAAGTTATGTTTAGCAAATAGCTTTTTGCCCCTTACTTACATGTACAATTCATACAGCCAATGCAAAACAATTCAAGCAGAACAAGAATGCTGAATTCATATCTTAGTTACAAAAATTATCAAAAATGGACTTAAAGTAACTTCAAAACCCATTTTTTGCCTTATCTGACAACAGAAAATGAGAGGCTCATTTGCTTTTAAAGACTAATAAACCAGTACTCAACATACAGCAATTTATTTATGGAGTTTCAAATTCAAAAGTAATTTCGATTGAATTTTCATGATAATAGCATTTAAAAAGAAAAATCCCAGCCAAAAGCTAATGGAATACAGAAGTTGCACTGAAAAGATAGACTCAAAAATAATTTGGCTTTATTTGCCTCATTTCTTTTAGAAGTAAGTGTGTAACAAACATTAAAAATATGCATTTTCATGATTAAAAAAAGTGTCTTAATTGCTAGGTAAAAAAGATGGCGGAGGACCGGGGCTATTACTATAAATATTTCAAGCCAGCATTAGTATTATATTGAGGCCGAGTCTCAGAGTTGCTCAAGCTAATAAACATTCAAATCATTGTTTCATAATTGAGTTCTTGAACTCAGCAAATTTTCAGATGGAAAGACAGAACTACTACATGAAAAAATGTCAATTACTGTCCAGGGAATCTGGTAAATGAGTCTGGAATGCGAGATAGATCAAATTGTCATGAAGAAAATGTAGCCAAACTGATGAAAAAATAAGAATAGGGTAGGCAACCTCCCGTGTCAGGAGGACACTCCCTGCCATTGATACCTTGTAGGCGATAGATGAACATCTCCCAGGATATGCCAACCATATGAGTTTTATCTCTTCTAATACTGATGGAGCTGGAGATGCTCAACTGACAAGTATAGATACACATGTAGAGGCCTCAGAGTCAAATAAAGCCTCAAGCTTGCTGATCAGAAGGACTCTCTAATACTTTTACAATCTATTTCCCAAGCAAAATATATAATGCAATAAATGTGAGCTTTCTCTCTGCTTCATTTTTTTTCAGTCCAGAACTTATTTCTATCTTTCTATTTTTCTTTAATTCATAAAGAGTATTTCTTTAAGGAAGTGGAACTGAAGTGTTTCTGTGGCAACAGCATCCACAGTAACATTCACAGCAACATCCAAAGCCCCAACTTCAATTTCTCTTAACCAGCATTTTTACCAATTCCCATTAACTATCACCTCTAATTATAGTTTTTATGATCCTTAAACACCAATTAAGTTTTTCTTTTCTTACAATAATTGCTGCTGAGTAGCAAAAGAGGGGAAAACAGGATGCTGTTAAAGATTTAATACTCTATATACTTAATTATCTTCATTTTTATCATTAATAGGCAGTTTAGAAAATAATATATTTTGACAGTTGTTTGCTCTGGTGACTGCTTAAAAATCAAAATCACATTTAACTCTTAATAATGAAGCAGCTGGTCTGGTTAGCATCTTTGCCTATATAAGTTTATATGTTCCATCAAAACTGGCTTTTGATTGTGCTTATTATATCATATCTAATGTATTAACATTAATGCTAGTCTGAGCTTCAGAGAAAATGATCAAGTCTTTGTGAGTAAAAACCGCTCAGTCACAAGTAATAATCAGCTCATTCTTAGCAGGTACTCTGGATACCATTAATAAATGAATTTAAATATCGATAGTCAACATATTATCTGTTACCTTAATATCATTCTGTGTATTTCATGTATACAATATTCTAAAACCTTCACTATAAAAGGAGGCACCCAAAAATTAAAAATGTATCTGAAAATAAAAATACATGCATGTTGTATATTAAAATGCTAATATCCCTATGGATGTTGCTAGATTGAGGCAACAGGTCTCAGTATTTTCAAAACTTTGGGAATTTCCTAAAGAGTTATTTTACTAGTGTTTCGGTTTTTTGGTGGTTTGTTTTGCTTTGTTTTTTACTAGGTTTCACATATGTGTGTTACATGTTTTTAAATTGCAAGTCATTTATGAGCCAACAAATAGACATACTGCTGTTATCCTATAGCAAAAGTTCAGTACAGTCTGTCTGAACCAAGCTTCTCAGTGGCAGAGTGTTGGATTAATGAAGAGTGTTTTCCTATGTATATTATGTTGTAGTCTGATGGTGATCTCCCCACAAAAAAGAAAGACAATCAGCGGGACTGGAAGGGCTGTGGAAGAACAGGACACTACTAAATTCACTGAAAGGCAAAATGATCTTTTATGATTTTTAAGTAAAAATACTCTGAATTCAGCAAAAGAGGTTCTGGATCACAGTTTAGGTCTGCCGCCTGACCACCACACAGCAAGTGTGTGAAAGAGGTCATTTTCCTCATTCTTCTTCTGCATATTTCCTCTGAAAGCTTCAACCACACACATAATTCAGGGAAATGAGATCTACTGGTATTCATTTACAAGGCTTTAGGATCATATAGGCATTAGGTTTTCATTTTAAAGAAAGATTTTTTTTTTCTTTAAACTGTGATGTGTAGTATATTAAGGGTATTTGGAGGTTTATTAGTCTACCATAATATTTTACAGTATAAAAAATTAAATGTATTCTTCAAAGCTTTGCTTAATTTTTTGTCATGAATCATGTGACTCTTGCAATAATGCTGAATGAATTCATAATGATTGAACATTTTAAATAGTGAGAAATAGTAAATTTTAAGTTTTAAGCCTTAATTATTCATTATGAATCAATTCTAATAATACTGGCAATGCATTCAGCAGATATCCCTGTAGTTGTGATAGGTCTCAGTAAGCTGATTATCATATAATTTAACAGACACTTTCTTATCTTGGTTGTTATGAAAAGCATTAGTTTAAAAAGGATCACAGCAATATTTTCAAGATTGCTTTTAAAAAAATGTTCAAATGTATTTTTCAACTCTACAAGGAATTCAGAGTAGTCCACACTTAATATACACCAGGAGTCCCAAAGAGATTTTCACTGTAGTTTATTGACATGAGGTCTATCAATTCTTGACTTCAACGTCAAAGCGGGGACAGCAATTTCAGATTCATTTAGCTGCCAGAAACACTATTTTCGTTCAGAAGATCAACTGACTTCAGAGGAGCAAGTTCAAGACTTCTGTGGGCAAAAAACCACCCGTGAATAAGAAACTCTTTGATTTAAAGATTAGCACACTCCTTCCTTGGCAAGAGAGGCAGGTACTCATTCAACAACTGCATACTTAAAAATCCTTTCTTTGTTTAAATAACTATCTGCAGCCCTCGACTTCACTAGCGGTATCTTAAACAAGTGTGTAAGTAATGAAGGTCACTCAAGTGTTAAAGGATAATTGCACCATGATTTGATTTACAAGACCTTTATCTTGGTGTGCTCAGAATATCATTGTTACTGAATGTAGGCAACAATCTTATTTATCTGAAAATCTGGAGTGGATTAAAGGACAGTTATAGGAATCCTGGTAATTAAAAAAGTTCAATAGGGCCACACCTTAGACGCATCCTGTATGTATTTGCTAATGTTCCATAATGATCATGTGAATATTGGATAACACAAGTTCAGCAGAATACATATGACTTACAAAAATGAGCCAAAATAGCTAATTGTGCCAAAAATGTGCCAAAATAGCAATTGCTGAATCAGAAATTACCAAAAAGGATTCACTGAGGCTGAAGATGGATTACTAGGAAAGGTGTATTTCTCTGTGCTCTCCTGACAGGATACACATCTAAAGAAAGAATGGCAGCATTTTCAAAACAGAAGTCAGAACAATTGCAAAATGAATCACAAACCTTTCATTTACTTCATTGAGCCACTTAGTGTTTTAACAGAATAAGTCTTTTACACAGGACACTGGGTAGACAACTTTCTTTTGAGAGGAAAACATCATGTACATGGATTCATTTATCACAAGATTACAGTAATTTAGTGGGTTTGAATTAAGGGTTAACTGATTAACTCATACAGAATCCAGTCCAAGAAGACTGTGCTAAACAGAATTATTGACTGCAACAAGCATCTGTTTTTCTCTTTGCGAATCTGAACGATTTCAGTAATTCCTATTATAGATCTGATCTTTCACTTACATTGAACAGAGATAAACCAGCAAATAAATTTCATGCTCTCTAAAGTACTTCATCAGCCTGTACACTGTACTGTGCAAGTACCTATGTATCATCCATGTAGCATATGCATGCACAGTACATATGGAATTCAAACAGTGCTATAAAAAATGATGGGTTTAGTGTTTTCAAATTTCTCACATGAATGGTTTATGCCATACAATTCACAGAGCAAAAAGAAAGAATGTATGGTGCTGAAAGGATCGAAGAAAAAGATTGTTAAAAAGGTAGCTGAGAGAAACTACACCACCTGTAAAGATTTTACATGATTTTGAAAAATGAAAAAATCATTCAATCACTGAAAAATGTGCATTTTAGCATATGTAGAACATCTTCTAGAATTACTGAATTGAATATCTAAAACTCTATTATCCTCTTAAAAAAAGAATCCTTGGGAGTGAGTATTTTGAATTTCTGAAATAAATAGTTAACTGTTTACAATATTCTGTACCAAGGCTACTGTTAGAAAAATCCCCTAGACTCTGCATGCATTTTGCTGAGGGTCCTGGCTCTGAACATCCCAACAGTTTTTTTTGTCTGCTGTAAAATGTTATTTTTGGCCTAGGTCTGTGAGCTTAACTCATATATGGACAGTATGAACTTTGAAAAGTTCTACTCAAATAACAATTTAGACAGTCAAAATATACAGAAATAAACCACAAAAAAACCACCTTTGAAGGAATACAAGATCGTATCTGATATTATATTACTATAGAGTTTATAAGCTATAAGCAATGTCTCTTTTAATGAGAATATTCACTTAGATTTTTCACAGGTCTCAGTGTCTACCTCTTAAATTGACAGTTCACACATAGCAGTACCTTATTCACCAGCCTTGTTTCCCAGGCACAATCATAATAAAGACAAACACCCATAATTCCCCAAAAGGAAATTTTCTACTTTCAAATCCTTGTCTCCCTTTTATGGGCAATCATGTGTTGATATCTTATGTGATGCCTCCAGAGATCTTGAGGCTTGCAGCATGTGAGCCACTGCTGACTTAAGCTTCTGACTCCCACACTTAGATTCAACAGTGTCACATAAAGTTTGATCTTCTGTCCTTTTGGGCAGATATACACTTGCATGTATTTTCAGAGAGTTCCTCTGGCTGATAAACAGTTAAAAGCCGAAGTTAAGATTTGGAGAGTGATTCTTGGTACATCAAAGGGTTGCTAAACGAGATTTCTGTGTACTGCACTGAATGCCCATGAATAATTTGTTAAATCCAATAGGTCAAACATACAAAGCAACTTGTGCAAAATTCTCAATTCTGGATCTGCAAGACTCTCCACTTCTGGATCTGCAGATTTATAAACATCATTAAATGGTGTTAAAATACCCCATTGAGTTACTGTAGTTCATACCACAAAGACTACAATAAAAAGCACTCATTAAATTGTCAGAACAATAACGGTATTTGTGGCCTCATTACTAAAGAAAGTATCAAAAGCTCTAGGCCCCACATAGAAAAGACCTTTGTAAGCTAAATTAATTCACACAGAGTTTGAAGTACATGCTTCAGCGACAGCTGACCACATCTGCTATTGAGAAACTTGTTATCCTTTCCAAACTACTGCTGGGTAATTTCAATATTATATAAGACAAGGAGAGCTTTTTACAAATCGAATGGTAACCATAATATTTTCTTCCATTATGTTGCACACATCTCATATATATGCACACAGGTATGTATATGTAGCCACATACGTGTATATATATATATGTATACATTCAGTGTATGTTGTGTGTGTATATGTGTATTGTTAAACACAGGTTCATTTTGTATACCATAGGTCTTCAAGATTCTCTGCAGAAGAAAGATCTTAGTTTATTATTATTATTATTTCCCCTGACTGTTTGGCATGGTGGAATTTATTCTCATATTGTGTGTGCATGGCTAATGATGCAATTCACTTTCTTATTAGCCTTGTAGACAACAGGTATATATTTTAATTTTGACTGCTATATTCTTTTCACAAAGACAAGACCCGCATTTTAACTTAAAAGTTCTGGTATAAGTCTTATATTTCTGTTACATGAACGTACAGAATCTGAAGAGGATATTTCTTCAGGTTTGGCTTAGCATGATAGCATTCAAAGCTTGACAGTAGTAGTGAATCTGATGAAAAAATGATGTACATACAAGTTAAACATATATCAGAACAATTCACATTGTCTGATTCAAGCACTCAGTATGGATAACTAATGTTTGGAAGACCAGGTCCTCAGCAGCATAATTCACTTTGTAAAAAACCCCAAACACCTGCCAGCTGCCAAACATGCATTGTCTTGATTGTCCCCTTCAGAGAACCAAGATTTTGGGGCATCTCTGAGGCCTGGATTCCCCACAAATACTTAAAGAAGGTGTGGTCTACAGCTATGTGTTTCTTGTTTTATATTCTTTTTATCAGAGAAAAACCTAGAACAGGTGCTAAAAGCCGTTATACAAAAAAAAATGGAGAAAGTTTTAATAATGTAAAACTGAAGATTCCCTGACATACCTGAATATACTGTATCATCAAAAAAAGGTCTTTCCATTTTTAGGAGGGAAATTGGCAACTGTCCCATGTATGTCACTGAATCTCTGTTCTTTTATGCTCACACACCAGCATAGAGTCACATCTTGCATTTGAACCACAATTGCTTACAGCACATGTGCAAAACAAAACAATTTTAAACAGATTTAAGGGTGAGTGTCGGGGAGCGGGTATGACACAGGTATGAAAACATGTCTACATGTTTTCCCTACTGTACAACCATTTTTCTTGGGTAGAAAATGGAATTACAGTCTGTGGACAAATCATTCAGGAGACACATCATTCCTTTAGAAAAATTAGTGAGGGAGTAATGACTAAGGTCTTTTAGGACATATGGTATTTGAGTAGTTGTTTGTGCATTCGCTACTGAGATATATGATTTAAAGGAAAAACATAAAACTGGGCCTATGTGATTGCCACTGTTTGTCACTTAGTTTCTCGTCAGCTTCTATTTTTACACCGCCAGTGCAATAATAGGATACTGATGATCATGGAAGCCAAGCTCTCAACCGGGCACCACTTCCACTGGAATCCAAGTGCAACAGTATCTCTTGCCCTCCATGGGAGATAAATATCCCAGAAACAGCTTCTATTTATATATTGCAATCAATTTGTATTTAAGTATGGAAAGTTTCAGTGGCGATGTTTGCATGAACGTACAGATACAATTTGGAAGACTGATCTGGAAAATGTGTCATGTGGGGAAAGCATGGAGTCAAAAGGCTTGTTCTAACACAATGGACAGCTTGGGCTTGTATGCCTCTCTGGAAATGATATGATAAACAATTCATTGTGCACTCTCTCAGTGCAGCTGCTGTGAAGACCTGTGAGGATGTGACAGACCTTGCTTGACTAAAGTGGATAGAAATACCCATGAAAGCCACTCTGAACAGTTGCTAAGTTCAGGAAGCTTCGTAAAATAAGAAAGTGATATTTTTAAAGTTATATAAATTTATAATTTAGTATTCAATTTTTCCAAATCCCAACTGGCAGATTTATATGGTTTTATTTTAAAAAATTTATAAAAATATGTGTATGTGACTCCCTTTTGCATATAATGTTGATTCCAATTAAATTTGTCTGTTTTCTTTACATTCTGTATGGAAAATTTTGAACAGAACCTAAGTGAATCATCTTTAGGAAGTGCAAAATTATGTCTGACAGCTTTAAAAATTACTGTTACTGGCTAGTAGTCAAAACCTTAGTCTATTTAATCATAAGCTTCTCTTCTATGCAAAGATTTTTATGAAATATTTACATGTACTACTTAAGCAAATATATTCCTGCATGCCATATAGTTTCCATCTTCTGTATATTTCCAAATTAACAATATGGAAATCGACATGAGGTAGATCACAACCTGGCTTTCCTCTGCGGGAGGCCTGTTATTCTGCATCAGAGTAGCTACATTTCATGTGCACTTTTTCATCTTGCAGATGGACTCAAATCACATCAATACCATTTGACAAGTGTATCTTCTGCTTAGCTTGAACAGGTAGAACATTTAGTCTACATTCTGCATGGCAGACTCATCATCATCTTGCAGATCTCTGAAACTATACTTGTAGAGTGCAAAGACTTCAAAACATAGTAATGATCATATGAGTATAACAATGATTTGTTTTTCAGTTCTTTCCACTTGTTGTAAATCTGTTTTAAAGTAGAGACATGTGAAAGGAGATCCAAAAGAAGGACAGCTTTTACAATGTGTAATGCAAAATGCAACTGAAAGTACTCGACTTCTTCAGCAAGTGCCAAGAAAGGCTTGTTAACAAATCAAGCAGGCAAACATCAGGCAATGAAAAGAACTAGTTAAACTAAAGGCCAATAGTAGCACAAGAGTAGGTGAAAACAAACTGTCAATGAATAAACAGAGATTGAAAATCATAAGGAGAACAGTGTAGAAGAATAAGATCATGAAACAGTTTTCTAAACAGGAATCAACACAGAGTTATCTGCTTTGAAGGCAGCATTCATTTAGTGCTTGAAAAATGCTACGTAAGGTGAATATCAACATGAGATCTGAAGAGCATGAAACTGGGTCTTAACTAAGCCTCTAAAGAAGTGGAGAGTCTTGCAAATCCTGGTAACCTTTTTATTTGTCTTGCTTATAAACAGAAGGTCTTAAGAATTTCCATTAAATAAGACAGTGATCAGTTTTCACTGTTTCAGCCACAAGTCAGCTGTATGTTTGTGATGCTTCATAGTCTTCTAGTATTTTTTTTCCAAAATATTTTTTTCAGCATAGGAAATATATAATCAACCAAAAAATAAAATGTGTCTCACTTCATTCTGAAAGAAGTCCACAGACAATTTTCTACATATTACTGAACTCATTATAAGAATTTATGTTGAAAAAAATATACCTTTTCAAAGCTATATAAGTTTGTAGAAATATTCTTCAAATGAGTAGTTGTTATAGAAGCAGATTAGACTCTATCTAGGGTGCTGAAAATCTGCAAAACTTTTGCAGAAAATAGTCCTTCAACATTCATGACAATTATTCAAATTCATTTCCCCACATTTACAAAATCAGACTGCCTAATTTGGGTCACTGTCTTTAGGAGAAAAAGCACTTCATAATGTTTTTAGGTTTCAACACAACATAAATAGTTACTACTTCTTTAAAAATATATCATAAGGTTAGCAGTAAAACCAAAATGCAAATGCTTATTTGAAAGATGATATTTTTAGAGTTCATTTTTTTTACATATGGGAATGTAGAACTCACTTCAAATGTGACTCTAAACCTGAACTGCACCAAATGATGACCTATTTTTTTCTACTGAGACTAAAATGATTACATTTAATGATATAAATATCAATTTGAAAAAGTCTGATTTCAAGAATTGTTTTCTGAACAGCATCCAATTAATGATCAGACACACAGTGTAATAAAACAATATTGAATCAATATAAATCAAGTATATATAAATATACATATAGGTTAACAGAAAATATGACAGAAAAGTTGTTTAAAAAGCACCCTAACTTGAAATAAAGGCTCTATTGGTTTCCATATAAATATAAAAGAGGGCCATTAGGCCATCTTATTAGAGACATAAAAGCAGTTCATCTGAAGTATATGGACTGAGGTAGTTTGGCTTTCAACTTCATGGGTTTTCTGTACAACTACAGTCAAATCTGATTTAAAAAATATTTTTGTACTGAAGTTAACCAGAAAATCTAAACCTCATTTTCAATTCAGTTCAAGAAACTGCCAAGCGTGATGTGTCTAATATCGTTAGCTCTACTATATACTGAAATACATAAATGCAAATGAACTGACTAGTCATGAATTGCAAAACAGCTAGGAATATATTACTAAGGGGATGTTTTCCTTGTTATGCTTCCTATGAGAATCTCATTCCTTGGAATACCATTCAGAGTATATGGTATTTACCTATCAATCTTACCTTGAAAAGGAGGTTTTTAAATCCTTGATCCTGGAGATACTTATATACGTAGTATTGGTACAGTTTTTCCTAAAGTATTTTTATGCTCCTAACCACCAGAGTATCAAAGTAACTGACTTTGCAATAAAAGAAAAAAATCTGAAGCTAACACATTTGATTGGAATATCAAGGCACTAAGAGATTAAACGGACTTTCAAAGACATGCAGCAAGTAGTTTATTCTTTAGAGAATTTGAGCAGGATTTTGCTTCCCTGAAAACCATTGTGTTACCCTTCCTCTTGATTTGGTAGCTGATTCTGAAGTTAAATATTAGACACAGCTACATAGCCTTTGGAGAAATAATTTGGAAGCATGTTTGGAATGTGGCTAAAGGCATTTATCTAGAATTTACAGTAGCTGAACAAAATCAAGACCATACAGACTTCCAGAAATTCTGAAAATTTCATCATGGCAAAACGATGTGCTATTTTGAAAGGATTCCACAGGTAAATGGATGCTACCATACCATTCCACTGGTATGGTAGCATCCAGCAAGTCCTGCACCCTGTAGATCACCCCTATTCCATCCTGATACTTCAGTTTGATTTTCTGTTCACTCCTGCTCCCATCACCTCAGTGCACATAGGACAGAATATCCCAGAACATGATGCACAGTGGACTGACATCATTAATGGTCCCAAAAGGCCCTGGTCTCAGGATGTGGGAGCAAGGAAATGGAAATACTCTTCAAATTTATAAAGGGAAAATCAGGACTCAAATAATTTAGCTTACATAATAAGTAACTGTAGACAAACAGTTGTAGACAAAACTAGACAAAAATAAAGGAAATTACAGGATTCAGTTTAATATTCTGGGTTACACAGGTGCTCACTCACCCTGTTTACAGTGCCTTTAAGGACAGAGTAGCTTTAGATATCTACACATTTCTTCTGCATCAAAGCACTTCCCTTGGGCAGTGCTCAAAAGGAAATAAAAAGAAAATTTCTTGCTTATTCTCACTCTGTGACTCTTGGGAGTTTTTTTACTTGTCAAAAGGTTTCATTTTTCTTTTTATATCTTCTGCTGACTAGCACTCTGCACTCTTCTACTTTGCTTTTGTCTTCTCCCCTATTCTAATGCCCCATAAGCTGCAATTTGCCACTGTCAGAATTTCAAAGCCCTTCTGCAGCTTAAAATAATTGTGAGAGGTTTGACTTTGGCACTGTTAGTAATGCTGTGGAACCGTGCCAGATGTTTAAAAGGAAATAAATAGTTAGAGCTTGGAAAAAAATTTTTCAAAGATGTCTCACTAAGAATGATACAGATGTCTCTGAGTAACAAAGAAAAAATGTCAAATAAGCAGCTAAGAAAGAAAGAAAAAAGTAACAAATTGGAACATCAGCACTTTTAAGCTTTTTCCAGAACTGAAAGCAACATATGTGAAAAATCTCTTTGAGGCCTGATTTCAACCAAATTTGCACAAACTTATGTAGTGGTTGCTCCATTACAGCAGCTTTCTATTCTCCTGTTGAACCAGAAATGCATGAGGGACCCTAAATGACCTTCATGTTCTTCTGTGGTTCCAGGCCTGATACAATTTTGACACAGAAAGACAGAGATTCTTTTTAAGTTTCATATTTGGACCCAAGCTTCTTGAAGACAGATATTTATTTCTAAACATCAGACACCCTGATATTCTGCATTTATTTAACTTTAGGGAAAAGTTTGTCTTTTCATACCATCTTTGAAGTTGCCATGAGTTTATATACCTGCTCAAACTGGTGTGCTCTAACAAGTTACCATTCAACAGATAAAGTGGATTAATTGCAGTGATATGAATTCTTACCCAGTTTCAAATAAAAACTAATTTTAGCTGAAGAGAAAGGTATTTTGTAATAGATACTTATTCTTTTTCCCCTATCAGTTATGTCTTTGGATTTTAATTTAAAACCCCTAATTTTTCAACTTGTATAACTATATTCTTTTACCATATCTCCCCCTTTATGTGTCTTACCGTAAATTTTGATTTATCACCATAATTAAAAACAGACAAGGAACACTCAATTCTAGTTATTTCTTCTGTATTATTCCCTTCATCCTTCTTACATCCATCCCTCTTCCTCACGGCTAACAGGAAGGAGGTCTACTTCTGCTATACAGACTTGAACAAGTCAGTTAGAACCTTAATTCTTAATAATATTGGCTTCTTTGAAGGAACATTTGTAAGAACGGATGTAGATTCTTGCTGCTTTTTTGAGGGAAATGCCACTTTCTATTCCTCAGTTTAAAACAGGCAATTTTGCTGAGAGGGAAAAAAAAAGGGGAGCACAAAGAAGATCAGGAAATTTTGGACAGAGTCTTCCAAAAGGGCATATAGAAATCTGTTTCCTAGTGTCAGTGGCCAGAGCTCATAATTACATTGATGTTGGTCAAATAGAAGTATGTGCTGTTCTCATTGCTGAGTGCTCTGACAGAGCATAGCTGACCCCTGAATTAATAACAGATTCTCATCACCTTGATGAATGCATAATAGGTGAACTGACAGTGTGTCACATACTTCACAATTCTCAGGTTCTGCAGTAATTGCTCTAGAAATGCTCTTTATTCTAAAGTAAGAAAACTGAATGTCAAAATGTGTATTTTACTGTGAACTTTCTGGGTTGGGGGGGGGGGTTCCTTATTTTTATAATATTTTTTTTTCTGCATATTTTTGAAGGCTGCTTACCTGTGAAAAATACAAATCCAGAACAAAAAAATGTGTTTATCCATAATAACTATTTGGTGCATTTTGCATATAGCATAAAAAAATGGGAGGAAAGATCTGTATTAAAAAGTCTTGGATCTTTTCCCAATGACACTTCATGCTGCAGCCCAAAACATAGGCATTATAACATTATATCATGGGTAAGGAATTAGAATATTTCAGGTCTGTTGAACACTGTGAATGTTTTACAGTTGATTAGATTAAACTGCTAAAATGCAGGTGGTTTTGTAAACTGAAAAATCCAATGTTGAGTAGTCCTCAAATTCTTCCACCTGTGCAGATTCTCATCTGGTGAATAAAATAACTCATATCAGTCAGCACATGGCCTGTTAATATGCAGTGCCATCATGATTACGCTGTTTTGTTTACAAGAGAATGCTGCTTTTATTTTTTCTTTTTTCATTTTTTTTTAAGAAAACCATGTTTTAAATAGCTTGGGTAGGCAGCTTTTTAATTAGAAGACTCCCATACTGCACAAAGAAAGAAAATGTGTTTCTAGTAGCAACAGGGATTGTGTGGAATATATTAAAGGAATAAGCTGAGTAAACCAGCATAAATTTTTCACAGTCAATTCACAAAACTATCAATAAAGAAGTAACCTCTCCAAATATCTTCAAAGAAAACATAAATCGCTAAGAAAACAATCCACAGATAAACTTGATCTTTTAGGTTTCAGTGTTTACACAGACAGTCCTAAAGTACTGACCCAATGGTCAGCAATATGACAAAAGAAAACTTCCTTATTTTCCAGTACTTTGAGATGTTAGGATAATTATTCATAGTCTGATGCACAGAAATAATTCTAAATGTAGTAGTTTTGGTCTCCACAATACTGTCAACTTCATTTGAAAGAAGATTCTCTAGTCATAGATCTAAGACCAAGGAAGACAGAATAGTTATAAAATGGATTCTGGGAGGAAAACAACTGTTTCCACATCCTGCAGTGGGAAATATGTAAATATATTGGATAATCATTGAATGGGAAAATGGTGACCACAAAAAATACATTAATTGAAAAGGAATCTTTGCTTCTGCTGCAAATAACTGCTCGTTTTGCCCGCATCCAGATTCAGACATTTTTTGTTTGCTTTCTCAGTACCCTGACTTGTATTTTCAACCTCACAGAATGCAAGCACTATTTCTGAACCCATGTCTGCAGCTGACCACTCAGCTGTCCTTCAGAACAAGAAAGTATAAAGTTAAGCAGCACACAAAATTCAGTTGGTCAAAGTGCTCTCAATGTCAGTGTTAGTTTTAAATGATACTGGATTTAGGCAGCTTCCAGCTTCTTGTTTTCTCTTAATAGCCAGCTGCAAGTGATTTCTGCTTTGCAAACAGGATTTTGGAGAGTTCAGTCATCCATTTTCCTAATTTTTTTCTGAAACTGACTCTTTGAGATGGGTAAAAAGTTATTCTGGATTTAAAAATTTTGACTTAAAAATATTTGGATTCTCCCCATTTTGTCTTCACTCCTGTTCTCGTACATGAAGAATGCCGTAGAAATATAGAATGGTTTGCACTGGCAGGGATCTAAAAGATCATCTCATTCCAACCTCCCTGCCATGCTCAGGGACAATTTCCACTGGATGAGGCTGCTCAAAGCCACAGCCAACATGATATTGAACTCTTCCAGTGAAGGAGCATCCACAGTTTCTCTGGAAACCACCACCACAGTCAAGAATTTCTTCCGGATATCTAATGTGAAAGCATCCTCTTTCAGTTTAAAATATCCCCCCTCGCCCTATCTTTACATGCCTTTGTACAAAGTCCCTCTCCAGCTTTCTTAGGCCACCTTTAGGTACTGGAAGTTGTTATAAGGTCTTCCCAGGATCTTCTCCAAGCTGAACAACCCCACTTCTCTTAGCCTGTCCTCATGGGAGAGGTGCTTCAGACCCCTAATCCACTTAGAGGCCCTTCTCTTGACTCACTCCAACAGGTCCACATCCTTCTTGTCTTGGGGGCCCCAGAACTGAATGCAGTCCTCCAGGTGGGAGGTCACAAGACCAAAGGAGAGGACAATCACCTTCCCTGACCTTCTGGTCACATTTCTTTTAAGGTAGCCCATGATGAATTTGACTTTGTAGGCTGCAAGCACACATTGTTGGGTCATGTCAAGGTCCTCATCCACCAACACCCCCATGTCATCATCCTCAGGGCAACTCTCAATAAATAACACACAACTAGCCATATTAAAATGCAGTTATTTGTTTTCATAAAACATAGTTATTTGTTAGTAGAAAGAGAGCAGGCCAACAATGTATAGTGCATAAGTAATACTGTAAGCAAAAGAAAGAAAGACTGCCTCAACCATTTTCTAGTCAGGGAGAGTGAAGACAGCAGAACAAAAATGTTTTGATTTTGTGAGTTTGTTTATTTCCATTTAGACTTAAATTCTTTTCATTATTAATTTACCTTAGTGCTTGGCTAAAAATGGAGATGAACTTCTCTATCTGAAGGACAAGTAAGGAGAGATAGATATATAGATTTATAGAGAGAGAGACATATAGAGGCAAGAAAATATTTATAAGACCATAAATTTAAAAACCTATGAAATATCCTGTATGGAAAAAAGCACTATGATTAGAGTTGAATGCACTTTTCAGTAGCATTATCTGAGGTGTTATAAAATCTCATAAATGGATCAGTATCTTTATTCTAATTTATTCAAGGTGTTTAACAAAAATTTTTATAGATATGGAAACTGACCTATTTATACATCTGTAAATTGTTGCTCCATATAATTGGGATAAATATTTCAAAAGGAAAATGCTATTATTAATTATTTCATCCAAAACCTAAAAAAAAAAATACATTAATTACAGCGCAGAGCTATCATATCCGGTAATACTCCCAAAAATTATTTTGGGGTGAAAGAACTTAATACACTGTGTAAAGAACACTTTTAGATAGCCTTAGACATTCTTACCAAATGGCAAGGAAATCCAAACCACTTTTCTTTAACGAATGTCTGTGCCCAAATACTAGGATTTCAAATAAAGTTCATGCTTCATTTCTGATAGCATTCAGAGACACTTGCAACAGATTGACTAGTCTTGCATCAGGTTGGTCAGCAGTGTTCAACTACAGGCCACAGTTCAAATTGTTTTCATTTTTGCTGAGTTAATGAAGAAGATATTAAATCATATACTTTAATTTCTCACAGTACTTGGACCTCATAGGATTTAGAAATTGCTTTCAACTTTTGCACTGACTCCAAACAGTGCATTCAACATTCATTATTTTAGTGACTTCATTTTGCGCGTGATCTGTATCAACATGTTTCTGCCAGTTAGAGATTTAGCTTTTCCATTTTTAAGAAAAACTTGAAGTAGCTGTTAATATTCCAAGAGGACTGAGATTTAAACCCAGGAGCCTGCTGTTAGCAAGTTGTGCCTTGAGGAAAAAATGAATACGCAAGTTGGGCTGTTCAATTATTTCACTCTTGAAAGAACAGTGATTCACTTGAGCTTTTGGGAGTAGATTTTGTGGGAGGGGATGCTAGCTCCATGTCTAAATATGTATCTTACTTTGCTCCTAGGGAAAAGAACACAATGTGTGATGAACAAGTCAGAGTAATTGATCTCATGGAGATCTTTACAGATAAAATATCATTAAAATAATATTTATTTGCATAAATATACCAACCAAATGAATACCCAACCCAGGGTTTCTGCCATTGTATGAGACAGACTATGATGTTCATCAAAGTAATTAATTTCCATTATTCACCAAAATCTACTGTTCAGAAAAATATTCTGTTTGCTGTTTAGCACAAGGTTTCATTGGAACCCGTGCATTGGACAAGGAAGGACTAAAAAGATTAGAAGCAGACAGGGGAATAGAGACAACAAAATTTAGCTGGTGGTTTGGTTGTGAACATCTGAAAAATCTTTACCTAATTTATTTGTTGCAATAGTTGGATACACTCACATAAACATTTAAAAACCGTCACTTTTGTCAGATGCAATTGCAGTCAGGGAGGAATATGAATATACTGACTCCCAAGGAGCAGGATGGACATCAGTTTGGCCTACCTGGAAAAGGCCCCCATGGGATAGCCTACCTCGAAAATGTCCACATGGTATAAGACATGTAGTCTGGAGTCTCTGCTGGTGTGTCTTGGCGTTGCTTACGGTATTGACTTAAAACTTTTCTAATATCTCTTGTCTTTTTATACTGTACAATTCAAACTACGTCATCACTGTAATGTGGTTGGGATTTTGTGTGTGATTTCACACACGTAATATGTGCCATCTAGTTTATGAATCATGGAATTTACTTATTACTCATGCACAGGCCTATCAAGCAAAATAATTTATACAAAATAATTGATGCTACATTTTGCCTACGTCTGTCTTTAAGTTATGGTAGGTTTAAGTTGTGCTTCAGAGATTAGTATGGAATTTTCTCCTTCTAATGTAAGAAATACCATTGACACCGTACAATTCAGGATATTCTACAGCACTGTGGAAAAAAGACCTGTTCTTGGCTTAGCACTGTTAATCTGATTCAGTTAACCAAGTATCAAATAAGTCATGTTGAGAGAATTGGTTGGGTTTCAGGTCCAAGTAGAAGTTCACATTCAATTTATAATTGCCCTGAAATTTTAACTTATGTTAAAATTGTATTTGTTACTTTTAACAATGGTTTGATTTAATTAGATTAACCAAATTGAAGATTTTTGTGTAACAGATAGAACTTTAGTTCAAATCTTGTCCATACAAAGGAACAGGGAATGTGGTATGGATAAAATAAAAACAAATTTGAAAAAAATTCTGCTCCATTTGAATGAATCCAGAGCAAAATCTACCTTGAGATATTTAAGTGTACATTAACTACTAGTGGAGAGGTTGGAGGGGAAACACGTCTAAAACAAAATCTTTGTGTAAAATTCTGCTTTAAGGGAAATACAAGTATTAATAACTATAGTTGTAATGAAACAATAAGTATGAAGAAATAATGAGGGTAGGGATTTGCAACTTCATGCCCTAGATATTAGATATTATACTGTACTAGGGATTGATAGTCTTGATAGCATAAACTGGGCCCCTTGTTTCACAACCTCTGAATAAAATTTTACCAAAAGCATAATGTGTCATGAGTAATGTGTTTGCTTTGTGAATTTTGTTTGAACATTTTCCAAATAGAGATGTGAAAGTACTAAAACTCAGAAAAAAGAAACAATCATTAGGAATGGTTTGGAATGGAAAGAATTAATTATCAAATAGATCAACATTTTAAGTATATTCTGACATTGAAAGGAAGAAAAAGTGTTTAAAAATGTAACCAGACCAAAAGAAATATATCATTTTATCATTACATGAAAACCAGTTTTCTGAACAGCTTTTCTAACAGGACATGGAGATACTCTTGGATATATGTGGACATGTCTGAACTTCATAAACCTTCATTTGCTCCCATAACCTTTGCTCTGTAGTGTTCAGAACCCCCAGCTGGAATTAAATGTGTGATGTATGGCAAACCAACAGAGAGAACAAGGTGTTAAAAATGTTTTGTGTTGGTGTTATGTATGATATGGCTGTTTGTGGCAGATATTTTCCAGTCTGTTTAAGATAAGAATCTCCCTCCAGCTGGTGCTTGTCAGAGGATCACTGAAGAAACTTGTGAATTTGCTGCTTACAAATGACAATTGTGAAGATGTGCATATAATTTTAGTCTTCCTTGGACATGTAGATCATAACTTTCTAAGGATGAGAAAAGAGCAGATTAAATTTAACCATGGCAGTTCAAGTCAATCTAATTCAGTTCTTCTGAGACTCTGTCCTGTATGCAGTCCCCAGAGAGCCATCATTCAGTTCTGCTCCCTCAACAGTTTCATCACAAAGCTGGATGAACATCAGGATGGTTCTTGCAAGTGCCGTCACAAGTGAGGGATGGGATAGTCCAGCTGAAGGACAAGTGAAAGCAGCAATGACTGACTGGAGAAGTTTTTTAGACTTTGCTCATGGAAAATTTAGAATCATACAATAGGTTTGGTTGGAAGGGATATTTAAAGGAGTTCTAATCTAACCCCCTTGCAATAACCAGGGACATCTTCAACTAGATAAATTTGCTTAGAGCCCTGTATAACCTGCTCTAAAATTTTTCTAGGGATGGGGCATTTGCCACCTCTCCAGGTAACGTGTTCCAGTATTCTAGTGTTTATTTTAAGTGATCATGTTAAGGGCATTCAGAAGATTTAAATTTTTCTAAAAATCAAAGAACTATGTTTTGAATTTAATCTTTCTGGAGAAAAAAAATAAAATTATTCATTCAATTTGAAAAAGTATGTCAAGTTAAAGCATCTGAATACTTCCATAAGGGAGAGGCTAGGGAAATTGAAACCTGATTTGCTTAAGGTGGTAACCAGCACATAACAGAACAATGAAGAAGAGAGAGCAATTTTCCCCACCTCTTCAGGTGAAATGAAATCAGTTCTCTGTGCACTTCGAATGGTACCTCCTTACAGTATTAACTTCAACGAATCCAACTTTTGATATTTTCAAGCTTCAGTTGTAGCCTATTTATGCATCAGGAAATTTTTCAAAAGCCCAGTTTCTGACAGAAAGATTTTGATGACTGATATATATGATTTTTAGCCGGTTTCATTCATCATAACAAAGATTAATACTAAAACTGGGCTTCCATCATCCTTCCAAATGACAATTCACTGTAGTCAGGTTTCCCTCACAAGATTTGCTCCTTTTTTCAACCTTATGTGTGAGACTTCCACTGAAGCCTCAGGGAAAATACTTAGTACCATTGCTGATTCCTTTTGAAAATACAGATACATTATCTGAGTAGTTATTTCAATAGATGTTATTATCCATATATCTTTTCACTTTTTCAACACAAACAGCTATAACACAACACAAAATAACACTGATATCTTATATTTTTAAAATGAAAAACAGTCACATTTATTACATAAGTGAATTTGAAAATGTTTGACCAAATAGTTGTAATATCTACTGTTTTCCTAATGAGAAGGAATATTTTGGCCCTTTCATTGAAAGACTAAATCAGCAAGAACTGACCAGAGATGTAGTTTCTGTGTCTGAGGAGGTTATTGGTCTTCTTGACACAGTCTAATGCATATATCAGTTTTAGAATTCAGTCCTCTTTTTGTCATCACATAAACACACACACCCCCCCACACACTCACATGTATATATATATATACAGAGAGAGAGAGGAATTGTAAAGAACAATAGTAATTAATTTTGAAAACCAGTGCTACATTTACAACATGAGGATTTTTGAGACTGGCACAGATTTTATGAAAAATCTAACTATAACAGGATTGAAATTTAATATAGTAAAGTGATCAACAGTACATGCTCAGCATAATATAAAAAAAAATAAATAGCCCTTCCCACAGTCCCTTGCAATCTGACTCATTATCTTCTTATCTCATTAGGGCATAACGGCTGCATATCTATTGTTGCTCAAAGTCCCACTTAAATCTAGAGTACCAACATTCTGTCCTGCATATTAGTTTAAATTACAGGCGGATGCCAGTGGTTTCTTTCAGTTCTTCTGAACTACCTGTAAATAAATTCAGTTACGAAATAGAAAATGGTCTGAGCTCAATTTTTTTCTTGTCTCTGCCCTGATGAACTTTTGTTTATCATTGAGGAGGCTGAAAGTCAAAAGGACTGTGCTGTCCATAGCAAGCCCAGCTAATACGCAAATTGTTTTGCTAGACTTCTGATCAAATGAAATTTCAGGGTATAGAAGCTGTATCGAGACTGTTGCTATTAAATCTGAGGAAAATTAGCTTTGGCAGAATACTGCGTATTGGTTTTATAGACGTATGAGAGGGGACCATACTGTGAAAGTGAGTGATGTTTGAATGGCTTTGACTAATATCTAGTGGTTTGAAAACTTGTAACATCTTGCTTTTGTGTTGTAGGTTTATACAGACTTCATGCTGTCCTGTTGTGATACGGCAGGGAGGAGGAGAGTGAGGAGATGTGGACATAAAAGCATTTTGATCAAAGATATATCTAGTTTTATTAATTACAAAATATCCCTGTCCTGAGCAAGAGATGGTGCAGTGAGGGACAGATGCCAGGCGTCAGCATGATAATTTTTTATATGACCACCCTGTCCCTTCACAGAGATGGTGCAGTCCCAGACAGATTGCACAGGTCATTGTGGTTGTTCCTACTAAACTGCACCTTACGGAAATGCTGGATCATTAAGTTTCTCTGGGCTTCTTTCCACACTCTGACCTTCCTGGAGATTAGAGAGCCTCACGTCATGGGTCTAGCCTCCTGAGAGTCTTTCCCGAAACTCTTTGACCTCAGTAGGCTTAATTTTCCTTAATTATAAAGAGTAGGTAGATATACTTTGCTAGTGGCTATTCATCTCAAACCACAGAGCTGCTTTCTGATTTTCCGTCATCCTTGCTGGTGCTTACCATCTTTCTGAGTACTTCTGGACACTCAAATTTTTTGATGATCAAACAGGTTTGCTTGCAGAGTGTGGCTCCCTACTTGCTTCTGCACACCAAAACTATTCTGTTTGGGAGAGATGATTCATCATATTTCATCCACTGTATCTACAGAAAAAGCTGGTAGAGTTCAAAGGTTTATGCTACCAACTATGCTAAGTAGACCTCGCTGCTATACCTTCTGATTGAGAATCAGGATCATTGATTGCAGTGGCATAGGCTGGAAAATGGAGCCTTGCATGTCCAGTCACATTCAGCACAATTATTACAGAATGATTTTCCCATTTCTCACAGAAGATGTGAAATGCATGGGAGATCAGAGCAATGTACAATGTCATCCACACAAAGAGAAAAGGGGGGTAATTTTTGAAGGCACGAACATCAAACCCAAAACCTGAAGAGGTGTTCATAAACAGTTCTGATCCTTAGTTACTCTTCCATCTTGGTTTCATCACATTGCAGGACGCAGTCTGACTACTTCAGCCTTGCAGGTGGAATGGCAGTAATTTCATTTTTCTGGTTGTCTGAATGACTTTTTAAATTCCACTGACCAGATCCCCACTGATTATAAATGGACCTTAAGTTCATTAATAGGCACCTCAAGCTAAATGTCTTAATCCTTCATTCCCACTCAGGGAACTTGGTTCATTTACCTACACAAGGGTATCTCCGTATGTAAGAGATCTAAGAGATGGGACTTGTCTTAAAGATGATAAAGGATGCATGAAAGACCTGTGCTCTTCTAGATAGGCATTTGGAAGCACTAATGGTACCCAGGACATCTCAATAGACATTGCACTTGTGATTAGGCACCAAAATCAAACCCTGGCTTTCATGAGCTGAACACCATAAAGAAACATGGGATATCTAACAGACCTACATTCAACACACAAGCAAATGAAAATTAAAATCAAAACAACCAAAGAAAAAAAAAATCCAGTAATGGACCACGATAAAAAAGTAGAATCTGACTAAAGAATTTCTTCTGCTAGACCATGCACTGGGCAGGCCTCTTATGCTTGGTATGTAATTTCCAGCAAGAAGTGAATTCCTCACAAAGAGTAGCCACATCCAAAAAGAACATCAGCTGATAACAGTGGTTCAAATGCTGATCTGTTCAAACTCAGAGCAGAGATCTGAGTGTCACCGGCGGTGTTCTAGGTGGGGTGCTACGATATTCTGAAACTGACTCTCACAGTCGCTCAGCAGCCACTGCGCACACACGCACACACGCGCGCACACACACACACACACACACACTCTGAATTGCTTCTCCAACAGGTCGACAGCAAAGAGGCAGGAAGGGTCCTTGCGGAGAACTCCACGGCAGAGGTTTATTCCAGCCTGACAAAAGACCCAGGACAAATGAGAGCCCCGAGTTAAATCCGGGGGTGGAGAAAGCTTCAGGGACCAATGGTCTGAGGGCACTGGGCGGTACATAGTTGGGACTGGGGTATGGGAGCCAGTAGGGAACCAGTGAGGGAGGGACTAAGGAACAAGGGTGGATGGGGAAACAAGTAGGGGAGAACGTTCTGGATTAGGGCCGTGTGAGGTAGAAAGGGGCAGGGGAGGCCAATAGGGGAAACAGAACCGGGGTGCGTTTCCATAACAAAACAGGGCATTCTGAGAGAGACATTTTTAGTTACTTTAACCTGGGGAGCATTTCTCTACTTAGGGCATCTTTTCTCCAGGGCATTTTTACAGTCCCTGGTGCCATGGGCTCACTGGCCACCACAGTCACCGTCCAGGTGACTCAGGTAAACTGCTACCTGTTCACCATTCTCTCCTGCACTACCTGAAACCAAATCCGTAGCTGTAATAATTTTTAAATGAAATGCAAATTTCTTTCCCCCCAACCAACGTACTGATCCACTTCTTAAATAAATTATCCATTAACCATTGAAAGAGAGAAGAAGAATAACATTTCCCCAGAAGAGATTCTAGAGTTCAGCAAAGCCGGATTCTGTGAAAAAAAGCTGTCTGAATGCTGGGAAAAGCCTAAAGGTAGTCAGCTGTGCTGTGCAGAAGCTGTGTATCTTCAAAACTTTACTTTCAAATAGATGTGGATGAAAACATTTATTCTGAGGATTGGGTTCTCACGTAAGGGATATTCGTAGCTAACCTGGAAATTAGGAAGAGAAACTGTCCTGTATTTTTCTGGGGCTTGTACTGCTAAATTGATATCCAACTTTTCTGTAAGTAGCCCACGATGAATAGACATTGAACATTTATTTTGGTTTTTATTAATGTTTACTTACCTAATGGAAGAACTTTAAATATAAATAATTTGAACAACAATAAAAAAGAAAGCTAATGTGGCCACCTTGAAAGCCAAGTATTCAATATTTAAATTGTAACTACCAATAGCCTTAAGATCTATGAAACATTTTTTCCCGTTAAATAGTACACTTGTGAACACTTACATTATTTTACCCTTCGGTGAAAAAATGTTGTGCCAAATTACTCTGTGGAGAATGTTTAGGATTTGTTGCATTAATTTCTTTTCTTGGTGCAGCAACATTTCCATGTGGCATGTATTATAATAACAGATACAAAAGAAAAATAATTTTTCTACCTCTTAATGCATTTTAACTCTGTCACAAGCCAATTTAATATATTTCTGAAACTTTAATTTGTGATCTTGAAGATTTATATTAAAATCTTCATATTAAATCTTTATATTAAAATCTGATCTATATTAAAATACTTAACATAAATGTTCGTGTTGTCTGGTTACCTGATCTTTTTAAATACTTATTAACCACTGAATTTGATTTGGCATACATTTTCCTAAATTCAAGACTTAAGCAAATGTACAGTAAAGTAGTGAGAGATAATATCTTGACAAAAGCAGGTAGTATTGTCCCGTTAAAATAAAGCTATTATAAGCGTTTATTTTAGCCACTACTGCTGGGCTAAGTCTAAAAGTAAAGCTGTAACTGCAATAATCAGAAGTTATTTTTATTTTTTGCTTCAACTTGTCTGAGAGTCTCATTATTCTTCTGTGTATAACAAGATGCTGCTTATCAGATACACACAAAATATTCTCTTTTCAGTATGTTCCACAAAAGATTCCTTTGTTACAATCTATATAAACACTTTTCCCAGTTCTATTTTACAGCACATGCTTCTGTTATAGAACACTATTTTAATATTTGGTTTAAAGAATGATTCAGCAGTTGTTTTCTTGACAGCATTTTAAAATTCTGCTAGTGCAGAGAGTCTCCAGACTCTCTAGAGATAGAAGATGTTAGAAAGGGAGCTCAGCATTTGTTGTGAAAGAATTGTATGATGACAAGCCCTTGGACTGTTAAACTGAATCTTTTCAAACACAATTTATGTAGTTAATTTTACAATGTAAACCCTACTCTTTAAAGTAGATTTGAAAGGGATTTTCTAGTTATTCTAAGGTTATAACTATAAAAGCAATTTACCAAATTCAACCTCTCCAGTTATTCTCACTGACTGTATAAGAACCATAATTCTTTTGAAGAGTTGGCAGTGAATGAGTCTTGAAAAGTAAGACTATTGTTGGAACAGCTGTGATACAAAGAAGCATTCAGTCTTGAGGATTGAGAGTCAAGCAGAGCATTAGCCCTCTAAAGTCATCCAAGCTTGATGATCAAAGAACATCTAACTGCAAGTATATGGTTGATCTCACAGTGCCCAGTGAATTTCTGTCACATAATAACAGATATATTGAAATAAGATACATAAAAAGGATGTAATATTATGAGGATACAGGAGTCATAATAAATCATTGATATGATACAGAGTGTAGCATGTGCAGCTACCAATCTTCCATGCCTGCACAGGAAGTTGGATGTAAAGACAAATCTGTGAGAGCGGGTGACGAAGAATTAAAGTCTTGAGGATGTCTCTGTAAATTCAAAAAGCTGGAGAGGTGAGGGAATGGTATGATATGAGTGATGCATAACAACTTACTGGGATTTAAATTCTTAAGAGAGAATGCCATGTATTAAAAATGCTGAATGTAAATCCAATATTATGCACCTAAAACGTTTCATTAAGTTCTTATGAGCTCTGTAAGTCTAGAAGAGCTTTTGAACAGTTGTTTGGGAAATTAAAATAAGTAAACCTAAGATATTAATATGACATTGTATCTGGAATTAAACCATATAGAATTTAAGCTAAGGGCAATACAGAGTAAATGTACATCCCCATGTATAATGAGAACATCCTTTTACATTAGAAAGAGGTCTGTTTCTTGTCTGTTGTTAAGAGAGTCTGGAATCTGGAAAGCTTCATGCTATACAAGTCTTTTTTCCTTTTTTTTTATTCTTAAAAGTACTATAAAAGCTTACTTTTTAATTATCAGTAGTAATATTTCTTGAACATCTCTTTACAATGACTTTAGGGTACCAAAATGAGTTTAAGACTTGACTATCTTTTACAAATACTTCTATGCTAAATAAAACCTATTATAACATGCATTTGAAACACTTCATAATCTCTGAGAATTTATCACATACATTTTGAAGATCAGATTTTGTGTATGGGTCTGTACATACATAAGTGGGCATTATACACATGTATTTGGCTGATTTGAAGAGAAAGAGACAGTATTAGACAAACCCCAGGGCAAACTATATAGACACCACCAATTGACTGTTACATTACACCATACAATTTATTTCTTATATTATGGTAACTGATGGCTGTCAGAAGGCCATGATTTATCTTTTCTAAAACCTGTTTTTGCTATTAATATTAAACTTCATAATTTAAAATGATATTAAATTCAAATTTAAACTTCTCAAGTTAACTCTTCAGGTGTAAAAACAGGAAAAAAATTGTCTTGCCTTTCTAGGTTATGGTTTTTAAGAAAATAAGAACCATCCCATCTACACAGTATTATTGAAGTCAAGTGATAGCTGGATTTGTTCAATCCCATGGCTGAAACTGAGTTTGAATAACCTAAACTGTATTTATTTCACCTGTAGGCAACTGCTGGAATCTAAGTTTCATGAACTCATATCCAGATTCACCACTCAACTGTTCTCCTTTATTGTGATACCTAGGTTTGGTTGTTTATTTTTGTGTGTATACATAAATTTTAAATGTACTTGCATATTTTCCATCTCTTGCAAATATGTCTGATTAGAAACCAGAATTGAAATCACAAATCGAATAGCTCAGAATAAGAGAACATTCAAGAAAAGCAGTGAAGTAAATTCAAACATGAGATCTACCTACTATACATTCTGATTTTCTGCCTATCTAGAAGAAAACAAGTTTTTGTTCTCCAGCATGTCTTAAAAATAAGGATTCAGTCAGGGAAGTGGTTCAGTTTAATTTTCTGTTTGGTCTCACCCAGTTACTGATTTACTCTTTTTTCAGTTGTGTCCAGAGTCATTTTCTGTCTCAGATAATGAGACTACTGGAACATACCAAAACTGCATATGTGTCTGAGTATGTGTGATAAACCCAATGTACAAATAGAAAGACTCAGTGAGAAAGGAATAAAACTTTTATAAAAATCTGAAAACTAAAAAACTTCTGCCAAGAAAAAGGCTAATTTCCTCTGGGGAAGGTAAAGTCTAATGTTCTGATACAAGTCAAAGCCACTCAAAATACTTTGTTTATGTATACCATTAAAATGCTTGTTTTGAAACAAGTTTTTCTGTAGGTGAACTCGGTCTACTGTATGTCAGCAGCCCACAGAGTACAATGCCACTTCTTTTGTTTCCATCCTCAATTGCATATCAAGCTTGCTGATCAGCCTACATTTGCACTGATGCATCTTTCTATCTCCCATCTTACAAACTGTGGTATTACACTTAGCACAGAAGTCACAAGAAAGTGGTAAACCACAAAGCGTCAGGACACAGTCATGAGAGAGCAATGCTCAGTCTGTGACAGACATGAGGCTTTTCATGAGGGGCTATGGGTCTTAGAAGGCAAAACTGAGTAATGACCTGGGAAAAAAATTTCTTAGAATCCCAATTTTATTTAAGGAGTTTGGAATTTAAAACTAAATTAAAATATCTGGTTCTATATTCCTCATGTATACAATTTCCAAAAGACAGTGGAATTTCAGATGGGAATAGACTATGGAAATGGTTGCCTCATTCCAAAACTATGTTTTTCTACATAAAAAATAAATGCAAATTCAAAACCACCTATGGTTGAAATAGTTTGAAACTTCTGAATGTTTCTACTCAGGAAAGAACTTTTGTCATAAAAAACTATAAAATCTTTTTTCTGTATAATGTCTTCTCAATACCTTATGTAAGTCATTATATTATGGAATTCCATTTTGTCTGAGTATGCAACCAATTGCAGAAACTGTATTATATGCCAATTGTATCAAACCATAGATCAAACAATTTTCTCCTAACATACAAACACCTCTGAGAGTTCCAGAATATTTCTGTTCCATGTCAGATAAACTCAGCACTTTCATACAAGTATTAAAATGTGATTGTATCTTGCAGTTTCTTTCAGAACAAAGTAAATCAAACAAAACCCAAGAGAAAAAACTTCAGACTAACCACTAGCTTTCTGAAGATAGTTCTCACATCAGTTAAGGGTTGCTCCCGCATGATGTCCTACTCTGTCTATCACCAGTGTCCTGCAGAATATCTGAGCTACTGAGCTGGTCTCCCTTTTTTATTTTTCGTTTGTCAGGAAATTTTACCTGGGGACTGAGAATTGTAATTTAAATAAAGTTTTTAAAACAACAATTGGTTGTTGGAGTGAAAAGTCTCAGTTTTAGCAAATTCATAATTTTAAGAAAAGTTCCTATGCTATTTCTTCTTAGAACAATGTATTATGTCGTATATCTCCAGAAACGAAGGCTTGAAATGGTAGGTAATATATCAAGTAGCTAATGCTTAGCATTTTGAGATTTTTAATTAGATGCCTTCCCGCTTTTTGTGTGATGAATATTTTGCCAATGGTTGCTAATTATTATAGCAATTAGGTTTAATAAGTCGCAAATTTCACAAGCTTAGGTCTTCTGGGTTACACTTTAGCCAGTAGGGAATGAGTGTTAATTAAGGACAAAGAAAAGAAGAATTAAGAAGATTTGATGGGTTTAAGGAAACAGCAATTAAACAAAGTGCTAGAGTGATTTGCATATTTTAATAAGTCGAGAGCTCTTGGATGTTCAGGAAAAAAGTTAAGTTTTCATTAGTCAGTGTAATTTTTCCAAAAGGTCTCTTTTCAGGTTTTAACACTTTGTCTCCAAGAATATAAGCTGAATGTCAGTTTTAAAGTCTTTATTATTAGTGCTTTAAAACTGGTTCTAGACCTCAAAATCATTGGTATTGGTATAAATATGAGCACTAATGGAGTTTGCTCTTGTTTTCTGAGAAACAAAGTATTGTCCTGAGTATGGTATCTATAAAGAAGGGCCTGCACAGGCTACCTCACCCGCATCTGTGATATGCTATCAAGTACCAAGAAACTGTATGTCCTGTAAAAAGCAATTATATAAATATCAGGGGAAAAAAACCTTTTTTTTTTTTCCCTTGTGAAAAGAACAGAAAAGATTTGTAGGGAAGGAAATTTATCTCCTTCAATAGAGAAAGAGATCACTATACACCTCAACAGTTAGTGACAGGACACTGTCAAACCTATAGACCTTGTCTTGGTTCTGCTTTTTTTTTTTACAAGTGAACAACCCAGCTGTTGGTGTGAGGAAAATCCACTTCAAATTAGTTCTAATTCAATAGGGGTAGTTCTGAACAGACTACAAAGCACAGTGATGTGGACAAAGAGTAGTTTTATTTAGAGCTCAACCTCATTGTTCCATGAAACAGTGCATTACACCTGGGCAATAATTGTTTAAGGCTTTGCAGCTTAGGAAAAGGTCTTACAAAGCGCATTGTAAGGAAAAATCAAATAGCATGGTCTACTAATAGTATTTGTTCAGAACCAGCTTTTCAGCATTGAAATGTTAAAAAGTAGATGATCTGGGTGCAATTCATGCCAGGAGCACCAGTTTCTTAATGATGGTGCTATTGTGTTTTAAGTTAACATTCACAGTACTAAATTTAAATGAGCCAAAAGGGGTGTAAACTGTTGATTTATTCATCAGCTAGCGAGGAGTTGATGTGAGGAGTTGATCATTAGTGTCACAAGAACAATAGATCTATTGAAAGCCACTAAAGTTCAAACATCAAATTGCTGAAAATATCACATAGATGGCAGACTGGCGAGTAGGATGGTACTTCTGCAGAACTCAATATGAGCCCTTTTTTTGGGAGGGGCAGGGGGAGGTTGATCAAGCTACTTAATGAAGGGGTGAGCAGGAAATGAGGAAAAGTAAAAGATATGGAAACAGAGAAAGTAGGAGTTGAGAGGCTTTCTTGTCTATGGATCAGCAAAAATTTCATAGAATCACAGAATCTTTAAGGCTGGAAAAGACCTCCAAGATCATTGAGTCCAGCCTTTGATCAGACACCACCTTGTCCATTAAACCATAGCACTTTGTGCCATGAGTCGTCATTTCTTGAACACTTCCAGGGCTCACCACTTCCCTGGGCAGTCCATTCCAATGCTTGACAACCCTTTCTGTGAAGAAATTCTTCCTGATGTCCAACCTGAAGCTCCCCTGGTGTACCTTAATGTCATTTCCTCTTGTCCTGTCACTAGTTGCCTGGGAGAAGAGGCCAACCCTCGCCTTGTTCCAACCTCCTTTCAGGTAGTACAGTAATTAGATTGCAAAATAGACTGTTTATTGAGCAGGAGAGGAAGAACATCTGCCTGTGCGCCCCACAATCCCAATGTAATTTCTACTAGCAAAACTAAATAAGAATTTAATTGTATGTGTGTTGTAGGCATAATAACAGAAGAGTCCTCATTTTCAGTAATAACACAAGCAGCAAACACCTCACCTTCTACTATTTAAATTGCTACTTATCATGGAACAGAATTTCATACAAAGTTCTAATGTAGCAGCACAGTAAGAAGAAGCATGACCAAAGTAGCACTACACAAACTTAAAAGTTCATTGATTGATAGAAATAATAACACAAAACCACTGGTATTCACACAGGCTTAGCCATCTGCCGCTGCAGTTACTATATTTTTCTTTTGTGGGGCTTGGGCACTAGCGAACATAATAAAACATTTGTTCCATTTAGAAAGAGGCAGTTACAGTAATGTTGCCATAGGCAGAATAATAATAAAACCACCTTCCATCTCACCAGTTGCTCTTTAGCTACCAATGAAGTAATTTCTAAGCATGTGTTATCATTTCAAAGGTGATAGTCAAAATTTCAGACTCATCTAGTCTTCTTAATTTCTAAATCTCACTAATCATAAATAATGTTGTATAAATGATCATTTACATATAAATTATCACATTTCTGAGGCTGTGAGGAAAAATATCTTCTCCTGACCTAGCTGATTATTTGGGAAATGCTTAATCAAAGAACAACATAAAAGAAATACCACAGGTCCTTGCACGATAAAATTGGTGTGCACAATAAATGTGCTGCCTAATCAGATAAAATTCAAAGATTTATAAATAGAATTTATGGAAAGCAAACCTCTTCTTCATTTTCACGGAAACCTTTTCATTATGGAAAATAAAAATTATCTACTTTAAGACCACTTTATAATACCTGATTTCAAGCTTCGTTAAATATTGCTTTTATTTTGCATTTCCCTTTCCCAGACATTCTGTGAACAGTTCATTATTCCCTCCTGGAACCAAGAATTTGAACATCAGTGGCCCAACCTGAGAGAAGTCTTCTGTCATCTAATCTCACTACTTCCTTTCCCTGCCGGTGCTCCCATCTCCTCACAGATGAATCCACTGGTAAAATTGATTGGTGGTTTGTGGGTTATAAGAACGTCTCTGTACTCAGCATAGCAGTGGAGCATACCTTGATTGGTGTGACACTTTGACTCAAAAAGGGAAAAGACAGAGCTCTCTTTTAGAGTTACCCAAACTGTATACCACCCAGCATCTTGGACCAGGCTGGCAACCTGTTTAGACGAAATGAATGTTGAAATAAAAATAAATGTAAAAGCAGGATTACAACAGGAGAGCCATAGAGTTCTTTGAAAGGGTGGCTTTGAAAAGGTATTAGGTCTTACTGTTAAATAATACCTTATATATTACATTCTTAATAATATTGCACTTACATAATAACTAAATTATTATTTCTCTGTCAACTCATAAGAAACCAGTGAAATCAGACTAATTTTGTATAGATGGCAAGGTCACTGGAAAGCTATACCCATACTGTGAATATAGCCAGAGGAATGCTCTTAGTTAAGAATGATAGATACACTTCAGAAAAATATACAGATCAGCATTCACTCTGGTCCACCCAAACATGATTCTGCAATATATCTGGAGCACATCTATCTGAAAAACATGTCTAGATTGTGTTTGATAACACAATGGCAAATTTTATCTCTGTGATGAATAAATGCCTGTCATACGTTGTTTGGAAGATTATTTTGCAGTTGTCTCTGATATTGAGTAGACAGAATATGATTATCAGTGACACAGTTGCTAAGTCTATTAAAATTATCTGGTGATAATAAATGAGCCCATGACTTCAGGCTGAGGATTTCATGCTTGTGACTACTTCCTGCTTGGTATTACACATTGCTAGAGAAATGACCTTTAGTGACCTATGATAAAAATATCAACTGTCATGTTTCTCCTATTCTGCAGCAAACAGTCCATGCCTAATGAATGTCCTAAATTTCAAGAGAGGAGCTCAAAAGAGCACTTGAATGGGTGGAAATATAACAAGGGAGACTGAAGACCTCTTGATAACCATTGATAGAAAGGTCAAATGCAGGAACGGGGCATTTTTGTGTAGTGGTTCATAGTGAATGAGATTTTTGCTGCGTAAGGGTTATCTCTGTAAGAAAATTACATTAGTTCATTTAGTGATTTACAGTTCTTCAAAATGATAATATGTAATTGCTGTCAAGAAAGACAATCTATTTCTTCCCTTATTATACTTTTAATTTTTTAAAATCTTCAGGTTCCTTTGGTCATCCGTCTTTCTGACAAAAGCCTTGTGGTCATGCTCTGATATTAAAGGCAGACTTGAATTAAGAGATGGATCTTGTGTTTAAAAGATAACAAGATTTAGGCTCGCTATGATCCCCAAGGAAAGGAGCTTGCACAGTCATAAACCTTGAACTTCATTCATCTTACTCATCTGAGAAATGCCTCTGATGGAGGAGGTGGAGCAGCTTAAAAATAACATGAACACTTAATTCCAATAGCAGTTCCAGAGTACAGGAAATGTTTCACTGCTGTTGTCTTTAAAACTGTACATTAAACAAACTCAACTGGACTGTTCATCTTTTTTGTTAAATGGCACTTGGCAGTTAAAATTGTTGGGACTCTCTATTTCAAGAACGGCAGCACAAATAAAAGTCTTTGGAAAACATAAGATTATAGTAGGAAGGTAGAAAAGGCATCTTTGTTTTGTCCATTAAGAGACCAAATTTTCACAGTGCACATATCAAGGTTCAGATGTTAGATCTTTCCTCTGAGCTCCCCATCCTTTACATCCAGAACATGTGATCCTGACAGGTAGAGCTGAAAATTTTATTTGTATCTCTGAATTAAGAGCATACCACATGGAAAGACCTTGAGTGCCCCAAAATCCCCCAGACCATTTATTTCTATATCAGTCCATCAAACTCTTTTTATCTACAGCATTCATGTTTACCTCATTTCTTTGTAAACCTTCTTGAAATCTGAAGCACCAATTCAGAAGTCAGACTGTTTGTTTTGTATTTTGTTTTCAGAAAATTCTCATGTATGTGGTTGGGCATTTTATTGACCAAGAAAATGCATGCATATCATCAGTGACAAAGCTCCCCTGAGAAGTGACGTCAAGTGTCTGATGAGTACAATTACAGAGGTAGAAGAGAAGGTAAATTAAAAAAATTAGCTTTATACAAAAAGAAAAGATACATATTATGTATACAACAACACTGCAATATTGCTATACAAATAGAAAATTTAAAATTTATCCAACCAAATTAAAAGGTAAAGCTTAAAAGAGAGCACAGTTGTGTAGGGGGAACCACTGGATTTACAGTGGTCTCTTAAAAGAGCTTAATTTATTTTTGTTTCTAAAGAACTCAACAGCATCACAAACCAATATATACAACTGAGGTAAAAGACCAATCTGCCCACTAAAGTAAAGCTATGGGCTGAGAACTGTGCTGAGAAACTTCTTAGCATTGTGTACAAAGCAATGCTAAAAAAAGGGTTTATTTGGGAAAAAATTGCAATTGTAATTTGAGATAGCAAAAAGACTTTTTAAAATAAATGATCATGTATTGTCCAGATTCATATTCTGTCATTATTTAACTTGTTACTTTAAGCCAGACAGTTTCTGAGGATGTTTTATCTTTCCAGTAATAAGTGTCACACTAGGAGACTATTTTTTGTATTAATTTTCATTTTTTAAAGGCTTTCCCAGCCACATTACTGTCACTGTCCTGGGACATTTCTCCAATGCTGTTACAGATGCAAAACTATCTCAAAACCAGTTTTGTGGCTTGGTTGGGAGGTTTTTTGGGTTTTTTTCCTTGAAGATAGTTCATCTAATTATTGGCAGATGAACTGTCACGAGTATGTGAGGTCTGGTGTTGTAGGATCACAGTGGTAAGTGTTTATCACAGTATTTATCACTGTGTCTTGACTACAGTCTCTCTTTCTTTTATAAACCTCTGTTGTCCATCACACTTTAGATTAGAACTCCAGAGTACAGTTAGTGCTCAGTTCAGTGAAATACAGAACGCTTTTCTTCTTCTTCTTGCCTAGAAACCATCAGTACGAAAATCCATTACTGATGTTTTCTTTTTTGGAGCTGGATGATCAGAGGAGTTGCTGGACAGTAAACCAGTAAAAAAATATTGTTTGCAGGAGATTGGAAATCGTGAGATTGTGGGAAACTGCATTTTGTTGAAAGAAACCACAAGATATGCAGACAAGATTAACAGTATAAAAAAAAAAGGTAATGTCTTATTTTAAAAATGCCAGATTACACAAAAGCATCTTCAAATGGTTTTAAATTATTGAAATGTAAGTATTTGGTGCTATCTAATTTCTGTAGGAGTATATGGTTTGTGAGTTTTTGAGCGATATTCTTTGAGTTTGGAAAATCTACTGATTACTGCATACATGTAGTGGCAATGAATTGCTCATGGATATGTATAACCAGCTGATGGGCTCTGTACTAACCCTGGCTTCCTCTCCAAATAGATCCTTTCACTTCAGAACACATCCTGCACAACTAAAACTGCTTGAACAGCTATTATCCTTCAGGGACTTCAAACAAAATTTTTATGGGAGGAGAAAGTTGGGTCAGGGTATTCATTTCTAAGATACCAGGCTTTCACATGCTTTCTCCATCATCTGTGCTCAAAATTGTGTTTGTATGTATGGGTAGGGAGAAAGTAAAGCAGGGACAACAAGAAATGATCTATAAATTAATAAAGGTAATTAATCTTTGACATTTCTGTGCATATGTACCTAAATTTTCTGTGGTACTGCATATTTCAAAGTGACAGATCTGTCAAGGTCAGCTTTTGACACATAAACATATACAGTTTTGATGCAGCTGGTTCCTTGGACTGCCTGGCAGCTTGTGTGTCTCTGTTGATGGACGACAAGGATCTTTGCAGTATGGTAAAACCAGGATGCAGAAATAAGATGGTTAGGTTCTGCAGGCATTTGCTTACACATGAGAACCTCTCCAGTTGCTTTTAGGAGCACAAGACACTTCTGCTTTGCAGACATTTGCTGCTTCTGTAGCACCCCTAACTGCAACATCCCAAGTGGTTTGAAATGCCTAGAATGCCTACAAAAGTATAGAGATGTTCTAGTAAACATATTAGAATACAAAAAGCTGGTTGTTAAAGGATGGTTAATTTTCAATTCTAAGATAGCTGATTGCTTATAAGAGTCAGTGAAACGGGTAGAATTGCCTGTCACTAAGTATGCTCAGGGGTTTCACTTAAGAAGGTCTTTCTGTGTGCATCTATATTGTTCTGTCAGTTTGGAGTTCCAAATTCCCTCATCTTAAAAAACTAGGTTGGTTTTAGCTCTTTGACTCTGGATGAAAGCGAAACAAGTACTTATTTGCCAGCCAGGAAACCTAGGCCTGAGAATGGACTGTCACATTTAATTCCCCTGGCCACAGAAATAATAATGGTCTCAGTGACTTAAGTTAGACTGGGGTCTAAGATTCTACACTCAAGATGAGCAAAATCAAGAGAAATGAGAATACCTAGACTCCACGTGAGATGTCCACCCCAGCTGCAAGAACCCTCCCTAGCAGAAACCCTAGAATAAGACTCACATGTTTAATTACATATTTATGTGCCTTGTGAATGTTGGTAGAAGAGCCACCAAAACTGGTGTAAATACAATGCTAATGATCAATATCTTGCATATAATATATGAAGACATCAGAGATCAATATTTTTGCAGGTTTAAATTCTTAATTCATACAGCTCAATCCTGCTTCACTGTTTTTAGCAGGATTCATGACAACTAATTGTATTTACGTATATTTATTTATTTCACTGTATTAGACATAAAACATTTGAGTGTGCTGTGTTCAGTGGATGCATTAAAACCCCCAAGAATCTGACTTTAATATTGTTTAATTTCCTCTGACCTCAGGGAGAGGCTGTAGAGAATTTCTACTGTCATTCACCCTAATCATATTAATTTTTATCTTTATTTTAAAGGATTATGAAATCAGATTATTGTTTTATATACACTTTTTTGCATCAGTTTTTCTTTATTTTCAACTGCAGTCAAAATCTGATTCCTATCTTAGAGTCATAGAACATGCTGAGTTGGAAGGGACCCATTAAGATCATGGAGTCCAATTCCTGGCCCTGCAAAAAACACCCCAAGAGTCACAACATGTCCCCAAGAATATTGTCCAAATGCTTCTTGCTGTCAGGCTTGGTAGCCTGTTTCAGTGCTCAACCACCCTCTCTGGCTGAAAAGCTTTTTCCTGGTCTTGCTAGAACACTCTCAAAGTCTTCCATCCCTAGCAAATTTTCAAATTGTAATTTTATGTGTGTAAAAAAGTTACTGCCAACAGCACACCATGCCTCCCAGTGACAACACCTATGCAGAAAGGGACCAAGAGTATGTGTGACTTTACCTACTCAATACAAGTAAGAGCTGTGTTGAAGGGTAGGCACACACCCTTGCTGAATGGGAACTGATGTGTCTTGATTAGCACTATTTTTTTCTCATTTCTTTTTCGCTTATTTTTGGGCTGGGCTGTTGTCTCTCTCTCATTAGAACAGGTTATTTTATGTTCCTTTTCTTCAGTGATCCTCTTTGACACAGAGTTGTCATCCTAATCTACAAGAACCTTTCTGCTTTACTTCGGCCGTACCTCATGGGAGGAAAGCAGGTTGGATATGCATGAGCTACAATTTTAAAGCTGAGGTAAAGATGTCTGACTCTAACATTTTAATATGTTTTTCACAAAGATCTTTCAATGTGGCTGATGTTCCGTCTACCACATCTTTATTAATCATTCCAGTGAAATCAACAGGCTAAGGTAAGCTCTATGGTTAATGATACAGGTGTGATCTCATCTGAAGGTTTTAAAGGAATGACCCATGTTCAGTGTTGTCACGGTTTCTGGAACCTGTATGCATAGTTCTTGAATTCTAGTTGATACTGGAAACATTTCTCTAGGTGTGTAAGATTTCCTTGTGAAATTGTGAGTTTGAGTTCCCATTTTTATATTTCCATGGAGTTGAAAATTCCAGAGGCAGTAATACTATAGTATTACCTGGGACTGACAATAAGGGTGTTTAGCCTCAATGAGGCAGTCTTCATAAGGAAGCACCTTTCATGTGGAGCAAACAAGTTTTTTCAAATAGAATTGAATTTGGCTATAGAAGGTAAGCAAGAAATCAATGTATATTGAAGGAAAAAATTACCATCAGATTAGAAAGAACAGCAATTATTTAAAAAAATTATTTGTGATATTGCAGTTCTGGGAAAGGGCTGCCTGGCAGGATCCACATTGCTACAGTACATGTAACAGGTAACAGCTGTAATCACTGTTTGGAAGTCTCAAGTAGATTAAAATACCATTTGTGACCTAATCAAAACTTCCACAAGTTTCTGCAGAGAGAAAACATATCTACATTTTAACATTATTCAGCTAAATATTCTATCTTTTCAAGTAAAAGGTCTATAAATATCATCTATTTATAGTGTGTTTAGGGGAACAAAGATATTTCCAAAAGCTTTAGTAAATCCTCTCCAAGCATAATATAGCTAATTACTGGTATTTCATATGAGAATGAATGAAATCTTCTTAGTATATCATAGAAAAATTAAAGCATTTAATAAATCATCTGCTTAGTATATTGAGTAAAAATTAAAGCATTTCAGAAATTATCAGATATGCATAATCCTATCTAAAGACTTTAAACCAAAGAGAGAATATGATCTTTCCTGTAGAAAAGTTACTTCAGCCCTCAGTTCCAAATAATACTAAAGTCAGAGTCAATGCTAACCAGAGTCTTATCTCCTCTCTGGTAATATATGGCCTGACAGACGATGCCTAGTGTTCTGAACTGATCTTACTATTGCCAGTGAAACCGCAGAGGGAACTCTGTAATATAATTGTTTGGTAAAGCTTCTTAACATTTCCTTGACACTGATAAAATGGTTCCACAAGATGTTTTCAGTAAGATGTTATATGACTAACTTTGTTTCTTCAGCCAAAATTTTTTTAAGGTAAAGGGAAAAAAACATCCAAAACTACATTGAAAGAACACCATTTTGGAGGTTTAAAAAAGAAGCACTTAAAAGTTTAAATATACATGCATAAAGACGACTCGCGAATATTGAAGTAATATTGCCTACAGACTGTGGACATGATTATAGATTCCTTTCCCTACTGAACTCCAGTCTTATTCATCACCCGAGGACATGAAGTAGGGTTGGGTCTTTTTTGTAGAGGTTTGTCACAGAAGTTAAAGAGCACGGTGAGGAGTGCAAGGAGCTAGGGTTACTACTCTGACGTGGAAGTTCAAGGAAGAATCCAGTACATCTGTTTTACAACATCACTTTATTCAACCTATGCACCAACTAGACCCTGTGCCCCTCATTTCATCCCTCTAGAATGTGCTGTTCAGCCAGTTATCAATCCACTTCACCATCCACTAATCCAGTCCGCACTTCCCTATTTGCCTATGAGAATGTTGTGTGAGACGGTGTAGAAAATCTCACTGAAGTCGAGGTGGAAAATATCCACTGCTCTCCACTCACCCAACCAGGTAGTTGTTTCACTGTGGAAGTCAGTCAGGTTTCCTGAAGTGTAAAAAATTTACATGATTTTAGAGAGCCAATTGTCATGCTTTAGTTATAGAAATGAGTACTACTGTAAAGTAAAATAATAAAATTGTGAAAAAAAAATACAAAATTGTTTGATATCTGCTTCTAGAGTGAACACTGTTTTTTTCATATTGGCTTTCAGGAAGAAAACCAACTACTTCTATGTATAAAACCAAGAACAATGCAACAACGTTAGCAAAGGAAAAAAAACTCACTGAGATGTGTGAGTAAGAAAAAAGAAAGGGGAAAAAAGGTACAAGAAAAAGAGAAAGCCCGGTTTTTCTGAAATATATTAAGATCCTTTATTGACTAGGGGCTTTATTTTGCTCTCATCATGGCAAAGGACACATCTTTCCAATCTGTTAAAAATGTTCTGTGTTTTGTAGCATCAGGAAAGTTATGTGATGGATTCCTGCAGGTTTTAGTTCAAATCTAAGGAGATCTCACCCAATTATAAACTTACTCATGATAACTGAAAAGCTACATCAAAAAGATGACTTCAGGGAAGTTGCTTTAAAAGTTATGGAAGGCAAGGTTAGAATTAGAAAATTAAATGGGGACTTCTTTACCTTCTGTGCTTAAAGTTAGAAGTAACGAAAAAGAATGGCAAATTTCTGTTATAGGAATTTTGCTTTAGAGCGAGTAATGGACAAATAAAAATCAGACTGAATTAATGGCAGCTCTGCTATGGCACTTCAGAGAAGTACTTTAGTGTTAATGGAAGTGTTGGAAAATGGGAAATGTTGAGTTATGGTGCTGGATTTAGTGCATTAAAATATATAGTTATGATTTAGCAGTCTTTATTGATGATGGTTAACACTTAAAATTGTTCTAAGTAAAAGAGAAAATCATGAGAACACAATCAAAAATTGGTAAAGCTTTAAAAATAAAAATATGGAGTGAGTGTGCCAAATTCTTAAAAGAAAAAACAAAGCTTTATGAAAACCCCCAAAAAGGCATATGTACATCAAGAAAATGTGGATTATGCAACAAAGGGACCTGGGATATCTCTGTATGAATATTAAAGACATTAAATAGTGTCAGAATTTTCAAAATTATACTAGAAAAAAAGTATTATTCTAATCTTTTTTTTGTGAAAGACATGATAACAGTAGTTTAAGATTCTGCAGTTGCCAGTTAATGCATTTGGTCTTTCCCTGTGATTGCATATTCACACAAACTTCTGTTTTATTCTAGTTGTTTATTAAAATGGGTGGAAATAAGACAATATAGAGGTAGAGAAATTAGTTGATCAAGTCAAATATAAGATGCTATTTCACAGTGAAATTACCATGATGGAGCTTTCAGAAACATTATTTTTGTGAATAAGCGAGTGAAGAATTTCTACTCAGATTTAGGTATAGCCAGAATAATGATAATAACCAAGGAAAATTAGATTATGTTTAGTGCAAATTTGGATTGCAAAAAGTTTTCCACAGCATGAGGGAAGACTCTAGGTGATATTCTTCACAACACAAAGGGCCCTTTCCAATGAAAAAAATAGAATACCAGAAGACATTTCTAGAAGACATAAACAGGAGGCTGCAATTCAGATAACTGAGTCAGCTATGTCTGAGATCTATTTGGGACCTTTCTTGTAAGGGGTAGTATTCATAAAGTCTCATAATACCAATCTTTGTTCCAGGCATTGTCTCTTTCAGAAGGACAAAGAAAATAGTGTCAATAAATGAACAGATATACCTTTTATTATGAAGTTTAGAGAGCATCATTTAAGAAGAAAGAGAGAAAAATTTCCCACTGAAAAACTTATTTCATCTAAGAGCTGAATCACGTTTTGGGGTGTACTGTGCTAATTATGGAAAACTTAGGACAATGTTGTTAATTTAGCTGCTAACTGAGTTAAGCTAGTGCAATGAATCAGAATTGCTGTGCCAAAGCCTTCCTTACTGATACCATAAAAGCCTTTCTAGACCACAGTGCATTTAAGAGTTTGTAGATTTTACACAGTGAGGCTGGACAGCAATCTGGTTGTCTTTTGACAAAACTGGGTTTTGATATCTTGCGTGATGATAAATTCTGTGGGAATAGACATGAGGGAAATACCTGCATTCATATATTATACATTCTTTTAATATTTTTGCAAAATATGTATGTGTTCTTTGTGATTAAACATTTAGACAACATCTAAAATCGATAAGCATTTTTGTTACAACCTTGCCTCCAAAATGTGTTACAATATGTGAAAGAGAGCAAATTCTTGGGTACTGCTGCTTTTCAGCTGGACCATCAATGGCTGGCTTTTCTTTCATTTTAAACTTTATCTTGCTATTTTTTTCTTATTATTCTTTGAATAATATTCACTGCTTCACATATACACTCTTGAAACTTTTTATCCTCCGGAGAATAGTAAGTAACTTAAGCAGTCTTCTTGCTCTGAAAGGAAATACTTTTGCTTATCAGAAATGTAAGGGAAAGAGTACTTATGATAGCATAGGGTTAAAATGTTTAGGCCTCGAGAGCAAGAGTCCGCTCGGGCGAGCCTGAACCTGTGCACCTGCCTGGATGGTGGGAGGCAAGCCTGAACCTGTGTGTTTCACTTAGGGGGTAGGAGACTAAGATAGATGAGTTAATTGTGTAGCTGCACCTGGGAAAGGGGGGCTGAAACTTGCGCTTCAGTGAAAATAATAATGAATAGATGACCATGTAAGGGGTGGGGGGGCCTTGAGATTCGTGCTTGGGTAAATGATTAATGTGTGATGTAATGAGAATGGTATATAATGTGGGCACCTGAAATCCATAGCGGGGATTGATTTGGGTCTGCGCCCCTCTCCCCCAGCGCCTCAATAAAAGCACCTTGCATATAACCCATCTGTGGTTATGTGTTTCTATGCTAACACTTAGACTGCTTATGTGAGTGGGCAAAAAGAAGTAAAAAATTTAATCTGATCCTCATATTCTAAATATGGGAGAGTATTCTGCTGGTTATATTTTATGGTTATAATTCATTATAATTCAGCAGTTTGGAAAAAAAAAGTGGCAATATTTGATCTGAATACAACTTTTACATGAATCTTCAGGAAGGCAAGTTTTGCCCTTGGACAGCTTTGATAATATTCCATAAAGACTGAACAAGTATTGCTCTACTTTTCTATAATCCTTTAATTGTCAGTTTTCCTAAAGTGGCTGGCATCCTAACTTGCTCTAATAGCTCTAAGATTTATTTTTTTAAAATATGTATATTTGATTTAAACAGTCTTCTGCCGAGAATATACCTGCCACCTTGGTGAAGTCCTCTGAACTCAGGTTACATTTAGCTACTTTTTTGGGCAGCACTGTCCTTTGCCAAAGATAGGACTGTACAGATCATTTTCTTTCACAGGGAAAAAACACTATATTTGATCTGTTAAGAGGTCAGAGACCATCACCCTACCCTTTTCATAAAAGCCTCAGTTTAATACCATGTCCCAATAAACTCTGATGTCTACAGCTGATTTCTTTAACAAACTGAGTAGTAAATTCATGTGGAGGAATACCAATCTGACTCTTCAGATGGCCTTGGTATTTTATGCATAATATCCTCTGACATGAGTGTCTAGAATAGGCCTGATTTGAATGACACAGGAAGCTGTTTTTCCCTATCTACTTTTTATCTACTGATGCAGCCTGCTCAGTCAGCACAGAGAATGCCATTGTAAAGTGCCTTCTCACAGATTTCAGTGGCTGGATCGGTAGCTGCACACTAAAGCAGACTGAGCACCTGAATTACTACAGAGTGGGTATCCCATGTGCAGCACATTGTTATCCAAGCACTGCATAAATAAAGAATACTGTAACCATGTTCAAAAACAAATTGCTGTAGCCTCTCTTAAAATACCACATGTATGCAGTGGGAAAGTCAATTTAATGCAACACAACTGCAGCTTATTAACTCCACCATATTCCAAGAAGTGATTATCTTTATGAGGTTTAAATGGATGTGCTACACAGTTGAACCGACTAAAATGCAAAGATCATTTATGTTTCAGAATGAGTACAGGCAACTCAGAAGGTGTTTAAGGATGTCGTTAGGTCATGCAGAACAAAAATTAGAGAGGCAAAAGCTCAATTAGAACTTAACCTGGCCACTTCTGTAAAGGACAATAAAAAATATTTCTATAAATACATTAATGGCAAAAGGAGGGGCAAGGAAAATATCCATTCTTTATTGGACCGGGAGGGGAACATAGTTACTGAAGATGAGGAAAAGCCTGAGGTACTTAACACCTTCTTTGCCTCAGTTTTCAACAGTAAGACAGGTCATCCTCACGACAACTGGCCTTTTGAGCTGGTAGACAGGGACGGCAAGCAGAATAGGCCCCCTTTATCCAGCAGGAAGCTGTTAGTGACCTGCTGAGCCACTTAGATGCTCACAAATCTGTGGAACTAGATGGAATACATCCTACAGTGATGAGGCAATAGACAGAATAGCTCGCCAAGCCATTCTCCCTCATTTATTATCAATCCTGGCCAACTGGGGAGATGACTGGAAGATGGTCAGTGTGATGCCCATCCATAGGAAGGGCCAGAAGCAGGATCCAGGAAACTCCATGTCTCCCCTGTCTATCTTTAATTGATAAAATGTCAACACATTGCAAATTCTAACTCCTGTTTAATTATACTGCTAGGAGAGAAGTGACAGTATAAGTGGTATTTATTTAGACTGGCTCTACAGATGTTCTGTGGGTTTGCTTTTGTATGAATTAAATATATGCAGATAACACCAAGAAGACCACAACTCACAGCTGAAATGTAAAGAGCAGATCTATTCCATTATCTTCCTGGCTTGAGGATTCCAGAAAAAACAAACGGAGACACATACTCTGCTAAGCTAATTTTCACAGGAACAAAAAGCAGCAAGGCCTGAGTCCTGTGTTGTGTGTAAAAGGGGGCCTGGAGCACACACGGGTCTTCACCAGGCTGTGTTTTGCAATCTCTGAACTTATCTCCCTTCCCCCCTTACAAAGAGGCCGCAAGCCTGTGTGAGGAATGCTTTTAAATTTTTCACAACATTCTGTTATCTGGTGAGAGATTTTCATTTCTTTAGTAGACAGAAAACAACCCAAAGCAAACACAAATACACAAATTCTCTCACACTGAGTATCTTCTAACATCTCTCGGGTGCAAGGTTGGTCTCTAAGCAAAATCAATTTTAAAACCATCTTATTTTTCTTTCTCCTCACCAATCTTCCATTATTTTTCTTTCTTCTCCACTTAGTTTTTTAAATCTGCAGCACTGCAAAGCACAAAAAGAAGTGAAAACAATAGAAAAGATAATGGAAAATTTAGAATCCCATGGGTACACTATTGTGCCAATGTGCAGAAGTGCATCTGTGCATTTCCACAGAAAGACCGGTAACTGAACACTTTGCACTTTGTTGAATGTGTATCTGCTTAACCAGAAAGATGAACTAATGATCCAGAGTCAATCTTAGGTGCCTGAAAATTCTCTAAGAGCCCCAAATGAAATGCCCGTGATTTTTAACCAACTCCTGGCTGAAAGTGAGCTGTGCTTTGCACCTTAAGTAGAGTCAGTTGAGCACTTGGAGCTACACAATAGGATGAGTGCTGAAGACAAGTGAGTAGTGACTGCACTCTTCCCATGCCTTGAAAAGTGCCCCATAAAATCTCCTTTCAAATGTATTTCTGTCTAAAGAACAGCTAAGGGAGGACTGTTGTATAAAATTACATGTCAACAGTTTGTGTTGAGAAAAATATTTCTGAAAAAAAGGTAGGCTTTTTTACCAGAAAGGATTCCAACACATTTTTTATATCCTCTGCCTTTCTGGTTTTGCTTTTTTTTCCCCTCATGCTGCAATTTGTAGTTGTTCCCTAGATCATCCCCTGATCTGATTCTAGTCCATGTAAGAAGACACTGGGCAAAAAAAATGTGAAATGTTAAAAAGCAGAAACAAAAGTCTGCAGGACTAGAACATCCTGTCTCAGAAGAGCATCTTAACTCTTTCACAACAATTCAACTCAGTCTGTGACCTCCTCCTTGAGATGGTCAATGAGTCCTAGACCATATGGCCAACCCATGCAGCCACAAAATGACAAAATCCTAGAATGGCTTGGATTGGAAGGGACCTTAAGCATCATCTAATTGTGACCCTCCTGATGTGGGGCACCTTTTACCAGACCAAGTTTCTCAGAGCCCCATCCAATTTGGTTATGCATTGAGAAAAAGAATAAAACAAAAAGAAAAAAAAAAAAAAGAAAAAAGAAAAAAAAAAAAAAGAAAAAAAAAGCAGAAATGCAAGAATAAGGACCAAGAAATGATTAAATTTATATTTGAAAGAGTAGCATTGTTCCCGCTCTTTCCCACACTTGTGTGCATCATCTTTTTGTGCACAGACAGTTATGTTTATTTTAAATTGCTCTAAAAAGGAATGAACTGACTTTATAAGCAAGAACTTTTGCCACCCCTGTTCAGGATTTTTGCTGGTTTATGTGATATATTACACAAACACATAGCAAAATTCTATTCATGTGCATCTTAACTGATAAGAAAGGCAATGGAAAATAGGTACTTCATGAGACACGACTTGGTGAGCCTCAAGGTCAGTTCACTCTGGCTGATATACAAACTGAACTCCAGTTCTATATTCTTTGTATGCCACTGTTTTGTAACCAGAAGTACTCCAAATCATTCAACAAACAGTACACTGATATGCAAATCATACTGTCCATAGGGGCAGAATCGTAATGAAAGGTCTCTGTTACGCTTTCTTGATCAAAATGGATTCATTGACCATCAACAGCAAGTTCTGCTAATAGCTTTCATTGCTCTGTAATCCATCCACATGGACACTGATTTCAGTTTTCTTGGATTTTGCCAAATGGCAGCTCACCAAATGTTAGATATTTATATGGGAAACTGAGGAAAGAGTAAATTATTGTTGGATTATTTCAATAAATGTTTCAGGGAACCTCCGTAATCTGAGATGAGGTGAAACATCCAAACACATATTTTCAAAACTTCAGAGAGGAACTGAGCACACAAAAGGAGAAAAAAATCAAGAAAACATCCTCAAACCTTATTTTAACCCTCCTAGATTTAGTGCACAGGGCAGACTAATAAAATGTTCCTTTATTGGCAATGAACTTCTTGCATTTTTAGAATATATAGTGGGCACCCTTTTCTAAAATGCATTTAGGTTTTCAGGTATCCCAATTTGAGTCAAGCACTCTGCACTTTAGATAATTAATTTCCTATCTATATTTCTACCTAGATTATATAAGGCCCATGAACAGTTGGTTTTCAGCAGGTACTCAGCATGATCTTCTGTTAACAAGGGTCTGAATGCCTTGCCAGCTTTCTCGATACACCCAAACTGGACCTCTGTGATGCTGAGAGGACAAACATATATCATTAATATTATTCATTTCTTGCTGCTATGTATCAAGAATACTAGTATAAAAGAAAAGAGTGTAGGCAGATTTAGAAATCTAAAAAGATGTACTTCAAAATAAAAAGAATCTTCACAAGAGCATGACAAAAAAACCCAAAAAATCAAACAACCAGCCACAAAAGCTTATAGCAGCATGTATAAGATGTATTCCATAACTTTCATAATGGCTGAAATTGGATTCCACAATCACTATAATAGTGTTTGTCTATATATATTAGTATGCTGGGTCTTAATATGCTGGATATAGGTGCCTGACTATGATTTAAAGAAGTGTTTAACAGATGTACTATGATGACATCTGGCTAATCCTGAAAATTAGGTATCTATTCCAATATTCCATTGGGCAAAAAAGTTTAACAGTTATTCCAAACATTTTCTATTTGCCTTTCACCTGGGAACTTCTCCCTGTCTGTGATCCTTATCATTTATTCCCTGTTAGGTCTACAGGAGTCATGTTTCCAGTCACCCTCCTGCATGTTGACCATCATGCAATACCATGGAAGAGGTACATACAATTATTTTATGTATTGTCTTAAACCTGGCTGTCATACTTGAGCATTTCACCCAGCATATGGATGCTCCCAATATAGTATGGAGAAACAATCATCTGCCTTACTATGCTGTAAGCACAGAGGCTGCACAGCTGCTAACTTGTGGAGAAAAATGTTCCCAAGAAAAACATAATTTCAGTAAGAATTTACATGCAACAAGTTCAATCAGCGTCCTATATATTGCACATATATGTTTTCTGTATGAACACCTTATGAACAAAATGCAGCATAATGCAGACTGTGCCAGCACAGTTATATTTCAATTAATATGGAATGGAATGTTTTGGCTTGCACAACTTACCTCATCCACTACATCACTGATATGAAAGGAATATTAAAGAAGTAATAGTCAGTTAGTTTTGCACATCACTTTTATTTATGGCAGACGTGTAGATCTGAACCCTGAGGGGAAAACATACTGAAGGACAAATACCAGGGCGCAGCCGATTTGTTCAGAGCAGAGCATTGGACTTTGAATATTTTCCATCATCCAGTTTTGGAGATTAACTGAGAAAAGATTTGTATTAATTTCCTGAAAGAATCTTTAGCATATGGAAAATACAGAGCAGTGCTTCTGCCTCGGCCTCACCAGAAACACATTGAACTTTTTTATTGATTGTAATTGCGCACAATGCTGCTGTTACAAGAGACAGCTCAAATCAGCAGCATCTTAATAAGCAAAGTCCTAATGCAAGAAAGAGTATGCTGCAAAATGCACATGCTTCTCTCTCTTCTCCAGTTGTATAATTCTGATCCAAATCTGTAAAATCTTAATTGATTTGAGGCTCAGCTATTTAGGGACCATTTATCTAACTATCTAACCATTTATCTAACTATTTATACTACTATCGCATTTCAAAGGAGTTGCTTTCATCAAGAAATCGAATTCCCCTCTCTTTCTTCCGGCTGTATCATATGATTCTCAGCTGCTCATTTTAAACTAACCTCCAGAATAAACGTTAGTCTGCTTTATCAAAATTTAAGACACAACTTTGCAGATTTTCTTCCAAATAACTCAATCAACAACAAGGAAACTTTTAATCATACACCAGGGAACAAAAAGAGTCCCTTTTGATTTTACTTGGCTTTTTTGTCACTGGGAGAACCTAGGCAAGAAATATCAATGTTTAAACATTCCCAAGTCTTCCCTCAACTTCAGGATAATCCTATAAGAAACTGAATCTTTTTGTGTCTCCATTTCATCTCTGGGCATGCATTCAGCTGCCTGAGGCTGTGGTTACATGGGCAGCCAAGCTCTTCTAATGACTTGTGGCTGCCAAGAAAGGAAGCTTTGCATTTCTTTTCTCTCCATTACTCTTACTGTCCCTCCTCCCTTTACTTGCTTATTTCTAAAATAGATAAACAAGGATTGTGAAACTGAATTTATCACTTGTCAGTAACATCTGTGTGGAAGATAAATGTCTATTCCTCCTTCCTCACATTTAAAGGGAAGTGTTAGTGTCACGGTAGCTGCAAGGCAGTTTCCACATAAAAAGGACTAGTGGTGATGTTGAGTAGCAAGTTCAATGTGGTTGTTTTGTCTTGGACCTTAGTGGGAATAACTCTAAATTATGTATAGCAAAAATATTCTGAAATGTGTAGACCCCTTAGTGTAGTTGCTGTTTCAAAATACCTGATGACCCTTTCAGACAAATATAAACCAGATTTTTTATTGGGGGTATTTGCATTCAAATATCTTCATTAATCCAAAATTGAACCAATGCTTTTTACCTCCTCTACTTTAAGGTGGATCTAGTGGATGCATATCTAATATGATGCAGTCAATACTCTTCACCATTGAACTGTTTTATTACTTTGTTCTCACATTCTTATAATTAACATGGATCCTTGTGTGTCGACAGGACTTGCAATTATTTCATTCTCTTTGTAAAAATTACATTCTTCTGCAGTTCTCACTATCACTTTTTACTTTCACTGTTAAATTAAAAAACAGATTGTTTCTTTTTCTTCTTGTTTTCTGACTTACTGATATATCTACTTATTGACCACATGTTCCTACCAGAGGAATGAGAACCAATATGTAATTGTATAGGTTTGATAAACATACACTGTTTTCTCTCTGAGGTTGCCCTACTGTTTCTATGAAGCAGTTAAGGCTTGTAAAATGCTGAGTATGGAGTCTACTTAGTGATCATAACTCTCAGCCATTTAAAGCAAATTGAAAACTGTAGTTGTAACCATTTTATTGTTCTTTTAGAGAAGGCAGAGATCTGCATTTACAGGTAAGTGATTTTGGGGTTTTGTAACATTTCTTTTAATTGAACAATTTTAGTTTTGTTTGTACTCAAGCTATCGACAAGTTTGAAGTGGACAAAAAGTTGTGGATTAAAAGAAGTGTTCAAGGTCAGGTTGGCTTGGGCTTTAAACAACTTGGTGTACTGAAAGATGTCCCTGTCCGTGACAGGGGGGCCGGAACTAGTTGATCTTTAAGGTCCCTTTCAAACCATGCCATATAAAGATTCTGTGACAAAGACAGATTGACAGAAACTGCAGGTTGGATTTAGTAGTTCAGAAAGCTCAGAATGTGGCAGAAATGGATCCTGTTACTTTTTACTTTCTGTGGGATTTTGATCTACTATCTGGTGGCAAAATACCTTAATACTGAGTTAAGCCAAATGGTAGGTTTTATCCTTATTCCTCGTCTTTAATATGGTCTACTTTGAATAAAATACTTACATAGCCATTGATTAGAGAATGAAATTTACCTGTTAGAAAAATTGTAAGACATTCATCTGCCCTGTACTTTTAACCCTTGTCATTGTTCCATCAGGTACTCAGACAAGAACAACGATCATTGTAAAACCAGCACCCAATCCCAGATGACGGCCTTGCTTCACAGTCTCAAAATTTATACTCCGTATTAGTCACCAGCAGCTGGAGAACTATGTCATGAGTTGTCGCAGACACTGAAGTAGATAAAATCTCAACAATATTCCCATGACCATTTTGCTGTTCTAAATAACAGAATTCCCTTTTAGTTTTCTTGCAAATAGAGAAAATGAAATACACTTATAGCAAAGTACAAAGGATTGTACATATAGGAAAATATTACATAATTCAGAATAACTTCATTCTTTCAAGCTGAATACAAAACATAACAAATAGCTCCACAAGGAAAACCAACCAACCAAATAAACACACCACAAAACAAGACCCAAACTCCTCCCCACATTTTAAATTAGGTTATTAATAGCCAAAATTCTTATTAGAAGCCACACACTGAACTGACTGAAGCTATATTCTGACTGGCCTTATTTACTGGAAATAATTCCACTGCTCTAACAGGTATTGGTTGAAAAGAGAGGTAAATTAGATATTCTCTCCTTCCAGCTATGCTAAGTAGCTGTGCATGGGCATACATAGTCACAAAAGGCCTACTCAAATTTTTTAATTACTTGATTGATTACGTTCAGAAAGCAACATTGCAGGAAAAAAATCTACCCTCTCCATGTGTTGTAAATATAGTCAAAATTGAAGCTGTTAGATCTTTTAATAACATGTAACTAACCAGCAGTCAGTGAACTATGCATTCATGAAGGCAAAATGTAATATTCAATACTTAAAACACCTAGACATTTCTAAACCACCTTCTAGAAAAATCCCAAGACATTCACACAGACACACATGCACTCCCCTCAAAGTCCTCCCCAACAACACTTCCCTGCCCTCTTTGAAATGAGGTTTTCTCTTTTTCTGTACCCTTCTATTGGAGGTCTAAGTGCAAGGTTTACATGTACTCATGAGAGTCTCCATAAAACAACAAAACATATTCTAATGGGAAAGCGCTCACCTCAACTTCAGACATGTACCTCGGAAGTGTGGATTATTATTTTTTGCACCAAAACTAGCTAGATGCCCATGGCATCTGATGGAAGTATTCTCTGTAAGGTCAAGGTACAGATTGCAATGTCAATGCCATGATTTCTGACAGCGTCAAAACGGGTTTTGACTCTTCTCCATTGCTTTCTTCTCTCTCTCCACTATCACAAATTTTCAAGCTTTTCTTGAAGTTCTTCTCAAGCCGATGCCTTTAGTCTTAAGCTGTTTATTGTGGCCAATGGATGTCTTCTTTGACGTTGTCAAATGTCGAATTGGCATTGTCCGTTTGGGGCAAACTCCCTGTCAGACAGTTTTGGATGTTCTGTTGACGCTCACCTCTGTTTTATCAACTGTTGGTGTCCTGGACAGTTTGTCGGGGGGCGGCTGAGGAGTCACCCTCACAAACATTGTTAAGGAGCACAAGATGTTCTCTCTCCTGTTACTGGATCTTCTCATTTTCCATCATGTGTAAAGTTTGTCTTTCAGTGAAAATAATCACAAGGGATTACACTGTATAATTTGTGAATAATGTTAACATTTTAGCGGTCTTCCAAATTCATTAGTTATAAATAGTCTCCAGAAAACTGGCTTTTTGGAAGAAGATTGAAAATTCAAAGTAATTGGATTATTTGAAAGTCTCAATTAATGAAGTTGAACTTTAGTGTTCCAATAAATGAATGCACACATTTACATAGACATTAATAATGTTTTTCTCATTAATCTTATCACCATGTCATTTAAAAATAAGGGCATATACCATATTAGCAAGAAAGAACTAACCTTGTTCACTAGAGATATCTTTCTTACCATTTTCCCTTTCTTTGATTCCATTTTCTTTCTTTTTATTAAATATATTTTACTATTCTTTCAGCTCACTCACAGAAATTGCTTGTTTTCATCCTTTCTATTCTTTAGTAAAAGCAAGAAATTACATTTCACTTTCAAAATAAAGAATGAACTTGGATAGTTCAACATCCAAGGTAAAACCATAATATGTTTCACAAGGAACATTGGTGTTAGTATTTTGATGAATAATCTTCATGTCCCTTCTGATTAGAACACACTCTCTGACTAGATAGGAAAGGCTACATTCTTAACCAGTTGCTGGATATGATTAAAATATAAATATCTTCCAGGAAAAAAAAACGTATTATTTTCTGCATGCCAATAATTTTTATTAATTCAGATTTTAATTTGGACTCATTTTTATACAACCAAACACTTTTCAGATAGTGACTTATTTTAAACACATTTCCTATTTCTCATGTTGGTTTCCTACTCTGCTGCTAACAGCTAGATCTAAATTTTCATATTGATGACCTTTAGAAATAATTTCCCTTTAATCTCTAGGAATTTTTATTAACCCAGACACTGGGGTAAGGAACTGGATCCATATAGTTAATGTTGAAGATTAGTGATTCCAGGAATTTGTGAGAAACTCAAAAAATTTGTTCTTTGTTTCTGCTGGCAGCATTTTGTAAACTACTCATTCTTTCTTTCATTTTCTTTATTCTAAAGGTAATGAAATATGTCTGCTTATGAAATATATTAATATTAATTTTTCAGTTATATGACAGATTTAGAGAGGAAGTTGGGCCAGAGTGTTTATCTGTTGGAGGATAGGAGGGCTTTGCAGAGGGATCTGGACAGGCTGGATCAATGGACCAAGGCCAAGAGTATGAGGTTCAGTAAGGCAAAGTTCGACGTGTTGTGGCACGTGAGCCACAACAATCCCATACAGTGCTCCAGGCTGGAGGCAGAGTGATTGGAAAGCTGCTCAGTGGAAAAGGACCTGGGGGTGCTGGTTGACAGCAGCTGAACATGAGCCAGCGTGTGCCCAGGTGGCCAAGAAGGCCAGTGGCATTGAGGCTTGTATCAGCAATAGAGTGGCCAGCAGGACTGGGGTACTGATTGTACTTCTGTATTTAGCACTGGTGAGGCTGCACATTGAGTGCTGTGTCCAGTTCTGGGCTCCTCACTACAAGGATCTTGAGGTGCTGGAGCATATCCAGGGAAGGGCAATAAAGCTGGTGAAGGGTCTAGAAACTAAATCGTATGAAGAGCAGCTGAGGGAGCTGTGCATGTCTAGCCTGGAGAAAGGGAGGCTCAAGGGAGAGCTTACCATCCTCTACCTCCTGTCTACCTAAAAGGAGGTTAAAGCAAGGTGAGAGTCAGCCTCTTCTCACAGGCAACTTGTGACCGGATGAGAGGACAGAGCCTCAAGCAGTGTGAGGGGAGGTTCAGGTCGTACATGAGGAAAAATTACTTCATGAACAGGCTGCCCAGGATGGTTCACCATCCTTGGAGGTGTTCAAGAAATTACTGGATGTGGCACTTAGTGTTCAGTTGACAGGGTGTTGTTTGGTCAAAGGCTGGACTCCGTGATCTTGGAGGTATTTTCCATTCTTAACTATTTTGTGATATATATGTATATTGTAAGGAAGCAACCTTCTTAAAATAATTGACCTTTTTTTTACAGTTTTGAACAAGGGTGAGATAAACTGTAGTATCATATGAACTATAAGCATGGTTCATGACTCATGATGAGTGAACTTGTCAAGAAGTGTTGATAAATGTCAAGTATTCTATAAACTCAGTGAATTAATTCTTTTCCAATATTATGATCATAGTTTAGGCAAACATTCCTCCTCCCTCAAAAGCACTCTGACTTGAAGATGTATCTTTTCTTCTTGAATATTCATGTGAGATCATTACTGGATAAAGCATGCAAGACTGGATACTCCTTTTACAGTATTTAAACAACAGATTAAATTTCTTCAAACCAAAAGAGTAATAAAATGGAAACTTGAGAAAATTCAAAGTATTACCCTTACAGCAGTGGAACTTACAAGAAGAAATAACCTGAGGAAGAAAATGAAGAATTCCACAGACATCACCTCATCATTTTTTTTACAGTTACAGTAGAAGTAGTACTTTGGGGAGAATAATGATTCTATGAATTATGCATGTTTGATTATGCCTAGAAGGTGCAGTAAGTTTAAGCACAAGAAATTTGCTTTATGTTGGTAATCTGTTACTAGTACATTAACAATTGATATAGATGAAGACATCTGGCAAACAAAAATATTAGGTTGGACAGGTGTTTGGCAGATCAAGAGCATAGACAGAGACCTGTGAGTCACAAAATGCTAGTTGGAGGCAGTTACACAATAAGGTAGACAACTTCATAAGAAATTATTTCACAAGAATACAGAGACGGAAGAAGATGAAGCATCTATTGACATCTCCCTTAAAAGGGAGAAAGAAAATAAATGGCGGGAACAAAAAAGAGAAATGAAGAACATAGAAGTAATAGAGTGATAAGGGAGCCCCAAAATCAATAGCAACCAACATACCAGTTGCTCTGAATGTGACTGCAAATTTTGATCAGAAGCATGGCTGTGGCTTTCATGATGACTAGTTCTGTCTAAATGGCTGACTCCAAAACTCTGGAACCCTAACCCTAATCTAGAGCTTCATGCCATTCCCTTAGGTTCTGTCACTGGTCACCAGAGAGGAGATCAATGCCTGCCCCTCTGCTAACGTTCCGATTTTGAGCCAGTGTCTGAGTCCATGCTTTGTGCCTATTTACTAGTTGAGATACAGACTCTGTTTCACAGAATTGTTGGTACAGAAGACACTTAGAAAAGATCTGGTCTGCAACTGGAAGATAAAAATTCAGCATAATATGCATAGTTTAAATTTCATTTCTGTGGAGACAAAATGGTAAAGTGATAGCTGAAGGAAGACGGACATCTGTAAAAAATGCATACATGGAAGAAAAGGCCTAAAGTATATGTAAATAAAAAAAGTTATTAAGAAGAACAGAACAAGTAGATAAAATATTTTTTCCACAGATAAACTGGTTTAATTAGATCATTCAAAGCAAGAGAAATGTATTTTGACAACTAGAACTGGTACTTTATCGTATAGTCTTGTATCTTTTTAAATTTTTTTCGTATGTCCTGATACTGTGTAGAATTTGTCCTCCCTTCATTCTTCCAAATCCCATGCATGTTTGAAATCCTTACTCTTATCATCCATATACCATATTGAAATATGGTTAAATGCGATTTTACTTAAGCTTCAAACCTAACACTCAGCACTATGTTGCTCAGTAGTTACTGGCTCATTTGCTCTAAGATACATTTATTTGAAAATTCAAGTCTGTGGGGAAAGCAAACTTGAACTGTTTGACATTGGTCAATAGGCTGCAATTGCCTGAGCATGTTGGCAGTCATCCACAAAATTAGTCACGATATCCTGTTGACCCAGTTTGAATCCTGTGTTGAGATTATACATACTCTATTATTTGATTTCGGCCTTGGTTTGGGAAATACCATTTCCAATTTATGCAAGTTTTAATTCTGTTTTCACAGCTGTTGACTAGCTGTCTTCCTACTGCTTTTATCTTGAGGATTTTACCATGTTCTATTCCTTTTTGATGCTTTTATTTGGCATTAGGAATAGGTTTACATTTCTTTGCCAATACTACGTTTTAAGCCTCACACAAAATCCTCTCACAGGCCTTCCGAGAACACAGCAGTGAGGCTATTGAGACCTTTTAGGACCACATCAATCCTCTTTCTAATACAATAGGGTTAAGGTTTTTTCCTGTGTTCTTTAGCCTCTATATTATTCAGGAGTTTTTAGGGTTTTTGTCTTTACCAGTCTCAGCACCTTCTCAGTTAGTCCTGGTGTAATTCAACTGCAATTTAAAACAGCAACAGTGACTAATATTCCATGAGGCAGTGTGTGAAGCAAGGGCATATTCTGTCCTTCGGTTTCCTCAGTATCTGTTTAAAATCCTGTGTCAATTAAACCCTGGAAGGTATACAGGAGAATCTGGTAATTTTTTTGATAGGCACAGCTTAATCATTTCACATGTCTACTCCTTTCTATAACCATTCAGGCAAGCAGTTCCACAGAGGTCCAAGCAGAATGTGCAAGAATTCCAAGAGATTTGTAATTATTCTCTTCTCTTCTTCAGAGCTGGTATCTGTAAGCAGTATATACCAACTGTTTATAGGCTACATTGTCAAGAGTAAGAGTAACTATTCCAAACTGGTTAGTCTTAAAAAAAACCAAAAACCACGAAGGACCAAACTTCATAATTCTTTCTACAAATAATAAAACTACTGAATTTTTCCTATGGATTTCTGACATATTTCCTCCTAATATTCCAGGCATGTTAATTAAAAAAAAAAAGTCTTTATATAAAATATTTATGTATAAATGCTCACTATTGAAATAATCTTCTATTTGTTAGTCAAGAAATTAAAACAATTCCTATGGTATAAAGATTTAATTTAATTCTACTTGGTGTGCACATCATTAAATTCAATAAATCTTTTACAATATGAACTAAATAAAAAATTCTCAAGAAGTTTTATATGCCGGATTTCAAATCAGTTAACTTACGGTGACACTGCAGTACTAGACAACCGAAAAATAGCCATAAGGGATTTTTGCTCCCTAAAACTACCTCAGTGTCACCAAATAAAAATAGTAAAGTTATTCAATGAGGCAATTGTTCTACTATCATAGTCAAACTGTAGATGATTCAACTCTCACTTTTTTCTTGTATTGGTTTTTTATATAAAATTGAGGAGAATAAACGGAAGGCTAAACATAAACTTCAATGGACTAAGCATGTGCTTAACTGCTTTTTAAAATAAGTGTAGATTTAAAAACACATTTAGAAATAAGCTGGAGGCATCCTGACTGTTTCTGAATTGGGGCTTTGATTAGTAGATTTGCTTATATGTAACTGAAATTTGTACTACAATGTTGTTCTTATGTAAGTATAGCTTCCCAAGAAATTAAAGGTCAACCAATTCCAAGAAGGAAAACCAGCTTCACTACATATAAAGAACCACTAGTTTACATAATTAGAATGTAGAGTAGGTGTTTTCCTTTCATGAGCTCGATCTATAAAACAAATGTGCAAAAGGTGCCCTAGATTTTTTAACAGTTGAGGGTGAAGTGCGTAAAATAAAAAAAGTTTTTTTAATTATTCTAGCAGTGTGTCATAAAAGAAACTGTTGGAACAGAAGATTTCTGCCTTCTCTGGCTTATTCTACCTCAGCATATCTCTGCTCCTCTGTGTTTTCATACCCAAAGTCCCTGAACTTTCTGTCTTGCTGATTATCTTCAGATATGTTAAAATCTTTTCTGGAATTTTCTGGAATTGAGAAAGTACCTAGACCCACTGGGGCAGAGAATTACTTATATTTCAGTTGTGTTTCTTGTTGGGATAGCTATGGTGGCACATTTTTCAATAATGAGAAAAGCTGGAATGTTTATCAGCAGAGTAGTAACTGAAATAATAAAAATTATCAAAACCTTAAATACAGCAATCAGTTGCTGGTACATAATTTTTACATTTGACTATAGCTGAGTATTTAAATGACAAGTGTTTGTGTGTGTGTCAGTGTATAAAAGGTGCTTCTACCACCTTAGTGTGTCTGACACAGAATAGCACTACTTTTACAAATATAGATGTCATTTATGTGACACCAAATTTGTTTCTGAGACTTGTCAGGAGATATCATGTAACCAATGTTACTGTTTCTTGGATCATTTTTCAGCAGATGTGACCACTTTCAAATTTATTTATCAAAATACATGCTCATGAATATCTTTTTCTCAAGTGCTATTTGAAAAATATTTCAGAAACAGTGACTGCTGCCATGGTCTTCTCCTGTCTCATGATACTCATTTGACAGGGAATGAATGTAAATCATTAATTGAACTTTTTGCTATTTGCTATCGAACAAAAGACATTTAATGTGTATAGTGTAGAAGCAGCATTTCTGATATTTCAAGCAAAGATCTCCAAGCAAACAAATAAATAAGTTATAAAATTACTATAAAACAGAGAGTTTTTCAACTTCATATGTAAATAGGGGTTGAGCAAATAATGGAAATAACATTCTTGATAACCGCATACATAGACACAAAAGTGTAGTTTTAAAAATGTTCATTGTTTCACCTACATAACCAGTGACCCAGTTATTTTCATGACATCTAACTAAATTATTGAATGGCAGTGTAAGACGAGAGTCTTATGATACTAGACAAAGTAAAAAAAAATTTGATATCACTATATAATTCAGAAAATTATTAGAGAAAAACACACTACTTTTGCTAAGCAACAAGGTGAATTAGCAGTGGTTTGTGAATTAAAAGTTTCCAAGATTACTGCTAATTCATCCTGTTTGTTAAGAATCTACAGTCAAAACTATTCAGTGAGGAAATCTGTGAAAAATTCAGAGGAAAAAAAAATTGAAAAGCTCTAAATCCCTGCATCTTTATACATAAACTATTCAGAATTAATTATTCACAAAGTCTGATTTCAGGCAAGATTAATGGCAAATATTTAAAATTAATGTCTGAAGCTTTATATTTCAACTTCCAGCAAGCCTTTAGAAGTTTGATACCAAGATCTTACCTCTGTAAGTTTGAAATGCCTAAAATCACAGTTGCAAGTTGAAAAGCCCATTCATAAATTAATATGAAGTTAAATAAACAAATAGAAGTTGTTTGACAAGCAGGAAAAATACCAGCTAAGCCTCATTTGTTGTTCATTTGTGTCCTTTATGCCCTATGCTCCACTTTCTTTTTGACAGCCCTACCAGGCCATACTCTCCTAATGGCGAGTCCACAGCATGGACATTACACACCTATTGATTAATGGGAAAGCAACTGTCAGAATGCATTGCATGATGTCTGACATCTACTATCTTTTCACTGCAGATACATATTTTCATAAACCTCCATCACTTTTTCAAATATAGCTGAAATTGGCCAGCTTCCGTCAGGAAGAAATGGAAGGAAAACACGTGGAAGATACATGGATGGAACCCTCGAACTTGTAAAAAGTCCTGAGACTACTGAAGTTAATTGAAGATATGGGAAGAACTTTATAAACACCTCTTTCTTTCTTTGTTTTTCTTCAATGAATGGCTCCTTTGTAAAAAAAGCATACTTTATGGAGAGATAAAAGAAAGTGGAAGGTCACAGTAATGTGAGGACATTATACCAGTCCATCAGTTATTTTCCTGAAGCCAGAGATTATAAATTTCAGTGTGTTAATATCTGGTAAATTTTTCTAGTAGGTGAAAGTAAGGCCAATGCTGGAAAAGAATATTACTGTATCATGCAACTGATTTATTTGAGTACCTTAAAGTATGAACTTGTAAAATTTTTCAAGAGCATTCATTATTTCTAATATCATCTCAACTTGTGTCTTTATACAATTTTTAAAAAAACAATTTAAAAAAATATTTATATATCCCTTTGACCACTTTGCTCAGATGCAAAGATTTAGATTCTATCAATCAGCCTTGCTTCTGCTGAAGGGCACCTCCTCAGCAAGTGCAGAATAGCCTAACTCACTGCAAGCCATGAACTTCTTGTAAAACAGAAAAGTTATTTCTCTGGTATATTTACAGCTCTTTTTTTTTTTTTTTTCAAAACTGTGAGTCCGCTATACCCTTGTTTCTCCAATCTAATGTCCATCTTACCAACATATAAAGTCAATATCACCCTACTCACCAGCTCAGAATTTCTGTTTGTCACTCTTTTATACTATGGCAAGGTTAGGAGATCCCTTTATTTCCTCTTGAAATTCTTTTTAAGCCCTTGCTGTAAATGGTATATTGTGCTACGCAAGAGGCAGATCTCCAGAGGAAAGATAAAACTTCTCTATTTGGATTTCTAATGAAGAGCAGGAGGAAACATTCTCAAAAAGAAATGTAATCATGAGACAAATCAGTACCAGCTGTAATGAACACCTGAGACCCTTAAATCCTATAGGATGAAAATAGCTTTATGGCTCCTTCTCTAACAATGTGAAAATGGGACTTTTGAGGGGGGGTATTATCTAACTTTAATTTGATTACACCTGCAGCATACTAATTAATTGAACAATAAGTCAAAGCTATATCATGTTACCTTTTAGTTCTAAATTTACTAACGTTCTAACTGGAACAAACATTTAGTTCTAGATTACTAACTTTCTAGATTTACCTAACAGTGAGTTATTGAAGGATTATTTTAGTTCTTTTTGGTGTGTGAACACCACTGTTCATTACGAAGCAAGTGTATTAGTCTACTATTTAGGGTTTAGATACTTAATTTCATTGCAACAAAAACTGTAATCCTTTTTAGTGTAGCACTTATTATTCTTATTCTTATTTTGTTCACTGTCATGATCCAGGATTTTTTCACTTCTTTTTATCTGTTTTACCTAGTTTTTTCACTGACTGTAAAGGACAATACCAAAAAAATAGGACTTGCTACTGGTAAATATACAGTTAAAAATTGATTTCTTTTTGTTCCCTCTCACTCATTCGACTTGAATGGAGTTACTTCAAATCCATGAAGTAGTGTGAGAAACAGAATTAAGGCTTATCCTTTTATTTTTCTTGAGCTTTGTTGTTAGCCTCACTACTTATTCCAGTACTAGATTAGAGAAAGAGAAATAAGAAAACTGAACAGCTAAAGAAAAACTCCTACACTTCTTAACCATTCTGTAACTAGTGACAGCAGGCAAAACATGCAAATTGACATAATTTCTTTTTCCAAGTGTTGTAGTTTAACAGGCTTCCATTTGAATCTCTATAGAAAGAAAGAAGCATAATAGAAATTGTGCATAATCTGAGGACAGGACTTGGAGCCAAGAATTTATGGAAATAATCATAGATCAGATGCCCTCTAGGGCTTGCCCTCTTTGCTAAAAAGAAAAAGATACTAAATTAAGTTACTTATCACTTACTCATCATGTGTAGTTGCTAGAGAATTTGTGAGGCAGCTTAAAAGCTTTGCAATCTATTCAAGTCCAAGGAATGGAGCTTGACAAGAGAAGAGCAAATAATGTCTAAGTTTGCAATCTTCCTGCTGGTTCTCCATTTTTCTGTTTGAGCTGTGTCCAACCTTTAACTTTTTCAAGTGGATTATTGTTAAAGGAAGATCAATGAGGGAAGGGAGGTCATTCAGATAGGAGAGAGGAGGAAATGAAAGGAAGAAAAGAGCGGAGAATGGCATCAGTGGGAGTGAGACTGGAGCAATGACTCCAGACAGAGTGGTGAGAGCTGGAACAAATAGCTAAGCGATACCAAGAGTGTTCAGTCTGAAAATTATACACAACATGGATAGAGTCAATGCATGAAGGTTCCTAGGTCAGCAGTAAGCACCAGGCAGCTGAATTACATTTCCAATATTAGGGTTTTTCTGTCTGAGACTCTCTGATCAGCATGGAATGTTCGCAGAAAGTGAAAAGTGAGATGTGGCTTCATAAAAACTGCCTTTAAGAATTATTCTCGGGTCTCACTGAGAGTATTCTGTTAGGATACGCATTTACCTCAAATTTACATAAAGTTTGAAAACCAGCTAGACCTTAGGTTTCCCCTTTTTTTTTTTCTTTTTTTTTAAATAACATATTTATTTTAACAGGTATGGAGAGAAGGGAAAGCAAGGCAGAAGAATATCTCATACCTGAATCCAGGATTAGGAGCTAAGGATTTATGACAAAAATTTCAGTTCTCTTGCACTGTATGACGACTCTTAGAGGCAAATTCTTTGCTAAAAAGAAAATAGAAGCAACAGACAGTCAGAGCAGGTCTAAAAAGGTAGCCTGGATCTTTAGCTTAATTAAGGCAGATCCTGCTGAATGTTTTAATCTTTGTCTGGTTATTATGAATCTTATTTTGTAATTCCTTGGGCGTAACAATGGCCATGTTCTAGAAACTTTATTGAATTCTTTTTCACTCTTTCTCTAGACACCTTTGAGAAGAAATCTTCTATTACTTCTATGAACATGTATTCCTCAAAGGCCTAGCAAAGTTCTACATGTCCACGCTCAAATGCAAACACTGTGCTTGGATTATTATAAATTATTATATATTATAAATGCAGAGACAGTTTCTGAAAAATGTGTTTGAAAAGAGAATAGGGAGTCTGTGTTTGTGTTCTAAGCCACACTAGAAAAGAAAAAATACTTTCAGTGTGTTAGTAGCTTTGGTACCTCTATAAGAAAATGAAACTTGAAAATTAAAAAGAAAAATTACTTTTTTTTTATCTAAAATAAAATTCTTCACGCAAATAATGACTTTTATCTTAAAGATGTGGTAACTATGTTGCTGCTGTATCGTATTTCTCACCTTACTTTCATATAACACTTTGAATAATCTCATTTTCAAACCATTCCTGGTTTAAGGTTCCTTGAGCACTTCAGGTAAACTTGATTGTTTGCTTACACTTGGCCTTTAATAAGTGACAGCATTACTTTGAAGATCTTAAACAAGTTTTGCTGAAGAATCAAATTCTTCAGACATATAAGACCTATTAGTTTTTTCTGTGTAACTGATATTTGATGCTTTTCTGTTACTTCTATGTCTCTTATTTAGTGATCCTAAGTAGCACAAAACTCAGTATAAAGAAGAAAATACATAGTTCAGGGTAGTTTCATTTAAAAATTAATCAATTTACTTTGTAACTTTACATTTTTAAACATTTACTTTTGAACAGATCAAACAAGTTTCCCTAGTGAATGATTTAGTTCAATTTTTGATTTTGTTACAGTTCATCTGACTTTTAACTTATTTCAGACTTCGATCTCATTAAGATGTGAAGCATATTTATATTTAAATATTGCAAATATATTAACCAATTTAAAATCCTATTCTTGAAATAGTTTAAAAATCATGGTTTATTTGAGCTCATTGATAAAAGAACCAATTGGAAAGCAATGAACAAGAGGTAGGAAATTTGTTTAAAAATCAATGTGCAAAAAAAGAGGTAAGAAACAAACAACAGATATGTGTTTCACAAATCAGTAATGTACCCAAGCTACTTCTAAACAAGCTCTAAATGAGATACCCTGAACAGTTGCAGACCAGGATAAATTTATCCTGCTGACAATGCATTGAGCATTGCAGGTACATCATAAAAAAGAGAAAGAAAATATTTCCACAAAATATCAATGAAATTGTCAATGCCGAGAAGTTTGTAATTGCTAATTTTCTTTTTTCATCTTTTCTTTTCTTTAAAATGTGAATTACTTAGAGGATTTCAGCAAATTTGTTCAGTGCAATGCAAGTGCTATTTTTGCTTCTTAGTTTCAGTGAGAAACTGAAAATAATCTAACAGTGAAAAATATGACGTATGCAAGCATTTTTCATGACCATATTTGCTCATGTTTCTATTTATTCACTACATTCAAAATTCTCCCAAATGGCAACCATTTAATCCAATAGGCATTTAAAAACACAATGGAAAAACAAGTTAGAAAAGGAATTGGGCATTCAATTTCTAATGCATTCTTCTGTTAAGAATAGACACATTTAGCATCTTACTTAAATAATGTATTTTTTTTAAAAAAAACTGTAAGTATATGTAAAATAATTCAATGTTAGAACAATAGAAAGCTTAATTCTCTTGCAGATCCATATAGGACTCATCACAGAATTAGGACCAAATGTATGTCTTCTCTCCCTAACTTTATTTTATACATTTAAATTTTTTATATATATATCTTTTATAATAAATTGTTTAAGATGTCATGTATGTTTTAACATTTGGTCAGCTAAGAATTTTATTTGCATCTTGGATCCTGCTTTGAAACTGGTCCCTAAGGCCTATAAGCCCATGTCTTGAAACATTGGAGTGATTAACATCCATTGGCTAGCTGCCTGATTAGGGTGCCTGATTCCTTCCATGGCTTGTTTTGTGAACAGCCTACTAGGATTACCTAATAACTCTGTTTAGATACCCCAGATCATTACAAGAGGTAAAATTAATATCACACTTGTCTTATGAACAGCATTTGACACATTTGCACACTATCACAATTATGTAGATAGAGCAGTGACATCACTTAGTGGGTAGATTGTTTTAGAAAAAAAAAAGGAAAAATCTGATTTGTAAACAAATTCTCTTGGGAAAACACAAAAATATACAACTAAAAATATATTTTGAGGCTATATATTGATTGAGGGCATCTCTTACATCCCAGTGAGATGCTTAAATCCCAAATTACAGACCAGAAGAGCCAGTGTGCTGGGGAAGTCACAAATATAAAATCAACAGGAAACCCTAAGATTTCCTGGGGAGATAGTCCCATAAGGAGACACATCTGTTCATTTCATATCCAGAGGCTGGAAACCTATCCCGATATGGAGCCTTTTAAAAGTCAAAGAAATTTCTTTTAAAATAAATCTGTGATATGATGTCATCTACTAGCAAATTCATGTCACTTTTCCCCTGAAGAATGCTCTAACAAATGATGGGCCATTTTTCTTTAGAAATTTTCTCTACACGGCAGAATGAGATTTTCAACTATACAAAGGAGGATTCAAGATCCATTAGAAACACCACAGACATGACTCTGTAACCTTGTGGGGTGGGGACTCATCAGGGAAATATTCAATTATGAGTTTCTTGTCAAGTCTGCTCATCTTTATTCCCCAGAATACTGATTATTAAAAAGCATAAAAGAGCCTCTTGAAGCAAAGACAGAATTTATGAACACTATAAAAGCTGAATTATAGAATGATGTACATTCTAGGGCTTCTGACTCCCCATCAATTTCTTTTACCTCTTTTTGTATATGCCTATGAATCACATAATATTCCCTGTAGAGTAGCAGAGGAAGAGGAAGGGAGTGCTTCCCTTGCTAGCCTTAGGCCACAGTGCTCACTAAAAGTAAACAAAAACACCTGCAGGAATGGGTGAATTTTAACCCCCTAACCTGAGATAATTGAACCTGAGTGTACAAATGCTGTAAATCTTAGACATGTTTTTAGTTCATTGTGAGCTCTACTGTCAATGTCAGTCAGTTGTTCTTAGGAAACACTTGTTAAATGTTCTTTGGAGACTTTGGTACTTGGCTGCTTTTAGGCATGTGACAGCTGCTGAGCCCTGTAGACTGCAGCACTTTTGGTGCATTTCAGTGAGAAAGTCACACTAGGCACTAGGGAAGTTTCAGTCAAAAGGGGAGACACCTGTGAGGTTTAAACATCTGCAAGATTAGACTTTTTATTGTCATTTATAGCTTCAGTCTGTAAAATCTGTCTATATCCTTTATTTGATATATGTCTTCCTGTCCTTGAGATACACAGATCTAACAATTTACAATTCACTGCAGCAGGGTAAAGAAAAAAAACCAGCAAAACACAACAGAAAAAAAAGCCTTTGAGGTAGAAATGAAAACAAAATAAAAATATGATCTGGTTTTTTCCAAAGCAAAGCAATATGGTTTTTTTATCCCCTAGCTTAGTAGAAAGTTATTTTGTTTGCCTAAATTGTTCGATCATTTTTTTTTTAGAACAAGCCAGAATTTAGCCTGTTTCTTCTGCCTAAGACAAGCAGTCAATTTTAATTAACTGAGTGTGCAGGAGTCTTTGGCATTTGTGGAAACTGGGCACACAGCCAATCCCCAAAGCACCTCTGATCAGTTTGCCTGGAAAGAAGTAAAGAAAAAGAAGATGTTTGCTTAGAGACCTTGGAATTATAGTCTGAATTCTCAACAGCTGGAAATAAAATTAATTACACAGTCCTGCCTTCTTTTCCTACCAGTGTGACATCCTTAACTTCCCTGAAACTACTCACGTGAGTAAGTCCAAGGGAGTCTGCTCAAGGTGTAAGTTTTACTATATGGAAATATATATACCAGTTTAGTATTCATGTTTCTGTTGAGTTCAGTATAATTGGAGTACTTAATGCACTAATAATAATAATAATAATAATAATAATAATAATAATAATAATAATAACAACAAGACTATGTTATTTAAATAGTGTGCTCATGCATTTTAAAAGATTCGATAGAATCAGTTTTGAGGGGACAGTTAAAAAGTCATCAAAGATTTTCTTTAATACATTTTGGACTAACTTCATGAGACATCATTTTGTTGGTAGGAGATGTACATCAAATTTTTAAAGAGACAGGGGTTTTTGTTCTTTTTTTAATCTGAAATATAGAATCTTCTGTATGCACAACCTTTACTCCTCTTAAAAAGCATCATGTGTATGAATGGTAAAGCAGCAGGCATGAGAATATAGGTAATTTATTTTACAATTGACTAAACCTAGAAATAACAAGGTAACCTTTTAAGATTTACAGGGAGAGTTTCTCAAGAAAAAAAGTGTATTTTATCTAACTAATCAAATAGTCACACTTAGCTTGATGCAGCGAATTCTAATCTAAGAAAATGGAAGTTTGTTTTTCTCCTTGAAAAATAGAAATCAGATGAAAATGTGCTGTGTACATAACATTCCTCGCATTATTCAAATTCTCCTTAGACAGCGAAATGTTTACAGTGTTGAAATTTAAAGCAAAGATTAAAATTCTCTCTTGACACTGTCAAATGCAAACTTTTACTGGAATTTTGGGAGAATTAAAGGGCATTTTAAAAAGAAAAACCCACTACTATTAAAGAAGTAACACACCACTAAATGAACTAATCTTTAGCCATTTTTCTTGATACTCAATGTCAAACCTTGTTCCTTAGATGCTTGGACATTTATCTTGATTTCACAACATTGTTTTTGATAAAGCAAATTTTCATCAGGGTACAAATGGAAAGAATGTGAAATGGAAAATTATTTGCATTGTATGTGAATACAGCAAATGAAGACTCTCAAAGCCTATAACAGTAATAATCTTCTTCTGGGTAGAGGATTAACAGCGAGAGTCCATTTCAAATTTTCATCCCTGTTTTTGGCAGTAAATTTGCAGAGAAGCTACAAGATCCAATTTTTGGCACTTCTCTCTGTGTACATTAGAAATGAGAAAATTTTCCACAGACTTCTTTAACAGCTCCACTTTAAAATGAAGCTGCATTGAGATTTGGGAAATGGTATGTATAAACTTTCTTGATCTGAGCCCAGATGGGGGGAAAAAAAAAAGGAAGCCTAGCTTTTCTTCTAGCTTTTATCCCTAACAAAGGCTGTGTGTTCTAAAAGAACCAGGCTCTTGTGACCTTTATGATCCACTATGCTCTGGACTTACATGAGATTCATGTTCAAGGTAATGGTATAAGTTTCATTATTGAAAGCTACTTAGACTACTATTTAGTCAACATTCTTCTGACACCATAATTCCACCAAAAACCTATGTTTTTCCATAAATTCAAAATGCAAAATGCTTTTAGTCTGTGTCTAATGAGGGTAGTCTAATATATATTCTGTTTCAAAATCACTATTTAATAAACTTTATTAGAAAACTGTACATCTGTGTCTCTTGTTGCTTTGTCCCGGCTGACTTAAAACTTGAAGGCAATGTTCAGTTTTGAAATGTAAAAGAATACGGGTGGCAATCTTTTAAGAGGTAGAGTAGATCAGTAAGGTCACAGAGCATTACAAACTTTGCCAACAAAGTCATTCTGGTGCTGTCTGGAACTTATGACGCACGCCTTACCCAGAGCATTGTCAGCAAGAACACAGGGATGTCTGTACATTCACGTAGATATTTTTCTCCAGCTTCCAGGATATCTTTTCCTATTTCAGCAACATGAGACAGTGCAAGTTCTTCAGAGTAGAAAGTGTCTTGCAGCATGTATATTTTTATCATTCACCACTAGATGATGAATTAGACATAAAGTAGGCTCATAGATCCATACAGAGATTTATATCAGGAGATGCCATGTAATTCACAAATATAGCAGCAGAGACTAAAAGCTCCAGCATCTATTAATGTTCTCAAACAACAGAATCTACACAATATAATTTAAGTTACACTGTTCATTTCTTATTTCCCATTTCTACTCACATGTTCTTAAGCTGTATTTCCCACTTTACAGAAAAAGATGCACAATATTAGGCTGAGGGTGCAATAGGTCTGTATCACGAATCCCTTCATATTCAAAAATCAAAAGTCTTTTTAAAAGATCAGGTAGAAGATAAAGCAAGAGAAATGTACCAGCAGTAGCATTCTACACCATGCTTACTAGTCTTTTAGGTGCCTGTCTCCATAAAAAACTGTAGAATACAGTCAACTGCATCTTCAGTATAGACTTTGCTGCCCTTTCCATGTCCGTCACAATTCTTTACGTCACCTGCTATTGCTAAATATTTTGCTACACCAATTATTTGCTGCCAGAGACAACGTTCAGTTTACAATGCAAAGTATAACCACTTTTGACAGCTGCTCCTCAAGTAACTTTTGTAAGTTGCCAAAGGACAACATTGTGATAGGAAAATAAGTAAATTTCCCAAATCCAAATGATGAGTTACTCTGCACAGACTGGGATATGATTGTCTGGGTCCATTTTTCTTGAGTTTTTAAACCAGTTTTATAACATTTAGTAGCTCAGAGTAACATCAGAATATAATCTATGATATGGTTAAAAGTGAGGTGGTGTAGAACACAACACTCTCTATTAATTTCTGCAAGGCTCTAGAGTGGTTTCCACAGAATTTGTATTAAATTTTTATAGATCTCTTTCTGCTGTTTTTAACTTCATTAAATTCTGTGCAACTGTTCAAAAACACTCTTCTTTTTCTTCTTATCCTCAGCCCTTTCCTCTGACAGCTTTGTTGAATTTAAATTTCACAAAACTCTCTTCTCCTGAAAGGAGTCTTCTTAAAAGAGAAAACCAACATATCCAGGGGCATATTTTCCATGAAATGTGACAATCCAGCCACAAAATAAACATATCTAGGAAGGAGAAAAATGCAGTGGTAAAGATGGGGTGTTAACTTTAATAATTCATTTGAGCAATGTTGTACTTTATAAAGTACATAAAGACCATCTACAAGAGCTGGTAAGCAAAGTAGAAATCCATAACTGGTGAATTATTGAATTTCATGCTTCTATGGCTCAGTGAGCAATCATCCAAATGTTCTTGTACTACTCCTAAAGGTGTCCATGGACAGTGACTCCTTATATGTGTTATAATTGATAAAGTTCTTAGTGAGACTAAAGCAGGACATTAAACTCTGCATTTTTCACCTTAAGTTTCAGAGGGAAATGAGTTCTGAATTGTACTTCAGAGAAGCCACAGAAACAGGACTCTTTATTCAATTGTCTGATCTAAACCCAGCCATCTGATGCAGACTGAAGTAAGTTACTGAAACCTGAAATTCTTTTCACAAGCTGAGATGATGAAACAGCTGTTTTATTTCTTTGTGACAATGAAGATTTAGATTCATTATAAAACAAAGACATGGAGAAAAAAAAAAAGCTTTCACCATTTATTTCTTATGACAAGCACAAATTCCCTTGAGTATGTGGAAAAGAGATGCAAATGGAAGGTGGAAAATGTACTTTTGTCAAAACATTGTACTGTATTTTTTTTATTAATTAAAATACTCTTCCTTGATTTCAAGAGCAAGCTTGGGGGAACTGATGTTTTAGAGCAGAATTATTTCATGTATTCCAAACTACCTTGAGATGTAACTTACTCTCCCATGTACAAAGATCCTCGGGAGAGCATCAACCAACCCAAAGTAATCAAAGTGCACGATCTGCCACCTGCACACCAACCATCTGCAAAGACCAAACATAAAAGTCTATTTGTTCCTAACAGATTAAATATCTGTCTATCACTGCTTTGGGACAACAAAAATGTGATTTTAATACAAAAGGAAGCAGGTCATTATAATATTCCATAGGGCAACATTAATTATCAAGCCTACATCTGATGATGATACAGATGATAAGGATCATTGGTCTGCAGTAGATTACGATCACTCAGGCACAATTATTCTGAAGCACCTGAGCTTTCCTTCTACTATATTTTATAGCCAGTGTGAAAAACTTCCAGGCAGATGAAGTTGTCTCCTATTATGATGTTGACTCCATGCCCTTTAGATATTTGTGATACTGTTAAAACTAGCATTTTCTATGCCCTCTTTCAGTACTGAAATCAAGAATTCTAATAATTTAAATTCATTTGTTCACAAATCTCTAGGTTTCGCTGAATTCTTTTATTACCATATTTATTAGGAAAAAAACCCCAGAATTTATACCCTTATTATTATTTACTTTTTTTTCCTCCCAATTGCTCTCATCTCCTAACCCCTGGGTTTCAAAGACATATAAAAACACTGGTAAGCTCCTTTGCTTCCCATCCTGCTTTACACCTTAATAAATTGCATATAGGTTTCCATTTGCCTATCAAAAATCAAGCTAGGAGGCTTCCAGGTACATCATTACTTTTCCACAAAATTTAAAAATTGTGCTCTTTTTCAACTGCTCTATAAGAAATTACTCAGTCAATATTCTACCATTTAGACGTGCATGTTCAAAAGTAAGTACTATGAAAATATATTAGAAACATAAAACTTTGCCATAAAGAGTTTTGCAGGCAGAGCTTATCTTAAATAATTATTATTATTTAGTGAAGAAAAAAAACCCCATCTGATTCTGTACAGATATATGCGTCTAAAACTGAACAGTCAGTATAACTGAGTAGAAATTGGCATCTATAATCAGAAACAAAATTTTTTTAAAAAATCTTGATTTTCCTTCTAGAAATTAGTAGTAAATCAGTGCAAAAAATTAAGCCAAAAAATTATCTAAAATAATCTCAATTTTGTAGAGGAAGTAAAAGAAACATGATTTTCAAAAGCTCTGGCTTTCAACTGAAGCCACAAAAACACCCACAGAAAACAAAATTCCTAAAAGATTGTAGTGAATTGACCCTGGCTGGATGACACACATCCCCGAAAGCCTATCACTTCTCTCCGCAGCTGGACAGGGAAGAGAAAATACAGCAAAATGTTCGTGAATTTTACATGAATAGCTTTAGGAGCCAACATCTGGTCATTTTACTCAATGTTGTATTTTCACCTCCCAATCTCTTTATGTATACCTGATTCGGTATTCTTATAATTCCTTTGCATTCAAGAGTAGAATATTAAGTCTTCTTTCTTTTAGCTGATGTACTGTATTTTGCTGGATATCTTGGAAAATCAGATCTGTGTGTGCTTGGATGCTCAAGAGCAGCTTTCAAATCAAATATCAGCTAATAACACAGTTCAAAGAGAACAGCTAAGTTCATTAACATAAAAAAATTCATATCAGATAAATACATGTTACATTTATGTTTCTGATAGTCACAGATATACTGGTGGCCCGATTTTTGCTTTAAATTAACTATTTGTCTGTAATCACCAAAATTCCTCTTTCAATTTAATAGTAAACAGGCATTTATGACAGTTTAATAATAAAAATGCAAACAGTTCCTGTGTTTCCATTGAGCTACAGATTTTGCTTCAATAGCTCAAGTATGCATTGAAGAAATACTCTGCTTGACCTTTTCTCTAACTCATCCTGATGCCAACTGCATCAGTTCAAATGGTCTTGCATCTGGTTTTCTACTTGAAGAAATAAAGGCAAGATAAATTTTAACTGAATGTCTTTGCTAAATTTTATATTTCAAATTAGGGGGAAAAAAAGGTTGAAATCTCTAATAGAAGGAATGATAGAAATATAAATGATATGACCAAACCAAGAAAAGTGAAATACAACTTCACACTGGAGGGGTAACTAGAGGAAGTAGCTAAGTTGAACAATGATAGGAACAGTGAACTGTCTAAAACCTTGTGATACAACAACCATGGTTACTCACAGAGGAAAAAAATGGTGCACAGAGAGAAAAAGAAAGCAAAAATAAAATAAAGACAAGAAAAGTCAGGGGGAAAAAAGTGGAGATCAGAATGTACAAAAAAAAGAACACAGATTTCAAGATACAGAGACAAAAAGTGAAAGAAGGTGGTTAGTGTGCTTCATTTTTATATATTGTAAGCACTTTACTGCTATTTTATTTTAATTGATGAGACCTACAATTAAATATGAATTTGCCTCCTTCCTTTCCTTTTTTGATACACAGCTAATATCTGACTAGTGATTAAATCTTGACAAAAGCTCCCAATTTTCCATGTAAAGACCAAAGTTGATTCAAAGTGGTAAGAAAGAAATGCATCTTATTGACAGACTATCAAAACTGTGGAGATTAGGTAACTGCATATTTTCTACAACTTTTTAATGTTCTGATAAACCTCAGGTAAGCTCAGCAAGATGAAATTTTTTAATAAGACCATAGTGACACTCTAAAGTTGATTACATAGGATCAGAGTTTACTTACAAAAGTTAGCTTTTCCCTAGTTTTAAGTCAATTAAAAGCCACTCCCATTTCATTGCAATGTGTTGTAATCTGTTATCTAGTACCCCCCATGTGCTATATTATCAGAGACTCTCTAGAGTGATTAGCTTCAAAAATTTAATTAAAATGTAATTAATTTTATGCTTTGCTTATTTAGCAGACTTTTTAGTGAAAATAAGCTATTAGATGAAGCTTGGATTTAACCATTTTTTTAATATCAACAGCTACTGTATGTTCTATAAACTGTGAACTATGTTCTGGCAGTAACAAGCAGGATCCCCATGAATGAACACCATGTCTATGGGGAAGAAGAGATAAAACAGGCTGATTGAGTCAGTCATGAAGTTTCCAAAAATGATTGAAAGTCACACATTAGAAAAATATAATTTTATTATTTGTGCATACCCTGACCTGCAGTGCCTTGGGATTATAATTGTAATCTCATTGAGTTATTTGTTTATTTTTATGCATAACAGGACCAGCATCACAGGAAAGCCTGGCTGCTAGTTGGCTTTTTCCACATGAAGTGGAGTTATTCTCCATGTTCTCTCAAGCCACCAGCAGGGATAATCACCTTCTGCTGACTTTGGTATGGAAGTGGCACAGCTAGCATTGAAGACTTTGTGACATTCCAAAAAAATATGTGAATGAAAGCTAAACACTTTAAAAAAGGCAGCTCAGTTAGCTGTAAACATGGCACCAACTGTGGATATTTTCATTCATGTTTGTCCCATGTACCTTCAAGCACCTGAGAGTCCTGTTACTGCATCTCCCTTGTAGTTAGGGGGTGAAACGGGACAGTTCACACTGCGAAAGATTTAAGTCACTTTTGTCATCTTAGATGTCTTCCTTGCTAAAGATTAGGCAATATGAGTCCAGGCTAATCACTCTGAGGCATTTGGGCAAGCCAAAATATCACTTCTGTTAAAGATGTTCTCGAGGCATTCTCTGACTGTAGCATTTAGACAGACTTTTAAACAAACTAACAAATTTACTGTCCTGCTCTGAGCTACATGCATTTCTCCCCGAGAACCTCTTGTAGATCATCAAATAAATTACAATATCCATTTTTTACTAATTTCCTTTTAGCATCTGGATACACCTTGCAATTTCACTGCAGGAAGACACTCTCCCTTGAGAGTTGCCACACTGCTCCATACCATCTATGCACTTAACACTGGATTTTTTTACATGGCAATGCATTTGAATCTCCTTGAAGGAAGGCCAGCAAAGTATACTGACTACAGGGAAAGCGAAGCTCTCAAATAGCTAAATATCCTATCCCAGTTTTTCTGGGATATTCTTAGAGATTATTTTTCTGGAGTGGCTGTAAGAACTCTAGGTTTTACGGACAAACAAGCTGCACAAAAAAACTTCCCAGTGTTGTAACTAAGTCTCAGCTGTTTTGGTAGAACTGAAAGCGGTATCAAATGTGCACAGTTCCTTTGGGTACAGTTTAGAAGGCAAGCTGCCAATATTTTTAATAAATAGCATTTTACTTCACTCAAAGCAGTTCTAAATGGCACCCTGTTAAAAAGGCACCTCAGGAGCAAGACTCTAGAAATCCAAAAGCAATGAAAAGCACTTCATCCACAGTGGGTTACCACTGCTGAACAATGGCAAAACACATCTGCCAGCGTCTTTCTATACCTAATCTCTCAGCCACCTTGTCATCTATTCCTGTCACACGTCCCACAATCTCACTCACTTAACCAGTATATTTATCCTTCTCAATAGCTTTACCCATCTGTTACCAGTTATAAGAACCACCTCACAATGAATACATGCTTGTTCAACAAATAATCTTTTAGAAAATAATCTAAGTATTCCATTAATTTTCTGCCTCACTCAATTGTATTCCCCCTAGTTAAAGCCCCTTAACAAAAGCAGATTGTACCAACCCTCTTTTTCCCCCGTTTTCTGCCAACCTCTGGATTCAAGCTGACAGTGCACGAATGCAAGCTGAATGAATTACTATTGCATGGCCAGACGGCCCTGAATGGCAAATTGAGATCATTTGTATCTCCATCAGTAGCATTGTTTAATTCCCAGAATGTATAATTAAAAAAAAAAAATTCTGAGGAAATTGCACTGTTAAAACCTTTGACTACAAAACCCACATGTCAGTCATTGGTCCAATTTAGGTCTCCAAATTTTAAAAGAATTATTACTTTGATTGGTTAACATTTTAACATCTTACCTTTTCCAGGAACAAAGCCCCTTACAAAGTTTGGGATTTTGAGAAGACACTAAAATCATAGACATCTTCAACAAATACACAGAAATGTGGCATTCAAGATAGTAAAAACAGAACTTGAAAACCTTTTCCTTGTGAATCCGAATTATGTCATAGACTCTCTTCACTAATTGGGAGTATTAGAAACATAGTATAATATTCCTTTAATCCTTGATCTACTTATTTCTGCTTTCATTATGCACCCTCAATATTCCTTTTTATCATTTCAATCAGTTTGCAAGGTTTTTTACTAGACTGATATAGATGCCCAAGTACACTAACATACTTAAAATTTGATTAAACATTTCAGATTTAGTAGATGACTGAATTTTTTTGACTATATGTTGCCTCTGTTTAAACATCAAGTTAGTTATGTAGTGAAGTAATTCGAAATACTTATTTTGACCTTTAGCCTTAATTTAACTATAATAATCCGCATTACTATAATAATCAGCAAGTTTAACTATAATGATCAGAGATGATTTTCATTTAAGGTTGACACTGATATTTTTGCTGTCTCTGCACATGAAAAAGGATTTAGAAACTATTAGTCATAATGTATAATACTTGCAGGAAAAAATCATTGTAAATTTTAATACATTTTTAAATGATGTTGGTCACAATCTACATTTCCTTAGACTGACAAGGTTTCTCATCCTGGTAGTTGTCCAAGTTGATGAGGCGTTTGAAAACAGGCATAATGGTAAGTTTAGCAGTCTGACTGAAGTCAATGATGCTTTTGGAATGCTCAAAATTAGCCACATGGTGAACTGTCTTAAATAGAATAATAGTGATTATAGTTATTACATTGTCATTTACAGATGTGGAATCGCCTCTGACTGGAAGTTTTAAGCTTTCTAGACAAATAGGTCAAGAACATGCTGTTAGAAAAACCCAAAAATTAAAAAAATAGTCAAGAGTGCATGTAGATGATCAAATTACTTTTTTCAAATTTTGAGATTGATTGCATAAGAGAGATGTTTGGAAGAAAAATTACTCTAAATAAGTTAAAATGTTGAAATATAACATTCTAAAGATCTAAAAATATGTATTTCTTTCCAAAAAGACATTTAAGATGTGCTTAAGCAGTGAGAATTTTTATATTAAATGAGTAAACTCTGCATCTATTAAAACACACATATATTTCAAAGCATGTACCTTACTATTTTAGTTGGATGTATGCATCTGATTCTGTGACTATAAAAATAAATATACTATCAGGAAAAAAGTAGTTTACCTTTTCGGCTTACATCATCCTGCCTTCTAGAAAATGTATTAATTATTTTATTAAAATGTTTTCTCAGCTTTTCTCAGAATTTACTAGATCCACTGAATCCTCACAGAGATATGCCCTACAACAGTAAATTCACCCCTTTCCCAAAATTACTCTGAATCTGGATACAGAAATTTTTGTTTCTAGCAAAACTTTCTTCCTCTCTCATGTGAGTTCTGAACCAGTTAGGAACCAGTTATATACAAGTTCATCTTATATGATCAGCATCTCATCTAGGCAGAGTCTAAATTTACTCAGCTACGTCTACACTAGAAAGTAATTTGTTGCAGAAGTGGATCAAAGCACTTGGTGCTTAGGTGCATGTGCTTACACTATATGCATACACGATGGTTTCTTCTTCAGACTACAATCAGTCTGGAGCATATCTCCATGGACACTTTTCTCCCAGGAAGAGTAGAAGCACCTTCGTGTGCGCCCAGACTGGAGCATAGTGTTTAGACCCATCAGGAAAGAACCAAGGTTTTGCTCACCAAACTGCCCTGCAAGCTGAGTCAGGGTACGGCGTGCAGAGATGAGTGGGAGATTGCTTCAGAACCTCACTACTGCCCTGTGCCCATATGCTCACGTGGATACACTGTATGGTCGAATGAAATTCCCTTAGGGGTGGGATGGATTACATTCTAATTATGCCTATTCATCTCTGTAGAATATGGAGGATGTAAAAAATACTACTTTTAAACCACAAAAATAGTACATTTTTAAGGTGGTTAAAGTCAAGTAAGAGGGTATGTACGTTATAACCCTCACTGTATTTAATGTAAGAGAAGCTTCATGTTCCATATTTCTGAATGTTCCAAAACCTGATCATGTCATTCAAAAGAGTCCTATTGACTCCAGATAGCCCAATATCAACAGCCCAACAGAAATTTTATTCAGCTCAATTTGCCCACTGCCAGCGTTTACTCACTGTACAGTGTTTATTAACACATAGCATTATAGTGTACTGCAGTTTTTAAATGGTGGGTTGTCCAATATAACAATGAATTAAATAATCAAATGAATTGTAAATACAATTACTTTATCCTGCAATAATAGATTTATCTTTAATATCAAATAATGCTGCTCTCTGTAACGTTAGGCTTGAATCCTAGTCAGATGCTTTAACATTTCTAGCACACTTGAGGTTTCTACTAAATTTTACCAGCTGGAATATGTTTAAGTATACTTCAGTTCATGAAATTAAACTATTGCATTAACTTTTAAGTCTATTGAGGACTAGCTTCTTGATAATATTTAACTTTGCTTCAGGTTCTGTTTTGTCATTTGAGAGTTTTTCTCTTTGACTGCCTCTAGTCTAATTAAACTTTCCTGATACTTTGGTAAATCTTGTAGAGTTGAATCAATGGATGCTATCATCTCCTCTACTGGAATAGATTTGGGCAGTAGTGAGATTTTTAAACCTCAATTTAAGCCGTTAAACTCCTTTTCACTTATTTTTAATGGCTAATGTATAACTATTTTTACAAGTCTAGAATGATTAATTGTAGCCTGCATATCTAAATCAGTTTTAAATGAGCTACCTCACCTAGCTGGACAATAAGCTGGACATGAATAAATTTTTTCAATGCCTATAAAGATTTTTCAGGCTCTACTGAACTTTGTGCTGCTGCTACCAGAACATTCTGTATGCTCATGCAAGTAATTCTAAAGAGAGTTTGGGTGCATCTCCACCATACTGAAGCTGCAGAGCCCACTATGAACTTCCATATTTTCTTGGGGTTTGGTATATATTATGTATGCTACAATTCAGTGCCTTTGAGCACAAGCATGAACCTCTTCCACAGCAATTTTTTGGATTTTAAGTAAGATTATTACACTTTGCAAATATTACTGTGGTTTTTTGGCAGTCCTAATTCTAAGGAAATCACCATTATGTATAGATGTTGGGCAGTTACATAGGGCCAGTTATAATCATCATTGGTTTAATTATTATTTGGAAATTAAATGCAGTTGTCATAATCACTGGTTAAACCAATTATTTATTACAGGAGAAGAAAGTGATGGTCTATCATTTCCATTAGGTATGTTTTTCAAGGATGAGATAAGCATAAAAATATATGAATAGACAGCACTACAGAGGTACTCTTGGAAAGATCTAAATATTTCTTAACAATCTTTATGTAATCAACTTTTTAAAAGTAAGGGTTTGCTGTTTGCTAATAAGGTATTTTAAAAAATTTTAACAACTTGTTTTAGACATGAAAGATATTTTCTTTTCATAGTTTTCTCACTTTGTACCTTCTATTTCTTTAATTTCTTTTCTACTACAAGTCAAATTAGTGAGTTTTGAAAGTACAATATTTAAATGCACTTTAAACTCATGAGTTTTCCAACATTTAGAGTTTTATGTAAGTTCCAGTATAAAAAGAAATTAAAATCATTCCCTGTGAAGATCTGCTTCCCAATTCTTTCAAGATCTCTAGTCTACAATATTACCTAGAATCTTCAGAAGTATCTTTAGTTTGAGTATTCTGCATTAATTGATTCAGACAGGATGAAAAGATGTCTACAAGACATAACCAAAGCTATAAAATTATTACTGTCAGGAAGACTCCAAGAAGAGTCCATTTACTGCAGGTTTTTTTAACTGTTTATGATAAGGGTATCTAAGGGAGTGATGACTGGTGTAATATCAGGAGGCTACTCAGAAAGGAAAGCATATGCACTGATGCCTGCACTTGCAATCTCAGTACTGCAACCTGAAAATTAAAAAAAAAAAAAAAAAAAAAAAAAAGCGAGGCAATATGAAGCAAAAAAAATTTCCTAAAGGTTTCCTAAAATCAAAAGATTTTGCTTTCCCACAAGTGAAATCTTGCAGTATCAACAAATGGACATAGAGCAGAAGGCATAACACACATTTCCAAATGAACACCACTTTCTGTCAGGAAATGAGAAAAGCATTCCTCAGTCTTGCTGTGTGTGTTTACTGGCACTGTGGTATGTTTTTTTCACAGAAATGTTATTCCACATGTTGGGTACCAAGCACCGAGAGGGGCATTATTCAACTTTTTTGTTTTGCCCCAAACAAAAATTTCTGACTCAAAGTAACCACTTTTTTGGGTACAAAAATGTGAATAGATGATACTATTTCAAGGGTATATTTTAAAGAAAAAGAGCTGATAGGTTAGATTGTTCACTTTCAGTTGCTGGGTCTAAGAGAACAAAAAATTAATTTATTTGCTTCTACACTGTGTTATTATCCCTCTGGTGCGTAGAATGTTTAGAGTTTCAAATGGCATCACTCTACGTTCACATGTACTGTAAATCAGACCTGGTACAAACTTATTTTGATAGTGATTGTATTGACATATATACAAGATAATAGTAGGTTTCTCACGTGACATTGTATTAGGCAAGTAGTGTTCAGTTCTAACAATAATCAGATCATTAATTTATATGTAAGCTTCCTAAATACAATTACTTTAGTGTCACATGCCATTGCCCATTACCTTTACTGGTCTCATTTGACCTGAGAATTTGATTGTCAGTTTTCACAGTCTCTGAATCACAAACCATTTGATTCTAATCTGTTTTCCTCAACATTTTAAGCTATAAGAAAAACATTATTTTCTTTTAAAAATCTCCGCTGAATTTTGTCTGTCTGCCACTCCAACTCTGTCAGCTGTAGCTTGGCCTCAGGAGCAAAATGCATTCTGTATCTCCACTGAAAATGTCAGCCCAGTGTTGAATATATTAGTCTAATCAAGTATAAACCATCCCCAATAGCTTTGAATTTAAAGTCATGCCTTAAAATGGATATTTCTGTTGACTGATTAATTGCCATTTGTTTGTTTCAGATGCTGTCCATTCCAGGGAATAGGACTTCTGTTTAGCAACCATAGCCACAGGGATAGTATATGCCATATTCTTTCTGATTATGAAACATGGAACATCAAAAGAATTTATTTCGAACATTATCACTATTTCAGAATATGTAGGATGACATAATCAATGGTGAATTAGAAACATAAGCCAAACTGGGACATTGTTGTTTCTTTGACTAAAACATATTGTCCTACATGGCTTTGCAGCTGGACTGGATATATATATATTAAAAAAATACAAATTTTGATATACTTCCCCTCAAGATTCTAAAATCAAACAGACTGTAAAACTATCATTTATTGCACAGAATGAAGCAGCAAGGCCAGTGAAGTGCAACACAAAAAGAAATTGTTTGAACTATGAACCACAACCCCTGTTAGCATGTTGACACTGCATTATTTTTATTACTTTCTTTTTGTAAATACAAATAATTCACAGGTTCAGTAGCAGGTGATGGATTAAACATGCCGATGAAAGAGGAAATGGGGGAAGATTTTTTTGTGTCTGTGTGATTCTTAGAAAGGATTTCAGTTCCTTTTTCCTCTTTATGAGGAGTCCAGTTTTCAGCAGTCTTTAACAAGAAGTTAATCAGAAATATATATCTCTATAGGTGCAAACATTCTAAAGCACAATCAGAAGGCACATGGATAAATATGGACTGAGTACATATGCTCGCTAAGCTCCATAAATCTGTTATTTTTTTTTAGAGGGAAAGAATTTCAAAACAATATTCTGCAGCATTTTATCATGAGGGAGATTTTGCAAAAGTAGTTTGGAAGGCACTACTTTAATTTATTAGAAAGTGGATAAGGGCAGGAGGGCAGACTAAAAGGTCAGAGAACAAGCAGGCAATCAAAGACTGTAGAGCTCATTCTATTCTGTCTTCAGATGAACCAAGTACAAGTAAAAAAAGAATATATACTTTGCTTTTAAAACAGCATTTACTGCTTTAAACTCAGCACTTACTCTGTTTGAGTATTAGACCTCCTCCCTCAGGAGCCAGTACCTGGTCCAGGATTTCTCAGTATATTTGTTAGCAATCTGAAAGATACAATACAGACCATGCACTAATGCACTGTTTGGTTGATAAAAGGCTGGGGATAGCAGTAAATTTCTTGAAAATTTTGTGATTTAAGAGAGGGTCAAAGTCAATCACATGTGACAAAATAAAGGAGAATGGAGAACGGTTTTTGTGAGAAGCAGGGAATATTTTCCTACTGCATGTAGCACTGAAGTCAAAGATCAGAACAGAATGATGAAATTGGGGGCTGGAAGAAAACATCCTCTTATTACTACTGATTACTTATTATTACTGCTGATATTGCATTCTGCATTTATTGTTTTCTTGCTCTTTTTTTTTCTTCTACAGAAATCAATAGGAATGAGGATATGAAGCATATAGTTGGAGAAATTCAGCAGTTGTTCCACCTTGGAAACTAAAGGAACTCCAGGACTGACTCATCTGGGGCTTGAGTTTCAGCAGTAGGTTGCTCAAAAGGTGCATAGAAGTTAGCCTGACAATGCCTTTAATGACTTCAGTAATTTGAGTTTGTCTACAATACCTTCTATCCACATTTGAGTGGAAGCCACTAAGATTTAAAAATTCGACCACTTCCTTTTCTTCTAGAGTTCATGATCTACACAGTTAAAAAAATATCAGCCTCATTCTACAGGTTGTCTCTTCTTCCACAGGTAGTGCTTACATTATTTACTATTATTATTATTATCATTATTATCATCATTATTATCATCATTATTATCATCATTATTATCATTATTATTATCATTATTGCCATCATTATGATCAAGTACATTAAAGTCCTATAGGGGTACTTTAAAAACTTTTTTTCTGTTAAAGTGAAAAAACTTCAAGTAGCTGGTATTTTTTTTCATGCAAAGCTGCTTCTGCATGATAAATCAATCAAATCAAATTGAATCTTTACCTACTCCTTGATAAGCTAAGTACAGTGCAATCTTAATTTCTCACGAAAAGTAGATTTTCCAGACTTCTTATTTTAAAATTCTATTTGCACTCTTAATTTTGTATCTATCCTATAAAAGATGAGATAAAACAAAACCTATCCAATACAAAAAGGAATGACAGTTTGACTACTACTGACCTCTCTATGTAGCCATGTATTAGGCTCTGTTCTGGATAAAGTTCTTACTTGTAGTTCACATCGTGTTTTCTTTTATTAAGGCCTTTAACATCTTCTCAGATAACGAGCCCTGATCCCTCAGTTTCTTGTCACTAAACAAGTGTCCCAACCCATCATTCTCATCTGAGAATTTACTGAGGGTGCGCTCAATCCTCTCATCCAGATCACTGATAAGGATGTTAAACTGGGTTGGCCATGGGAGACAGTATCAAAGGCTTTACTGAAGTCCAGGTAGAGGACATCCACAGCCTTTTACTCATCCACTGCGTGAGTCACCTGATCATAAAATGCGACCAGGTTGATCAAGCAGGATCTGCCTTCCCCAAATCCACACTGGCTGCGCCTGATACCCGGGTTGTCCTGTATGTGCCATGTGATCACACATGTGATCTGTTCCATAACAGGGAAGAATTCAGGGGGCAATAGCCTATCAAAAGAGGGAATCTCTAACAGTGAATATACTCTGAAGTTCTAAAGGAACATATATGGATAATTAAAAGCGGCATTCCAGTTGTAATTCCATAAATTTTAAGGATTCAGTGTCCAAATGCCAGCGTGTTATATACAGCTGTGAGCACGTCAGGTTTTTTTTCTGTAAAGTTGGAAAGAGAGACTTATAGCAACTTATTATATGATGAAATGTTACCAGCACGATTACTCTTACCAAGCACATGTATAACCTGAAACAGATGTTTGCATGTATTGATTGTCTGTCATCACTAGCTGTTGACAACTACAGGATTAGAAAGGGCTACATATGCTTGAAAAAATGGGTCCACATTATCAAAGCCACCAAAGGTGGAAATCATTCTTTAAAGATTATAGTTCTAATCAATCCATTTTGAATGTGTTAAGAAGTTTACATTTAGCATTCTGTACATGAGTATATTCAAATGCAATAACTAAAACCTCCAAGCCACCCAAGTAACACATTGAAATTTTAAACACACTTTCGCGTACTTTGAAAAAACATTTTGTTTCGGCCAAAGTTACACAATAGCACAGTGTTCAGCCAATTGAACCAGATGCAGAAGAGCTCAAAATTACAAAATTTCCCCCATTTTTTCTCTTTCTCTTCTCTTACAGAACAGTTTAACAATGTGTGTTGCTTCTTCATTGCCAGTCTTTGGCATGCAAAACCTTTTTAAATAACAATGCTAACATACGTTTAGTAGTTCTGAACTGGTTTCCACTGTTAGAGAATACATTTCAATACCTATCACCCTTGACAGATCATCTCGCTTGGAATTCATTGAGGACAATACTGATTCAGTTGTCCCCTTTTCAAACATATGTGCACAATTCCATACGAAGATCCATAAAGGCTTGGGCCTTTAGATTTTCCAAATAAAAATCATCTAAAGCATCCTAATGTACTAGAAAATGTACAAATATGCATGCATACAGAAATGGAGACTTTCACAACAAGAATGGCCACAAATAAAGAGAAAAGTATTGTTCATTGACAACTTATACCTGAATTTTTAAACTTCTCATTTGGGAGCTGAGCTAGTCTCTTTTTCACTGTTGATGAGCAAATCAAGAGAATCGCTTGATCAGCATTAAGCACCACAGAGAACCAATGCTACCATGTCTGTAACAAAACAACCTGTAAATCGTTATGAGTTTTGAAACAGGATGAATATTCTGGTCAACTCTGGGGATCAGAAAGAGGCCTGTCCATAAAAAAAAAAAAAAACGGAATGACCATAAATGTAGGCTTTCCCTTTCAATGAAAATAAAACCTGGTTTATTTATGAAAGCCTCTCACTTCTCACTTCCACAATTGCTTTCTTACAAGAGAAAAAAAAAGCAATTATAACTAGATTCAGCTTTTGGGGTTTTAGTGTACTAATGTGGGCTATTGGTTTTTGCATGTCTTTCTACCTTTTCCTGAATTCACACTGTAGCTCCAGTCACCAAAATCTTATCTATATTAGGAGTCATGATTCACAGTTATAATTTTAAATGTTCCTCCCCTGCTATGACTCCCCCCAAAACATTGCTTACTTACTGAAATCATGTGTAAGTAGGCCTCCTACATGCTGAAGTGACTTCATATGACCCATGTGCATTGAATGTCATTCAGGGTGTAATTCCAGAAAGCAGACTTTCTGGAATTTTGGAAATCTGTCCTACACCAAGGAAATAAATAAAATGGAAGCCTCTAAAGTTAGATACATCTGTATTATAAGGCTTAGGCATCCCTTACATATCTTCAAAAAAACAATTACTGTATGGAAACCAAATCTCTTAGTAATCAAAACACTGCTTTATTTAATCAATGTTCAAAGAATTTGGTCAGGAGCTCAGTCCACCAAACACCTACAAAACTTCACCTTCACTTCCCTCAACATTTGGGTTATTTATCTTGCTCTTTCCCTGAATATCATCTATGTCCCCTGCGTTATGCCAGAAAGTCACCAGATGTGAGCTGTTCTGGAGGAGGTAAGTAAAGCAATATTTTGAAATCCCACTGAGCTAGAAAGGCTCTCCAGTAGCTACATTTTCCTTTTTATAGAAAGAAGGGTCTACTCCCAGGATTTCATCTGACTGCAATATTACAGAGCAGACAGCAGAAAAACCACGTCCTTCATATTTCAGCATCATGTACACTCTATCCAGATCGGTGTAATGCCCTGGCCCACTCAGCTGATTTAGGGGAAGGTCGTTTGATATACTCTGGACCCTGCAAGGGAGAAACAACAAAATTCTTGGGAGGTTCAATAACAAACTTTTACTTGCAAACTTTGGAACATTAAGGTAGAATAAGGTACTTAGCAAATTTTAAAACACTATCCAGACCAAGTAAGGCACTTCACAAACTTAGCCCACTTTGTCTTATCCAGACAAAACAAGGCCTGCACTTATGAAAGGGGTGTGGAGCAGTGTCCATCCTACCTACACAGAGCTCACCCCGTTCCCTCCCCCACTTCCCTGCTAGTTGCTTTGAGCCAGTCAACCATTCATCTGGTCTTCTGCAACTGGTTTTCATCTAATTTTAGTGCAGCAACCAATGTCCAGTTTTTACAAAGGCACAAAAAAATATTGATGTATTCGATACAAAGATTTTCTACCACAGAGAAGATAATTGCTACAGCAATTGTGTGAAATCAGAAAGGTAAACACTTATTATAAGATTTTTCCACTGTTATTTTTAACCACATGTTTATAACTTCATCCACCCTACTATTAAGTTGCCTATGGCAAGGGTACAATCAGAAAAAGTTAGGACTTTACACTATGTGAAATAGGATAATGGTTTTCATATTGGCAATATTTGAGGCAAAAAGAAATGCCAACAATATAAATGGTGAGAAACAGAGATGGTAGATAAATTTGCCCTCCACACAGGATATTGCTACGCACATCTTAAAAATGCTAGTCCCAGAAACCCAAAGGAATTTTCAAAAATAATATAGATCAGTTTATCTTCCCACAAACATGCCATTATTCATGTAATAGATTAGAAATTATTTTACATGAGTCATCCTCTTGAAATTACCAAAATTGCCCTCAACAATCTCTTCTTATACAATTTAAAGCAAAGAAACCATAACAGAAAAGAAATCAGTTAAACAATTTTAAAAAGAGGGTTGGGGATGGGGAGAATAATAGATGTTAACCATAACTGCTGACAAAATAACCAGAAATGGGGATTATCCTGAAGAAGGGCAAACCTTAGTGCCCAAGGCTTACAAGACACTAATGAAAGTCAAGTATTTAATATTCCATTCATAACTTACAATAAAAGGAATGAGCAAGAAAATTCCAATTTTTAAGAATCAGAGCACTGTGTCATTCTTAAAGCTGAAGAGTTTTATATATGAATCTATAGCTCTCAAATTTTGCATCCTTCACAGTATAAGTCTACAATGTAGACAATCCATATTACATATTTGGATATGGTTAATACATATTTAACCACAGTATCATTGACTCCCTGCATTGTAAAATGAGTAAAAACAATTTTCTATATAAATGCTATGGATATAATACCTTTGTATTACAAATAATAGCAACATTTAATGAGAAGAGAATGCGTAAAGATGTATAGGATGATAAATGCTGATAATACACATGGAGATACCATGGGGAAACTTCCAGATTAAAAAAAATTCTTTGATGCCTTTGTTTCCTCACAAAATCTTGTTTACATAATTAGCATGTTGAATTATTCACTAAACTGTGATATTACTTGGTCACAGTAGCAGCAGGTTGCACATAAATTGTAACTTGCACATCTCCTGAATTCCAAAGACAATAGCTAGGAAACTGTGACAGCTACTTAATTTTGTTTTCCATTCTCAAATACATTGCTCATAACTGAAAGAGAGGATTGCTGGTTTGAATCAATTATCTCTACTTGCTAGGTTTCCAAAGGAAAAAACGGCTCTAACTAATTCAGGAGAATAATTGTTTTGAGCAGCAGTTTTAAGATACTCCTTTATAATTGTCAAATTAAAAGCAAATGCCAGTCATGTCTGTGATTTCTTATGAAATAATCCATGGCAACCAGTTTTGAGCAGAGAAATCTTATCAACATGGTTAATCTTTAACTCAATTTAAAGATGGCTAAATTGTGGAAATTAATGAGTCTTTTCCACTTTCATTCAGGCAAACTCTGGCTTTACTGGCCATCTTCTGTGTTTTCCTTATTCCTCATTTTGTGAAACCGATAAAATGAGGAATTTGTCTGGGTTAGAAATGAATGCGCTTGATCAGAATTAAATGTATTTTCTAACCAAGAGCAAATTGAAAATTAATCACTTCCAGTTTTGCCATTACAAAATTTACCAACTCTGATATATATCTAATGTAGCATTATTAATATTATTATATTTTTTATTTTTATTTTATTTATTTCTCACTGTTGTGCCACTGTTTGGTCTATTCAAACAAATTTAGTCTTTGTTTTCAACTTCTTACATTGCCTTAACAGTTACAGCTAGATAAAACCAAAACAAACTGGACTTCGTTAATAGTATTTATGAGAGTTTAAGAAATGGAATTGTGTCTCTCTGTTCATAAAACCTGAAACTGCACATAAACATCAACAGAAGCATCTCTTTTACCCGGAGCACAACAATTTAGATGGCTTGGGTGTCCAAAGTCTGAATACTAAAATATATAGTAAGAATATTGCTGGAGTAGTGTACTGTTATAAAAATGAACTGTTCTATTTGGTTTTTTATTTCATTCAAGTGTTAATGGAAAAAGGGCAAAAGGATTGAGCTGGTGGATTCTACTATAAAACTTTGATGTGTACATTTGCAGCCAAATCAGTATATCTTTCAGCAATGCATTTCCACCTTAAGTCACAATTACAGAGATTGTAGAGAGTTGTTCTTGCAATTCTGTGTTCAAAATAATGGGCATCATGCAGATAAGTACAGTTCACTTATTATAAGTATCTAGCCTGACTGACAGATTTAAAGGCTGGATATGAAAGGATAAAAATGCCACTGGGGAAGGCATTAATATGGACTGATATTGGGCATTCTTTATGAATCAATGTTAGATTTAATATTGGAATAAATTGGAAGGTTTTTTACTCTCTACTAACCTATTAATATATATTCTTAATTTATGAGGACTGTATTGTAGTCTAACATCTCTTCCACAGTTAGGTGATGTAACAGCTAATGAAAACCTCTTAATAGAAATCTTTTAGACTAAACAGATAGACACAAAGAAAATAAGAACAGAATAAGATATTATTCACAATTCCCACACTGTTAAAATTTTCCTGAGATGTTGCTTACACACTACGTATTTTTAGATTAATGGCCACTTAGTAGAGATAAAATTCATACACAAAGCCACTTCATCAGCAAATATAATTTCATGGGAGACATCAGTGAAGTATTGGGCACTTTCAAAATATTACTTACAGTTTAATTACCTGTACTTAAGGTACATGCTTCTGCATGAATGACCCAAATTTTCAACTATTTTCAGTTAAAAAACTGACCATCTACTTAAACATAAAAGAGTCTTTCTCTGGCTTTTGGAAATAAAGAGAATTCCCATGTTTTATTCCAGCGCCTTATTATGGTTAAAATGAATAGAAATTTAAATGTATGCCAGGATAGATACATGGATAGATGCCCAAGCAACATTAATACTATCTAATAATGATGACGTGATGGAAGAAAACACTCCACACATTTTCAAATTACTTTGCTTTTATCTGATATCTAGACTGTTATGTTCTTAATCAGTCATATTATTGCCACTATTATTTTCAGTTATATTATTTGTATACAGAATCTAAACTTTCATACCTATTTCAGGTATTTAATGTATTTATTTGGCTCCACCATTGCATATTCTGTGGGAAAAAAAAAAAACCTATTTATTTAAGGAGTCAAACCCTGTAATACATTCTATTGCAAATGATTCATTCATAAATCTCCTGGTGAATTTTTTGTTTGTGAGTATTTTATTGTTTTAATAAAACAGAACTAAGCTTTCTTGTGTCCAGCATTGTACCAGATATTTAGGAAGATGTTGTTTCTGACCCAAGGAGATAATATTTTAACAGGATTTACCTGTGGTATTTGTTTGTGAAGGAAGAATGTAAAAGGACAAGTTCACTTTCCTCTCTGATTATTTTTCACCTTTTTCTGAAGTATTTTATCTAGAAGATGAACATAATGGCTATTACTAGAACATCAGCAGCTAATCAGGTCTAATTACTCTATTCAGTTATATTCCAGTGTCGTGTAATCTCCCTTTTGATATATTTTTTAAGACTTAGATGTGGTATTTCTGTTTTCTTTCAAGCTGTAGCAGATTTTTCTAATAGGCCACCATTGTGTTCTCTGTGGCTGTACATTTTTTAAAATAAGTTAATTAAGCACCTCATTACTGTTAAAGAGCATCACTCTTTCTGTAGAGGCAGATATTCAGGAGTTGCTGTTGTGCTTTTACTGAGCCGGTTCTTGCTCCTGTTATCTGAAGCACCTGCTGGTTCACATTTAGAAATGTATTCTTGCTTGGCTGTTAGTTTTGGCAACATTCCTGCTCACAAGGTTGTATGTTGGTGTGAAGAGTAAATATCATGGCTGAAAATAGATTCTGAGGATTAACTTTCAAGCAATTGAAACTGATACTCCACATTCTCAGATGATGACAGTGTGGAAATGGAGTCTAGCTTTCAGTGTCATAAACGCTATGTGAACAACATAGGAAGATAGAATAAATGACCGTTTAACTTATCATTTAAATAAGAATTAAAATGTTTTTTGAATGTATGAATTATGAATGTATAAATTATGCCATGATTTTTCTTCTCTCAGTGATGCACACAAGAACTCTTTTCAGTCACAGAGCAATGATTCACCACTCAAGCAGCGGGAGATGGCTGACAGCAGGAGATGGCTGACAGAAGCTGTAACTTTTTTTCTGTCTGTGTGGTCTGATGAAGAAAAACAACAATCTTTTATTTGTTTACTTCAGATAAGCTGTTCATCTCTTGGTCATGACCATTTGTTTCAAACCCTGCACTGCCAGAAGAAAAGCAAGAGTTGGAGAAGGGGACAGCAACTCATACTTCATAATATCTTTCCTAAAGAGATTCTGAAACAAGAAAGATGAAGGAGACAAATCCAGGTCTAACTGTGGCATTTGTGAAAAGCTTAAAGTACTGAAGTATCTCAGTGATTTTAATTTATTTGGTTTGCTGTGTATCCACCTCTTTAAGAAGCTGGAGCAGGTCTTTTGCCACACAATATTTCCGTATGGCAAAGGGGATTTTATCCATAGCTCCATTCTTCCATTATCTTAGGAGTTACAGTAGCTGAGACAGAGAATCAGAGAAAAGCAAACATTTGCTAATAAGGCATCAGAAGATACAATAGCCACACATTTTCTGTTTTCCTGGTCATGTATCAGGTTAAGTTTTGTTTTGCTTTAATGGACTTAGAAGAATCAGAAATTAAGCTTCATTTGAATATTATTTTCTCTGACTTTACTGATGATTTGGAGTCTCAAAAAAGCCACGTATTTTTGTCTCATCTCTGAGCAGCTATATCATAGGTGAATAATGTGTTGGCCTGCTGTTGCAACTCTGTCATGAACAATTTAAACTGTAATGTTGTCTTTCCTCTAATGCACTCAGCATCTCTGTAATGGCAGTCTGCTATCCTCCTGCAACTTTAGATATGGAAAAAATGATTAATTTTAATTCTGTTATAAAGTAAATTTCCCATCATTATTGTGTGTTTAAATAGTCGCCATGATAACATTGATCATAGGGTTATTGTTTATTTTCCACAAGATACATCTGTTTTCAGATATTACAGAATTAAGCAAAATTAATTAATTACCATAAAAGAATGCAAACAAATTTTCTCAGGTTTGTGCTGCAATAAGTACAAATTTTAGCAGAAAGGGATGGTTACACACCTGAGTTAAGGTTTAGAGTATTATTTATTATTCATAGATCAAGTTCTCATTTCATATAAAGTTCATATTACAAATAAAACTATTTTTAGATTAAAGTATTACTTTTCAGTTTAGAATGAAAATGCAATTCATTTTTTTTCCAACTGTATTAAAAACCTCAGAAAACCCCAAATATTTTTCTTTTGGAGTTACTGATCTTGACAAAGAAATACTATTTATGGAACATGTCAGTAGAATGTTAATATTGAATGAAAAGTTTCCCTGATGGTAATGGGCAAAATCCCATGCATTTTGTGGCAATATAAAGACTGAACAGTATAAAAATCAGCCAACTATTTCATGGAAAGCCTGCTGTCTCTACAGGTGATAGCAGACCTTCCAAAAAGCCTAACTGAATCTGGACTGAAAACTTAAAATCTAGACATATTTGGTAAAATTCGGGAAGGCAATCACAACAGAACAAGTAGTAGAATAACTACTCCAAATAAGAAAAAAAACAAAACAAATAAAATAGTCTCAATCAAAATCAAACCAAACATTCTAATCATATTCAGAAAGTGTATAAAGTCTAGAATATATATATGCTGGACAACTTAGAAGACCTAAATGCTATACACACCAGGATTAGAGATTAAACAAAAAAGAAAACGAAAACATGTGCAGCTTATTGTTATCGTTTTAATTAACTTGGAATTTTCTTAAAACCAATTAAAAGAAAATTATTAAAAAGCTCTGGATGTGACTGCTAACTGTCCCCAGAATAACTGAAGAATATCTCCATGAAATTCAATAATTTCAGTTACCTGGGTAAAACCCTGAACTGCTGAAGTCTACAGCTAACTTAAAAACAGTAGCACTGCAAGCTTTATAGCTAATTAAACCAGTTTTATCTTGAATTTCTATCTCTTGTCTGGATTTCCTGGTGACACTTAGGACAGATTCTGAGGTAGATTTCCCCAGAGTTATGTCCAATTTTACCTGTCTAGTAAAAGACTTCCTCGTCCCTATATAGATACGACCTCACTCCTCTTCCACTCTCTCCATCAGAAAATCAGTGAGGATTTATCTCCTCAGCTTGAGCACCTATTTCATAGAACAGATAGGACCTTAATTTTCTTTTGGTCTAAGTAAGGCATTTGCCCTTTTATTCAAAATAGGAGATCAATATGGGGGCAAAGTGTCTCCACAACGTGATGGGATGGGAGTTGTCTCATCAATTTGTAAGTGAAAACACACTGAGAATTGCAGCTACAGGAAGCTACAGGACTGAGCTAGCAGAACCCTCACAAAGTCTGGTAAATGCAAAGGCAATGTCTTATGCCTGGGATGGATTAAGTCCAGTCTTAAATCTTGGGTACCAAGTGACTCGGAAACAGCTCTGTAGAAAACTACATGGGAATCATAGCAGTCAACTGTTTGGACATGTGCCAGCAATGCCTTTTGATGATGAGGATTAATCACATACTGGACTGCATAACCAAGAACACATATAAGGAGTGGAAGGAAATGTTTTTCCACCTGCATTCAGTACTCACTAAGCTGCATCTAGAGAACTGTATCCAGTTGGGGGCTCTCAATACAATAAAGACATTGAAAAACTGCACCAGTTCCAGAGGAAAATCCCCAAGATGGGTAGAGGGCTGGAGGACATAACAAATAAGAAGAAGTTGAGGAAATCAGGTTTATTTGATTTGGAAAAGAGAAGACTAAAAGATATTAACCTTATTTTCAATAACTTAACAGGACCTGTGAAGAGGCAGAGACAGACTGTACTTGGAGATGCTTGCCAGAAAGGCAAGAGACTTTAAGGGAAGTTCTGATTCAATAAAAGGGAAAAAATTTCACTACAAAGAGGTTTAAACCTTGGGACAGTTTGACTGCAGAGGTTGTGGAATCCCCATCCTTGGAAACATTCAAAATTCAACAAGGCACTGAGCAACCTGCTCTGACTCTAAGCTGTGGTTTGATTTTGGGCAGAGAGCTGGACCAAGTGGTCTCCATAGGTTCCCTACAATCCAGATTGTGCTGTTCCTCTAGGGACAAAGCACGGAGACACACATGCCCTCACACAGACACATATGAATCATGCTACCACAGGATATCTCACACACACAAAAAAATATGTAAAATTTTTAGCAGCTGGTTTTATTTATGACACGGTCATCTTATTCTAGAAATCATGTTAATGACACAATAAAGTCATGATAGTTAACTGGAGGATTCTTCCTTTAAAATGGTCACAATGTTTCAAACAGGATACTAGTTACTCCATCAGAGTATTTCCCAAGGAGCGAAATATGACAACCCTTGCACACTGAATGAATGCTTTGTGTCCTGCAGAGCCATAAATGTTGGTGCAAGAGAAATCTTAATTGCCTCTATTTATTAGCTAGAGTATTTTGAAATTTTATTTACATTTAAGTTGCAAAAATATAAATGACAATGCAAATAAAAAATGGGGAGCTGGGAGCACTTGACAGTAAGTAATTAGAATTTTATACCTTGTAGTTTTTCATTTTCATATTAATCTTTCTCTTTGATGCCACTTTCTTCTTCTCCAAAATTATTTTCATATGAGAAACTGTTTAGAATCAAATTTTCTTTCTGTAAACCTAATTAAATAATTCTGACCAGCCCCAGATGATCATATCTAGATTAGCAAGCAGCTTATCTGCTCCTCAATGACAACTTCCAAAGTTTAGAAGTTAGAGATATAAAGGAGCTTCTTTTCAAAAGCACAGGTCTTCCACTAAAAGAAAAACAACAGACCAACCCCCTGTTGTGGGTTGACCCTGAGTCTGATGGATGGATCTCTCGACCAGCCACGCTTCTCGAAATTTCCATATTTAAGCCAGTGGAGACACAGGAAGTGTCCCTTTTTCTTTCTGCTTGAACCTCCTGGCGCGGACAGTGTGTGGGGGGGGAATTTGACTGGGGCTCTTCGGAGCGGCCCTGGGCCTCCCCTCCCCCGGCCCCGGCGGGCACGGGCCCTGGCCCCGGCAGGCACGGGCCCTGGCTCCGGGAGAGTCCCCTCGGAGCCGTGGGCAGCAGCTGCTGCTGCAGAGCCGAGACCGTCTGAAGC